>CM025825.1:34102466-34302148 GCA_014673565.1 Sebastes schlegelii
GAGGAGCGCCATGGAGGTGACATGATAGGACAGGAATGTAATTTAGGATTACATGGAGAAGTGACGGAGAGCGAATGGAGGAGTGACATGTTGTTGTGGAGGAGCAACACGGACGAGCATATGGAGAACAAGTAGACGAGAGGAGATGAGGAGTGACTTGGAGAAGTGACAGGGTTTATCAGGAAGGAGGGGTTGATATGGTGGAGTGACATCGTGTAGGGACATGTGAGAGACTTGGAGGAGTGACATGGAGGAGCAACACTGAGGAGTGACATGAGTAGTGACATGGAGGATGGACATGGAGGAGTGACATGGAAGACATATAGAGATGACATGAGGAGTGAACTGGAAGTGACATAAACGAGTGACATGGAGGATTGACCTGGAGTAGCGACATGGAGGAGTGACATGAGGAATGAGTTGGTGTAGCGACATGGAGGAGTGACATGGAGGTGTGACATGGAGGAGTGACATAGAGTGATGTGGAGGAGTGACATGGAGGAGGAACATGGAGGAGTGACATGGAAGACATATAGAAGTGACATGAATGAGTGACATGGAGGAGTGACAAAGGATTGAGTTGTTGTAGTGACATGCGGAGGGACATAGATGAGTTACATGGAGGAGTGACATGGAAGAGTGACATGGAGGAGTGAGTTGGTGTAGCGCATGGAGGAGTGACATGGAGTAGCGACATAGAGTAGTAACATGAGGGGTGAGTTTGTGTAGCGACATGGAGGAGTGACATGGAGGAATGACATGGAGGAGTGACATGAAGGAGGGACATGAGGAGCGATATGGAGGAGTGACATGAAAGAGTGTAAAGGAGGATTGAGTTTGTGTAGCTACATGGAGGAGTGACATGAAGTAGTGACATTGAGGAGTGACATTGAGGAATGACTTGGTGTAGTGACATGAAGGAGTGACTTTGAGTAGCGACATGGAGGAGTGACCTGGAGGAGTGACATGGAGGAGTGAAATGGTGGAGTGACATGGAGGAGTGACATAGAGGATTGATGTGGAGTAGTGACATGGAGGATGGACATGGAGGAGTGGCATGGAGGATGACCTAGAAGAGTGACATGTAGGAGTGACATGGAGGGGTGACATGGAGGAGTGACATAGAGTAGCGACATGGAGGAGATACATGGAGGAGTGACATGGAGGAATGACATGGAGGAGTGACATGGAGGAGGGACATGGAGGAGCAAAATGGAGGAGTGACATGAAAGAGTGTAAAGGAGGATTGAGTTTGTGCGACATGGAGGAGTGACATGAAGTGGTATTATTGAGGAGTGACATTGTGGAGTGAGTTGGTAGTGACATGAAGGAGTCACTTTGAGCAGCGACATGGAGGAGTGACCTGGAGGAGTGATATGGAGGAGTGACATTGAGGAGTGAGTTGGTGTAGTAACATGCAGGAGTGACTTTGAGTATTGACATGGAGGAGTGACCTGGAGGAGTGACATGGAGGAGTGAAATTGTGGAGTGACATGGAGGAGTGAGTTGTTAGAGCGACATGGAGGAGAGAAATCAAGGAGTGACATGGAGGAGTGACATGGAGGAGTGACATTGAGTGTGTGACATGGAGGAGTGACATAGAGGAGCGACGTGGAGGAGTGACATGGAGAAGTGACATGGATGAGTGACATGGAGGAGAGACAAGAAGGATTGAGTTGGTGTAGTGACATGGCGGAGGGACATAGATGAGTTACATGGAGGAGTGACATGGAAGAGCAACATGGAGGAGCGACGTGGGAGTGAGTTGTTGGAGCGACTTGGAGGAGTCACATGGAGTAGCGACATGGAGGAGTGACATGAAGTAGTGACATGGAGGAGTGACATTGAGGAGCGAGTTGGTGTAGTGACATGGAGGAGTGACTGAGTAGCGAAATGCAGGAGTGACCTGGAGGAGTGACATGGAGGAGTGCAATGGTGGAGTGACATGGAGGAGTGAGTTGTTATAGCGACATGGAGGACAAACATGGAGGAGAGACATGGAGGAGTGACATGGAGGAGTGACATAGAGGAGTGACATGGAGGAGAGACATGGAAGAGTGACATGGAGGAGTGAGTTGGTGTAGCGATATGGAGGAGTGACATGGAGTAGCGACATAGAGTAGTAACATGAGGAGTGAGTTTGTGTAGCGACATGGAGGAGTGACATGGAGGAATGACATGGAGGAGTGACATGAAGGAGGGACATGGAGGAGCGATATGGAGGAGTGACATGAAAGAGTGTAAAGGAGGATTGAGTTTGTGTAGCTACATGGAGGAGTGACATGAAGTAGTGACATTGAGGAGTGACATTGAGGAATGAACTTGGTGTAGTGACATGAAGGAGTGACTTTGAGTAACGACATGGAGGAGTGACCTGGAGGAGTGACATGGAGGAGTTAAATGGTGGAGTGACATGTAGGAGTGAGTTGTTAGAGCGACATGGAGGAGAGAACATGGAGAAGTGACATGGAGGAGTGACATGAGTAATGAGTTGGTGTAGCGACATGGAGGAGTGACATTGAGGTGTGACATGGAGGAGTTACATAGAGGAGCGACGTGGAGGGAGTGACATGGAGAAGTGACATGGAATGAGTGACATGGAGGAGTGACAAGAAGGATTGAGTTGGTGTAGTGACATGGCGGAGGGACATAGATGAGTTACATGGAGGAGTGACATTGAGGTGTGACATGGAGGAGTGACATAGAGGAGCGACGTGGAGGAGTGACATGGAGAAGTGACATGGATGAGTGACATGGAGGAGAGACAAGAAGGATTGAGTTGGTGTAGTGACATGGCGGAGGGACATAGATGAGTACATGGAGGAGTGACATGGAAGAGCAACATGGAGGAGCGACGTGGAGGAGTGAGTTGTTGGAGCGACTTGGAGGAGTCACATGGAGTAGCGACATGGAGGAGTGACATGAAGTAGTGACATGGAGGAGTGACATTGAGGAGCGAGTTGGTGTAGTGACATGGAGGAGTGACTGAGTAGCGAAATGCAGGAGTGACCTGGAGGAGTGACATGGAGGAGTGCAATGGTGGAGTGACATGGAGGAGTGAGTTGTTATAGCGACATGGAGGACAAACATGGAGGAGAGACATGGAGGAGTGACATGGAGGAGTGACATAGAGGAGTGACATGGAGGAGAGACATGGAAGAGTGACATGGAGGAGTGAGTTGGTGTAGCGATATGGAGGAGTGACATGGAGTAGCGACATAGAGTAGTAACATGACGAGTGAGTTTGTGTAGCGACATGGAGGAGTGACATGGAGGAATGACATGGAGGAGTGACATGAAGGAGGGACATGGAGGAGCGATATGGAGGAGTGACATGAAAGAGTGTAAAGGAGGATTGAGTTTGTGTAGCTACATGGAGGAGTGACATGAAGTAGTGACATTGAGGAGTGACATTGAGGATGACTTGGGTGTAGTGACATGAAGGAGTGACTTTGAGTACGACATGGAGGAGTGACCTGGAGGAGTGACATGGAGGAGTTAAATGGTGGAGTGACATGTAGGAGTGAGTTGTTAGAGCGACATGGAGGAGATACATGGAGAAGTGACATGGAGGAGTGACATGAGTAATGAGTTGGTGTAGCGACATGGAGGGAGTGACATTGAGGTGTGACATGGAGGAGTTACATAGAGGAGCGACGTGGAGGAGTGACATGGAGAAGTGACATGGATGAGTGAACATGGAGGAGTGACAAGAAGGATTGAGTTGGTGTAGTGACATGGCGGAGGGACATAGATGAGTTACATGGAGGAGTGGACATGGAAGAGCAACATGGAGGAGCGACATGGAGGAGTGAGTTGGTGGAGCGACATGGAGGAGTCACATGGAGTAGCGACATGGAGGAGTGACATGAAGTAGTGACATGGAGGAGTGACATTGAGAGCGAGTTAGTGTAGTGACATGGAGGAGTGACTGATTAGCGAATGGAGGAGTGACCTGGAGGAGTGACATGGAGGAGTGCAATGGTGGAGTGACATGGAGGAGTGAGTTTTTATAGCGACATGGAGGACAAACATGGAGGAGTGACCTGGAGAAGTTACATGGAGGAGTGACATAGAGGAGTGACATGGAGGAGAGACATGGAATAGTGACATGGAGGAGTGAGTTGGTGTAGCGACATGGAGGAGTGACATGGAGTAGCGACATAGAGGATGGACATGGAGGAGTGACATGGAAGATATATAGAGGTGACATGGAGGAGTGAATTGGAGGACTGACATAAAGGAGTGACATGGAGGAATGACATGGAGGAGTGACAAGAAGTATTGACATGGAGGAGTGAGTTGGTGTAGCGACATGGAGGAGTGACATGGAGTATGATATATAGTAACATGAGGAGTGAGTTTGTGTAGCGACATGGAGGATTGACATGGAGGAGTGATATGGAGGAGTGACATAGAGTAGCGACATGGAGGAGATACATGGAGGAGTGACATGGAGGAATGACATGGAGGAGTGACATGGAGGAGGGACATGGAGGAGTGAAATGGTGGAGTGACATGGAGGAGTGAGTTGTTATAGCGACATGGAGGAGAAATGGAGGAGTGATATGGAGGAGTGACATTGAGGAGTGAGTTGGTGTAGTAACATGCAGGAGTGACTTTGAGTATTGACATGGAGGAGTGACCTGGAGGAGTGACATGGAGGAGTGAAATTGTGAAGTGACATGGAGGAGTGAGTTTTTAGAGCGACATGGAGGAGAGAAATCAAGGAGTGACATGGAGGAGTGACATGGAGGAGTGACATTGAGGTGTGATATGGAGGAGTGACATAGAGGAGCGACGTGGAGGAGTGACATGAAGGAGTGACATGGAGGAGTGACCTTGAGGAGTGACATGGAGGACTGAAATGGTGGAGTGACATTGAGGAGTGAGTTGTTATAGCGACATGGAGGAAAAACATGGAGAGTGACATGGAGGAGTGACATGGAGGAGTGACATAGAGGAGTGACGTGGAGGAGAGACATGGAGGAGTGACATAGAGGAGTGACGTGGAGGAGAGACATGTAGAAGTGACATGGAGGACTGACTTGGAGGAGTGACAAGGAGGAGCAACACGGAGGAGCGACATGCAGGAGTGACATGGAGTAGTGACATGGAGGATGGACATGGAGGAGTGACTTGGAGAAGTGACAAGGTTGATCAGGAAGGAGAGTTTTTATGGTGGAGTGAAATCGTGGAGGGACATGGGTGAGTGACTTGGAGGAGTTACAAGGAGGAGCAACACGGAGGAGCGACATGGAGGAGTGACATGGAGTAGTGAAAAGGAGGATGGACATGGAGGAGTGACATGGAAGACTATAGAGGTGACATGGAGGAGTGAATTGGAGGAGTGACAAGAAGTATTGACATGGAGGAGTGACATGGAGGAGTGACATAGAGTAGCAACATGGAGGAGATACATGGAGGAGTGACATGGAGGAATGACATGGAGGAGTGACATGGAGGAGGGACATGGAGGAGCGATATGGAGGAGTGACATGAAAGAGTGTAAAGGAGGATTGAGTTTGTGTCGACATGGAGGAGTGACATGAAGTATTGACATTGAGGAGTGAGTTGGTGTAGTCATGTTTGGAGTTACTTTGAGGAGTGACATGGAGGAGTGAAATGGTGGAGTGACATGGGGTGAGTTGTTAGAGCGACATGGAGGAGTGACATGGAGTATCGACATGGAGGAGTGACATGGAGGTGTGACATGGAGGAGTGACATAGAGGAGTGACGTGGAGGAGTGAAATGGATGAGTGACATGGAGGAGTGACAAGAAGGGTTGAGTTGGTGTAGTGACATGGAGGAGTGACTTTGAGTAACGACATGGAGGATGACTTGGAGAAGTGACAGAATTGATCAGGAAGGAGGGTTGATATGGTGGAGTGACATGGTGGAGGGACATGGGTGAGTGACTTGGAGGAGTCACAAGGAGGAGCAACACGGAGGAGCGACATGGAGGAGTGACATGGAGGATGGACATGGAGGAGAGACTTGGAGAAGTGACAGGGTTGATCAGGAAGGAGGGTTGATATGGTGGATTGACATCGTGGAGGGACATGGGTGAGTGACTTGGAGGAGTGACAAGGAGGAGCAACACGGAGGAGCGAGATGGGGGAGTGACATGGAGGTAGTGACATGGAGGATGGACATGGAGGAGTGACTTGGAGAAGTGACAGGATTGATCAGGAAGAGGGTTTATATGGTGGAGTCACATCGTAGAAGTACATGGGTGAGTGACTTGGAGGAGTGACAAGAAGGAGGGCAACATGGAGGAGCGACATGGAGGAGTGAATTAGAGTAGTGACATGGAGGATGGACATGGAGGAGTGACATGGAAAGACATATAGAGAGTGAATTGGAGTTGTGGACATGGAGGAGTGACATTGAGGAGTGAGTTGGTGTAGCGACATGGAGGAGTGACATGGAGGAGTGAGTTGGTGTAGCGACATGGAGGAGTGACATGGAGTAGTGATATATAGTAGTAACATGAGGAGTGAGTTTGTGTAGCGACATGGAGGATTGACATGGAGGAGTGATATGGAGGAGTGACATAGAGTAGCGACATGGAGGAGATACATGGAGGAGTGACATGGAGGAATGACATGGAGGAGTGACATGGAGGAGGGACATGGAGGAGTGAAATGGTGGAGTGACATGGAGGAGTGAGTTGTTATAGCGACATGGAGAGAGAAATGGAGGAGTGATATGGAGGAGTGACATTGAGGAGTGAGTTGGTGTAGTAACATGCAGGAGTGACTTTGAGTATTGACATGGAGGAGTGACCTGGAGGAGTGACATGGAGGAGTGAAATTGTGGAGTGACAAGGAGGAGTGAGTTTTTAGAGCGACATGGAGGAGAGAAATCAAGGAGTGACATGGAGGAGTGACATGGAGGAGTGACATTGAGGTGTGACATGGAGGAGTGACATAGAGGAGCGACGTGGAGGAGTGACATGGAGGAGTGACATGGAGGAGTGACCTGGAGGAGTGACATGGAGGACTGAAATGGTGGAGTGACATTGAGGAGTGAGTTTGTTATAGCGACATGGAGGAGAGAAATGGAGGAGTGATATGGAGGAGTGACATTGAGGAGTGAGTTGGTGTAGTAACATGCAGGAGTGACATTGAGTATTGACATGGAGGAGTGACCTGGAGGAGTGACATGGAGGAGTGAGTTGGTGTAGTGACATGGAGGAGGGACATAGATGAGTTACATGGAGGAGTGACATGGAAGAGTGACATGGAGGAGTGAGTTGGTGGAGTGACATGGAGGAGTGAGTTGTTAGAGCGACATGGAGTAGAGACATGGAGGAGTGACATGGAGGAGTGACATGGAGGAGTGACCTGGAGGAGTGACATGAAGGAGTGAAATGGTGGAGTGACATGGAGGAGTGAGTTGTTAGAGCGACATGGAGTAGAGACATGGAGGAGTGATATAGAGGATTGACATGGAGGAGTGACATAGAGGAATGACGTGGAGGAGAGACATGGAAGAGTGACATGGAGAAGTGACAGGGCAGATAACAAAAGAAGATTGATATGGTGGAGTGACAAGGCGGAGGGACGTGGATGAGTGAAATGGAGGAGTGACACGGAGGAGCAACATGGAGGAGTGACCTGGAGGAGTGACATGGAGGAGTGAGTTGTTATAACGACATGGAGGAGAGAAATGGAGGAGTGACATGGAGGAGTGAGTTGATGGAGCGACATGGAGGAGTCACATGGAGGAGTGACATGGAGGAGTGACATGGAGGAGTAACATGGAGGAAGTAGTTGGTTGAGCGACATGGAGGAGTCACATGGAGGTGTGACATGGAGGAGTGACATGGAGGAGTGACATGGAGGAGTAACATGGAGGAAGGAGTTGGTGGAGCGACATGGAGGAGTCACATGGAGGTGTGAAATGGAGGAAAGACATGGAGGAGTGACATGGAGGAGGGACATGGAAGAGCGATATGGAGGATTGACATGAAAGAGTGTAAAGGAGGATTTAGTTTGTGTAGCGACATGGAGGAGTGACATGAAGTAGTAACATTGAGGAGTGACTTTGAGGAGTGAGTTGGTGTAGTGACATGGAGGAGTGACTTTGAGGAGTGACATGGAGGAGTGAAATGGTGGAGTGACATGGAGTAGTAACATGGAGGAGTTACATGAGTAATGAGTTGGTGTAGCGACATGGAGGAGTGACATGGAGGTGTGACATGGAGGAGTGACATAGAGGAGTGACGTGGAGGAGTGACATGGAGGAGGTACATGGAGGAGTGACATGGAAGACATATAGAGGTGACATGGATGAGTGACATGGAGGAGTGACATGAAGGAGGGACATGGAGGAGCGATATGGAGGAGTGACATGAAAGAGTGTAAAGGAGGATTGAGTTTGTGTAGCTACATGGAGGAGTGACATGAAGTAGTGACATTGAGGAGTGACATTGAGGAATGACTTGGTGTAGTGACATGAAGGAGTGACTTTGAGTAGCGACATGGAGGAGTGACCTGGAGGAGTGACATGGAGGAGTGAAATGGTGGAGTGACATGTAGGAGTGAGTTGTTAGAGCGACATGGAGGAGAGACATGGAGAAGTGACATGGAGGAGTGACATGAGTAATGAGTTGGTTTGGTTAGCGACATGGAGGAGTGACATTGAGGTGTGACATGGAGGAGTGACATAGAGGAGCGACGTGGAGGAGTGACATGGAGAAGTGACATGGATGAGTGACATGGAGGAGTGACAAGAAGGATTGAGTTGGTGTAGTGACATGGCGGAGGGACATAGATGAGTTACATGGAGGAGTGACATGGAAGAGCAACATCGAGGAGCGACGTGGAGGAGTGAGTTGGTTGGAGCGACATGGAGGAGTCACATGGAGTAGCGACATGGAGGAGTGACATGAAGTAGTGACATGGAGGAGTGACATTGAGGAGCGAGTTGGTGTAGTGACATGGAGGAGTGACTGATTAGTGAAATGGAGGAGTGACCTGGAGGAGTGACATGGAGGAGTGCAATGGTGGAGTGACATGGAGGAGTGAGTTGTTATAGCGACATGGAGGACAAACATGGAGGAGTGACATGGAGGAGTGACATGTAGGAGTGACATATAGGAGTGACATGGTGGAGAGACATGGAAGAGTGACATGGAGGAGTGAGTTGGTGTAGCGAGCGACATGGAGGAGTGACATGGAGTAGCGACATAGAGGATGGACATGGAGGAGTGACATGGAAGACATATAGAAGTGACATGGAGGAGTGAATTGGAGGACTGACATAAAGGAGTGACATGGAGGAATGACATGGAGGAGTGACAAGAAGTATTGACATGGAGGAGTGAGTTGGTGTAGCGACTTGGAGGAGTGACATGGAGTAGTGACATAGAGTAGTAACATGAGGAGTGAGTTTGTGTAGCGACATGGAGAAGTGACATGGAGTAGTGACATAGAGTAGTAACATGAGGAGTGAGTTTGTGTAGCGACATGGAGGAGTGACATGGAGGAGTGACATGGAGGAGTGACATGGAGTAGTGACATGAAGTAGCTACATGTAGGAGTTACATGGAGGAGTGACTTGGAGGAGCAACATGGAGGAGTGACATAGAGGATTGTTGTGGAGGAGCAACACGGACGAGCGACATGGAGGAGTGACATGTAGTAGTGACAAGGAGGAGGGACATGGAGGAGTGACTTGGAGAAGTGACAGGGTTTATCAGGAAGGAGGGTTGATATGGTGGAGTGACATTGTGTAGGGACATGGGTGAGAGACTTGGAGGAGTGACATGGAGGAGCAACACGGAGGAGTGACATGGAGTAGTGACATGGAGGATGGACATGGAGGAGTGACATGGAAGACATATAGAGATGACATGGAGGAGTGAACTGGAGCAGTGACATAAACGAGTGACATGGAGGATTGACATGGAGTAGCGACATGGAGGAGTGACATGAGGAATGAGTTGGTGTAGCGACATGGAGGAGTGACATGGAGGTGTGACATGGAGGAGTGACATGAAGTAGTGACATGGAGGAGTGACATTGAGGAGTGAGTTGGTGTAGTGACATGGAGGAGTGACTGATTTGCGAAATGGAGGAGTGACCTGGAGGAGTGACATGGAGGAGTGCAATGGTGGAGTGACATGGAGGAGTGAGTTGTTATAGCGACATGGAGGACAAACATAGAGGAGTGACATAGAGGAGTGACATGGAGGAGTGACATATAGGAGTGACATGGAGGAGAGACATGGAGGAGTTACATGGATGAGTGACTTGGAGGAGCAACACGGAGGAGCGACATGGAGGAGTGACATGGAGTAGTGACATGAAGTAGCTACATGTAGGAGTTACATGGAGGAGTGACTTGGAGGAGCAACATGGAGGAGTGACATAGAGGATTGTTGTGGAGGAGCAACACGGAGGAGCGACATGGAGGAGTGACATGTAGTAGTGACAAGGAGGAGGGACATGGAGGAGTGACTTGGAGAAGTGACAGGGTTTATCAGGAAGGAGGGTTGATATGGTGGAGTGACATCGTGTAGGGACATGGGTGAGAGACTTGGAGGAGTGACATGGAGGAGCAACACGGAGGAGTGACATGGAGTAGTGACATGGAGGATGGACATGGAGGAGTGACATGGAAGACATATAGAGATGACATGGAGGAGTGAACTTTAGCAGTGACATAAACGAGTGACATGGAGGATTGACATGGAGTAGCGACATGGAGAGTGACATGAGGAATGAGTTGGTGTAGCGACATGGAGGAGTGACATGGAGGTGTGACATGGAGGAGTGACATAGAGGAGTGATGTGGAGGAGTGACATGGAGGAGGAACATGGAGGAGTGACATGGACGACATATAGAAGTGAAATGGATGAGTGACATGGAGGAGTGACAAGAAGGATTGAGTTGGTGTAGTGACATGGCGGAGGGACATAGATGAGTTACATGGAGGAGTGACATGGAAGAGTGACATGGAGGAGTGAGTTGGTGTAGCGACATGGAGGAGTGACATGGAGTAGCGACATAGAGTAGTAACATGAGGAGTGAGTTTGTGTAGCGACATGGAGGAGTGACATGGAGGAATGACATGGAGGAGTGACATGAAGGAGGGACATGGAGGAGCGATATGGAGGAGTGACATGAAAGAGTGTAAAGGAGGAGTGAGTTTGTGTAGCTACATGGAGGAGTGACATGAAGTAGTGACATTGAGGAGTGACATTGAGGAAAGACTTGGTGTAGTGACATGAAGGAGTGACTTTGAGTAGCGACATGGAGGAGTGACCAGGAGGAGTGACATGGAGGAGTGAAATGGTGGAGTGACATGTAGGAGTGAGTTGTTAGAGCGACATGGAGGAAAGACATGGAGAAGTGACATGGAGGAGTGACATGAGTAATGAGTTGGTGTAGCGACATGGAGGAGTGACATTGAGGTGTGACATGGAGGAGTGACATAGAGGAGTGACGTGGAGGAGTGACATGGAGAAGTGACATGGATGAGTGACATGGAGGAGTGACAAGAAGGATTGAGTTGGTATAGTGACATGGCGGAGGGACATAGATGAGTTACATGGAGGAGTGACATGGAAGAGCAACATGGAGGAGCGACGTGCAGGAGTGAGTTTGTGGAGCGACATGGAGGAGTCACATGGAGTAGCGACATGGAGGAGTGACATGAAGTAGTGACATGGAGGAGTGACATTGAGGAGCTAGTTGGTGTAGTGACATGGAGGAGTGACTGATTAGCAAAATGGAGGAGTGACCTGGAGGAGTGACATGGAGGAGTGCAATGGTGGAGTGACATGGAGGAGTGAGTTGTTATAGCGACATGGAGGACAAACATGGAGGAGTGACATGGAGGAGTGACATATAGGAGTGACATGGAGGAGAGACATGGAAGAGTGACATGGAGGAGTGAGTTGGTGTAGCGACTTGGAGGAGTGACATGGAGTAGCGACATAGAGGATGGACATGGAGGAGTGACATGGAAGACATATAGAAGTGACATGGAGGAGTGAATTGGAGGACTGACATAAAGGAGTGACATGGAGGAATGACATGGAGGAGTGACAAGAAGTATTGACATGGAGGAGTGAGTTGGTGTAGTGACATGGAGGATGGACATGGAGGAGTGACTTGGAGAAGTGACAGGGTTGATCAGGAAGGAGTGTTTATATGGTGGAGTGAAATCGTGGAGGGACATGGGTGAGTGACTTGGAGGAGTGACAAGGAGGAGCAACACGGAGGAGCGACATGGAGGAGTGACATGGAGTAGTGACATGGAGGATGGACATGGAGGAGTGACGTGGAAGACATATAGAGGTGACATGGAGGAGTGAATTGGAGGAGTGACATGGAGGAATGACATGGAGGAGTGACAAGAAGTATTGACATGGAGGAGTGACATTTAGGAGTGAGTTGGTGTAGTGACATGGAGGAGTGACTTTGAGTAGCGACATGGAGGAGTGACATGAAGTAGTTACATTGAGGAGTGACATTGAGGAGTGAGTTGATGTCGTTACATGGAGGAGTGACTTTGAGTAGCGACATGGAGGAGTGACCTGGAGGAGTGACATGGAGGAGTGAAATGGTGGAGTGACATGGAGGAGTGACATAGAGGATTGATGTGGAGTAGTGACATGGAGGATGGACATGGAGGAGTGGCATGGAGGAGTGACCGAGAAGAGTGACATGTAGGAGTGACATGGAGGAGTGACATTGAGGAGTGACATTGAGGAGTGAGTTGGTGTAGCGACATGGAGGAGTGACATGGAGGAGTGACATAGAGTAGCGACATGGAGGAGATACATGGTGGAGTGACATGGAGGAATGACATGGAGGAGTGACATGAAGGAGGGACATGGAGGAGCGATATGGAGGAGTGACATGAAAGAGTGTAAAGGAGGAGTGAGTTTGTGTAGCTACATGGAGGAGTGACATGAAGTAGTGACATTGAGGAGTGACATTAAGGAAAGACTTGGTGTAGTGACATGAAGGAGTGACTTTGAGTAGCGACATGGAGGAGTGACCAGGAGGAGTGACATGGAGGAGTGAAATGGTGGAGTGACATGTAGGAGTGAGTTGTTAGAGCGACATGGAGGAAAGACATGGAGAAGTGACATGGAGGAGTGACATGAGTAATGAGTTGGTGTAGCGACATGGAGGAGTGACATTGAGGTGTGACATGGAGGAGTGACATAGAGGAGTGACGTGGAGGAGTGACATGGAGAAGTGACATGGATGAGTGACATGGAGGAGTGACAAGAAGGATTGAGTTGGTATAGTGACATGGCGGAGGGACATAGATGAGTTACATGGAGGAGTGACATGGAAGAGCAACATGGAGGAGCGACGTGGAGGAGTGAGTTTGTGGAGCGACATGGAGGAGTCACATGGAGTAGCGACATGGAGGAGTGACATGAAGTAGTGACATGGAGGAGTGACATTGAGGAGCTAGTTGGTGTAGTGACATGGAGGAGTGACTGATTAGCAAAATGGAGGAGTGACCTGGAGGAGTGACATGGAGGAGTGCAATGGTGGAGTGACATGGAGGAGTGAGTTGTTATAGCGACATGGAGGACAAACATGGAGGAGTGACATGGAGGAGTGACATATAGGAGTGACATGGAGGAGAGACATGGAAGAGTGACATGGAGGAGTGAGTTGGTGTAGCGACATGGAGGAGTGACATGGAGTAGCGACATAGAGGATGGACATGGAGGAGTGACATGGAAGACATATAGAAGTGACATGGAGGAGTGAATTGGAGGACTGACATAAAGGAGTGACATGGAGGAATGACATGGAGGAGTGACAAGAAGTATTGACATGGAGGAGTGAGTTGGTGTAGTGACATGGAGGATGGACATGGAGGAGTGACTTGGAGAAGTGACAGGGTTGATCAGGAAGGAGTGTTTATATGGTGGAGTGAAATCGTGGAGGGACATGGGTGAGTGACTTGGAGGAGTGACAAGGAGGAGCAACACGGAGGAGCGACATGGAGGAGTGACATGGAGTAGTGACATGGAGGATGGACATGGAGGAGTGACGTGGAAGACATATAGAGGTGACATGGAGGAGTGAATTGGAGGAGTGACATGGAGGAATGACATGGAGGAGTGACAAGAAGTATTGACATGGAGGAGTGACATTTAGGAGTGAGTTGGTGTAGTGACATGGAGGAGTGACTTTGAGTAGCGACATGGAGGAGTGACATGAAGTAGTTACATTGAGGAGTGACATTGAGGAGTGAGTTGATGTCGTTACATGGAGGAGTGACATAGAGGATTGATGTGGAGTAGTGACATGGAGGATGGACATGGAGGAGTGGCATGGAGGAGTGACCGAGAAGAGTGACATGTAGGAGTGACATGGAGGAGTGACATTGAGGAGTGACATTGAGGAGTGAGTTGGTGTAGCGACATGGAGGAGTGACATGGAGGAGTGACATAGAGTAGCGACATGGAGGAGATACATGGTGGAGTGACATGGAGGAATGACATGGAGGAGTGACATGAAGTAGTGACATTGAGGAGTGACATTGAGGAGTGAGTTGGTGTAGTGACATGGAGGAGTGACTTTGACTAGCGACTTGGAGGAGTGACCTGGAGGAGTGACATGGAAGAGTGAGTTGTTATAGCGACATGGAGGAGAGAAATGGAGGAGTGACATTAAGGAGTTACATTGAGGAGTAAGTTGGTGTAGCGACATGGAGGAGTGACCTGGAGGAGTGACATGGAGGAGTGAAATGGTGGAGTGACATGGAGGAGTGACATGGAGGAGTGAGTTGTTAGAGCGATATAGAGGAGAGACATGGAGGAGTGACATGTAGGAGTGACATGGAGGAGTGACATAGAGGAATTTCATGGAGGGGAGACATGGAGGAGTGACATGGAGAAGTGACAGGGCAGATCACCATGGAAGATTGATATGGTGGAGTGACATGGCGGAGGGACATGGATGAGTGACATGGAGGAGTGGACATGGAGGAGTGACATGGAGGAGTGACATGAGGAGTGAGTTTGGGTAGCGACATGGATGAGTGACATGGAGTAGCTACATGGAGGAGTTACATGGAGGAGTGACTTGGAGGAGCAACACGGAGGAGCGACATGGAGGAGTGACATGGAGTAGTGACATGAAGTAGCTACATGTAGGAGATACATGGAGGAGTGACTTGGAGGAGAAACATGGAGGAGTGACATAGAGGATTGTTGTGGAGGAGCAACACGGACGAGCGACATGGAGGAGTGACATGTAGTAGTGACAAGGAGGAGGGACATGGAGGAGTGACTTGGAGAAGTGACAGGGTTTATCAGGAAGGAGGGTTGATATGGTGGAGTGACATTGTGTAGGGACATGGGTGAGAGACTTGGAGGAGTGACATGGAGGAGCAACACGGAGGAGTGACATGGAGTAGTGACATGGAGGATGGACATGGAGGAGTGACATGGAAGACATATAGAGATGACATGGAGGAGTGAACTGGAGCAGTGACATAAACGAGTGACATGGAGGATTGACATGGAGTAGCGACATGGAGGAGTGACATGAGGAATGAGTTGGTGTAGCGACATGGAGGAGTGACATGGAGGTGTGACATGGAGGAGTGACATAGAGGAGTGATGTGGAGGAGTGACATGGAGGAGGAACATGGAGGAGTGACATGGAAGACATATAGAAGTGACATGAATGAGTGACATGGAGGAGTGACAAGAAGGATTGAGTTGGTGTAGTGACATGGTGGAGGGACATAGATGAGTTACATGGAGGAATGACATGGAAGAGTGACATGGAGGAGTGAGTTGGTGTAGCGACATAAAGGAGTGACATGGAGTAGCGACATAGAGTAGTAACATGAGGAGTGAGTTTGTGTAGCGACATGGAGGAGTGACATGGAGGAGTGACATGAAGGAGGGACATGGAGGAGCGATATGGAGGAGTGACATGAAAGAGTGTAAAGGAGGATTGAGTTTGTGTAGCTACATGGAGGAGTGACATGAAGTAGTGACATTGAGGAGTGACATTGAGGAATGACTTGGTGTAGTGACATGAAGGAGTGACTTTGAGTAGCGACATGGAGGAGTGACCTGGAGGAGTGACATGGAGGAGTGAAATGGTGGAGTGACATGTAGGAGTGAGTTGTTGGAGCGACATGGAGGAGAGACATGGAGAAGTGACATGGAGGAGTGACATGAGTAATGAGTTGGTGTAGCGACATGGAGGAGTAACATTGAGGTGTGACATGGAGGAGTGACATAGAGGAGCAACGTGGAGGAGTGACATGGAGAAGTGACATGGATGAGTGACATGGAGGAGTGAGAAGAAGTAGTGACATGGAAGAGTGACATAGAGGAGTGAGTTGGTGTAGCGACATGGATGATTGACATGGAGTAGCGACATAGAGTAGTAACATGAGGAGTGAGTTGGTGTAGCGACATGGAGGAGTCACATGGAGTAGCGACATGGAGGAGTGACATGAAGTAGTGACATGGAGGAGCGACGTGGAGGAGTGAGTTGGTGGAGCGACATGGAGGACTCACATGGAGTAGCGACATGGAGGAGTGACATGAAGTAGTGACATGGAGGAGTGACATTGAGGAGCGAGTTGGTGTAGTGACATGGAGTGACTGATTAGCGAAATGGAGGAGTGACCTGGAGGAGTTACATGGAGGAGTGCAATGATGGAGTGACATGGAGGAGTGAGTTGTTATAGCGACATGGAGGACAAACATGGAGGAGTGACATGGAGGAGTGACATGAAGGAGTGACATAGAGGAGTGACATGAAGGAGAGACATGGAAGAGTGACATGGAGGAGTGAGTTGGTGTAGCGACATGGAGGAGTGACATGGAGTAGCGACATAGAGGATGGACATGGAGGAGTGACATGGAAGACATATAGAGGTGACATGGAGGAGTGAATTGGAGGACTGACATAAAGGAGTGACATGGAGGAATGAAATGGAGGAGTAACAAGAAGTATTGACATGTAGGAGTGAGTTGGTGTAGCGACATGGAGGAGTGACATGGAGTAGTGACATAGAGTAGTAACATGAGGAGTGAGTTTGTGTAGCGACATGGAGGATTGACATGGAGGAGTGACATGGAGGATTGACATAGAGTAGCAACATGGAGGAGATACATGGAGGAGTGACATGGAGGAATGACATGGAGGAGTGACATGGAGGAGGGACATGGAGGAGCGATATGGAGGAGTGACATGAAAGAGTGTAAAGGAGGATTGAGTTTGTGTAGCGACATGGAGGAGTGACATGAAGTAGTGACATTGAGGAGTGACATTGAGGAATGACTTGGTGTAGTGACATGAAGGAGTGACTTTGAGTAGCGACAAGGAGGAGTGACCTGGAGGAGTGACATGGAGGAGTGACATGAAGTAGTGACATTGAGGAGTGTCTTTGAGGAGTGACAAGGAGGAGTGAAATGGTGGAGTGACATGGACGAGTGAGTTGTTAGAGCGACATGGAGGAGTGACATGGAGTAGCGACATGGAGGAGTGACATGAGTAATGAGTTGGTGTAGCGACATGGAGGAGTGACATGGAGGTGTGACTTGGAGGAGTTACATAGAGGAGCGACGTGGAGGAGTGACATGGAGGAGGGACATGGAGGAGTGACATGGAAGACATATAGAATTGACATGGATGAGTGACATGGAGGAGTGACATGGAGTAGTGACATAGAGTAGTAACATGAGGAGTGAGTTTGTGTAGCGACATGGAGGAGTGACATGGAGTAGTGACATGAAGTAGCTACATGTAGGAGTTACATGGAGGAGTGACTTGGAGGACTGACATAAAAGAAGTATTGACATGGAGGAGTGAGTTGGTGTAGCGACATGGAGGAGTGACATGGAGTAGTGACATAGAGTAGTAACATGAGGAGTGAGTTTGTGTAGCGACATGGAGGATTGACATGGAGGAGTGACATGGAGGAGTGACATAGAGTAGCAACATGGAGGAGATACATGGAGGAGTGACATGGAGGAATGACATGGAGGAGTGACATGGAGGAGGGACATGGAGGAGCGATATGGAGGAGTGACATGAAGTAGTGACATTGAGGAGTGACATTGAGGAGTGAGTTGATGACGTGACATGGAGGAGTGTCTTTCAGGAGTGACAAGGAGGAGTGAAATGGTGGAGTGACATGGACGAGTGAGTTGTTAGAGCGACATGGAGGAGTGACATGGAGTAGCGACATGGAGGAGTGATATGAGTAATGAGTTGGTGTAGCGACATGGAGGAGTGACATGGAGGTGTGACTTGGAGGAGTTACATAGAGGAGCGACGTGGAGGAGTGACATGGAGGAGGGACATGGAGGAGTGACATGGAAGACATATAGAGGTGACATGGAGGAGTGAATTGGAGGAGTGACATGGAGGAATGACATGGAGGAGTGACAAGAAGTATTGAAATGGAGGAGTGACATTTAGGAGTGAGTTGGTGTAGTGACATGGAGGAGTGACATGAAGTAGAGACATTGAGGTGTGACATGGAGGAGTGACATGGAGGAGTGACTTTGAGGTGTGACATGGAGGAGTGACATAGAGGAGCAATGTGGAGGAGTGATATGGAGAAGTGACATGGATGAGTGACATGGAGGAGAGACAAGAAGGATTGAGTTGGTGTAGTGACATGGCGGAGGGACATAGATGAGTTACATGGAGGAGTGACATGGAAGAGCAACATGGAGGAGTGACGTGGAGGAGTGAGTTGGTGGAGCGACATGGAGGAGTCACATGGAGTAGCGACATGGAGGAGTGACATGAAGTAGTGACATGGAGGAGTGACATTGAGGAGCGAGTTGGTGTAGTGACATGGAGGAGTGATTGAGTAGCGAAATGGAGGAGTGACCTGGAGGAGTGACATGGAGGAGTGCAATGGTGGAATGACATGGAGGAGTGAGTTGTTATAGCGACATGGAGGACAAACATGGAGGAGAGACATGGAGGAGTGACATGGAGGAGTGACATAGAGGAGTGATATGGAGGAGTGACATGAAAGAGTGACATGGAGGAGTGAGTTGGTGTAGCGACATGGAGGAGTGACATGGAGTAGCGACATAGAGTAGTAACATGAGGAGTGAGTTTGTGTAGCGACATTGAGGAGTGACATTGAGGAATGACTTGGTGTAGTGACATGAAGGAGTGACTTTGAGTAGTGACATGGAGGAGTGACCTGGAGGAGTGACATGGAGTAGCTACATGGAGGAGTTACATGGAGGAGTGACTTGGAGGAGCAACACGGAGGAGCGACATGGAGGAGTGACATGGAGTAGTGACATAGAGTAGTAACATGAGGAGTGAGTTTGTGTAGCGACATGGAGGGGTGACATGGAGTAGTGACATAGAGTAGTAACATGAGGAGTGAGTTTGTGTAGCGACATGGAGGAGTGACATGGAGGAGTGACATGGAGGAGTGACATAGACTAGCGACATGGAAGAGATACATGGAGGAGTGAAATGGAGGAATGACATGGAGGAGTGAGTTGGTATAGCGACATGGAGGAGTGACATGGAGAAGTTACAGGGCGGATAACCAAGGAGGGTTGATATGGTGGAGTGACATGGAGGAGTGACATGAGGAGTGAGTTTGTGTAGCGACATGGAGGAGTGAAATGGAGTAGCTACATGGAGGAGTTACATGGAGGAGTAACTTGGAGGAGCAACACGGAGGAGTGACATGGATTAGTGACATGGATTAGTACATGGAGTAGCTACATGTGGGAGGGACATGGAGAAGTGACAGGGTTTATCAGGAAGGAGGGTTGATATGGTGGAGTGACATGGAGGAGTGACATGGAGGAGTGACATGGAGGAGTTACAAGGAGGGTTGAGTTGGTGTAGCGACATGGAGGAGTGACATGGAGGAGTGACATAGTGTAGCGACATGGTGGAGATACATGGAGGAGTTACATGGAGGAATGACATGGAAGAGCAACATGGAGGAGCGACGTGGAGGAGTGAGTTGGTGGAGCGACATGGAGGAGTCACATGGAGTAGCGACATGGAGGAGTGACATGAAGTCGTGACATGGAGGAGTGACATTGAGGAGTGAGTTGGTGTAGTGACATGGAGGAGTCACTTTGAGTAGCGACATGGAGGAGTGACCTGGAGGAGTGACATGGAGGACTGAAATGGTGGAGTGACATGGAGGAGTGAGTTGTTATAGCGACATGGCGGAGAAACATGGAGGAGTGACATGGAGCAGTGACATGGAGGAGTGACATAGAGGAGTGACGTGGAGGAGAGACATGGAAGAGTGACATGGAGAAGTGACAGGGCGGATGGACATGGAGGAGTGACTTAGAGAAGTGACAGGGTTGATCAGGAAGTAGGGTTGATTTGGAGGAGTGACATCGTTGAGGGACATGGGTGAGTGACTTGGAGGAGTGACAAGGAGGAGCAACACGGATGAGCGACATGGAGGAGTGACATGGAGTAGTGACATGGAGGATGGACATGGAGGAGTGACTTGGAGAAGTGACAGGGTTGATCAGGAAGGAGTGTTTATATGGTGGAGTGAAATCGTGGAGGGACATGGGTGAGTGACTTGGAGGACTGACAAGGAGGAGCAACACGGAGGAGCGACATGGAGGAGTGACATGGAGTAGTGACATGGAGGATGGACATGGAGGAGTGACGTGGAAGACATATAGAGGTGACATGGAGGAGTGAATTGGAGGAGTGACATTGAGGAGTGAGTTGATGTCGTTACATGGAGGAGTGACTTTGAGTAGCGACATGGAGGAGTGACATGGAGTAGCGTCATAGAGTAGTAACATAAGGAGTGAGTTTGTGTAGCGACATGGAGGAGTGACATGAAGTAGTGACATTGAGGAGTGACATTGAGGAATGACTTGGTGTAGTGACATGAAGGAGTGACTTTGAGTAGCGACATGGAGGAGTGACCTGGAGGAGTGACATGGAGTAGCTACATGGAGGAGTTACATGGAGGAGTGACTTGGAGGAGCAACACGGAGGAGCGACATGGAGGAGTGACATGGAGTAGTGACATGAAGTAGCTACATGTAGGAGTTACATGGAGGAGTGACTTGGAGGAGCGACATGGAGGAGTAACATAGAGGATTGTTGTGGAGGAGCAACACGGAGGATCGACATGGAGGAGTGACATGTAGTAGTGACAAGGAGGAGGGACATGGAGGAGTGACTTGGAGAAGTGACAGGGTTTATCAGGAAGGAGGGTTGATATGGTGGAGTGACATCGTGTAGGGACATGGGTGAGAGACTTGGAGGAGTAACATGGAGGAGCAACACGGAGGAGTGACATGGAGTAGTGACACGGAGGATGGACATGGAGGAGTGACATGGAAGACATATAGAGATGACATGGAGGAGTGAACTGGAGCAGTGACATAAACGAGTGACATGGAGGATTGACATGGAGTAGCGACATGGAGGAATGACATGAGGAATGAGTTGGTGTAGCGACATGGAGGAGTGACATGGAGGTGTGACATGGAGGAGTGACATAGAGGAGTGATGTGGAGGAGTGACATGGAGGAGGAACATGGAGGAGTGACATGGAAGACATATAGAAGTGACATGGATGAGTGACATGGAGGAGTGACAAGAAGGATTGAGTTGGTGTAGTGACATGGCGGAGGTACATAGATGAGTTACATGGAGGAGTGACATGGAAGAGTGACATGGAGGAGTGAGTTGGTGTAGCGACATGGAGGAGTGACATGGAGTAGCGACATAGAGTAGTAACATGAGGAGTGAGTTTGTGTAGCGACATGGAGGAGTGACATGGAGGAATGACATGGAGGAGTGACATGAAGGCGGGACATGGAGGAGCGATATGGAGGAGTGACATGAAAGAGTGTAAAGGAGGATTGAGTTTGTGTAGCTACATGGAGGAGTGACATGAAGTAGTGACATTGAGGAGTGACATTGAGGAATGACTTGGTGTAGTGACATGAAGGAGTGACTTTGAGTAGCGACATGGAGGAGTGACCTGGAGGAGTGACATGGAGGAGTGAAATGGTGGAGTGACATGTAGGAGTGAGTTGTTAGAGCGACATGGAGGAGAGACATGGAGAAGTGAATTGGAGGAGTGACATGAGTAATGAGTTGGTGTAGCGACATGGAGGAGTGACATTGAGGTGTGACATGGAGGAGTTACATAGAGGAGCGACGTGGAGGAGTGACATGGAGAAGTGACATGGATGAGTGACATGGAGGAGTGACAAGAAGGATTGAGTTGGTGTAGTGACATGGCGGAGGGACATAGATGAGTTACATGGAGGAGTGAGTTGGTGTAGCGACATGGAGGAGTGACATGGAGTAGCGACATAGAGGATGGACATGGAGGAGTGACATGGAAGACATATAGAGGTGACATGGAGGAGTGAATTGGAGGACTGACATAAAGGAGTGACATGGAGGAATGAAATGGAGGAGTGACAAGAAGTATTGACATGGAGGAGTGAGTTGGTGTAGCGACATAGAGGAGTGACATGGAGTAGTGACATAGAGTAGTAACATGAGGAGTGAGTTTGTGTAGCGACATGGAGGATTGACATGGAGGAGTGACATAGAGTAGCAACATGGAGGAGATACATGGAGGAGTGACATGGAGGAATGACATGGAGGAGTGACATGGAGGAGGGACATGGAGGAGCGATATGGAGGAGTGACATGAAAGAGTGTAAAGGAGGATTGAGTTTGTGTAGCGACATGGAGGAGTGACTTGAAGTAGTGACATTGCGGAGTGACATTGAGGAGTGAGTTGATGACGTGACATGGAGGAGTGTCTTTGAGGAGTGACAAGGAGGAGTTACATAGAGGAGCGACGTGGAGGAGTGACATGGAGGAGTGACAAGAAGGATTTAGTTGGTGTAGTGACATGGCGGAGGGACATAGATGAGTTACATGGAGGAGTGAGTTGGTGTAGCGACATGGAGGAGTGACATGGAGTAGCGACATAGAGGATGGACATGGAGGAGTGACATGGAAGACATATAGAGGTGACATGGAGGAGTGAATTGGAGGACTGACATAAAGGAGTGACATGGAGGAATGAAATGGAGGAGTGACAAGAAGTATTGACATGGAGGAGTGAGTTGGTGTAGCGACATAGAGGAGTGACATGGAGTAGTGACATAGAGTAGTAACATGAGGAGTGAGTTTGTGTAGCGACATGGAGGATTGACATGGAGGAGTGACATAGAGTAGCAACATGGAGGAGATACATGGAGGAGTGACATGGAGGAATGACATGGAGGAGTGACATGGAGGAGGGACATGGAGGAGCGATATGGAGGAGTGACATGAAAGAGTGTAAAGGAGGATTGAGTTTGTGTAGCGACATGGAGGAGTGACTTGAAGTAGTGACATTGCGGAGTGACATTGAGGAGTGAGTTGATGACGTGACATGGAGGAGTGTCTTTGAGGAGTGACAAGGAGGAGTGAAATGGTGGAGTGACATGGACGAGTGAGTTGTTAGAGCGACATGGAGGAGTGACATGGAGTAGCGACATGGAGGAGTGACATGAGTAATGAGTTGGTGTAGCGACATGGAGGAGTGACATGGAGGTGTGACTTGGAGGAGTTACATAGAGGAGCGACGTGGAGGAGTGACATGGAGGAGGGACATGTAGGAGTGACATGGAAGACAAATAGAATTGACATGGATGAGTGACATGGAGGAGTGACAAGAAGGATTGAGTCGGTGTTGTGACATCGAGGAGTGACTTTGAGTAGCGACATGGAGGAGTGACCTGGAGGAGTTACATGGAGGAGTGACATAGAGGATTGATGTGGAGTAGTGACATGGAGGATGGACATGGAGGAGTGACATGGAGAAGTGACATGGAAGACATATAGAGGTGACATGGAGGAGTGAATTGGAGTTGTGACATAAAGGAATGACATGGAGGAATGACATGGATGAGTGATATGGAGGAGTGACAAGAAGTAGTGACATGGAGGAGTGACATTGAGGAGTGAGTTGGTTTAGCGACATGGAGGAGTGACATGGAGTAGCGACATAGAGTAGTAACATGAGGAGTGAGTTTGTGTAGCGACATGGAGGAGTGACATGGAGGAGTGACATGGAGGAGTGACATAGACTAGCGACATGGAGGAGATACATGGAGGAGTGAAATGGAGGAATGACATGGAGGAGTGAGTTGGTATAGCGACATGGAGGAGTGACGTGGAGAAGTGACAGGGCGGATAACCAAGGAGGGTTGATATGGTGGATTGACATGGAGGAGTGACATGAGGAGTGAGTTTGTGTAGCGACATGGAGGAGTGACATGGAGGAATGACTTGGAGGAGCAACACGGAGGAGCGACATGGAGGAGTGACATGCATTAGTACATGGAGTAGCTACATGTGGGAGGGACATGTAGAAGTGACAGGGTTTATCAGGAAGGAGGGTTGATATGGTGGAGTGACATGGAGGAGTGACATGGAGGAGTGACATGGAGGAGTTACAAGGAGGGTTGAGTTGGGGTAGCGACATGGAGGAGTGACATGGAGGAGTGACATGAAGGAGTGACATAGAGTAGCGACATGGTGGAGATACATGGAGGAGTTACATGGAGGAATGAGTTGGTGGAGCGACATGGAGGAGTGACATGAAGTAGTGACATGGAGGAGTGACATGGAGGACAGAAATGGTAGAATGACATGGAGGAGTGACATGGAGGAGTGACATAGAGGAGTGACGTGGAGGAGTGACAGGGTTGATCAGGAAGGAGAGTTTTTATGGTGGAGTGAAATCGTGGAGGGACATGAGTGAGTTTCTTAGAGGAGTGACAAGGAGGAGCAACACGGAGGAGCGACATGGAGGAGTGACATGGAGTAGTGAAAAGGAGGATGGACATGGAGGAGTGACATGGAAGACATATAGAGGTGACTTGGAGGACTGACATAAAGGAGTGACATGGAGGAATGACTTGGAGGAGCAACATGGAGGAGTGACTTTGAGTAGCGACATGGAGGAGTGACCTGGAGGAGTGACATGGAGGAGTGAAATGGTGGAGTGACATGGAGGAGTGACATGGAGAAGTGACATAGAGGAGTGACATGGAGGAGAGACATGGAAGAGTGATATGGAGGAGTGACAAGGAGGGTTGAGTTTGTGTAACGACATGGAGGAGTGACATGAAGTAGTGACATGGAGGAGTGACATGGAGTAGCGACATAGAGGATGGACATGGAGGAGTGACATGGAAGACATATAGAGGTGACATGGAGGAGTGAATTGGAGGACTGACATAAAGGAGTGACATGGAGGAATGAAATGGAGGAGTGACAAGAAGTATTGACATGGAGGAGTGAGTTGGTGTAGCGACATAGAGGAGTGACATGGAGTAGTGACATAGAGTAGTAACATGAGGAGTGAGTTTGTGTAGCGACATGGAGGATTGACATGGAGGAGTGACATAGAGTAGCAACATGGAGGAGATACATGGAGGAGTGACATGGAGGAATGACATGGAGGAGTGACATGGAGGAGGGACATGGAGGAGCGATATGGAGGAGTGACATGAAAGAGTGTAAAGGAGGATTGAGTTTGTGTAGCGACATGGAGGAGTGACTTGAAGTAGTGACATTGCGGAGTGACATTGAGGAGTGAGTTGATGACGTGACATGGAGGAGTGTCTTTGAGGAGTGACAAGGAGGAGTGAAATGGTGGAGTGACATGGACGAGTGAGTTGTTAGAGCGACATGGAGGAGTGACATGGAGTAGCGACATGGAGGAGTGACATGAGTAATGAGTTGGTGTAGCGACATGGAGGAGTGACATGGAGGTGTGACTTGGAGGAGTTACATAGAGGAGCGACGTGGAGGAGTGACATGGAGGAGGGACATGTAGGAGTGACATGGAAGACAAATAGAATTGACATGGATGAGTGACATGGAGGAGTGACAAGAAGGATTGAGTCGGTGTTGTGACATCGAGGAGTGACTTTGAGTAGCGACATGGAGGAGTGACCTGGAGGAGTTACATGGAGGAGTGACATAGAGGATTGATGTGGAGTAGTGACATGGAGGATGGACATGGAGGAGTGACATGGAGAAGTGACATGGAAGACATATAGAGGTGACATGGAGGAGTGAATTGGAGTTGTGACATAAAGGAATGACATGGAGGAATGACATGGATGAGTGATATGGAGGAGTGACAAGAAGTAGTGACATGGAGGAGTGACATTGAGGAGTGAGTTGGTTTAGCGACATGGAGGAGTGACATGGAGTAGCGACATAGAGTAGTAACATGAGGAGTGAGTTTGTGTAGCGACATGGAGGAGTGACATGGAGGAGTGACATGGAGGAGTGACATAGACTAGCGACATGGAGGAGATACATGGAGGAGTGAAATGGAGGAATGACATGGAGGAGTGAGTTGGTATAGCGACATGGAGGAGTGACGTGGAGAAGTGACAGGGCGGATAACCAAGGAGGGTTGATATGGTGGATTGACATGGAGGAGTGACATGAGGAGTGAGTTTGTGTAGCGACATGGAGGAGTGACATGGAGGAATGACTTGGAGGAGCAACACGGAGGAGCGACATGGAGGAGTGACATGCATTAGTACATGGAGTAGCTACATGTGGGAGGGACATGTAGAAGTGACAGGGTTTATCAGGAAGGAGGGTTGATATGGTGGAGTGACATGGAGGAGTGACATGGAGGAGTGACATGGAGGAGTTACAAGGAGGGTTGAGTTGGGGGTAGCGACATGGAGGAGTGACATGGAGGAGTGACATGAAGGAGTGACATAGAGTAGCGACATGGTGGAGATACATGGAGGAGTTACATGGAGGAATGAGTTGGTGGAGCGACATGGAGGAGTGACATGAAGTAGTGACATGGAGGAGTGACATGGAGGACAGAAATGGTAGAATGACATGGAGGAGTGACATGGAGGAGTGACATAGAGGAGTGACGTGGAGGAGTGACAGGGTTGATCAGGAAGGAGAGTTTTTATGGTGGAGTGAAATCGTGGAGGGACATGAGTGAGTTTCTTAGAGGAGTGACAAGGAGGAGCAACACGGAGGAGCGACATGGAGGAGTGACATGGAGTAGTGAAAAGGAGGATGGACATGGAGGAGTGACATGGAAGACATATAGAGGTGACTTGGAGGACTGACATAAAGGAGTGACATGGAGGAATGACTTGGAGGAGCAACATGGAGGAGTGACTTTGAGTAGCGACATGGAGGAGTGACCTGGAGGAGTGACATGGAGGAGTGAAATGGTGGAGTGACATGGAGGAGTGACATGGAGAAGTGACATAGAGGAGTGACATGGAGGAGAGACATGGAAGAGTGATATGGAGGAGTGACAAGGAGGGTTGAGTTTGTGTAACGACATGGAGGAGTGACATGAAGTAGTGACATGGAGGAGTGACCTGGTGGAGTGACATGAAGGAGTGAAATGGTGGAGTGACATGGAGGAGTGAGTTGTTAGAGCGACATGGAGTAGAGACATGGAGGAGTGACATAGAGGAGTGACATGGAGGAGTGACATAGAGGAATGACGTGGAGGAGAGACATGGAAGAGTGACATGGAGAAGTGACAGGGCAGATAACAAAAGAAGATTGATATGGTGGAGTGACAAGGCGGAGGGACATGGATGAGTGACATGGAGGAGTGACACGGAGGAGCAACATGGAGGAGCGACATGGAGGAGTGACATGGAAGAGTGAGTAGGTGTAGTGACATGGACAATGGACATGGAGGAGTGACATGGAAGACATATAGAAGTGACATGGAGGAGTGAATTGGAGGAGTGACATAAACGAGTGACATGGAGGAATGACATGGTTGAGTGACATGGAGGAGTGACTTTGAGTAGTGACATGGAAGAGTGACCTGGAGGAGTGACATGGAGGAGTGAAATGGTGGGAGTGACATGGAGGAGTGACCTGGAGGAGAGACATGGAGGAGTGAGTTGTTATAGCGACATGGAGGAGTGACCTGGAGGAGAGACATGGAGGGGTGAGTTGTTATAGCGACATGGAGGAGAGAAATGGAGGAGTGACATGAAGGAGTGACATTGAGGAGTAAGTTGGTGTAGCGACATGGAGGAGTGACCTGGAGGAGTGACATGGAGGAGTGACCTGGAGGAGAGACATGGCGGAGTGAGTTGTTATAGCGACATGGAGGAGTGACCTTGAGGAGTGACTTGGAGGAGTGAAATGGTGGAGTGACATGGAGGAGTGACATGGAGGAGTGAGTTTTTAGAGCGACATAGAGGAGAGACATGGAGGAGTGACATGTAGGAGTGACATGGAGGAGTGACATAGAGCAGTGACGTGGAGGAGAGACATGGAGGAGTGACATGGAGAAGTGACAGGGCGGATCAAAAAGGAGGGTTTATATGGTGGAGTGACATCACGGAGGGACATGGGTGAGTGACTTGGAGGAGTGACATGGAAGAGTGACATGAGGAGTGAGTTTGTGTAGCGACATGGAAGAGTGACATGGAGAAGTGACAGGTCGGATCACCAAGGGAGATTGATAGGGTGGAGTGACATAGCGGAGGGACATGGATGAGTGACATGGATGAGTGACATGGAGGAGTGACTTGGAGAAGTGACATGAATGAGTGACATGAGGAATGACATGGATGAGTGACATGGAGGAGTGACAAGGAGGGTTGAGTTTGTGTAGCGACATGGAGGAGTGACATGAAGTAGCGACATGGAGGAGTGACATGGATAAGTGACAGGGCGGATCAAAAAGGAGGGTTGATATGGTGGAGTGACATCGCGGAGGGACAAGGGTGAGTGACTTGGAGAAGTGACAGGGTTGATCAGGAAGGAGGGTTTATATGGTGGAGTGACATCGTGGAAGGACATGGGTAAGTGACTTGGAGGAGTGACATGGAGGAGTGACATGGAGGAGTGACATGAGGAGTGAGTTGGTGTAGCGACATGGAGGAGTGACATGGAGTAGCTACATGGAGGAGTTACATGGCGGAGTGACATGAAGAAGTGACATGGAGGAGTGACATGGAGGAGTAACATGGAGGAAGGAGTTGGTGGAGCGACATGGAGGAGTCACATGGAGTAGCAACATGGAGGAGTAACATGAAAGACTGAGTTGGTGTAGCGACATGGAGGACTGACATGGAATAGCGACATGGAGGAGTGACATGGAGGAGTGACATGGAGTAGCTACATGGAGGAGTTACATGGAGGAATGACTTGGAGAATTGACATAAAGGAGTGACATGGAGGAATGATATGGATGAGTGATATGGAGGAGTGACAAAGAGGATTGAGTTGGTGTAGTGACATGAGGAGTGACGTAGAGGAGAGACGTCGTGGAGTGAAATGGAGGAGTGACATGGAGGAGCAACTTGAAGGAGCGACATGGAGGAGTGACAAGGAGGATTGAGTTGGTGTAGCGACATGGAGGAGTGACATGGAGGAGTGAAATAGAGGAGTGACGTGGAGGAGAGACATGGAAGAGTGACATGGAGAAGTGACAGGTCGGATAACCAAGGAAGATTGATTGGATGGAGTGACATGGAGGAGGGACATGGATGAGTGACATGGAGGAGTGACATGGAGGAGTGAATTGGAGGAGTGACATAAAGGAGTGACATGGAGGAATAACATGGATGAGTGACATGGAGGAGTGAGAAGAAGTAGTGACATGGAAGAGTGACATTGAGGAGTGAGTTGGTGTAGCGACATGGAGGATTGACATAGAGTAGCGACATAGAGTAGTAACATGAGGAGTGAGTTGGTGTAGCGACATGGAGGAGTGACATGGAATAACGACATGGAGGAACATGGAGGTGTGACATGGAGGAGTGAGATAGAGGAGCGACGTAGAGGAGTGACATGGAGGAGGGACATGGAGGAGTGACATGGAAGACATAGAAGTGACATGGATGAGTGACATGGAGTATTGACAAGAAGGATTGAGTTGGTGTAGTGACATGGCGGAGGGACATAGATGAGTTACATGGAGGAGTGACATGGAAGAGCAACATGGAGGAGCAACGTGGAGGAGTGACATGGAGGAGTGACATAGAGGAGTGACGTGGAGGAGAGACATGTAGAAGTGACATGGAGGACTGACTTGGAGGAGTGACAAGGAGGAGCAACACGGAGGAGCGACATGGAGGAGTGACATGGAGTAGTGACATGGAGGATGGACATGGAGGAGTGACAGGGTTGATCAGGAAGGAGAGTTTTTATGGTGGAGTGAAATCGCGGAGGGACATGGGTGAGTGACTTGGAGGAGTTACAAGGAGGAGCAACACGGAGGAGCGACATGGAGGAGTGACATGAAGTAGTGAAAAGGAGGATGGACATGGAGGAGTGACATGGAAGACATATAGAGGTGACATGGAGGAGTGAATTGGAGGACTGACATAAAGGAGTGACATGGAGGAATGACATGGAGGAGTGACACGAAGTATTGACATGGAGGAGTGACATTGAGGAGTGAGTTTGTGTAGCGACATGGAGGAGTGACAAGGAGGAGTGACATAGAGTAGCAACATGGAGGAGATACATGGAGGAGTGACATGGAGGAATGACATGGAGGAGTGACATGAAAGAGTGTAAAGGAGGATTGAGTTTGTGTAGCGACATGGAGGAGTGACATGAAGTATTGACATTGAGGAGTGAGTTGGTGTAGTGACATGGTGGAGTGACTTTGAGGAGTGACATGGAGGAGTGAAATGGTGGAGTGACATGGAGGAGTGAGTTTTTAGAGCGACATGGAGGAGTGACATGGAGTAGCGACATGGAGGAGTGAAATGGATGAGTGACATGGAGGAGTGACAAGAAGGGTTGAGTTGGAGTAGTGACATGGAGGAGTGACTTTGAGTAGCGACATGGAGGAGTGACCTGGAGGAGTGACATGGAGGAGTGAGTTGTTAGAGCGACATGGAGGAGTGTCATAGAGGATTGATGTGGAGTAGTGACATGGAGGATAGACATGGAGGAGTGACTTGGAGAAGTGATAGGGTTGATCAGGAAGGAGGGTTGATATGGTGGAGTGACATCATGGAGAGACATGGGTGAGTGACTTGGAGGAGTGACAAGGAGGAGCAACACGGAGGATAGACATGGAGGAGTGACATGGAGGATGGACATGGAGGAGTGAATTGGAGTTGTGACATAAAGGAGTGACATGAAGGAATGACATGGATGAGTGACATGGAGGAGTGACAATAAGTAGTGACATGGAGGAGTGACATTGAGGAGTGAGTTGGTGTAGCGACATGGAGGAGTGACATTGAGTAGCGTCATAGAGTAGTAACATGGAGGAGTGACATGGAGGAGTGACATGGAGTAGTGACATGGAGGATGACATGGAGGAGTGACTTGGAGAAGTGACAGGGTTTATCAGGAAGGAGGGTTTATATGGTGGAGTGACATCGTAGAAGGACATGGGTGAGTGACTTGGAGGAGTCACAAGGAGGAGCAACACGGAGGAGCGACATGTAGGAGTGACATAGAGTAGTTACATGGAGGATGGACATGGAGGAGTGACATGGAAGACATATAGAGGTGACATGGAGGAGTGAATTGGAGTTGTGACATGGAGGAGTGACATTGAGGAGTGAGTTGGTGTAGCGACATGGAGGAGTGACATGGAGGAGTGACATAGAGTAGTGACATTGAGGAGTGACATTGAGGAGTGAGTTGGTGTAGTGACATGGAGGAGTGACTTTGAGTAGCGACTTGGAGGAGTGACCTGGAGGAGTGACATGGAAGAGTGAGTTGTTATAGCGAAATGGAGGAGAGAAATGGAGGAGTGACATTAAGGAGTTACATTGAGGAGTAAGTTGGTGTAGCGACATGGAGGAGTGACCTGGAGGAGTGACATGGAGGAGTGAAATGGTGGAGTGACATGGAGGAGAGACATGGAGGAGTGAGTTGTTATAGCGAAATGGAGGAGAGAAATGGAGGAGTGACATGGAGGAGTGACATTGAGGAGTTACATGGAGGACTGACTTGGAGGAGCAACACGGAGGAGCGACATGGATGAGTGAGTTGTTAGAGCGACATGGAGGAGAGACATGGAGGAGTGACATGGAGGAGTGACATGGAGGAGTGACATAGAGGAGTGACGTGGAGGAGAGACAAGGGAGAGTTATATGGAGAAGTGACAGGTCGGATCACCAAGGGAGATTGATAGGGTGGAGTGACATAGCGGAGGGACATGGATGAGTGACATGGATGAGTGACATGGAGGAGTGACAATAAGTAGTGACATGGAGGAGTGACATTGAGGAGTGAGTTGGTGTAGCGACATGGAGGAGTGACATTGAGTAGCGTCATAGAGTAGTAACATGGAGGAGTGACATGGAGGAGTGACATGGAGTAGTGACATGGAGGATGACATGGAGGAGTGACTTGGAGAAGTGACAGGGTTGATCAGGAAGGAGGGTTTATATGGTGGAGTGACATCGTAGAAGGACATGGGTGAGTGACTTGGAGGAGTCACAAGGAGGAGCAACACGGAGGAGCGACATGTAGGAGTGACATAGAGTAGTGACATGGAGGATGGACATGGAGGAGTGACATGGAAGACATATAGAGGTGACATGGAGGAGTGAATTGGAGTTGTGACATGGAGGAGTGACATTGAGGAGTGAGTTGGTGTAGCGACATGGAGGAGTGACATGGAGGAGTGACATAGAGTAGTGACATTGAGGAGTGACATTGAGGAGTGAGTTGGTGTAGTGACATGGAGGAGTGACTTTGAGTAGCGACTTGGAGGAGTGACCTGGAGGAGTGACATGGAAGAGTGAGTTGTTATAGCGAAATGGAGGAGAGAAATGGAGGAGTGACATTAAGGAGTTACATTGAGGAGTAAGTTGGTGTAGCGACATGGAGGAGTGACCTGGAGGAGTGACATGGAGGAGTGAAATGGTGGAGTGACATGGAGGAGAGACATGGAGGAGTGAGTTGTTATAGCGAAATGGAGGAGAGAAATGGAGGAGTGACATGGAGGAGTGACATTGAGGAGTTACATGGAGGACTGACTTGGAGGAGCAACACGGAGGAGCGACATGGATGAGTGAGTTGTTAGAGCGACATGGAGGAGAGACATGGAGGAGTGACATGGAGGAGTGACATGGAGGAGTGACATAGAGGAGTGACGTGGAGGAGAGACAAGGGAGAGTGATATGGAGAAGTGACAGGTCGGATCACCAAGGGAGATTGATAGGGTGGAGTGACATAGCGGAGGGACATGGATGAGTGACATGGAGGAGTGACATGGAGGAGTGACTTGGAGAAGTGACATGAAGGAGTGACATGAGGAATGACATGGATGAGTGACATGGAGGAGTGATAAGGAGGGTTGAGTTTGTGTAGCGACATGGAGGAGTGACATGAAGTAGCGACATGGAGGAGTGACTTGGAGGAGTGACATGAAGGAGTGAAATGGGGGAGTGACATGGAGGAGTGAGTTGTTAGAGCGACATGGAGTAGAGACATGGAGGAGTGACATAGAGCAGTGACATGGAGGAGTGACATGGATAAGTGACAGGGCGGATCAAAAAGGAGGGTTGATATGGTGGAGTGACATCGCGGAGGGACATGGGTGAGTGACTTAGAGAAGTGACAGGGTTGATCAGGAAGGAGGGTTTATATGGTGGAGTGACATCGTGGAAGGACATGGGTAAGTGACTTGGAGGAGTGACATGGAGGAGTGACATGGAGGAGTGACATGAGGAGTGAGTTGGTGTAGCGACATGGAGGAGTGACATGGAGTAGCTACATGGAGGAGTTACATGGAGGAGTGACATGAAGGAGCAACATGGAGGAGCAACATGGAGGAGTAACTTAGAGGAGTGACATAAAGGAGTGACATGGAGGAGTAACATGGAGGAAGGAGTTGGGTGGAGCGACATGGAGGAGTCACATGGAGTAGCAACATGGAGGGAGTAACATGAAAGACTGAGTTGGTGGAGCGACATGGAGGAGTCACATGGAGTAGCAACATGGAGGAGTGACATGAGGAATGAGTTGGTGTAGCGACATGGAGGAGTGACATAGATGAGTTACATGGAGGAGTGACATGGAAGAGTGACATGGAGGAGTGAGTTGGTTTAGCGACATGGAGGAGTGACATGGAGTAGCGACATAGAGTAGTAACATGAGGAGTGAGTTTGTGTAGCGACATGGAGGAGTGACATGGAGGAATGACATGGAGGAGTGACATGAAGGAGGAACATGGAGGAGCGATATGGAGGAGTGACATGAAAGAGTGTAAAGGAGGATTGAGTTTGTGTAGCTACATGGAGGAGTGACATGAAGTAGTGACATTGAGGAGTGACATTGAGGAATGACTTGGTGTAGTGACATGAAGTAGTGACTTTGAGTAGCGACATGGAGGAGTGACCTGGAGGAGTGACATGGAGGAGTGAAATGGTGGAGTGACATGTAGGAGTGAGTTGTTAGAGCGACATGGAGGAGAGACATGGAGAAGTGACATGGAGGAGTGACATGAGTAATGAGTTGGTGTAGCGACATGGAGGAGTGACATTGAGGTGTTACATGGAGGAGTGACATAGAGGAGCGACATGGAGAAGTCACATGGATGAGTGACATGGAGGAGTGACAAGAAGGATTGAGTTGGTGTAGTGACATTGCGGAGGGACATAGATGAGTTACATGGAGGAGTGACATGGAAGAGCAACATGGAGGAGCGACGTGGAGGAGTGAGTTGGTGGAGCAACATGGAGGAGTCACATGGAGTAGCGACATGGAGGAGTGACATGAAGTAGTGACATGGAGGAGTGACATTGAGGAGCGAGTTGGTGTAGTGACATGGAGGAGTGACTGATTAGCGAAATGGAGGAGTGATCTGGAGGAGTGACATGGAGGAGTGCAATGGTGGAGTGACATGGAGGAGTGAGTTGTTTATAGCGACATGGAGGACAAACATGGAGGAGTGACATGGAGGAGTGACATGGAGGAGTGACATATAGGAGTGACATGGAGGAGATACATGGAGGAGTTACATGGAGGAGTGACTTGGAGGAGCAACACGGAGGAGCGACATGGAGGAGTGACATGGAGTAGTGACATGAAGTAGCTACATGTAGGAGTTACATGGAGGAGTGACTTGGAGGAGCAACATGGAGGAGTGACATAGAGGATTGTTGTGGAGGAGCAACACGGAGGAGCGACATGGAGGAGTGACATGTAGTAGTGACAAGGAGGAGGGACATGGAGGAGTGACTTGGAGAAGTGACAGGGTTTATCAGGAAGGAGGGTTGATATGGTGGAGTGACATCGTGCAGGGACATGGGTGAGAGACTTGGAGGAGTGACATGGAGGAGCAACACGGAGGAGTGACATGGAGTAGTGACATGGAGGATGGACATGGAGGAGTGACATGGAAGACATATAGAGATGACTTGGAGGAGTGAACTGGAGCAGTGACATAAACGAGTGACATGGAGGATTGACATGGAGTAGCGACATGGAGGAGTGACATGAGGAATGAGTTGGTGTAGCGACATGGAGGAGTGACATGGAGGTGTGACATGGAGGAGTGACATAGAGGAGTGATGTGGAGGAGTGACATGGAGGAGGAACATGTAGGAGTGACATGGACGACATATAGAATTGACATGGATGAGTGACATGGAGGAGTGACAAGAAGGATTGAGTTGGTGTAGTGACATGGCGGAGGGACATAGATGAGTTACATGGAGGAGTGACATGGAAGAGTGACATGGAGGAGTGAGTTGGTGTAGCGACATGGAGGAGTGACATGGAGTAGCGACATAGAGTAGTAACATGAGGAGTGAGTTTGTGTAGCGACATGGAGGAGTGACATGGAGGAATGACATGGAGGAGTGACATGAAGGAGGGACATGGAGGAGCGAAATGGAGGAGTGACATGAAAGAGTGTAAAGGAGGATTGAGTTTGTGTAGCTACATGGAGGAGTGACATGAAGTAGTGACATTGAGGAGTGACATTGAGGAATGACTTGGTGTAGTGACATGAAGGAGTGACTTTGAGAAGCGACATGGAGGAGTGACCTGGAGGAGTGACATGGAGGAGTGAAATGGTGGAGTGACATGTAGGAGTGAGTTGTTAGAGCAACATGGAGGAGAGACATGGAGAAGTGACATGGAGGAGTGACATGAGTAATGAGTTGGTGTAGCGACATGGAGGAGTGACATTGAGGTGTTACATGGAGGAGTGACATAGAGGAGCGACGTGGAGGAGTGACATGGAGAAGTGACATGGATGAGTGACATGGAGGAGTGGCAAGAAGGATTGAGTTGGTGTAGTGACATGGCGGAGGGACATAGATGAGTTACATGGAGGAGTGACATGGAAGAGCAACATCGAGGAGCGACGTGGAGGAGTGAGTTGGTGGAGCGACATGGAGGAGTCACATGGAGTAGCGACATGGAGGAGTGACATGAAGTAGTGACATGGAGGAGTGACATTGAGGAGCGAGTTGGTGTAGTGACATGGAGGAGTGACTGATTAGCGAAATGGAGGAGTGACCTGGAGGAGTGACATGGAGGAGTGCAATGGTGGAGTGACATGGAGGAGTGAGTTGTTATAGCGACATGGAGGACAAACATGGAGGAGTGACATGGAGGAGTGACATATAGGAGTGACATGGTGGAGAGATGGAAGAGTGACATGGAGGAGTGAGTTGGTGTAGCGACATGGAGGAGTGACATGGAGTAGCGACATAGAGTAGTAACATGAGGAGTGAGTTTGTGTAGCGACATGGAGGAGTGACATGGAGGAATGACATGGAGGAGTGACATGAAGGAGGGACATGGAGGAGCGATATGGAGGAGTGACATGAAAGAGTGTAAAGGAGGATTGAGTTTGTGTAGCTACATGGAGGAGTGACATGAAGTAGTGACATTGAGGAGTGACATTGAGGAATGACTTGGTGTAGTGACATGAAGGAGTGACTTTGAGTAGCGACATGGAGGAGTGACCTGGAGGAGTGACATGGAGGAGTGAAATGGTGGAGTGACATGTAGGAGTGAGTTGTTAGAGCGACATGGAGGAGAGACATGGAGAAGTGACATGGAGGAGTGACATGAGTAATGAGTTGGTGTAGCGACATGGAGGAGTGACATTGAGGTGTTACATGGAGGAGTGACATAGAGGAGCGACGTGGAGGAGTGACATGGAGAAGTGACATGGATGAGTGACATGGAGGAGTGGCAAGAAGGATTGAGTTGGTGTAGTGACATGGCGGAGGGACATAGATGAGTTACATGGAGGAGTGACATGGAAGAGCAACATCGAGGAGCGACGTGGAGGAGTGAGTTGGTGGAGCGACATGGAGGAGTCACATGGAGTAGCGACATGGAGGAGTGACATGAAGTAGTGACATGGAGGAGTGACATTGAGGAGCGAGTTGGTGTAGTGACATGGAGGAGTGACTGATTAGCGAAATGGAGGAGTGACCTGGAGGAGTGACATGGAGGAGTGCAATGGTGGAGTGACATGGAGGAGTGAGTTGTTATAGCGACATGGAGGACAAACATGGAGGAGTGACATGGAGGAGTGACATGGAGGAGTGACATATAGGAGTGACATGGTGGAGAGACATGGAAGAGTGACATGGAGGAGTGAGTTGGTGTAGCGACATGGAGGAGTGACATGGAGTAGCGACATAGAGTAGTAACATGAGGAGTGAGTTTGTGTAGCGACATGGAGGAGTGACATGGAGGAATGACATGGAGGAGTGACATGAAGGAGGGACATGGAGGAGCGATATGGAGGAGTGACATGAAAGAGTGTAAAGGAGGATTGAGTTTGTGTAGCTACATGGAGGAGTGACATGAAGTAGTGACATTGAGGAGTGACATTGAGGAATGACTTGGTGTAGTGACATGAAGGAGTGACTTTGAGTAGCGACATGGAGGAGTGACCTGGAGGAGTGACATGGAGGAGTGAAATGGTGGAGTGACATGTAGGAGTGAGTTGTTAGAGCGACATGGAGGAGAGACATGGAGAAGTGACATGGAGGAGTGACATGAGTAATGAGTTGGTGTAGCGACATGGAGGAGTGACATTGAGGTGTTACATGGAGGAGTGACATAGAGGAGCGACGTGGAGGAGTGACATGGAGAAGTCACATGGATGAATGACATGGAGGAGTGACAAGAAGGATTGAGTTGGTGTAGTGACATTGCGGAGGGACATAGATGAGTTACATGGAGGAGTGACATGGAAGAGCAACATGGAGGAGCGACGTGGAGGAGTCAGTTGGTGGAGCGACATGGAGGAGTCACATGGAGTAGCGACATGGAGGAGTGACATGAAGTAGTGACATGGAGGAGTGACATTGAGGAGCGAGTTGGTGTAGTGACATGGAGGAGTGACTGATTAGCGAAATGGAGGAGTGATCTGGAGGAGTGACATGGAGGAGTGCAATGGTGGAGTGACATGGAGGAGTGAGTTGTTATAGCGACATGAAGGACAAACATGGAGGAGTGACATGGAGGAGTGACATGGAGGAGTGACATATAGGAGTGACATGGAGGAGAGACATGGAGGAGTTACATGGAGGAGTGACTTGGAGGAGCAACACGGAGGAGCGACATGGAGGAGTGACATGGAGTAGTGACATGAAGTAGCTACATGTAGGAGTTACATGGAGGAGTGACTTGGAGGAACAACATGGAGGAGTGACATAGAGGATTGTTGTGGAGGAGCAACACGGAGGAGCGACATGGAGGAGTGACATGTAGTAGTGACAAGGAGGAGGGACATGGAGGAGTGACTTGGAGAAGTGACAGGGTTTATCAGGAAGGAGGGTTGATATGGTGGAGTGACATCGTGCAGGGACATGGGTGAGAGAATTGGAGGAGTGACATGGAGGAGCAACACGGAGGAGTGACATGGAGTAGTGACATGGAGGATGGACATGGAGGAGTGACATGGAAGACATATAGAGATGACTTGGAGGAGTGAACTTGAGCAGTGACATAAACGAGTGACATGGAGGATTGACATGGAGTAGCGACATGGAGGAGTGACATGAGGAATGAGTTGGTGTAGCGACATGGAGGAGTGACATGGAGGTGTGACATGGAGGAGTGACATAGAGGAGTGATGTGGAGGAGTGACATGGAGGAGGAACATGGAGGAGTGACATGGACGACATATAGAAGTGACATGGATGAGTGACATGGAGGAGTGACAAGAAGGATTGAGTTGGTGTAGTGACATGGCGGAGGGACATAGATGAGTTACATGGAGGAGTGACATGGAAGAGTGACATGGAGGAGTGAGTTTGTGTAGCGACATGGAGGAGTGACATGGAGTAGCGACATAGAGTAGTAACATGAGGAGTGAGTTTATGTAGCGACATGGAGGAGTGACATGGAGGAATGATATGGAGGAGTGACATGAAGGAGGGACATGGAGGAGCGAAATGGAGGAGTGACATGAAAGAGTGTAAAGGAGGATTGAGTTTGTGTAGCTACATGGAGGAGTGACATGAAGTAGTGACATTGAGGAGTGACATTGAGGAATGACTTGGTGTAGTGACATGAAGGAGTGACTTTGAGTAGCGACATGGAGGAGTGACCTGGAGGAGTGACATGGAGGAGTGAAATGGTGGAGTGACATGTAGGAGTGAGTTGTTAGAGCAACATGGAGGAGAGACATGGAGAAGTGACATAGAGGAGTGACATGGATTAGTACATGGAGTAGCTACATGTGGGAGGGACATGGAGAAGTGACAGGGTTTATCAGGAAGGAGGGTTGATATGGTGGGTTGACATGGAGGAGTGACATGGGTGAGAGACTTGGAGGAGTGACATGGAGGAGAGACATAGAGTAGCGACATGGTGGAGATACATGGAGGAGTTACATGGAGGAGTGACATGAAGTAGTGACATGGAGGAGTGACATTGAGGAGTGAGTTGGTGTAGTGACATGGAGGAGTCACTTTGAGTAGCGACATGGAGGAGTGACCTGGAGGAGTGACATGGAGGACTGAAATGGTGGAGTGACATGGAGGAGTGAGTTGTTATAGCGACATGGAGGAGAAACATGGAGGAGTGACATGGAGGAGTGACATGGAGGAGTGACATAGAGGAGTGACGTGGAGGAGAGACATGGAGAAGTGACATGGAGGACTGACATGGAGAAGTGACATAGAGGAGTGACGTGGAGGAGAAACATGGAAGAGTGACATGGAGAAGTGACAGGGCGGATGGACATGGAGGAGTGACATGGAGGAGTGACATAGAGGAATTTCGTGGAGGAGAGACATGGAGGAGTGACAGGGCGGATCACCAAGGCAGATTGATATGGTGGAGTGACATGGCGGAGGTACATGGAGGAGCGACATGGAGGAGTGACCTGGAGTAGTGACATGGAGTAGCTACATGTAGGCGTTACATGGAGGAGTGACTTGGAGGAGCAACATGGAGGAGTGACATAAAGGCTTGATGTTGAGGAGCAACACGGAGGAGCGACATGGAGGAGTGACCTGGAGTAGTGACATGGAGTAGCTACATGTAGGCGTTACATGGAGGAGTGACTTGGAGGAGCAACATGGAGGAGTGACATAAAGGATTGATGTGGAGGAGCAACACGGAGGAGAGACATGGAGGAGTGACATGGAGTAGTGACATGGAGGAGGGACATGGAGGAGTGACTTGGAGAAGTGACAGGGTTGATCAGGAAGGAGGGTTGATATGGTGGAGTGACATCGTGTAGGGACATGGAGGAGTGACTTGGAGAAGTGACAGGGTTTATCAAGAAGGAGGTTTGATATGGTGGAGTGACATCGTGTAGGGACATGGGTGAGAGACTTGGAGGAGTGACATGGAGGAGCAACACGGAGGAGTGACATGGAGTAGTGACATGGAGGATGGACATGGAGGAGTGACATGGAAGACATATAGAGATGACATGGAGGAGTGAAATGGAGCAGTGACATAAATGAGTGACATGGAGGAATGACATGGAGTAGCGACATGGAGGAGTGACATGAGGAATGAGTTGGTGTAGCGACATGGAGGAGTGACATGGAGGTGTGACATGGAGGAGTGACATTGAGGAGCGAGTTGGTATAGTGACATGGAGGAGTGACTGAGTAGCGAAATGGAAGAGTGACCTGGAGGAGCAACATGAAGGAGCGACATGGAGGAGTGACAAGGAGGAGTGACTTGGTGTAGCGACATGGAGGAGTGACATGGAGGAGTGACATAGAGGAGTGACGTGGAGGAGAGACATGGAAGAGTGACATGGAGAAGTGACAGGTCGGATAACCAAGGAAGATTGATAGGATGGAGTGACATGGAGGAGGGACATGGATGAGTGACATGGAAGATTGACATGGAAGAGTAAATTGGAGGAGTGACATAAAGGAGTGACATGGAGGAATGACATGAATGAGTGACATGGAGGAGTGAGAAGAAGTAGTGACATGGAGGAGTGACATTGAGGAGTGAGTTGGTGTAGCGACATGGAGGATGGACATAGAGTAGCGACATAGAGTAGTAACATGAGGAGTGAGTTTGTGTAGCGACATGGAGGAGTGACATGGAGGAGTGATATAGAGTAGCGACATGGAGGAGATACATGGAGGAGTGACATGGAGGAATGAAAAGGAGGAGTGACATGGAGGAGGGACATGGAGGAGCGATATGGAGGAGTGACATGAAAGAGTGTAAAGGAGGATTGAGTTTGTGTAGCGACATGGAGTGACATGAAGTAGTGACAGTGAGGATTGACATTGAGGAGTGAGTTGTTATAGTGACATGGAGGAGAGAAATGGAGGAGTGACATGGAGGAGTGAGTTGATGGAGCGACATGGAGGAGTCACATGGAGGAGTGACTTTGAGTAGCGACAGGGAGGAGTGACCTGGAGGAGTGACATGGAGGAGTGAGTTGTTATAGCGACATGGAGGAGAGAAATGGAGGAGTGACATGGAGGAGTGAGTTGATGGAGCGACATGGAGGAGTCACATGGAGGAGTGACATGGAGGAGTGACATGGAGGGGTAACATGGAGGAAGGAGTTGGTTGAGCGACATGGAGGAGTCACATGGAGGTGTGACATGGAGGAGTGACATGGAGGAGTGACATGGAGGAGTAACATGGAGGAAGGAGTTGGTGGAGCGACATGGAGGAGTCACATGGAGGTGTGACATGGAGGAATGACATGGAGGAGTGACATGGAGGAGGGACATGGAGGAGCGATATGGAGGAGTGACATGAAAGAGTGTAAAGGAGGATTTAGTTTGTGTAGCGACATGGAGGAGTGACATGAAGTAGTAACATTGAGGAGTGACTTTGAGGAGTGAGTTGGTGTAGTGACATGGAGGAGTGACTTTGAGGAGTGACATGGAGGAGTGAAATGGTGGAGTGACATGGAGGAGTGAGTTGTTAGAGCGACATGGTGGAGTGACATGGAGTAGTAACATGGAGGAGTGACATGAGTAATGAGTTGGTGTAGCGACATGGAGGAGTGACATGGAGGTGTGACATGGAGGAGTGACATAGAGGAGCGACGTGGAGGAGTGACATGGAGGAGGTACATGGAGGAGTGACATGGAAGACATATAGAGGTGACATGGATGAGTGACATGGAGGAGTGACAAGAAGGATTGAGTTGGTGTAGTGACATGGAGGAGTGACTTTGAGTAGCGACATGGAGGAGTGACCTGGAGGAGTGACATGGATGAGTGACATGGAGGAGTGACTTTGAGTAGCGACATGGAGGAGTGACCTGGAGGATTGACATGGAGGAGTGACATGGAGGAGTTACATAGAGTAGCGACATGGAGGAGATACATGGAGGAGTTACATGGAGGAATTGACATGGAAGAGCAACATAGAGGAGCGACGTGGAGGACTGAGTTGGTGGAGCGACATGGAGGAGTCACATGGAGTAGCGACATGAAGGAGTGACATGAAGTAGTGACATGGAGGAGTGACATTGAGGAGTGAGTTGGTGTAGTGACATGGAGAAGTCACTTTGAGTAGCGACATGGAGGAGTGACCTGGAGGAGTGACATGGAGGACTGAAATGGTGGAGTGACATGGAGGAGTGAGTTGTTATAGCGAAATGGAGGAGAAACATGGAGGAGTGACATAGAGGAGTGACATGAAGTAGTGACATGGAGGAGTGACAAGAAGGATTGAGTCGGTGTAGTGACATCGAGGAGTGACTTTGAGTAGCGACATGGAGGAGTGACCTTGAGGAGTTACATGGAGGAGTGACATAGAGGATTGATATGGAGTAGTGACATGGAGGATGGACATGGAGGAGTGACATGGAGAAGTGACATGGAAGACATATAGAGGTGACATGGAGGAGTGAATTGGAGTTGTGACATAAAGGAATGACATGGAGGAATGACATGGATGAGTGATATGGAGGAGTGACAAGAAGTAGTGACATGGAGGAGTGACAAGAAGGATTGAGTTGGTGTAGTGACATTGCGGAGGGACATAGATGAGTTACATGGAGGAGTGACATGGAAGAGTGACATGGAGGAGTGAGTTGGTGTAGCGACATGGAGGAGTGACATGGAGTAGTGACATAGAGTAGTAACATGAGGAGTGAGTTTGTGTAGCGACATGGAGGAGTGACATGGAGGAATGACATGGAGGAGTGACATGGAGGAGGGACATGGAGGAGCGATATGGAGGAGTGACATGAAAGAGTGTAAAGGAGGATTGAGTTTGTGTAGCTACATGGAGGAGTGACATGAAGTAGTGACATTGAGGAGTGACATTGAGGAATGACTTGGTGTAGTGACATGAAGGAGTTACTTTGAGTAGCGACATGGAGGAGTGACCTGGAGGAGTGACATGGAGGAGTGAAATGGTGGAGTGACATGTAGGAGTGAGTTGTTAGAGCGACATGGAGGAGAGACATGGAGAAGTGACATGGATGAGTGACATGGAGGAGTGACAAGAAGGATTGAGTTGGTGTAGTGACATGGCGGAGGGACATAGATGAGTTACATGGAGGAGTGACATGGAAGAGCAACATGGAGGAGCGACGTGGAGGAGTGAGTTGGTGGAGCGACATGGAGGAGTCACATGGAGTAGCGACATGGAGGAGTGACATGAAGTAGTGACATGGAGGAGTGACATTGAGGAGCGAGTTGGTGTAGTGACATGGAGGAGTGACTGATTAGTGAAATGGAGGAGTGACCTGGAGGAGTGACATGGAGAAGTGACAGGTCGGATAACCAAGGAAGATTGATTGGATGGAGTGACATGGAGGAGGGACATGGATGAGTGACATGGAGGAGTGACATGGAGGAGTGAATTGGAGGAGTGACATAAAGGAGTGACATGGAGGAATAACATGGATGAGTGACATGGAGGAGTGAGAAGAAGTAGTGACATGGAAGAGTGACATTGAGGAGTGAGTTGGTGTAGCGACATGGAGGATTGACATAGAGTAGCGACATAGAGTAGTAACATGAGGAGTGAGTTGGTGTAGCGACATGGAGGAGTGACATGGAATAACGACATGGAGGAACATGGAGGTGTGACATGGAGGAGTGAGATAGAGGAGCGACGTAGAGGAGTGACATGGAGGAGGGACATGGAGGAGTGACATGGAAGACATAGAAGTGACATGGATGAGTGACATGGAGTATTGACAAGAAGGATTGAGTTGGTGTAGTGACATGGCGGAGGGACATAGATGAGTTACATGGAGGAGTGACATGGAAGAGCAACATGGAGGAGCAACGTGGAGGAGTGACATGGAGGAGTGACATAGAGGAGTGACGTGGAGGAGAGACATGTAGAAGTGACATGGAGGACTGACTTGGAGGAGTGACAAGGAGGAGCAACACGGAGGAGCGACATGGAGGAGTGACATGGAGTAGTGACATGGAGGATGGACATGGAGGAGTGACAGGGTTGATCAGGAAGGAGAGTTTTTATGGTGGAGTGAAATCGCGGAGGGACATGGGTGAGTGACTTGGAGGAGTTACAAGGAGGAGCAACACGGAGGAGCGACATGGAGGAGTGACATGAAGTAGTGAAAAGGAGGATGGACATGGAGGAGTGACATGGAAGACATATAGAGGTGACATGGAGGAGTGAATTGGAGGACTGACATAAAGGAGTGACATGGAGGAGTGACATGGAGAAGTGACATAGAGGAGTGACATGGAGGAGAGACATGGAAGAGTGATATGGAGGAGTGACAAGGAGGGTTGAGTTTGTGTAACGACATGGAGGAGTGACATGAAGTAGTGACATGGAGGAGTGACCTGGTGGAGTGACATGAAGGAGTGAAATGGTGGAGTGACATGGAGGAGTGAGTTGTTAGAGCGACATGGAGTAGAGACATGGAGGAGTGACATAGAGGAGTGACATGGAGGAGTGACATAGAGGAATGACGTGGAGGAGAGACATGGAAGAGTGACATGGAGAAGTGACAGGGCAGATAACAAAAGAAGATTGATATGGTGGAGTGACAAGGCGGAGGGACATGGATGAGTGACATGGAGGAGTGACACGGAGGAGCAACATGGAGGAGCGACATGGAGGAGTGACATGGAAGAGTGAGTAGGTGTAGCGACATGGAGAATGGACATGGAGGAGTGACATGGAAGACATATAGAAGTGACATGGAGGAGTGAATTGGAGGAGTGACATAAACGAGTGACATGGAGGAATGACATGGTTGAGTGACATGGAGGAGTGACTTTGAGTAGTGACATGGAAGAGTGACCTGGAGGAGTGACATGGAGGAGTGAAATGGTGGAGTGACATGGAGGAGTGACCTGGAGGAGAGACATGGAGGAGTGAGTTGTTATAGCGACATGGAGGAGTGACCTGGAGGAGAGACATGGAGGGGTGAGTTGTTATAGCGACATGGAGGAGAGAAATGGAGGAGTGACATGAAGGAGTGACATTGAGGAGTAAGTTGGTGTAGCGACATGGAGGAGTGACCTGGAGGAGTGACATGGAGGAGTGACCTGGAGGAGAGACATGGCGGAGTGAGTTGTTATAGCGACATGGAGGAGTGACATTGAGGAGTGACTTGGAGGAGTGAAATGGTGGAGTGACATGGAGGAGTGACATGGAGGAGTGAGTTTTTAGAGTGACATAGAGGAGAGACATGGAGGAGTGACATGTAGGAGTGACATGGAGGAGTGACATAGAGCAGTGACGTGGAGGAGAGACATGGAGGAGTGACATGGAGAAGTGACAGGGCGGATCAAAAAGGAGGGTTTATATGGTGGAGTGACATCACGGAGGGACATGGGTGAGTGACTTGGAGGAGTGACATGGAAGAGTGACATGAGGAGTGAGTTTGTGTAGCGACATGGAAGAGTGACATGGAGAAGTGACAGGTCGGATCACCAAGGGAGATTGATAGGGTGGAGTGACATAGCGGAGGGACATGGATGAGTGACATGGAGGAGTGACATGGAGGAGTGACTTGGAGAAGTGACATGAAGGAGTGACATGAGGAATGACATGGATGAGTGACATGGAGGAGTGACAAGGAGGGTTGAGTTTGTGTAGCGACATGGAGGAGTGACATGAAGTAGCGACATGGAGGAGTGACATGGATAAGTGACAGGGCGGATCAAAAAGGAGGGTTGATATGGTGGAGTGACATCGCGGAGGGACAAGGGTGAGTGACTTGGAGAAGTGACATTGTTGATCAGGAAGGAGGGTTTATATGGTGGAGTGACATCGTGGAAGGACATGGGTAAGTGACTTGGAGGAGTGACATGGAGGAGTGACATGGAGGAGTGACATGAGGAGTGAGTTGGTGTAGCGACATGGAGGAGTGACATGGAGTAGCTACATGGAGGAGTTACATGGCGGAGTGACATGAAGGAGTGACATGGAGGAGTGACATGGAGGAGTAACATGGAGGAAGGAGTTGGTGGAGCGACATGGAGGAGTCACATGGAGTAGCAACATGGAGGAGTAACATGAAAGACTGAGTTGGTGTAGCGACATGGAGGACTGACATGGAATAGCGACATGGAGGAGTGACATGGAGGAGTGACATGGAGTAGCTACATGGAGGAGTTACATGGAGGAGTGACTTGGAGAATTGACATAAAGGAGTGACATGGAGGAATGATATGGATGAGTGATATGGAGGAGTGACAAAGAGGATTGAGTTGGTGTAGTGACATGAGGAGTGACGTAGAGGAGAGACGTCGTGGAGTGAAATGGAGGAGTGACATGGAGGAGCAACTTGAAGGAGCGACATGGAGGAGTGACAAGGAGGATTGAGTTGGTGTAGCGACATGGAGGAGTGACATGGAGGAGTGAAATAGAGGAGTGACGTGGAGGAGAGACATGGAAGAGTGACATGGAGAAGTGACAGGTCGGATAACCAAGGAAGATTGATTGGATGGAGTGACATGGAGGAGGGACATGGATGAGTGACATGGAGGAGTGACATGGAGGAGTGAATTGGAGGAGTGACATAAAGGAGTGACATGGAGGAATAACATGGATGAGTGACATGGAGGAGTGAGAAGAAGTAGTGACATGGAAGAGTGACATTGAGGAGTGAGTTGGTGTAGCGACATGGAGGATTGACATAGAGTAGCGACATAGAGTAGTAACATGAGGAGTGAGTTGGTGTAGCGACATGGAGGAGTGACATGGAATAACGACATGGAGGAACATGGAGGTGTGACATGGAGGAGTGAGATAGAGGAGCGACGTAGAGGAGTGACATGGAGGAGGGACATGGAGGAGTGACATGGAAGACATAGAAGTGACATGGATGAGTGACATGGAGTATTGACAAGAAGGATTGAGTTGGTGTAGTGACATGGCGGAGGGACATAGATGAGTTACATGGAGGAGTGACATGGAAGAGCAACATGGAGGAGCAACGTGGAGGAGTGACATGGAGGAGTGACATAGAGGAGTGACGTGGAGGAGAGACATGTAGAAGTGACATGGAGGACTGACTTGGAGGAGTGACAAGGAGGAGCAACACGGAGGAGCGACATGGAGGAGTGACATGGAGTAGTGACATGGAGGATGGACATGGAGGAGTGACAGGGTTGATCAGGAAGGAGAGTTTTTATGGTGGAGTGAAATCGCGGAGGGACATGGGTGAGTGACTTGGAGGAGTTACAAGGAGGAGCAACACGGAGGAGCGACATGGAGGAGTGACATGAAGTAGTGAAAAGGAGGATGGACATGGAGGAGTGACATGGAAGACATATAGAGGTGACATGGAGGAGTGAATTGGAGGACTGACATAAAGGAGTGACATGGAGGAATGACATGGAGGAGTGACACGAAGTATTGACATGGAGGAGTGACATTGAGGAGTGAGTTTGTGTAGCGACATGGAGGAGTGACAAGGAGGAGTGACATAGAGTAGCAACATGGAGGAGATACATGGAGGAGTGACATGGAGGAATGACATGGAGGAGTGACATGAAAGAGTGTAAAGGAGGATTGAGTTTGTGTAGCGACATGGAGGAGTGACATGAAGTGTTGACATTGAGGAGTGAGTTGGTGTAGTGACATGGTGGAGTGACTTTGAGGAGTGACATGGAGGAGTGAAATGGTGGAGTGACATGGAGGAGTGAGTTTTTAGAGCGACATGGAGGAGTGACATGGAGTAGCGACATGGAGGAGTGAAATGGATGAGTGACATGGAGGAGTGACAAGAAGGGTTGAGTTGGAGTAGTGACATGGAGGAGTGACTTTGAGTAGCGACATGGAGGAGTGACCTGGAGGAGTGACATGGAGGAGTGAGTTGTTAGAGCGACATGCAGGAGTGTCATAGAGGATTGATGTGGAGTAGTGACATGGAGGATAGACATGGAGGAGTGACTTGGAGAAGTGATAGGGTTGATCAGGAAGGAGGGTTGATATGGTGGAGTGACATCATGGAGAGACATGGGTGAGTGACTTGGAGGAGTGACAAGGAGGAGCAACACGGAGGATAGACATGGAGGAGTGACATGGAGGATGGACATGGAGGAGTGAATTGGAGTTGTGACATAAAGGAGTGACATGAAGGAATGACATGGATGAGTGACATGGAGGAGTGACAATAAGTAGTGACATGGAGGAGTGACATTGAGGAGTGAGTTGGTGTAGCGACATGGAGGAGTGACATTGAGTAGCGTCATAGAGTAGTAACATGGAGGAGTGACATGGAGGAGTGACATGGAGTAGTGACATGGAGGATGACATGGAGGAGTGACTTGGAGAAGTGACAGGGTTTATCAGGAAGGAGGGTTTATATGGTGGAGTGACATCGTAGAAGGACATGGGTGAGTGACTTGGAGGAGTCACAAGGAGGAGCAACACGGAGGAGCGACATGTAGGAGTGACATAGAGTAGTTACATGGAGGATGGACATGGAGGAGTGACATGGAAGACATATAGAGGTGACATGGAGGAGTGAATTGGAGTTGTGACATGGAGGAGTGACATTGAGGAGTGAGTTGGTGTAGCGACATGGAGGAGTGACATGGAGGAGTGACATAGAGTAGTGACATTGAGGAGTGACATTGAGGAGTGAGTTGGTGTAGTGACATGGAGGAGTGACTTTGAGTAGCGACTTGGAGGAGTGACCTGGAGGAGTGACATGGAAGAGTGAGTTGTTATAGAGAAATGGAGGAGAGAAATGGAGGAGTGACATTAAGGAGTTACATTGAGGAGTAAGTTGGTGTAGCGACATGGAGGAGTGACCTGGAGGAGTGACATGGAGGAGTGAAATGGTGGAGTGACATGGAGGAGAGACATGGAGGAGTGAGTTGTTATAGCGAAATGGAGGAGAGAAATGGAGGAGTGACATGGAGGAGTGACATTGAGGAGTTACATGGAGGACTGACTTGGAGGAGCAACACGGAGGAGCGACATGGATGAGTGAGTTGTTAGAGCGACATGGAGGAGAGACATGGAGGAGTGACATGGAGGAGTGACATGGAGGAGTGACATAGAGGAGTGACGTGGAGGAGAGACAAGGGAGAGTGATATGGAGAAGTGACAGGTCGGATCACCAAGGGAGATTGATAGGGTGGAGTGACATAGCGGAGGGACATGGATGAGTGACATGGATGAGTGACATGGAGGAGTGACAATAAGTAGTGACATGGAGGAGTGACATTGAGGAGTGAGTTGGTGTAGCGACATGGAGGAGTGACATTGAGTAGCGTCATAGAGTAGTAACATGGAGGAGTGACATGGAGGAGTGACATGGAGTAGTGACATGGAGGATGACATGGAGGAGTGACTTGGAGAAGTGACAGGGTTGATCAGGAAGGAGGGTTTATATGGTGGAGTGACATCGTAGAAGGACATGGGTGAGTGACTTGGAGGAGTCACAAGGAGGAGCAACACGGAGGAGCGACATGTAGGAGTGACATAGAGTAGTGACATGGAGGATGGACATGGAGGAGTGACATGGAAGACATATAGAGGTGACATGGAGGAGTGAATTGGAGTTGTGACATGGAGGAGTGACATTGAGGAGTGAGTTGGTGTAGCGACATGGAGGAGTGACATGGAGGAGTGACATAGAGTAGTGACATTGAGGAGTGACATTGAGGAGTGAGTTGGTGTAGTGACATGGAGGAGTGACTTTGAGTAGCGACTTGGAGGAGTGACCTGGAGGAGTGACATGGAAGAGTGAGTTGTTATAGCGAAATGGAGGAGAGAAATGGAGGAGTGACATTAAGGAGTTACATTGAGGAGTAAGTTGGTGTAGCGACATGGAGGAGTGACCTGGAGGAGTGACATGAAGGAGTGAAATGGTGGAGTGACATGGAGGAGAGACATGGAGGAGTGAGTTGTTATAGCGAAATGGAGGAGAGAAATGGAGGAGTGACATGGAGGAGTGACATTGAGGAGTTACATGGAGGACTGACTTGGAGGAGCAACACGGAGGAGCGACATGGATGAGTGAGTTGTTAGAGCGACATGGAGGAGAGACATGGAGGAGTGACATGGAGGAGTGACATGGAGGAGTGACATAGAGGAGTGACGTGGAGGAGAGACAAGGGAGAGTGATATGGAGAAGTGACAGGTCGGATCACCAAGGGAGATTGATAGGGTGGAGTGACATAGCGGAGGGACATGGATGAGTGACATGGAGGAGTGACATGGAGGAGTGACTTGGAGAAGTGACATGAAGGAGTGACATGAGGAATGACATGGATGAGTGACATGGAGGAGTGATAAGGAGGGTTGAGTTTGTGTAGCGACATGGAGGAGTGACATGAAGTAGCGACATGGAGGAGTGACTTGGAGGAGTGACATGAAGGAGTGAAATGGGGGAGTGACATGGAGGAGTGAGTTGTTAGAGCGACATGGAGTAGAGACATGGAGGAGTGACATAGAGCAGTGACATGGAGGAGTGACATGGATAAGTGACAGGGCGGATCAAAAAGGAGGGTTGATATGGTGGAGTGACATCGCGGAGGGACATGGGTGAGTGACTTAGAGAAGTGACAGGGTTGATCAGGAAGGAGGGTTTATATGGTGGAGTGACATCGTGGAAGGACATGGGTAAGTGACTTGGAGGAGTGACATGGAGGAGTGACATGGAGGAGTGACATGAGGAGTGAGTTGGTGTAGCGACATGGAGGAGTGACATGGAGTAGCTACATGGAGGAGTTACATGGAGGAGTGACATGAAGGAGCAACATGGAGGAGCAACATGGAGGAGTAACTTGGAGGAGTGACATAAAGGAGTGACATGGAGGAGTAACATGGAGGAAGGAGTTGGTGGAGCGACATGGAGGAGTCACATGGAGTAGCAACATGGAGGAGTAACATGAAAGACTGAGTTGGTGTAGCGACATGGAGGACTGACATGGAATAGCGACATGGAGGAGTGACATGGAGGAGTGACATGGAGTAGTGACAGGGTTTATCAGGAAGGAGGTTTGATATGGTGGAGTGACATCGTGTAGGGACATGGGTGAGAGACTTGGAGGAGTGACATGGAGGAGCAACACGGAGGAGTGACATGGAGTAGTGACATGGAGGATGGACATCGAGGAGTGACATGGAAGACATATAAAGATGACATGGAGGAGTGAACTGGAGCAGTGACATAAACGAGTGACATGGAGGATTGACATGGAGTAGCGACATGGAGGAGTGACATGAGGAATGAGTTGGTGTAGCGACATGGAGGAGTGACATGGAGGTGTGACATGGAGGAGTGACATAGAGGAGTGATGTGGAGGAGTGACATGGAGGAGGAACATGGAGGAGTGACATGGAAGACATATAGAAGTGACATGGATGAGTGACATGGAGGAGTGACAAGAAGGATTTGAGTTGGTGTAGTGACATGGCGGAGGGACATAGATGAGTTACATGGAGGAGTGACATGGAAGAGTGACATGGAGGAGTGAGTTGGTTTAGCGACATGGAGGAGTGACATGGAGTAGCGACATAGAGTAGTAACATGAGGAGTGAGTTTGTGTAGCGACATGGAGGAGTGACATGGAGGAATGACATGGAGGAGTGACATGAAGGAGGGACATGGAGGAGCGATATGGAGGAGTGACATGAAAGAGTGTAAAGGAGGATTGAGTTTGTGTAGCTACATGGAGGAGTGACATGAAGTAGTGACATTGAGGAGTGACATTGAGGAATGACTTGGTGTAGTGACATGAAGTAGTGACTTTGAGTAGCGACATGGAGGAGTGACCTGGAGGAGTGACATGGAGGAGTGAAATGGTGGAGTGACATGTAGGAGTGAGTTGTTAGAGCGACATGGAGGAGAGACATGGAGAAGTGACATGGAGGAGTGACATGAGTAATGAGTTGGTGTAGCGACATGGAGGAGTGACATTGAGGTGTTACATGGAGGAGTGACATAGAGGAGCGACGTGGAGGAGTGACATGGAGAAGTCACATGGATGAGTGACATGGAGGAGTGACAAGAAGGATTGAGTTGGTGTAGTGACATTGCGGAGGGACATAGATGAGTTACATGGAGGAGTGACATGGAAGAGCAACATGGAGGAGCGACGTGGAGGAGTGAGTTGGTGGAGCAACATGGAGGAGTCACATGGAGTAGCGACATGGAGGAGTGACATGAAGTAGTGACATGGAGGAGTGACATTGAGGAGCGAGTTGGTGTAGTGACATGGAGGAGTGACTGATTAGCGAAATGGAGGAGTGATCTGGAGGAGTGACATGGAGGAGTGCAATGGTGGAGTGACATGGAGGAGTGAGTTGTTATAGCGACATGGAGGACAAACATGGAGGAGTGACATGGAGGAGTGACATGGAGGAGTGACATATAGGAGTGACATGGAGGAGATACATGGAGGAGTTACATGGAGGAGTGACTTGGAGGAGCAACACGGAGGAGCGACATGGAGGAGTGACATGGAGTAGTGACATGAAGTAGCTACATGTAGGAGTTACATGGAGGAGTGACTTGGAGGAGCAACATGGAGGAGTGACATAGAGGATTGTTGTGGAGGAGCAACACGGAGGAGCGACATGGAGGAGTGACATGTAGTAGTGACAAGGAGGAGGGACATGGAGGAGTGACTTGGAGAAGTGACAGGGTTTATCAGGAAGGAGGGTTGATATGGTGGAGTGACATCGTGCAGGGACATGGGTGAGAGACTTGGAGGAGTGACATGGAGGAGCAACACGGAGGAGTGACATGGAGTAGTGACATGGAGGATGGACATGGAGGAGTGACATGGAAGACATATAGAGATGACTTGGAGGAGTGAACTGGAGCAGTGACATAAACGAGTGACATGGAGGATTGACATGGAGTAGCGACATGGAGGAGTGACATGAGGAATGAGTTGGTGTAGCGACATGGAGGAGTGACATGGAGGTGTGACATGGAGGAGTGACATAGAGGAGTGATGTGGAGGAGTGACATGGAGGAGGAACATGTAGGAGTGACATGGACGACATATAGAATTGACATGGATGAGTGACATGGAGGAGTGACAAGAAGGATTGAGTTGGTGTAGTGACATGGCGGAGGGACATAGATGAGTTACATGGAGGAGTGACATGGAAGAGTGACATGGAGGAGTGAGTTGGTGTAGCGACATGGAGGAGTGACATGGAGTAGCGACATAGAGTAGTAACATGAGGAGTGAGTTTAGTGTAGCGACATGGAGGAGTGACATGGAGGAATGACATGGAGGAGTGACATGAAGGAGGGACATGGAGGAGCGAAATGGAGGAGTGACATGAAAGAGTGTAAAGGAGGATTGAGTTTGTGTAGCTACATGGAGGAGTGACATGAAGTAGTGACATTGAGGAGTGACATTGAGGAATGACTTGGTGTAGTGACATGAAGGAGTGACTTTGAGAAGCGACATGGAGGAGTGACCTGGAGGAGTGACATGGAGGAGTGAAATGGTGGAGTGACATGTAGGAGTGAGTTGTTAGAGCAACATGGAGGAGAGACATGGAGAAGTGACATGGAGGAGTGACATGAGTAATGAGTTGGTGTAGCGACATGGAGGAGTGACATTGAGGTGTTACATGGAGGAGTGACATAGAGGAGCGACGTGGAGGAGTGACATGGAGAAGTGACATGGATGAGTGACATGGAGGAGTGGCAAGAAGGATTGAGTTGGTGTAGTGACATGGCGGAGGGACATAGATGAGTTACATGGAGGAGTGACATGGAAGAGCAACATCGAGGAGCGACGTGGAGGAGTGAGTTGGTGGAGCGACATGGAGGAGTCACATGGAGTAGCGACATGGAGGAGTGACATGAAGTAGTGACATGGAGGAGTGACATTGAGGAGCGAGTTGGTGTAGTGACATGGAGGAGTGACTGATTAGCGAAATGGAGGAGTGACCTGGAGGAGTGACATGGAGGAGTGCAATGGTGGAGTGACATGGAGGAGTGAGTTGTTATAGCGACATGGAGGACAAACATGGAGGAGTGACATGGAGGAGTGACATGGAGGAGTGACATATAGGAGTGACATGGTGGAGAGACATGGAAGAGTGACATGGAGGAGTGAGTTGGTGTAGCGACATGGAGGAGTGACATGGAGTAGCGACATAGAGTAGTAACATGAGGAGTGAGTTTGTGTAGCGACATGGAGGAGTGACATGGAGGAATGACATGGAGGAGTGACATGAAGGAGGGACATGGAGGAGCGATATGGAGGAGTGACATGAAAGAGTGTAAAGGAGGATTGAGTTTGTGTAGCTACATGGAGGAGTGACATGAAGTAGTGACATTGAGGAGTGACATTGAGGAATGACTTGGTGTAGTGACATGAAGGAGTGACTTTGAGTAGCGACATGGAGGAGTGACCTGGAGGAGTGACATGGAGGAGTGAAATGGTGGAGTGACATGTAGGAGTGAGTTGTTAGAGCGACATGGAGGAGAGACATGGAGAAGTGACATGGAGGAGTGACATGAGTAATGAGTTGGTGTAGCGACATGGAGGAGTGACATGGAGGAATGACATGGAGGAGTGACATGAAGGAGGGACATGGAGGAGCGATATGGAGGAGTGACATGAAAGAGTGTAAAGGAGGATTGAGTTTGTGTAGCTACATGGAGGAGTGACATGAAGTAGTGACATTGAGGAGTGACATTGAGGAATGACTTGGTGTAGTGACATGAAGGAGTGACTTTGAGTAGCGACATGGAGGAGTGACCTGGAGGAGTGACATGGAGGAGTGAAATGGTGGAGTGACATGTAGGAGTGAGTTGTTAGAGCGACATGGAGGAGAGACATGGAGAAGTGACATGGAGGAGTGACATGAGTAATGAGTTGGTGTAGCGACATGGAGGAGTGACATTGAGGTGTTACATGGAGGAGTGACATAGAGGAGCGACGTGGAGGAGTGACATGGAGAAGTCACATGGATGAATGACATGGAGGAGTGACAAGAAGGATTGAGTTGGTGTAGTGACATTGCGGAGGGACATAGATGAGTTACATGGAGGAGTGACATGGAAGAGCAACATGGAGGAGCGACGTGGAGGAGTCAGTTGGTGGAGCGACATGGAGGAGTCACATGGAGTAGCGACATGGAGGAGTGACATGAAGTAGTGACATGGAGGAGTGACATTGAGGAGCGAGTTGGTGTAGTGACATGGAGGAGTGACTGATTAGCGAAATGGAGGAGTGATCTGGAGGAGTGACATGGAGGAGTGCAATGGTGGAGTGACATGGAGGAGTGAGTTGTTATAGCGACATGAAGGACAAACATGGAGGAGTGACATGGAGGAGTGACATGGAGGAGTGACATATAGGAGTGACATGGAGGAGAGACATGGAGGAGTTACATGGAGGAGTGACTTGGAGGAGCAACACGGAGGAGCGACATGGAGGAGTGACATGGAGTAGTGACATGAAGTAGCTACATGTAGGAGTTACATGGAGGAGTGACTTGGAGGAACAACATGGAGGAGTGACATAGAGGATTGTTGTGGAGGAGCAACACGGAGGAGCGACATGGAGGAGTGACATGTAGTAGTGACAAGGAGGAGGGACATGGAGGAGTGACTTGGAGAAGTGACAGGGTTTATCAGGAAGGAGGGTTGATATGGTGGAGTGACATCGTGCAGGGACATGGGTGAGAGACTTGGAGGAGTGACATGGAGGAGCAACACGGAGGAGTGACATGGAGTAGTGACATGGAGGATGGACATGGAGGAGTGACATGGAAGACATATAGAGATGACTTGGAGGAGTGAACTTGAGCAGTGACATAAACGAGTGACATGGAGGATTGACATGGAGTAGCGACATGGAGGAGTGACATGAGGAATGAGTTGGTGTAGCGACATGGAGGAGTGACATGGAGGTGTGACATGGAGGAGTGACATAGAGGAGTGATGTGGAGGAGTGACATGGAGGAGGAACATGGAGGAGTGACATGGACGACATATAGAAGTGACATGGATGAGTGACATGGAGGAGTGACAAGAAGGATTGAGTTGGTGTAGTGACATGGCGGAGGGACATAGATGAGTTACATGGAGGAGTGACATGGAAGAGTGACATGGAGGAGTGAGTTGGTGTAGCGACATGGAGGAGTGACATGGAGTAGCGACATAGAGTAGTAACATGAGGAGTGAGTTTATGTAGCGACATGGAGGAGTGACATGGAGGAATGATATGGAGGAGTGACATGAAGGAGGGACATGGAGGAGCGAAATGGAGGAGTGACATGAAAGAGTGTAAAGGAGGATTGAGTTTGTTTAGCTACATGGAGGAGTGACATGAAGTAGTGACATTGAGGAGTGACATTGAGGAATGACTTGGTGTAGTGACATGAAGGAGTGACTTTGAGTAGCGACATGGAGGAGTGACCTGGAGGAGTGACATGGAGGAGTGAAATGGTGGAGTGACATGTAGGAGTGAGTTGTTAGAGCAACATGGAGGAGAGACATGGAGAAGTGACATAGAGGAGTGACATGGATTAGTACATGGAGTAGCTACATGTGGGAGGGACATGGAGAAGTGACAGGGTTTATCAGGAAGGAGGGTTGATATGGTGGGTTGACATGGAGGAGTGACATGGGTGAGAGACTTGGAGGAGTGACATGGAGGAGAGACATAGAGTAGCGACATGGTGGAGATACATGGAGGAGTTACATGGAGGAGTGACATGGAGTAGTGACATGGAGGAGTGACATTGAGGAGTGAGTTGGTGTAGTGACATGGAGGAGTCACTTTGAGTAGAGACATGGAGGAGTGACCTGGAGGAGTGACATGGAGGACTGAAATGGTGGAGTGACATGGAGGAGTGAGTTGTTATAGCGACATGGAGGAGAAACATGGAGGAGTGACATGGAGGAGTGACATGGAGGAGTGACATAGAGGAGTGACGTGGAGGAGAGACATGGAGAAGTGACATGGAGGACTGACATGGAGAAGTGACATAGAGGAGTGACGTGGAGGAGAAACATGGAAGAGTGACATGGAGAAGTGACAGGGCGGATGGACATGGAGGAGTGACATGGAGGAGTGACATAGAGGAATTTCGTGGAGGAGAGACATGGAGGAGTGACAGGGCGGATCACCAAGGCAGATTGATATGGTGGAGTGACATGGCGGAGGTACATGGAGGAGCGACATGGAGGAGTGACCTGGAGTAGTGACATGGAGTAGCTACATGTAGGCGTTACATGGAGGAGTGACTTGGAGGAGCAACATGGAGGAGTGACATAAAGGCTTGATGTTGAGGAGCAACACGGAGGAGCGACATGGAGGAGTGACCTGGAGTAGTGACATGGAGTAGCTACATGTAGGCGTTACATGGAGGAGTGACTTGGAGGAGCAACATGGAGGAGTGACATAAAGGATTGATGTGGAGGAGCAACACGGAGGAGAGACATGGAGGAGTGACATGGAGTAGTGACATGGAGGAGGGACATGGAGGAGTGACTTGGAGAAGTGACAGGGTTGATCAGGAAGGAGGGTTGATATGGTGGAGTGACATCGTGTAGGGACATGGAGGAGTGACTTGGAGAAGTGACAGGGTTTATCAAGAAGGAGGTTTGATATGGTGGAGTGACATCGTGTAGGGACATGGGTGAGAGACTTGGAGGAGTGACATGGAGGAGCAACACGGAGGAGTGACATGGAGTAGTGACATGGAGGATGGACATGGAGGAGTGACATGGAAGACATATAGAGATGACATGGAGGAGTGAAATGGAGCAGTGACATAAATGAGTGACATGGAGGAATGACATGGAGTAGCGACATGGAGGAGTGACATGAGGAATGAGTTGGTGTAGCGACATGGAGGAGTGACATGGAGGTGTGACATGGAGGAGTGACATTGAGGAGCAAGTTGGTATAGTGACATGGAGGAGTGACTGAGTAGCGAAATGGAAGAGTGACCTGGAGGAGCAACATGAAGGAGCGACATGGAGGAGTGACAAGGAGGAGTGACTTGGTGTAGCGACATGGAGGAGTGACATGGAGGAGTGACATAGAGGAGTGACGTGGAGGAGAGACATGGAAGAGTGACATGGAGAAGTGACAGGTCGGATAACCAAGGAAGATTGATAGGATGGAGTGACATGGAGGAGGGACATGGATGAGTGACATGGAAGATTGACATGGAAGAGTAAATTGGAGGAGTGACATAAAGGAGTGACATGGAGGAATGACATGAATGAGTGACATGGAGGAGTGAGAAGAAGTAGTGACATGGAGGAGTGACATTGAGGAGTGAGTTGGTGTAGCGACATGGAGGATGGACATGGAGTAGCGACATAGAGTAGTAACATGAGGAGTGAGTTTGTGTAGCGACATGGAGGAGTGACATGGAGGAGTGATATAGAGTAGCGACATGGAGGAGATACATGGAGGAGTGACATGGAGGAATGAAAAGGAGGAGTGACATGGAGGAGGGACATGGAGGAGCGATATGGAGGAGTGACATGAAAGAGTGTAAAGGAGGATTGAGTTTGTGTAGCGACATGGAGTGACATGAAGTAGTGACAGTGAGGATTGACATTGAGGAGTGAGTTGTTATAGTGACATGGAGGAGAGAAATGGAGGAGTGACATGGAGGAGTGAGTTGATGGAGCGACATGGAGGAGTCACATGGAGGAGTGACTTTGAGTAGCGACAGGGAGGAGTGACCTGGAGGAGTGACATGGAGGAGTGAGTTGTTATAGCGACATGGAGGAGAGAAATGGAGGAGTGACATGGAGGAGTGAGTTGATGGAGCGACATGGAGGAGTCACATGGAGGAGTGACATGGAGGAGTGACATGGAGGAGTAACATGGAGGAAGGAGTTGGTTGAGCGACATGGAGGAGTCACATGGAGGTGTGACATGGAGGAGTGACATGGAGGAGTGACATGGAGGAGTAACATGGAGGAAGGAGTTGGTGGAGCGACATGGAGGAGTCACATGGAGGTGTGACATGGAGGAATGACATGGAGGAGTGACATGGAGGAGGGACATGGAGGAGCGATATGGAGGAGTGACATGAAAGAGTGTAAAGGAGGATTTAGTTTGTGTAGCGACATGGAGGAGTGACATGAAGTAGTAACATTGAGGAGTGACTTTGAGGAGTGAGTTGGTGTAGTGACATGGAGGAGTGACTTTGAGGAGTGACATGGAGGAGTGAAATGGTGGAGTGACATGGAGGAGTGAGTTGTTAGAGCGACATGGTGGAGTGACATGGAGTAGTAACATGGAGGAGTGACATGAGTAATGAGTTGGTGTAGCGACATGGAGGAGTGACATGGAGGAGGTACATGGAGGAGTGACATGGAAGACATATAGAGGTGACATGGATGAGTGACATGGAGGAGTGACAAGAAGGATTGAGTTGGTGTAGTGACATGGAGGAGTGACTTTGAGTAGCGACATGGAGGAGTGACCTGGAGGAGTGACATGGATGAGTGACATGGAGGAGTGACTTTGAGTAGCGACATGGAGGAGTGACCTGGAGGATTGACATGGAGGAGTGACATGGAGGAGTTACATAGAGTAGCGACATGGAGGAGATACATGGAGGAGTTACATGGAGGAATTGACATGGAAGAGCAACATAGAGGAGCGACGTGGAGGACTGAGTTGGTGGAGCGACATGGAGGAGTCACATGGAGTAGCGACATGAAGGAGTGACATGAAGTAGTGACATGGAGGAGTGACATTGAGGAGTGAGTTGGTGTAGTGACATGGAGAAGTCACTTTGAGTAGCGACATGGAGGAGTGACCTGGAGGAGTGACATGGAGGACTGAAATGGTGGAGTGACATGGAGGAGTGAGTTGTTATAGCGAAATGGAGGAGAAACATGGAGGAGTGACATAGAGGAGTGACATGAAGTAGTGACATGGAGGAGTGACAAGAAGGATTGAGTCGGTGTAGTGACATCGAGGAGTGACTTTGAGTAGCGACATGGAGGAGTGACCTTGAGGAGTTACATGGAGGAGTGACATAGAGGATTGATATGGAGTAGTGACATGGAGGATGGACATGGAGGAGTGACATGGAGAAGTGACATGGAAGACATATAGAGGTGACATGGAGGAGTGAATTGGAGTTGTGATATAAAGGAATGACATGGAGGAATGACATGGATGAGTGATATGGAGGAGTGACAAGAAGTAGTGACATGGAGGAGTGACAAGAAGGATTGAGTTGGTGTAGTGACATTGCGGAGGGACATAGATGAGTTACATGGAGGAGTGACATGGAAGAGTGACATGGAGGAGTGAGTTGGTGTAGCGACATGGAGGAGTGACATGGAGTAGCGACATAGAGTAGTAACATGAGGAGTGAGTTTGTGTAGCGACATGGAGGAGTGACATGGAGGAATGACATGGAGGAGTGACATGAAGGAGGGACATGGAGGAGCGATATGGAGGAGTGACATGAAAGAGTGTAAAGGAGGATTGAGTTTGTGTAGCTACATGGAGGAGTGACATGAAGTAGTGACATTGAGGAGTGACATTGAGGAATGACTTGGTGTAGTGACATGAAGGAGTTACTTTGAGTAGCGACATGGAGGAGTGACCTGGAGGAGTGACATGGAGGAGTGAAATGGTGGAGTGACATGTAGGAGTGAGTTGTTAGAGCGACATGGAGGAGAGACATGGAGAAGTGACATGGAGGAGTGACATGAGTAATGAGTTGGTGTAGCGACATGGAGGAGTGACATTGAGGTGTGACATGGAGGAGTGACATAGAGGAGCAACGTGGAGGAGTGACATGGAGAAGTGACATGGATGAGTGACATGGAGGAGTGACAAGAAGGATTGAGTTGGTGTAGTGACATGGCGGAGGGACATAGATGAGTTACATGGAGGAGTGACATGGAAGAGCAACATGGAGGAGCGACGTGGAGGAGTGAGTTGGTGGAGCGACATGGAGGAGTCACATGGAGTAGCGACATGGAGGAGTGACATGAAGTAGTGACATGGAGGAGTGACATTGAGGAGCGAGTTGGTGTAGTGACATGGAGGAGTGACTGATTAGTGAAATGGAGGAGTGACCTGGAGGAGTGACATGGAGGAGTGCAATGGTGGAGTGACATGGAGGAGTGAGTTGTTATAGCGACATGGAGGACAAACATGGAGGAGTGACATGGAGGAGTGACATGGAGGAGTGACATATAGGAGTGACATGGTGGAGAGACATGGAAGAGTGAAATGGAGGAGTGAGTTGGTGTAGCGACATGGAGGAGTGACATGGAGTAGCGACATAGAGGATGGACATGGAGGAGTGACATGGAAGACATATAGAAGTGACATGGAGGAGTGAATTGGAGGACTGACATAAAGGAATGACATGGAGGAATGACATGGAGGAGTGACAAGAAGTATTGACATGGAGGAGTGAGTTGGTGTAGCGACATGGAGGAGTGACATGGAGTAGTGACATAGAGTAGTAACATGAGGAGTGAGTTTGTGTAGCGACATGGAGGAGTGACATGGAGTAGTGACATAGAGTAGTAACATGAGGAGTGAGTTTGTGTAGCGACATGGAGGAGTGACATGGAGGAGTGACATGGAGGAGTGACATGGAGTAGTGACATGAAGTAGCTACATGTAGGAGTTACATGGAGGAGTGACTTGGAGGAGCAACATGGAGGAGTGACATAGAGGATTGTTGTGGAGGAGCAACACGGATGAGCGACATGGAGGAGTGACATGTAGTAGTGACAAGGAGGAGGGACATGGAGGAGTGACTTGGAGAAGTGACAGGGTTTATCAGGAAGGAGGGTTGATATGGTGGAGTGACATCGTGTAGGTACATGGGTGAGAGACTTGGAGGTGTGACATGGAGGAGCAACACGGAGGAGTGACATGGAGTAGTGACATGGAGGATGGACATGGAGGAGTGACATGGAAGACATATAGAGATGACATGGAGGAGTGAACTGGAGCAGTGACATAAACGAGTGACATGGAGGATTGACATGGAGTAGCGACATGGAGGAGTGACATGAGGAATGAGTTGGTGTAGCGACATGGAGGAGTGACATGGAGGTGTGACATGGAGGAGGGACATAGAGGAGTGATGTGGAGGAGTGACATGGAGGAGGAACATGGAGGAGTGACATGGACGACATATAGAAGTGACATGGATGAGTGACATGGTGGAGTGACAAGAAGGATTGAGTTGGTGTAGTGACATGGCGGAGGGACATAGATGAGTTACATGGAGGAGTGACATGGAGGAGTGAGTTGTTAGAGCGACATGGAGGAGAAACATGGAGGAGTGACATAGAGTAGTAACATGAGGAGTGAGTTTGTGTAGCGACATGGAGGAGTGACATGGAGGAATGACATGGAGGAGTGACATGAAGGAGGGACATGGAGGAGCGATATGGAGGAGTGACATGAAAGAGTGTAAAGGAGGATTGAGTTTGTGTAGCTACATGGAGGAGGGACATAGATGAGTTACATGGAGGAGTGACATGGAAGAGCAACATGGAGGAGCGACGTGGAGGAGTGAGTTGGTGGAGCGACATGGAGGAGTCACATGGAGTAGCGACATGGAGGAGTGACATGAAGTAGTGACATGGAGGAGTGACATTGAGGAGCGAGTTGGTGTAGTGACATGGAGTAGTGACATGAAGTAGCTACATGTAGGAGTTACATGGAGGAGTGACTTGGAGGAGCAACATGGAGGAGTGACATAGAGGATTGTTGTGGAGGAGCAACACGGAGGAGCGACATGGAGGAGTGACATGTAGTAGTGACAAGGAGGAGGGACATGGAGGAGTGACTTGGAGAAGTGACAGGGTTTATCAGGAAGGAGGGTTGATATGGTGGAGTGACATCGTGTAGGGACATGGGTGAGAGACTTGGAGGAGTGACATGGAGGAGCAACACGGAGGAGTGACATGGAGTAGTGACATGGAGGATGGACATGGAGGAGTGACATGGAAGACATATAGAGATGACATGGAGGAGTGAACTTTAGCAGTGACATAAACGAGTGACATGGAGGATTGACATGGAGTAGCGACATGGAGGAGTGACATGAGGAATGAGTTGGTGTAGCGACATGGAGGAGTGACATGGAGGTGTGACATGGAGGAGTGACATAGAGGAGTGATGTGGAGGAGTGACATGGAGGAGGAACATGGAGGAGTGACATGGACGACATATAGAAGTGACATGGATGAGTGACATGGAGGAGTGACAAGAAGGATTGAGTTGGTGTAGTGACATGGCGGAGGGACATAGATGAGTTACATGGAGGAGTGACATGGAAGAGTGACATGGAGGAGTGAGTTGGTGTAGCGACATGGAGGAGTGACATGGAGTAGCGACATAGAGTAGTAAAATGAGGAGTGAGTTTGTGTAGCGACATGGAGGAGTGACATGGAGGAATGACATGGAGGAGTGACATGAAGGAGGGACATGGAGGAGCGATATGGAGGAGTGACATGAAGTAGTGACATTGAGGAGTGACATTGAGGAAAGACTTGGTGTAGTGACATGAAGGAGTGACTTTGAGTAGCGACATGGAGGAGTGACCTGGAGGAGTGACATGGAGGAGTGAAATGGTGGAGTGACATGTAGGAGTGAGTTGTTAGAGCGACATTGAGGAGAGACATGGAGAAGTGACATGGAGGAGTGACATGAGTAATGAGTTGGTGTAGCGACATGGAGGAGTGACATTGAGGTGTGACATGGAGGAGTGACATAGAGGAGTGACATGAGGAATGAGTTGGTGTAGCGACATGGAGGAGTGACATGAAATAATGACATAAAGGAGTGACATGGAGGATTGACATGGAGGAGTTACATGGAGGAGTGACAAGGAGGGTTGAGTTTGTATAGTGACATGGAGGAGTGACAAGAAGTAGTGACATGGAGGAGTGACATTGAGGAGTGAGTTGGTGTAGTTACATGGACGAGTGACTTTGAGTAGCGACATGGAAGAGTGACCTGGAGGAGTGACATGGAGGAGTGACATGGAAGACATATAGAAGTGACATAGAGGAATGACGTGGAGGAGTGACATGGAGAAGCGACATGGAGGAGTGACATGGAAGAGTGAGTTGGTGTAGCGACATGGAGGACTGACATGGAATATTGACATGGAGGAGTGACATGGAGGAGAGACATAGAGGATTGATGTGGAGGAGCAAAACGGAGGAGCGACATGGAGGAGTGACATGGAGTAGTGACATGGAGGAGGGACATTGAGGAGTGACTTGGAGAAGTGACAGGGTTGATCAGGAAGGAGGATTGATATGGTGGAGTGACATCATGGAGGGACATGGGTGAGTGATTTGGAGGAATGACATGGAGGAGTGACATGGAGTAGCGACATGGAGGAGTGACATGGAGGAGTGACATGGAGTAGCGACATGGAGGAGTGACATGAGGAATGAGTTGGTGTAGCGACATGGAGGAGTGACATGGAATAACGACATGGAGAAGTGACATGGAGTAGCTATATGGAGGAGTGACATGGAGGAGTGACATGGAGGAATGACATGGATGAGTGACATGGAGGAGTGACTTTGAGTAGCAACATGGAGGAGTGACCTGGAGGAATGACATGAAGGAGAGACATGGAGGAGTGACATGGAGGAGTGACAAGGAGGGTTGAGTTTCTGTAGCGACATGAAGGAGTTACATGAAGTAGTGACATGGAGGAGTGACATTGAGGAGTGAGTTGGTGTAGTTACATGGAGGAGTGACTTTGAGTAGCGACATGGAGGAGTGACCTGGAGGAGTGACATGAAGGAGTGAAATGATGGAGTGACATGGATTAGTGAGTTGATAGAGCAACATGGAGTAGTGACATGGAGGAGTGACATGGAGGAGTGACATGGAGGAGTGATATAGAGTAGCGACATGGAGGAGATAAATGGAGGAGTGAAATGGAGGAGTGACATGGAGTAGTGACATGGAGGAGGGACATGGAGGAGCGATATGGAGGAGTGACATGAAAGAGTGTAAAGGAGGATGGAGTTTGTGTAGCGACATGGAGGAGTGACATAAAGTAGTGACATTGAGGAGTGACATTGAGGAGTGAGTTGTTGTAGTGACATGGAGGAGTGACTTTGAGTAGCGACATGGAGGAGTGACCTGGAGGAGTGACATGGAGGAGTGAGTTGTTATAGCGACATGGAGGAGAGAAATGGAGGAGTGACACGGAGGAGTGACATTGAGGAGTGAGTTGGTGTAGTAACATGGAGGAGTGACTTTGAGTTGCGACATGGAGGAGTGACCTGGAGGAGTGAAATGGTGGAGTGACATGAAGGAGTGACATGGAGGAGTGAGTTGGTGGAGCGACATGGAGGAGTCACATGGAATAGCGACATGAAGGAGTGACATGGAGGAGTGACATAGAGGATTGATGTGGAGTAGTGACATGGAGGATGGACATGGAGGAGTGACTTGGAGGATCAACACGGAGGAGCGACATGGAGGAGTGACATGGAGGAGTGACATGGAGTAGCTACATGGAGGAGTTACATGGAGGATTGACTTGGAGGAGCAACACGGAGGAGCGACATGGAGGAGTGACATGAGGAATGAGTTGCTGTAGCGACATGGAGGAGTGACAAGGAGTAATGACATGGTGGAGTGACATGGAGGAGTGACTTGGAAATGTGACATTGTTGATCAGGAAGGAGGGTTTATATGGTGGAGTGACATCGTGGAGGGACATGGGTAAGTGACTTGGAGGAGTGACATGGAGGAGTGACACGGAGGAGTGACATGAGGAGTGAGTTAGTGTAGCGACATGGAGGAGTGACATGGAGTAGCTACATGGAGTAACGACATGGAGGAGTAACTTGGAGGAGTTACAAAAAGGAGTGACATGGAGGAGTGACATGGAGTAGCTACATGGAGGAGTTACATGGAGGAGTGACATGGAGGAGTCACATGGAGTAGCAACATGGAGGAGTAACATGAAAGAGTGAGTTGGTGTAGCGACATGGAGGACTGACATGGCATACCGACATGGAGGAGTGATATGGAGGAGTGACATGGAGGAGTGACATGGAGTAGTTACATGGAGGAGTTACATGGAGGAGTGAGTTGTTAGAGCGACATAGAGGAGAGACATGAGAAGTGACATGGAGGAGTGACATGGAGGAGTGATATGAGGAGTGAGTTTGTGTAGCGACATGGAGGAGTGACATGGAGTAGCTACATGGAGGAGTTACATGGAGGAGTGACTTGGAGGAGCAACACGGAGGAGCGACATGGAGAAGTGACATGGAGTAGTGACATGGAGTAGCTACATGGAGGAGCTACATGGAGGAGTGACTTGGAGGAGCAACATGGAGGAGTGACATAGAGGATTGATGTGGAGGAGCAACAAGGAGGAGCAACACGTAGGAGTGATATGGAGTAGTGACATGGAGGATGGACATGGAGCAGTGACATGAAAGACATATAGAGGTTAAATGGAGGAGTGAATTGGAGGAGTGACATAAACGAATGACATGGAGGAATGACATGGATGAGTGACATGGAGGAGTGACAAGGAGGTTTGAGTTTGTGTAGCGACATGGAGGAGTGACATTAAGTAGCGACATGGAGGAGTGACCTGGAGGAGTGACATGAAGGAGTGAAATGGTGGAGTGACATGGAGGAGTGAGTTGTTAGAGCGACATGGAGTAGAGACATGGAGGAGTGACATAGAGGAGTGACATGGTGGAGTGACATAGAGGAATGACGTGGAGGAGAGACATGGAAGAGTGACATGGAGAAGTGACAGGGCGGATAATTAAGGAAGAATGATATGGTGGAGTGACATGACGGAGGGACATGGATGAGTGACATGGAGGAGTGACACGGAGGAGCAACATGGAGGAGCGACATGGAGGAGTGACATGGAAGAGTGAGTAGGTGTAGCGACATGGAGGATGGACAAGGAGGAGTGACATGGAAGACATATAGAAGTGACATCGAGGATTGAATAGAAGGAGTGACATAAACGAGTGACATGGAGGAATGACATGGATGAGTGACATGGAGGAGTGACTTTGAGTAGCGACATGGAGGAGTGACCTGGAGGAGTGACATAGAGGAGTGAAATGGTGGAGTGACATGGAGGAGTGACAAGAAGGATTGAATTGGTGTAGTGACATGGCGGAGGGACATAGATGAGTAACATGGAGGAGTGACATGGAAGAGCAACATGGAGGAGCGACATTGAGTAGTGAGTTGGTGGAGCGACATGGAGGAGTCACATGGAGTAGCGACATGGAGGAGTGACATGGAGGAGTGACTTTGAGTAGTGACCTGGAGGAGTGACATGGAGGAGTGAAATGGTGGAGTGACATGGAGGAGTGAGTTGTTATAGCGACATGGAGGAGAAACATGGAGGAGTGACATGGAGGAGTGACTTGGAGGAGAAACACGGAGGAGCGACATGGAGGAGTGACATGAGGAGTGAGTTTGTGTAGCGACATGGAGGAGTGACATGAAGTAGCTACATGGAGGAGTTACATGGAGGAGTGACTTTGAGGAGCAACATCGAGGAGTGACATAGAGGATTGATGTGGAGGAGCAACACAGAGGAGCATCATGGTAGAGCGACATGGAGGAGTGACATGGAGTAGTGACATGGAGGAGGGACAAGGAGGAGTGACTTGGAGAAGTGAAAGGGTTGATCAGGAAGGAGGGTTGATATAGTGGAGTGACATCGTGGAGGGACATGGATGAGTGACTTGGAGGAGTGACATGGAGGAGCAACACGGAGGAGCAACATGGAGTAGTGACATGGAGTAGTGACATGGAGGATGGACATGGAGGAGTGACATGGAAGACATATAGAGGTGACATGGAGGAGTGACATGGCGTAACGACATGGAGGAGTGACAAGAGTAATGAGTTGGTGTAGCGACATGGAAGAGCGACATGGAATGACGACAAGGAGGAGTGACATCATGGAGGGACATGGGTGAGTGACTTGGAGGATTGACATAGAGGAGTGACATGGAGGAGTGACATGAGGAGTGAGTTTGTGAAGCGACATGGAGGAGTGACATGGAGTAGCTACATGGAGGAGTTACATGGAGGAGTGACTTGGAGGAGCAACACGGAGAAGCGACATGGAGGAGTGACATTGAGGAGTAACTTGGAGGAGTGACATAAAGGAGTGACATGGAGGAGTGACATGGAGGAGTAACATGGAGGAAGGAGTTGGTGGAGCGACATGGAGGAGTCACATGGAGTAGCGACATTGAGGAGTACCATGAAAGAGTGAGTTGGTGTAGCGACATGGAGGAATAACATAAAGGAGTGACATGGAGGAATGATATGGATGAGTGACAAGGAGGAGTGAGAAGAAGTAGTGACATGGAGGAGTGACATGGAGGAATGACATGGAGTAGTGACATGATGGATGGACATGGAGGAGTGAAATGGAAGACATATAGAAGTGACATAGAGTAGTGACATGGAGGATGGACATGGAGGAGTGACATGGAAGACATATAGAGGTGACATGGAGGAGTGAATTGGAGTTGTGACATGGAGGAGTGACATTGAGGAGTGAGTTGGTGTAGCGACATGGAGGAGTGACATGGAGGAGTGACATTTATTAGCGACATGGAGGAGATACATGGAGGAGTGACATGGAGGAGTGATATGAAGTAGTGACATTGAGGAGTGACATTGAGGAGTGAGTTGGTGTAGTGACATGGAGGAGTGACTTTGAGTAGCGACATGGAGGAGTGACCTGGAGGAGTGACATTGAGGAGTGAGTTGGTGTAGCGACATGGAGGAGTGACCTGGAGGAGTGACATGGAGGAATGAAATGGTGGAGTGACATGGATGAGTGACATGGAGGAGTGAGTTGTTATATCGATATAGAGGAGAGACATGGAGGAGTGACATAGAGGAATTTCGTGGAGCAGAGACATGGAGGAGTGACATGGAGAAGTGACAGGGCAGATCACCAAGGAAGATTGATATGGTGGAGTGACATGGCGGAGGGACATGGATGAGTGACTTTGAGGAGTGACATGGAGGAGTGACATGGAGTAGCTACATGGAGGAGTTTCATGGAGGAGTGACTTGGAGGAGCAACACGGAGGAGCGACATGGAGGAGTGACCTGGAGTAGTGACATGGAGGAGTTACATGGAGGAGTGACTTGGAGGAGCAACACGGAGGAGCGACATGGAGGAGTCACATGAGGAGTGAGTTTGTGTAGCGACATGGAGGAGTGACATGGAGTAGCTAAATGGAGGAGTTACATGGAGGAGTGACTTGGAGGAGCAACATGGAGGAGCGACATGGAGGAGTGACCTGGAGTAGTGACATGGAGTAGCTACATGTAGGAGTTACATGGAGGAGTGACTTGGAGGAGCAACATGGAGGAGTGACATAAAGGAGTGATGTGGAGGAGCAACACGGAGGAGTTACATGGAGGAGTGACTTGGAGGAGTGACTTGGAGGAGCAACACGGAGGAGCGACATGGAGGAGTGACATGGAGTAGTGACATGGAGGAGGGACATGGAGGAGTGACTTGGAGAAGTGACAGGGTTGATCAGGAAGGAGGGTTGATATGGTGGAGTGACATCGTGTAGGGACATGGGTGAGTGACTTGGAGGTGTGACATGGAGGAGCAACACGGAGGAGCAACATGGAGGAGTGACTTGGAGTAGTGACATGGAGAATTGACATGGAGGAGTGACATGGAAGACATATAGAGATGACATGGAGGAGTGAACTGGAGGAGTGACATAAACGAGTGACATTGAGGAATGACATGGAGTAGCGACATGGAGGAGTGACACGAGGAATGAGTCAGTGTAGCTACATTGAGGAGTGACATGGAGGTGTGACATGGAGGAGTGACATAGAGGAGTGATGTGGAGGAGTGAAATGGAGGAGAAACATGGAGGAGTGACATGGAAGACATATAGAAGTGATATGGATGAGTGACATGGAGGAGTTACATGGAAGAGCAACATGGAGGAGCGACGTGGAGCAGTGAGTTGGTGGAGCGACATGGAGGAGTCAAATGGAGTAGTGACATGGAGGAGTGACATTAAGTAGTTACATGGAGGAGTGACAATTAGGATTGAGTTGGTGTCGTGACATGGAGGAGTGACTTTGAGTAGCGACATGAAGGAGTGACCTGGAGGAGTGACATGGAAGATTGAAATGGTGGGGTGATATGGAGGAGTGAGTTGTTAGAGCGACATGGAGGAGTGACATAGAAGATTGATGTGGAGTAGTGACATTTAGGATGGACATGGAGGAGTGACTTGGAGAAGTGACATGGAAGACATATAGAGGTTACATGGAGGAGTGAATTGGAGTTGTGACATAAAGGAGTGACATGGATGAGTGACATGGAGGATTGACAAGAAGTGGTGACATGGAGGAGTGACATTGAGGAGTGAGTTGGTGTAGCGACATGGAGGAGTGACATGGAGTAGCTACATGGAGGAGTTACATGGAGGAGTGACATGAAGGAGCAACATGGAGGAGCAACATGGAGGAGTAACTTGGAGGAGTGACATAAAGGAGTGAGTTGTTATAGCGACATGGAGGAGAGAAATGGAGGAGTGACATGAAGTAGTGACATTGAGGAGTAAGTTGGTGTAGCGACATGGAGGAGTGACCTGGAGGAGTGACATGGAGGAGTGAAATGGTGGAGTGACATGGAGGAGTTACATGGAGGAGTGAGTTGTTAGAGCGATATAGAGGAGAGACATGGAGGAGTGACATGGAGTAGTGAAAAGGAGGATGGACATAAAGGAGTGAAATGGAGGAATGACTTGGAGGAGCAACATGGAGGAGTGACTTGGAGGAGCAACATGGAGGAGTGACTTTGAGTAGTGACATGGAGGAGAGACATGGAAGAGTGATATGGAGGAGTAACATAAAGGAGTGACATGAGGAATGACATGGATGAGTGACATGGAGGAGTGACAAGGAGGGTTGAGTTTGTGTAGCGACATGGAGGAGTGACATGAACTAGCGACATGGAGGAGTGACCTGGAGGAGTGACATGAAGGAGTGAAATGGTGGAGTGACATGGAGGAGTGAGTTGTTAGAGCGACATGGAGTAGAGACATGGAGGAGTGATATAGAGGATTGACATGGAGGAGTGACATAGAGGAATGACGTGGAGGAGAGACATGGAAGAGTGACATGGAGAAGTGACAGGGCAGATAACAAAAGAAGATTGATATAGTGGAGTGACAAGGCGGAGGGACATGGATGAGTGACATGGAGGAGTGACACGGAGGAGCAACATGGAGGAGCGACATGGAGGAGTGACATGGAAGAGTGAGTAGGTGTAGCAACATGGAGGATGGACATGGAGGAGTGACATGGAAGACATATAGAAGTGACATGGAGGAGTGAATTGGAGGAGTGACATAAACGAGTGACATGGAGGAATGACATGGTTGAGTGACATGGAGGAGTGACTTTGAGTAGCGACATGGAGGAGTGACCTGGAGGAGTGACATGGAGGAGTGAAATGGTGGAGTGACATGGAGGAGTGACCTGGAGGAGAGACATGGAGGAGTAAGTTGTTATAGCGACATGGAGGAGAGAAATGGAGGAGTGACATGGAGGAGTGACATTGAGGAGTGACATGGAGGAGTGAAATGGTGGAGTGACATGGAGGAGTGACATGGAGGAGTGAGTTTTTAGAGCGACATAGAGGATAGACATGGATGAGTGACATGTAGGAGTGACATGGAGGAGTGACATAGAGCAGTGACGTGGAGGAGAGACATGGAGGAGTGACATGGAAAAGTGACAGGGCGGATCAAAAAGGAGGGTTTATATGGTGGAGTGACATCACGGAGGGACATGGGTGAGTGACTTGGAGGAGTGACATGGAAGAGTGACATGAGGAGTGAGTTTGTGTAGCGACATGGAGGAGTTACATGGAGTAGCTACATGGAGGAGTTACATGGAGGACTGACTTGGAGGAGCAACACGGAGGAGCGACATGGATGAGTGAGTTGTTAGAGCGACATGGAGGAGAGACATGGAGGAGTGACATGGAGGAGTGACATGGAGGAGTGACATAGAGGAGTGACGTGGAGGAGAGATAAGGAAGATTGATATGGAGAAGTGACAGGTCGGATCACCAAGGGAGATTGATAGGGTGGAGTGACATAGCGGAGGGACATGGATGAGTGACATGGAGGAGTGACATGGAGGAGTGACTTGGAGAAGTGACATGAAGGAGTGACATGAGGAATGACATGGATGAATGACATGGAGGAGTGACAAGGAGGGTTGAGTTTGTGTAGCGACATGGAGGAGTGACATGAAGTAGTGACATGGAGGAGTGACCTGGAGGAGTGACATGAAGGAGTGAAATGGTGGAGTGACATGGAGGAGTGAGTTGTTAGAGCGACATGGAGTAGAGAAATGGAGGAGTGACATAGAGCAGTGACATGGAGGAGTGACATGGATAAGTGACAGGGCGGATCAAAAAGGAGGGTTGATATGGTGGAGTGACATCGCGGAGGGACATGGGTGAGTGACTTGGAGAAGTGACAGGGTTGATCAGGAAGGAGGGTTTATATGGTGGAGTGACATCGTGGAAGGACATGGGTAAGTGACTTGGAGGAGTGACATGGAGGAGTGACATGGAGGAGTGACATGAGGAGTGAGTTGGTGTAGCGACATGGAGGAGTGACATGGAGTAGCTACATGGAGGAGTTACATGGAGGAGTGACATGAAGGAGCAACATGGAGGAGCAACATGGAGGAGTAACTTGGAGGAGTGACATAAAGGAGTGACATGGAGGAGTGACATGGAGTAGTGACATGGAGGATGGACATGGAGGAGTGACATGGAGAAGTGACAGGGTTGATCAGGAAGGAGTGTTTATATGGTGGAGTGAAATCGTGGAAGGACATGTGTGAGTGACATGGAAGACATATAGAGTTGACATGGAGGAGTGAATTGGAGGACTGACATAAAGGAGTGACATGGAGGAATGACATGGAGGAGTGACAAGAAGTATTGACATGGAGGAGTGACATTGAGGAGTGAGTTTGTGTAGTGACATGGAGGAGTGACATGGAGGAGTGACATGGAGGAGTGACATAGAGTAGCAACATGGAGGAGATACATGGAGGAATGACATGGAGGAGTGACATGGAGGAGGGACATGGAGGAGCGATATGGAGGAGTGACATGGAAAAAGTGTAAAGGAGGATTGAGTTTGTGTAGCGACATGGAGGAGTGACATGGAGTAGCTACATGGAGGAGTTACATGGAGGACTGACTTGGAGGAGCAACACGGAGGAGCGACATGGAGGAGGGACATGGAGGAGTGACTTGGAAGACATATAGAAATGACATGGAAGAGTGAATTGGAGGACTGACATAAAGGAGTGACATGGAGGAATGACATGGATGAGTGACATGGAGAAGTGACTTTGAGTAGCAACATGGATGAGTGATCTGGAGGAGTGAAATGGTGGAGTGACATGGAGGAGTGACTTTGAGGAGTGACATGGAAGAGTGAAATGGTGGAGTGACATGGAGGAGTGAGTTGTTAGAGCGACATGGAGGAGTGACATGGAGTAGCGACATGGAGGAGTGACATGAGTAATGAGTTGGTGTAGCGACATGGAGGAGTGACATGGAGGTGTGACATGGAGGAGTGACATAGAGGAGCGACATGGAGGAGTGAAATGGATGAGTGACATGGAGGAGGGATAAGAAGGGTTGAGTTGGTGTAGTGACGTGGAGGAGTGACTTTAAGTAGCGACATGGAGGAGTGACCTGGAGGAGTGACATGGAGGAGTGAGTTGTTAGAGCAACATGGAGGATTGACATGGAGGAGTGACATGGAGGAGAGACATGGAGGAGTGACATGTAGGAGTGACATGGAGGAGTGAGTTGTTTGAGCGACATAGAGGAGAGACATGGAGGAGTGACATGTAGGAGTGACATGGAGGAGTGACATAGAGGAGTGACGTGGAGGAGAGACTTGGAAGAGTGACATGGAGAAGTGAGAGGGCGGATCACCAAGGAGGGTTGATATGGTGGAGTTACATTGTGGAGGGACATGGATGAGTGACTTGGAGGAGTGACATGGAGGAGCAACACGGAGGAGCAACGTGGATGAGTGACCTGGAGTATTGACATGTAGGATGGAATTGGAGGAGTGACATGGAAGACATATAGAGATGACATGGAGGAATGCCATGGATGAGTGACATGGAGGAGTTACAAGGAGGGTTGAGTTGGTGTAGCGACATGGAGGAGTGACATGAGGAGTGACGTAGAGGAGTGAGTTTGTGTAGTGACATGGAGGACTGACATGGAATAGCAACATGGAGGAGTGACATGGAGGAGTGACATAGAGGATTGATGTGGAGTAGTGACATGGAGGAGTAACATGGAGGAGTGACTTGGAGAAGTGACAGGATTGATCAGGAAGGAGGGTTGATATGGTGGAGTGACATCGTGGAGGGACATGGGTGAGTGACTTGGAGGAGTGACAAGGAGGAGCAACACAGAGGAGCGAGATGGAGGAGTGACATGGAGTAGTGACATGGAGAATGGACATGGAGGAGTGACTAGGAGAAGTGACAGGGTTGATCAGGAAGGAGGGTTTATATGGTGGAGTCACATCGTAGAAGGATATGGGTGAGTGACTTGGAGGAGTGACAAGGAGGAGCAACACGGAGGAGCGACATGGAGGAGTGACATAGAGTAGTGACATGGAGGATGGACATGGAGGAGTGACATGGAAGACATATAGAGGTGACATGGAGGATTGAATTGGAGTTGTGACATGGAGGAGTGACATTGAGGAGTGAGTTGGTGTAGTGACATGGAGGAGTGACATGGAGGAGTGACATAGAGTAGCGACATGGAGGAGATACATGGAGGAGTGACATGGAGGAATGACATGGAGGAGTGACATGAAGTAGTGACATTGAGGAGTGACATTGAGGAGTGAGTTGGTGTAGTGACATGGAGGAGTGACTTTGAGTAGCGACATGGAGGAGTGACCTGGAGGAGTGACATGGAGGAGTGACATGGAGGAGTGAATTGGAAGAGTGACATAAAGGAGTGAAAAGGAGGAATGACATGGATGAGTGACATGGAGGTTTGACAAGGAGGGTTGAATTTGTGTTGTGACATGGAGGAATGACATGAAGTAGTGACATGGAGGAGTGACATTGAGGAGTGAGTTTGTGTAGCGACATGGAGGAGTGACATGGAGGAGTGACATAGAGTTGCGACATGGAGGAGATACATGGAGGAGTGACATGGAGGAATGACATGGAGGAGTGACATGGAGGAGTGACATGGAGGAGCGATATGGAGGAGTGACATGAAAGAGTGTAAAGGAGGGTTGAGTTTGTGTAGCGACCTGGAGGAGTGACATGAAGTAGTGACATTGAGGAGTGAGTTGGTGTAGTTACATGGAGGAGTGACTTTGAGTAGCGACATGGAGGAGTGACCTGGAGGAGATACATGGAGGAGTGAAATGGTGGAGTGACATGGAGGAGTTAGTTGTTAGAGCGACATGGAGGAGTGACATGGAGGATGGACATGGAGGAGTGACATGGAGGAATGACATGGATGAGTGAGTTGTTAGAGCAACATGGAGGAGAGACATGGAGGAGTGACATGGAGGAGTGACATAGAGGAGTGATGTGGAGGAGAGACATAGAAGAGTGACATGGAGAAGTGACAGGGCGGATAACCAAGGAGGGTTGATATGGTGGAGTGACATCGCGGAGGGACATGGGTGAGTGACTTGGAGGAGTGACATAGAGGAGTGACATGGAGGAGTGACATGAGGAGTGAGTTTGTGAAGCGACATGGAGGAGTGACATGGAGTAGCTACATGGAGGAGTTACATGGAGGAGTGACTTGGAGGAGCAACACGGAGGAGTGACATGGAGGAGTGACATTGAGGAGTAACTTGGAGGAGTGACATAAAGGAGTGACATGGAGGAGTGACATGGAGGAGTAACATGGAGGAAGGAGTTGGTGGAGCGACATGGAGGAGTCACATGGAGTAGCAACATTGAGGAGTAACATGAAAGAGTGAGTTGGTGTAGCGACATGGAGGAATAACATAAAGGAGTGACATGGAGGAATGATATGGATGAGTGACAAGGAGGAGTGAGAAGAAGTAGTGACATGGAGGAGTGACATGGAGTAGCTACATGGAGGAGTGACATGGAGGAATGACATGGAGTAGTGACATGATGGATGGACATGGAGGAGTGAAATGGAAGACATATAGAAGTGACATAGAGTAGTGACATGGAGGATGGACATGGAGGAGTGACATGGAAGACATATAGAGGTGACATGGAGGAGTGAATTGGAGTTGTGACATGGAGGAGTGACATTGAGGAGTGAGTTGGTGTAGCGACATGGAGGAGTGACATGGAGAAGTGACATAGATTAGCGACATGGAGGAGATATATGGAGGAGTGACATGGAGGAATGACATGGAGGAGTGATATGAAGTCGTTACATTGAGGAGTGACATTGAGGAGTGAGTTGGTGTAGTGACATGGAGGAGTGACTTTGAGTAGCGACATGGAGGAGTGACCTGGAGGAGTGACATGGAGGAGTGACATGGAGGAGTGAATTGGAAGAGTGACATAAAGGAGTGAAAAGGAGGAATGACATGGATGAGTGACATGGAGGAGTGACAAGGAGGGTTGAATTTGTGTTGTGACATGGAGGAATGACATGAAGTAGTGACATGGAGGAGTGACATTGAGGAGTGAGTTTGTGTAGCGACATGGAGGAGTGACATGGAGGAGTGACATAGAGTTGCGACATGGAGGAGATACATGGAGGAGTGACATGGAGGAATGACATGGAGGAGTGACATGGAGGAGGGACATGGAGGAGCGATATGGAGGAGTGACATGAAAGAGTGTAAAGGAGGGTTGAGTTTGTGTAGCGACCTGGAGGAGTGACATGAAGTAGTGACATTGAGGAGTGAGTTGGTGTAGTTACATGGAGGAGTGACTTTGAGTAGCGACATGGAGGAGTGACCTGGAGGAGATACATGGAGGAGTGAAATGGTGGATTTACATGGAGGAGTGAGTTGTTAGAGCGACATGGAGGAGTGACATGGAGGATGGACATGGAGGAGTGACATGGAGGAATGACATGGATGAGTGAGTTGTTAGAGCAACATGGAGGAGAGACATGGAGGAGTGACATGGAGGAGTGACATAGAGGAGTGATGTGGAGGAGAGACATGGAAGAGTGACATGGAGAAGTGACAGGGCGGATAACCAAGGAGGGTTGATATGGTGGAGTGACATCGCGGAGGGACATGGGTGAGTGACTTGGAGGAGTGACATAGAGGAGTGACATGGAGGAGTGACATGAGGAGTGAGTTTGTGAAGCGACATGGAGGAGTGACATGGAGTAGCTACATGGAGGAGTTACATGGAGGAGTGACTTGGAGGAGCAACACGGAGGAGCGACATGGAGGAGTGACATTGAGGAGTAACTTGGAGGAGTGACATAAAGGAGTGACATGGAGGAGTAACATGGAGGAAGGAGTTGGTGGAGCGACATAGAGGAGTCACATGGAGTAGCAACATTGAGGAGTAACATGAAAGAGTGAGTTGGTGTAGCGACATGGATGAATAACATAAAGGAGTGACATGGAGGAATGATATGGATGAGTGACAAGGAGGAGTGAGAAGAAGTAGTGACATGGAGGAGTGACATGGAGTAGCTACATGGAGGAGTGACATGGAGGAATGACATGGAGTAGTGACATGATGGATGGACATGGAGGAGTGAAATGGAAGACATATAGAAGTGACATAGAGTAGTGAAATGGAGGATGGACATGGAGGAGTGACATGGAAGACATATAGAGGTGACATGGAGGAGTGAATTGGAGTTGTGACATGGAGGAGTGACATTGAGGAGTGAGTTGGTGTAGCGACATGGAGGAGTGACATGGAGGAGTGACATAGATTAGCGACATGGAGGAGATACATGGAGGAGTGACATGGAGGAATGACATGGAGGAGTGATATGAAGTAGTGACATTGAGGAGTGACATTGAAGAGTGAGTTGGTGTAGTGACATGGAGGAGTGACTTTGAGTAGCGACATGGAGGAGTGACCTGGAGGAGTGACATGGAGGAGTGAGTTGTTATAACGACATGGAGGAGAGAAATGGAGGAGTGACATGAAGGAGTGACATGGAGGAATGAAATGGTGGAGTGACATGGAGGACTGAAATGGTGGAGTGACCTGGAGGAGTGAGTTGTTATAGCGACATGGAGTAGATACATGGAGGATTGACATGGAGGAGTGACATGGAGGAATGAAATGGTGGAGTGACATGGAGGACTGAAATGGTGGAGTGACATGGAGGAGTGAGTTGTTATAGCGACATGGAGGAGATACATGGAGGAGTGACATGGAGGAGTGACATGGAGGAGTGACATAGAGGAGTGACGTGGAGGAGAGACATGGAGAAGTGACATGGAGGACTGACTTGGATGAGTGACATGGAGGAATGAAATGGTGGAGTGACATGGAGGACTGAAATGGTGGAGTGACATGGAGGAGTGAGTTGTTATAGCGACATGGAGTAGATACATGGAGGAGTGACATGGAGGAGTGACATGGAGGAGTGACATAGAGGAGTGATGTGGAGGAGAGACATAGAGAAGTGACATGGAGGACTGACTTGGAGGAGTGACAAGGAGGAGCAACACGGAGGAGCGACATGGAGGAGTGACATGGAGTAGTGACATGGAGGATGGACATGGAGGAGTGACATGGAGAAGTGACAGGGTTGATCAGGAAGGAGTGTTTATATGGTGGAGTGAAATCGTGGAGGGACATGTGTGAGTGACTTGGAGGAGTGACAAGGAGGAGCAACACGGAGGAGCGACATGGAGGAGTGACATGGAGTAGTGAAAAGGAAGATGGACATGGAGGAGTGACATTGAAGACATATAGAGGTGACATGGAGGAGTGAATTGGAGGACTGACATAAAGGAGTGACATGGAGGAATGACATGGAGGAGTGACAAGAAGTATTGACATGGAGGAGTGACATTGAGGAGTGAGTTTGTGTAGTGACATGGAGGAGTGACATGGAGGAGTGACATAGAGTAGCAACATGGAGGAGATACATGGAGGAATGACATGGAGGAGTGACATGGAGGAGGGACATGGAGGAGCGATATGGAGGAGTGACATGAAAGAGTGTAAAGGAGGATTGAGTTTGTGTTGCGACATGGAGGAGTGACATGGAGTAGCTACATGGAGGAGTTACATGGAGGACTGACTTGGAGGAGCAACACGGAGGAGCGACATGGAGGAGGGACATGGCGGAGTGACTTGGAAGACATATAGAAGTGACATGGAAGAGTGAATTGGAGGACTGACATAAAGGAGTGACATGGAGGAATGACATGGATGAGTGACATGGAGGAGTGACTTTGAGTAGCAACATGGAGGAGTGATCTGGAGGAGTGACATGGAGGAGTGAAATGGTGGAGTGACATGGAGGAGTGACTTTGAGGAGTGACATGGAAGAGTGAAATGGTGGAGTGACATGGAGGAGTGAGTTGTTAGAGCGACATGGAGGAGTGACATGGAATAACGACATGGAGGAGTGAAATGGAGGTGTGACATGGAGGAGTGACATAGAGGAGCGACATGGAGGAGTGAAATGGATGAGTGACATGGAGGAGAGATAAGAAGGGTTGAGTTGGTGTAGTGACATTAAGGAGTGACTTTAAGTAGCGACATGGAGGAGTGACCTGGAGGAGTGACATGGAGGAGTGAGTTGTTAGAGCAATATGGAGGAGTGACATGGAGGAGTGACATAGAGGATTGATGTGTAGTAGTGACATGGAGGATAGACATGGAGGAGTGACTTGGAGAAGTGACAGGGTTGATCAGGAAGGAGGGTTGATATGGTGGAGTGACATTGTGGAGGGACATGGGTGAGTGACTTGGAGGAGTGACTAGGAGGAGCAACACGGAGGAGCGACATGGAGGAGTGACATGGAGGATGGACATGGAGGAGTGACTTGGAGAAGTGACAGGGTTGATCAGGAAGGAGGGTTGATATGGTGGATTGACATCGTGGAGGGACATGGGTGAGTGACTTGGAGGAGTGACAAGCAGGAGCAACATGGAGGAACGAGATGGAGGAGTGACATGGAGTAGTGACATGGAGGATGGACATGGAGGAGTGACTTGGAGAAGTGATAGGGTTGATCAGGAAGGAGGGTTTATATGGTGGAGTGACATCGTAGAAGGACATGGGTGAGTGACTTGGAGGAGTGACAAGGAGGAGCAACACGGAGGAGCGACATGGAGGAGTGACATAGAGTAGTGACATGGAGGATGGACATGGAGGAGTGACATGGAAGACATATAGAGGTGACATGGAGGAGTGAATTGGAGTTGTGACATGGAGGAGTGACATTGAGGAGTGAGTTGGTGTAGCGACATGGAGGAGTGACATGGAGGAGTGACATAGATTAGCGACATGGAGGAGATACATGGAGGAGTGACATGGAGGAGTGACTTTGAGTAGCGACATGGAGGAGTGACCTGGAGGAGTGACATGGAGGAGTGAGTTGTTATAGAGACATGGAGGAGAGAAATGGAGGAGTGACATGAAGGAGTGACATTGAGGAGAAAGTTGGTGTAGCGACATGGAGGAGTGACCTGGAGGAGTGACATGGAGGAATGAAATGGTGGAGTGACATGGATGAGTGACATGGAGGAGTGAGTTGTTATAGCGATATAGAGGAGAGACATGGAGGAGTGACATAGAGGAATTTCGTGGAGCAGAGACATGGAGGAGTGACATGGAGAAGTGACAGGGCGGATCATCAAGGAAGATTGATATGGTGGAGTGACATGGCGGAGGGACATGGATGTGTGACTTGGAGGAGTGACATGGAGGAGTGACATGGAGGAGTCACATGAGGAGTGAGTTTGTGTAGCGACATGGAGGAGTGACATGGAGTACCTACATGGAGGAGTTACATGGAGGAGTGACTTGGAGGAGCAACACGGAGGAGCGACATGGAGGAGTGACCTGGAGTAGTGACATGGAGTAGCTACATGTGGGAGTTACATGGAGGAGTGACTTGGAGGAGCAACATGGAGGAGTGACATAAAGGAGTGATGTGGAGGAGCAACACGGAGGAGCGACATGGAGTAGTGACATGGAGGAGGGACATGGAGGAGTGACTTGGAGAAGTGACAGGGTTGATCAAGAAGGAGGGTTGATATGGTGGAGTGACATCGTGTAGGGACGTGGGTGAGTGACTTGGAGGTGTGACAAGGAGGAGCAACACGGAGGAGCAACATGGAGGAGTGACATGGAGTAGTTACATGGAGTATGGACATGGAGGAGTGACATGGAAGACATATAGAGATGACATGGAGGAGTGAACTGGAGGAGTGACATAAACGAGTGACATGAAGGAATGACATGGATGAGTGACATGGAGAAGTTACAAGGAGGGTTGAGTTGGTGTAGTGACATGGAGGAGTGACATGGAGTAGCAACATGGAGGAGTGACACGAGGAATGAGTCAGTGTAGCGACATTGAGGAGTGACATGGAGGTGTGACATGGAGGAGTGACATAGAGGAGTGATGTGGAGGAGTGACATGGAGGAGGAACATGGAGGAGTGACATGGAAGACATATAGAAGTGACATGGATGAGTGACATGGAGGAGTTACATGGAAGAGCAACATGGAGGAGCGACGTGGAGCAGTGAGTTGGTGGAGCGACATGGAGGAGTCAAATGGAGTAGTGACATGGAGGAGTGACATGAAGTAGTGACATGGAGGAGTGACAATTAGGAATGAGTTGGTGTCGTGACATGGAGGAGTGACTTTAAGTAGCGACATGGAGGAGTGACGTGGAGGAGTGACATGGAGGAGTGACATGGAAGACATATAGAGGTTACTTGGAGGAGTGAATTGGTGTTTTGACATAAAGGAGTGACATGGATGAGTGACATGGAGGAGTGACAAGAAGTAGTGACATGGAGGAGTGACATAGAGGAGTGAGTTGGTGTAGCGACATGGAGGAGTGACATGGAGTAGCGACATAGAGTAGTAACATGAGGAGCGAGTTTGTGTAGCGACATGGAGGAGTGACATGGAGGAGTGACATGGAGGAGTGACATAGAGTAGCGACATGGAGGAGATACATGGATGAGTGACATGGAGGAATGACATGGAGGAGTGAAATGGAGGAGGGACATGGAGGAGCGATATGGAGGAGTGACATGAAAGAGTGTAAAGGAGGGTTGAGTTTGTGTAGCGACATGGAGGAGTGACATGAAGTAGTCACATTGTGGAGTGACATGGAGGAGTGAGTTATAGCGACATGGAAGAGAGAAATGGAGGAGTGATATGGAGGAGTGACATTTAGGAGTGAGTTGGTGTACTAACATGGAGGAGTGACTTTGAGTAGCGACATGGAGGAGTGACCTGGAGAAGTGACATGGAGGAGTGAAATGGTGGAATGACATGGAGGAGTGACATGGAGTAGCGACATGGAGGAGTGACATGAGTAATGAGTTGGTGTAGCGACATGGAGGAGTGACATGGAGGAGGGATATAGAGGAGTGACATGGAAGACATATAGAAGTGACATGGATGAGTGACATGGAGTAGTGACATGGAGGATGGACATGGAGGAGTGATATGGAAGACATATAGAGATGACATGGAGGAGTGAATTGGAGGAGTGACATAAACGAGTGACATGGAGGAATGACATGGATGAGTGACATGGAGGAGTTACAAGGTGGGTTGAGTTGGTGTAGCGACATGGAGTAGCGACATGGAGAAATTACACGAGGAATGAGTTGGTGTAGCGACATGGAGGAGTGACATTGAGGAGTGAGTTGGTGTAGTGACATAGAGGAGTGACTTTGAGTAGCGACATGGAGGAGTGACATGAGTAATGAGTTGGTGTAGCGACATGGAGGAGTGACATGGAATAACGACATGGAGGAGTGAAATGGAGGTGTGACATGGAGGAGTGACATAGAGGAGTTACGTGGAGGAGTGACATGGAGGAGGGACATGGAGGAGTGACATGGAAGACATATAGAAGTGACATGGATGAGTGACATGGAGGAGTGACAAGAAGGATTGAGTTGGTGTAGTGACATGGCAGAGGGACATAGATGAGTTACATCGAGGAGTGACATGGAAGAGCAACATGGAGGAGCGTCGTGGAGGAGTAAGTTGGTGGAGCGACATGGATGAGTCACATGGAGTAGGGACATGGAGGAGTGACATGGAGGAGTGACATGGAGGAGCAACATGGCGGAGCGACATGGAGGAGTGACAAGGAGGGTTGAGTTGGTGTAGCGACATGGAGGAGTGACATAGAGTAGCGACAGGGAGGAGTGACATGGAGGAGTTACATAGAGAATTGATGTGGAGGAGCAACACAGAGGAGCGACATGGAGGAGTGACATGGAGTAGTGACATGGAGGAGTGACATAGAGGAATGACGTGGAGGAGAGACATGGAAGAGTGACATGGAGAAGTGACAGGGCGGATCACCAAGGAAGATTGATATGGTGGAGTGACATCGCGGAGGCACATGGGTGAGTGACTTGGAGAAGTGACATGGAGGAGCAACACAGAGGAGCGACATGGAGGAGTGACGTGGAGTAGTGACATGAAGGATGGACATGGAGGAGTGACATGGAGGAGTGACTTTGAGTAGCGACATGGAGGAGTGACCTGTAGGAGTGACATGGAGGAGTGACTTTGAGTAGCGACATGGAGGAGTGACCTGGAGGAGTGACATGGAGGAGTTAAATGGTGGAGTGACATGGAGGAGTGACTTTGAGTAGCGACATGGTGGAGTGACATGGCACAGGGACATGGAGGAGCAAAATGCAGGAGTGACATGGAGGATGGACAAAGAGGTTTGAGTGTATTGACATGGAAGAGTGACATGAGGAGTGATGTAGAGGAGTGACGTGGTGGAGTGAAATGGAGGAGTGACATGGAAGAGTGAGTTGGTGTAGCGACATGGAGTACTGACATGGAATAGCGTCAAGGAGGAGTAACATGGAGGAGTGACTTGGAGGATCAATACGGATGAGCGACATGGAGGAGTGACATGAGGAATGAGTTGTTGTAGCGACATGGAGGAATGACATGGAGGAGTGACAAGAAGTATTGACATGGAGGAGAAACATGGAGGAGTGAAATGGTGGAGTGACATGGAGGAGTGAGTTGTTAGAGCGACATTGAGGAGTGACATGGAGTAGCGACATGGAGGAGTGACATGAATAATGAGTTGGTGTAGCGACATGGAGTAGTGACATGGAAGAGCAACATGGAGGAGCGACATGGAGGAGTGACATGGAGAATGGACAAAGAGGTTTGAGTTGGTGTATTGACATCGAGGAGTGACATGGAGAAGCGACATGGAGGAGTAACATGAAAGAGTGAGTTGGTGTAGCGACATGGAGGACTGACATGGAATAGCGACAGGGAGGAGTGACATGGAGGAGTGACATAGAGAATTGATGTGGAGGAGCAACACGGAGGAGCGACATGGAGGAGTGACATGAAGTAGTGACATGGAGGAGTGACATTGAGGAGTTAATTGGTGTAGTGACATGGAGGAGTGACTTTGAGAAGCGACATGGAGGAGTGACATGGAGGAGCGACATGGAGGAGTGACATAGAGTAGCGACATGGAGGAGTGAGTTGTTATAGCGACATGAAGGAGAGAATAGGAGGAGTGATATGGAGGAGTGACATTGAGGAGTAAGTTGGTGTAGTGACATGGAGGAGTGACTTTGAGTAGCGACATGGAGGAGTGACCTGGAGAAGTGACATGGAGGAGTGAAATGGTGGAGTGACATGGAGGAGTGACATGGAGGAGTGAGTTGTTAGAGCGACATAGAGGAGAGACATGGAGGAGTGACATGTAGGAGTGACATGGAGGAGTGACATAGAGGAGTGACGTGGAGGAGAGACATGGAAGAGTGACATGGAGAAGTGACATGGAGTAGCTACATGGAGGAGTTACATGGAGGAGTGACTTGGAGGATTGATATAAAGGAGTGACATGGAGGAATGACATGGATGAGTGACATAGAGGAGTGACGTGGAGGAGAGACATGGAGAAGTGACATGGAGGACTGAGATGGAGGAGTGACATAGAGGATTGATCTGAGGAGTGAGGTTGTATAGCGACGTGGAGGAGTGACATGGAGTAGTTACATGGAGGAGTTACATGGAGGAGTGACATGGATGAGTGACATAGAGGAGTGACATGGAGGAGTGACATAGAGGAGTGACATGGATGAGTGACATGGAGGAGTGACATGGAAGAGCAACATGGAGGAGCAACATGGAGGAGTAACTTGGAATAGCGACATGGGGGAGTGACATGGAGGAATGACATGGAGGAGCAACATGGAGGAGTGACAAGGAGGAGTGACATGGAGTAGTGACATGGAGGAGGGACATGGAGGAGTGACTTGGAGATGTGATAGGGTTGATTAGGAAGGAGGGTTGATATGGTGGAGTGACATGGCGGAGGGACATGGGTAAGTGACTTGGAGGACTGACAAGGAGGAGTAACACGGAGGAGCGACATGGAGGAGTGACATGGAGTAGCTACATGGAGGAGTTTCATGGAGGAGTGACTTGGAGGATCAACACGGAGGAGCGACATGGAGGAGTGACATGAGGAATGAGTTGCTGTAGCGACATGGGGGAGTGACGAGGAGTAATGACATGGAGGAGGGACATGGAAGAGTGACTTGGAGAAGTGACAGGGTTGATCAAGAAGGAGGGTTTATATGGTGGAGTGACATCGTGGAGGGACATGGGTAAGTCACTTGGAGGAGTGACATGGAGGAGTGACATAGAGGAGTGACATGGAGTAGTGACATGAGGAGTGAGTTGGTTTAGCGACATGGAGGAGTGACATGGAGTAGCTACATGGAGGAATTACATGGAGGAGTGACATGGAGGAGCAACATGGAGGATCGACATGGAGGAGTAACTTGGAGGAGTGACATAAAGGAGTGACATGGAGGAGTGACATGGAGGAGTAACATGAAAGAGTGAGTTGGTGTAGCGACATGGAGGACTGACATGGAATAGCGACATGGAGGAGTGACATGGAGGAGTGACATGGATTAGCTACATGGAGGTGTTACATGGAGGAGTGACTAGGAGGAGCAACACGGAGGAGCGACATGGAGGAGTGAAATGCAGTAGTGACATGATGGATGGACATGGAGGAGTGAAATGGAAGACATATAGAAGTGACATGGAAGAGTGAATTGGAGGATTTACATAAAGGAGTGACATGGAGGAATGACATGGATGAGTGATATGGAGGAGTGACAAGGAGGATTGAGTTGGTGTAGTTACATGAGGAGTGACGTAGAGGAGAGACGTTGTGGAGTTAAATGGAGGTTTGACATGGAGGAGCAACAAGAAGGAGCGACATGGAGGAGTGACATGGAGGAGTGACATAGAGGAGTGACCTGGAGGAGAGACATGGAAGAGTGACATGGATAATTGACAGGTCGGATAACAAAGGAAGATTGATAGGATGGAGTGACATGGAGGAGGGACATGGATGAGTGACATGGAGGAGTGACATGGAGGAGTGACATTGAAGAGTGAGTTGGTGTAGCGACATGGAGGATTGACATGGAGGAGTGACATGGAGGAATGACATGGAGGAGTGACATGGAGGAGGGACATGGAGGAGCGATATGGAGTAGTGACATGAAAGAGTGTAAAGGAGGATTGAGTTTGTGTAGCGATATGGAGGAGTGACATGAAGTAGTGACATTGAGGAGTCACATTGAGGAGTGAGTTATTGTAGTGACATGGAGGAGTGACTTTGAGTAGTGACATGGAGGAGTGATCTGGAGGAGTGACATGGAGGAGTGAGTTGTTATAGCGACATGGAGGAGAGAAATGGAGGAGTGACATGGAGGAGTGAGTTGATGGAGCGACATGGAGGAGTCACATGGAGGAGTGACATGGAGGAGTAACATGGAGGAAGGAGTTGGTGGAGCGACATGGAGGAGTCACATAGAGGTGTGACAAGGAGGAGTGACATGGAGGAGTGACATGGAGGAGTAACATGGAGGAAGGAGTTGGTGGAGCGACATGGAGGAGTCACATTGAGGTGTGACCTGGTGGAGCGACATGGAGGAGCGACATGGAGGAGCGACATGGAGGAGTGACATGGAGTAGTTACATGGAGGACGGACATGGAGGAGTGACTTGGAGATGTGAAAGGCTTGATCAGGAAGGAGGGTTGATATGGTGGAGTGACATGGCGGAGGGACATGGATGAGAGACTTGGAGGAGTGACATGAAGGAGTGACATAGAGTAGCGACATGGAGGAGATACATGGAGGAGTGACATGGAAGAATGACATGAAAGAGTGACATGAAGTAGTGACATTGAGGAGTGACATTGAGGTGTGAGTTGGTGTAGTGACATGGAGGAGTGATTTTTTAAGTAGCGACATGGAGGAGTGACCTGGAGGAGTGACATGGAGGAGTGAGTTGTTATAACGACATGGAGGAGAAAAATGGAGGAGTGACATGAAGGAGTGACATTGAGGAGTAAGTTGGTGTAGCGACATGGAGGAGTGACCTGGAGGAGTGACATGGAGGAATGAAATGGTGGAGTGACATGGAGGACTGAAATGGTGGAGTGACATGGAGGAGTGAGTTGTTATAGCGACATGGAGTAGATACATGGAGGAGTGACATGAAGGAGTGACATGGAGGAGTGACATAGAGGAGTGACGTGGAGGAGAGACATGGAGTAGTGACATGGAGGACTGACTTGGAGGAGTGACAAGGAGGAGAAACACGGAGTAGCTACATGGAGGAGTGACATGGAGTAGTGACATGGAGGATGGACATGGAGGAGTGACATGGAGAAGTGACAGGGTTGATCAGGAAGGAGAGTTTTTATGGTGGAGTGAAATCACCGAGGGACATGGGTGAGTGACTTGGAGGAGTGACAAGGAGGAGCAACACGGAGGAGCGACATGGAGGAGTGACATGGAGTAGTGACATGGAGGATGGACATGGAGGAGTGACATGGAGAAGTGACAGGGTTGATCAGGAAGGAGTGTTATATGGTGAAGTGAAATCGTGGAGGGACATGTGTGAGTGACTTGGAGGAGTGACAAGGAGGAGCAACACGGAGGAGCGACATGGAGGAGTGACATGGAGTAGTGACATGGAGGAGTGACATGGAAGACATATAGAGGTGACATGGAGGAGTGAATTGGAGTTGTGACATGGAGGAGTGACATTGAGGAGTGAGTTGGTGTAGCGACATGGAGGAGTGACATGGAGGAGTGACATTTATTAGCGACATGGAGGAGATACATGGAGGAGTGACATGGAGGAGTGGTATGAAGTAGTGACATTGAGGAGTGACATTGAGGAGTGAGTTGGTGTAGCGACATGGAGGAGTGACCTGGAGGAGTGACATGGAGTAGTGAGTTGTTATAGCGACATGGAGGAGAGAAATGGAGGAGTGACATGAAGGAGTGACATTGAGGAGTAAGTTGGTGTAGCGACATGGAGGAGTGACCTGGAGGAGTGACATGGAGGAATGAAATGGTGGAGTGACATGGATGAGTGACATGGAGGAGTGAGTTGTTATAGCGATATAGAGGAGAGACATGGAGGAGTGACATAGAGGAATTTCGTGGAGCAGAGACATGGAGGAGTGACATGGAGAAGTGACAGGGCGGATCACCAAGGAAGATTGATATGGTGGAGTGACATGGCGGAGGGACATGGATGAGTGACTTGGAGGAGTGACATGGAGGAGTGACATGGAGGAGTCACATGAGGAGTGAGTTTGTGTAGCGACATGGAGGAGTGACATGGAGTAGCTACATGGAGGAGTTACATGGAGGAGTGACTTGGAGGAGCAACACGGAGGAGCGACATGGAGGAGTGACCTGGAGTAGTGACATGGAGTAGCTACATGTAGGAGTTACATGGAGGAGTGACTTGGAGGAGCAACATGGAGGAGTGACATAAAGGAGTGATGTGGAGGAGCAACACGGAGGAGCGACATGGAGGAGTGACATGGAGTAGTGACATGGAGGAGGGACATGGAGGAGTGACTTGGAGAAGTGACAGGGTTGATCAGGAAGGAGGGTTGATATGGTGGAGTGACATCGTGTAGGGATATGGGTGAGTGACTTGGAGGTGTGACAAGGAGGAGCAACACGGAGGAGCAACATGGAGGAGTGACATGGAGTAGTGACATGGAGTATGGACATGGAGGAGTGACATGGAAGACATATAGAGATGACATGGTGGAGTGAACTGGAGGAGTGACATAAACAAGTGACATGGAGGAATGACATGGATGAGTGACATGGAGAAGTTACAAGGAGGATTGAGTTGGTGTAGTGACATGGAGGAGTGACATGGAGTAGCGACATGGAGGAGTGACACGAGGAATGAGTCAGTGTAGCGACATTGAGGAGTGACATGGAGGTGTGACATGGAGGAGTGACATAGAGGAGTGATGTGGAGGAGTGACATGGAGGAGGAACATGGAGGAGTGACATGGAAGACATATAGAAGTGACATGGATGAGTGACATGGAGGAGTTACATGGAAGAGCAACATGGAGGAGCGACGTGGAGCAGTGAGTTGGTGGAGCGACATGGAGGAGTCAAATGGAGTAGTGACATGGAGGAGTTACATGAAGTAGTGACATGGAGGAGTGACAATTAGGATTGAGTTGGTGTCGTGACATGGAGGAGTGACTTTGAGTAGCGACATGGAGGAGTGACCTGGAGGAGTGACATGGAGGACTGAAATGGTGGGGTGACATGGAGGAGTGAGTTGTTAGAGCGACATGGAGGAGTGACATGGAGGAGTGACATAGAAAATTGATGTGGAGTATTGACATGGAGGATGGACATGGAGGAGTGACTTGGAGAAGTGACATGGAAGACATATAGAGGTTACTTGGAGGAGTGAATTGGTGTTGTGACATAAAGGAGTGACATGGATGAGTGACATGGAGGAGTGACAAGAAGTAGTGACATGGAGTAGTGACATTGAGGAGTGAGTTGGTGTAGCGACATGGAGGAGTGACATTGAGTGGCGTCATAGAGTAGTAACATGGAGGAGTGACATGGAGGAGTGACATGGAGTAGTGACATGTAGGATGACATAGAGGAGTGACTTGGAGAAGTGACAGGGTTGATCAGGAAGGAGGGTTTATATGGTGGAGTGACATCATAGAAGGACATGGGTGAGTGACTTGGAGGAGTCACAAGGAGGAGCAACAAGGAGGAGCGACATGTAGGAGTGACATAGAGTAGTGACATGGAGGATGGACATGGAGGAGTGACATGGAAGACATATAAAGGTGACATGGAGGAGTGAATTGGAGTTGTGACATGGAGGAGTGACATTGAGGAGTGAGTTGGTGTAGCGACATGGAGGAGTGACATGGAGGAGTGACATAGAAAAGTGACATTGAGGAATGACATTGAGGAGTGAGTTGGTGTAGTGACATGGATGAGTGACTTTGAGTAGCGACTTGGAGGAGTGACCTGGAGGAGTGACATGGAAGAGTGAGTTGTTATAGCGACATGGAGAAGAGAAATGGAGGAGTGACATTAAGGAGTTACATTGAGGAGTAAGTTGGTGTAGCGACATGGAGGAGTGACCTGGAGGAGTTACATGGAGGAGTGAAATGGTGGAGTGACATGGAGGAGTGACATGGAGGAGTGAGTTGTTAGAGCGATATAGAGGAGAGACTTGGAGGAGTGACATGGAGGAGTGACATGGAGAAGTGACAGGGCGGATCACCAAGGAACATTGATATGGTGGAGTGACATGGCGGAGGGACATGGATGAGTGACTTGGAGGAGTGACATGGAGTAGTGACATGGAGGAGTGACATGGAGGAGTGATATAGACTAGCGACATGGAAGAGATACATGGAGGAGTGAAATGGAGGAATGACATGGAGGAGTGAGTTGGTATAGCGACATGGAGGAGTGACATGGATAAGTGACAGGGCGGATAACCAAGGAGGGTTGATATGGTGGATTGACATGGAGGAGTGACATGAGGAGTGAGTTTGTGTAGCGACATGGAGGAGTGACATGGAGTAGCTACAAGGAGGAGCTACATGGAGGAGTGACTTGGAGGAGCAACACGGAGGAGCGACATGGAGGAGTGACATGGAGTGGTGACATGATGGATGGACATGGAGGAGTAAAATGGAAGACATATAGAAGTGACATGGAGGAGTGACTTGGAGGATTGACATAAAGTAGTGACATGGAGGAATGATATGGATGAGTGATATGGAGGAGTGACAAGGAGGATTGAGTTGGTGTAGTGACATGAGGAGTGACGTAGAGGAGTGACGTGGAGGAGAGACATGGAGGAGTGACTTGGAGGATTGACATAAAGGAGTGACATGGAGGAATGACATGGATGAGTGACATAGAGGAGTGACGTGGAGGAGAGACATGGAGAAGTGACATGGAGGACTGAGATGGAGGAGTGACATAGAGGAGTGACATGAGGAGTGAGTTTGGGTAGCGACATGGAGGAGTGACATGGAGTAGCTACATGGAGGAGTTATATGGAGGAGTGACTTGGAGGTGCAACACGGAGGAGCGACATGGAGGAGTGACATGGAGTAGTGACATGAAGTAGCTACATGTAGGAGTTATATGGAGGAGTGACTTGGAGGAGCAACATGGAGGAGTGACATAGAGGATTGTTGTGGAGGAGCAACACGGAGGAGCGACATGGAGGAGTGACATGTAGTAGTGACAAGGAGGAGGGACATGGAGGAGTTACTTGGAGAAGTGACAGGGTTTATCAGGAAGGAGGGTTGATATGGTGGAGTGACATCGTGTAGGGACATGGGTGAGATACTTGGAGGAGTGACATGGAGGAGCAACACGGAGGAGTGACATGCAGTAGTGACATGGAGGATGGACATGGAGGAGTGACATGGAAGACATATAGAGATGACATGGAAGAGTGAACTGGAGCAGTGACAAAAACGAGTGACATGGAGGAGTGACATGGAGGTGTGACATGGAGGAGTGACATAGAGGAGTGATGTGGAGGAGTGACATGGAGGAGGAACATGGAGGAGTGACATGGAAGACATATAGAAGTGACATGGATGAGTGACATGGAGGAGTGACAAGAAGGGTTGAGTTGGTGTAGTGACATGGCGGAGGGACATAGATGAGTTACATGGAGGAGTGACATGGAAGAGTGACATGGAGGAGTGAGTTGGTGTAGCGACATGGAGGAGTGACATGGAGTAGCGACATAGAGTAGTAACATGAGGAGTGAGTTTGTGTAGCTACATGGAGGAGTGACATGGAGGAGTGAAATGGTGGAGTGACATGTAGGAGTGACATGGAGGAGTGACATGGAGGAGTGACATAGAGGAGTGACGTGGAGGAGAGACATGGAGAAGTGACATGGAGGACTGACTTGGAGGAGTGACAAGGAGGAGCAACACGGAGTAGCTACATGGAGGAGTGACATGGAGTCGTGACATGGAGGATGGACATGGAGGAGTGACTTGGAGAAGTGACAGGGTTGATCAGGAAGGAGAGTTTTTATGGTGGAGTGAAATCATGGAGGGACATGGGTGAGTGACTTGGAGGAGTGACAAGGAGGAGCAACACGGAGGAGCGACATGGAGGAGTGACATGGAGTAGTGAAAAGGAGGATGGACATGGAGGAGTGACATGGAAGACATATAGAGGTGACATGGAGGAGTGAATTTGAGGACTGACATAAAGGAGTGACATGGAGGAATGACAAGGAGGAGTGACAAGAAGTATTGACATGGAGGAGTGACATTGAGGAGTGAGTTTGTGTAGTGACATGGAGGAGTGACATGGAGGAGTGACATGGAGGAGTGACATAGAGTAGCAACATGGAGGAGATACATGGAGGAATTACATGGAGGAGTGACATGGAGGAGTGACATGGAGGAGCGATATGGAGGAGTGACATGAAAGAGTGTAAAGGAGGATTGAGTTTGTGTAGCGACATGGAGGAGTGACATGGAGTAGCTACATGGAGGAGTTACATGGAGGACTGACTTGGAGGAGCAACACGGAGGAGCGACATGGAGGAGGGACATGGAGGATAGTCTTGGAAGACATATAGAAGTGACATGGAAGAGTGAATTGGAGGACTGACATAAAGGAGTGACATGGAGGAATGACATGGATGAGTGACATGGAGAAGTGACTTTGAGTAGCAACATGGAGGAGTGATCTGGAGGAGTGACATGGAGGAGTGAAATGGTGGAGTGACATGGAGGAGTGACTTTAAGGAGTGACATGGAAGAGTGACATGGAGGAGTGACATAGACTAGCGACATGGAAGAGATACATGGAGGAGTGAAATGGAGGAATGACATGGAGGAGTGAATTGGTATAGCGACATGGAGGAGTGACATGGAGAAGTGACAGGGCGGATAACCAAGGAGGGTTGATATGGTGGAGTGACATGGAGGAGTGACATGAGGAGTGAGTTTGTGTAGCGACATGGAGGAGTGAAATGGAGTAGCTACATGGAGGAGTTACATGGAGGAATAACTTGGAGGAGCAACACGGAGGAGTGACATGGAGGAGTGACATGGATTAGTACATGGAGTAGCTACATGTGGGAGGGACATGGAGAAGTGACAGGGTTTATCAGGAAGGAGGGTTGATATGGAGGAGTTACATGGAGGAGTGACAAGGAGGAGCAACACGGAGGATAGACATGGAGGAGTGACATGGAGGATGGACATGGAGGAGTGAATTGGAGTTGTGACATAAAGGAGTGACATGGAGGAATGACATGGATGAGTGACATGGAGGAGTGACAATAAGTAGTGACATGGAGGAGTGACATTGAGGAGTGAGTTGGTGTAGCGACATGGAGGAGTGACATTGAGTAGCGTCATAGAGTAGTAACATGGAGGAGTGACATGGAGGATGACATGGAGGAGTGACTTGGAGAAGTGACAGGGTTGATCAGGAAGGAGGGTTTATATGGTGGAGTGACATCGTAGAAGGACATGGGTGAGTGACTTGGAGGAGTCACAAGGAGGAGCAACACGGAGGAGCGACATGTAGGAGTGACATAGAGTAGTGACATGGAGGATGGACATGGAGGAGTGACATGGAAGACATATAGAGGTGACATGGAGGAGTGAATTGGAGTTGTGACATGGAGGAATGACATTGAGGAGTGAGTTGGTGTAGCGACATGGAGGATTGACATGGAGGAGTGACATAGAGTAGTGACATTGAGGAGTGACATTGAGGAGTGAGTTGGTGTAGTGACATGGAGGAGTGACTTTGAGTAGCGACTTGGAGGAGTGACCTGGAGGAGTGACATGGAAGAGTTACATTGAGGAGTAAGTTGGTGTGGCGACATGGAGGAGTGACCTGGAGGAGTGACAAGGAGGAGTGAAATGGTGGAGTGACATGGAGGAGTGACATGGAGGAGTGAGTTGTTAGAGCGATATAAGGAGAGACTTGGAGGAGTGACATGGAGGAGTGACATGGAGAAGTGACAGGGCGGATCACCAAGGAAGATTGATATGGTGGATAGACATAGCGGAGGGACATGGATGTGTGACTTGGAGGAGTGACATGGAGGAGTGACATGGAGGAGTGACATGAGGAGTGAGTTTTTAGAGCGATATAGAGGAGAGACTTGGAGAAGCAACATGGAGGAGTGACATAGAGGATTGTTGTGGAGGAGCAACACGGAGGAGCGACATGGAGGAGTGACATGTAGTAGTGACAAGGAGGAGGGACATGGACGAGTGACTTGGAGAAGTGACAGGGTTTATCAGGAAGGAGGGTTGATATGGTGGAGTGACATCATGTAGGGACATGGGTGAGAGACTTGGAGGAGTGACATGGAGGAGCAACACGGAAGAGTGACATGCAGTAGTGACATGGAGGATGGACATGGAAGAGTGAAATGGAAGACATATAGAGATGACATGGAAGAGTGAACTGGAGCAGTGACATAAACGAGCGACATGGAGGAGTGACATGAGGAATGAGTTGGTGTAGCGACATGGAGGAGTGACATGGAGGTGTGACATGGAGGATTGACATAGAGGAGTGATGTGGAGGAGTGACATGGAGGAGGAACATGGAGGAGTGACATGGAAGACATATAGAAGTGACATGGATGAGTGACATGGAGGAGTGACAAGAAGGATTGAGTTGGTGTAGTGACATGGCGGAGGGACATAGATGAGTTACATGGAGGAGTGACATGGAAGAGTGACATGGAGGAGTTAGTTGGTGTAGCGACATGGAGGAGTGACATGGAGGAGCGACATAGAGTAGTAACATGAGGAGTGAGTTTGTGTAGCGACATGGAGGAGTGACATGGAGGAACGACATGGAGGAGTGACATGAAGGAGGGACATGGAGGAGCGATATGGAGGAGTGACATGAAAGAGTGTAAAGGAGGGTTGAGTTTGTGTAGCTACATGGAGGAGTGACATGAAGTAGTGACATTGAGGAGTGACTTTGAGGAATGACTTGGTGTAGTGACATGAAGGAGTGACTTTGAGTAGCGACATGGAGGAGTGACCTGGAGGAGTGACATGGAGGAGTGAAATGGTGGAGTGACATGTAGGAGTGAGTTGTTAGAGCGACATGGAGGAGAGACATGGAGAAGTGACATGGAGGAGTGACATGAGTAATGAGTTGGTGTAGTGACATGGAGTAGTGACATTGAGGTGTGACATGGAAGAGTGACATAGAGGAGCGACGTGGAGGAGTGACATGGAGAAGTGACATGGATGAGTGACATGGAGGAGTGACAAGAAGGATTGTGTTGGTGTAGTGACATGGCGGAGGGACATAGATGAGTTACATGGAGGAGTGACATGGAAGAGCAACATGGAGGAGCGACGTGGAGGAGTGAGTTGGTGGAGCGACATGGAGGAGTCACATGGAGTAGCGACATGGAGGAGTGACATGAAGTAGTGACATGGAGGAGTGACATTGAGGAGCGAGTTGGTGTAGTGACATGGAGGAGTGACTGATTAGCGAAATGGAGGAGTGACCTGGAGGAGTGACATGGAGGAGTGCAATGGTGGAGTGACATGGAGGAGTGAGTTGTTATAGCGACATGGAGGACAAACATGGAGGAGTGACATGGAGGAGTGACATGGAGGAGTGACATATAGGAGTGACATGGAGGAGAGACATGGAAGAGTGACATGGAGGAGTGAGTTGGTGTAGCGACATGGAGGACAAACATGGAGGAGTGACATGGAGGAGTGACATGGAGGAGTGCAATGGTGGAGTGACATGGAGGAGTGAGTTGTTATAGCGACATGGAGGACAAACATGGAGGAGTGACATGGAGGAGTGACATGGAGGAGTGACATATAGGAGTGACATGGAGGAGAGACATGGAGAAGTGACATGGAGGAGTGACATGAGTAATGAGTTGGTGTAGTGACATGGAGTAGTGACATTGAGGTGTGACATGGAAGAGTGACATAGAGGAGCGACGTGGAGGAGTGACATGGAGAAGTGACATGGATGAGTGACATGGAGGAGTGACAAGAAGGATTGTGTTGGTGTAGTGACATGGCGGAGGGACATAGATGAGTTACATGGAGGAGTGACATGGAAGAGCAACATGGAGGAGCGACGTGGAGGAGTGAGTTGGTGGAGCGACATGGAGGAGTCACATGGAGTAGCGACATGGAGGAGTGACATGAAGTAGTGACATGGAGGAGTGACATTGAGGAGCGAGTTGGTGTAGTGACATGGAGGAGTGACTGATTAGCGAAATGGAGGAGTGACCTGGAGGAGTGACATGGAGGAGTGCAATGGTGGAGTGACATGGAGGAGTGAGTTGTTATAGCGACATGGAGGACAAACATGGAGGAGTGACATGGAGGAGTGACATGGAGGAGTGACATATAGGAGTGACATGGAGGAGAGACATGGAAGAGTGACATGGAGGAGTGAGTTGGTGTAGCGACATGGAGGAGTGACATGGAGTAGCGACATAGAGGATAGACATGGAGGAGTGACATGGAAGACATATATAATTTACATGGAGGAGTGAATTGGAGGACTGACATAAAGGAGTGACATGGAGGAATGACATGGAGGAGTGACAAGAAGTATTGACATGGAGGAGTGAGTTGGTGTAGCGACATGGAGGAGTGACATGGAGTAGTGACATAGAGTAGTAACATGAGGAGTGAGTTTGTGTAGCGACATGGAGGGTTGACATGGAGGAGTTACATGGAGGAGTGACATAGAGTAGCGACATTGAGGAGATACATGGAGGAGTGACATGGAGGAATGACATGGAGGAGTGACATGGAGGAGGGACATGGAGGAGCGATATGGAGGAATGACATGAAAGAGTGTAAAGGAGGATTGAGTTTGTGTAGCGACATGGAGGAGTGACATGAAGTAGTGACATTGAGGAGTGAAATTGAGGAGTGAGTTGGTGTCGTGACATGGAGGAGTGTCTTTGAGGAGTGACAAGGAGGAGTGAAATGGTGGAGTGACATGGACGAGTGAGTTGTTAGAGCGACATGGAGGAGTGACATGGAGTAGCGACATGGAGGAGTGACATGAGTAATGAGTTGGTGTAGCGACATGGAGGAGTGACATGGAGGTGTGACTTGGAGGAGTTACATAGAGGAGCGACGTGGAGGAGTGACATGAAGGAGGGACATGGAGGAGCGATATGGAGGAGTGACATGAAAGAGTGTAAAGGAGGATTGAGTTTGTGTAGCTACATGGAGGAGTGACATGAAGTAGTGACATTGAGGAGTGACTTTGAGGAATGACTTGGTGTAGTGACATGAAGGAGTGACTTTGAGTAGCGACATGGAGGAGTGACCTGGAGGAGTGACATGGAGGAGTGAAATGGTGGAGTGACATGTAGGAGTGAGTTGTTAGAGCGACATGGAGGAGAGACATGGAGAAGTGACATGGAGGAGTGACATGAGTAATGAGTTGGTGTAGTGACATGGAGTAGTGACATTGAGGTGTGACATGGAGGAGTGACATAGAGGAGCGACGTGGAGGAGTGACATGGAGAAGTGACATGGATGAGTGACATGGAGGAGTGACAAGAAGGATTGTGTTGGTGTAGTGACATGGCGGAGGGACATAGATGAGTTACATGAAGGAGTGACATGGAAGAGCAAAATGGAGGAGCGACGTGGAGGAGTGAGTTGGTGGAGCGACATGGAGGAGTCACATGGAGTAGCGACATGGAGGAGTGACATGAAGTAGTGACATGGAGGAGTGACATTGAGGAGCGAGTTGGTGTAGTGACATGGAGGAGTGACTGATTAGCGAAATGGAGGAGTGACCTGGAGGAGTGACATGGAGGAGTGCAATGGTGGAGTGACATGGAGGAGTGAGTTGTTATAGCGACATGGAGGACAAACATGGAGGAGTGACATGGAGGAGTGACATGGAGGAGTGACATATAGGAGTGACATGGAGGAGAGACATGGAAGAGTGACATGGAGGAGTGAGTTGGTGTAGCGACATGGAGGAATGACATGGAGTAGCGACATAGAGGATAGACATGGAGGAGTGATATGGAAGACATATAGAATTTACATGGAGGAGTGAATTGGAGGACTGACATAAAGGAGTGACATGGAGGAATGACATGGAGGAGTGACTAGAAGTATTGACATGGAGGAATGAATTTGTGTAGCGACATGGAGGAGTGACATGGAGGAGTTACATGGAGGAGTGACATAGAGTAGCGACATTGAGGAGATACATGGAGGAGTGACATGGAGGAATGACATGGAGGAATGACATGGAGGAGGGACATGGAGGAGCGATATGGAGGAATGACATGAAAGAGTGTAAAGGAGGATTGAGTTTGTGTAGCGACATGGAGGAGTGACATGAAGTAGTGACATTGAGGAGTGAAATTGAGGAGTGAGTTGGTGTCGTGACATGGAGGAGTGTCTTTGAGGAGTGACAAGGAGGAGTGAAATGGTGGAGTGACATGGACGAGTGAGTTGTTAGAGCGACATGGAGGAGTGACATGGAGTAGCGACATGGAGGAGTGACATGAGTAATGAGTTGGTGTAGCGACATGGAGGAGTGACATGGAGGTGTGACTTGGAGGAGTTACATAGAGGAGCGACGTGGAGGAGTGACATGGAGGAGGGACATGGAGGAGTGACATGGAAGACATATAGAATTGACATGGATGAGTGACATGGAGGAGTGACAAGAAGGATTGAGTCGGTGTAGTGACATCGAGGAGTGACTTTGAGTAGCGACATGGAGGAGTGACCTGGAGGAGTTAGATGGAGGAGTGAAATGGTGGGGTGACATGTTAGAGTGAGTTGTTAGAGCGACATGGAGGAGTGACATGGAGGAGTGACATAGTGGATTGATGTGGAGTAGTGACATGGAGGATGGACATGGAGGAGTGACATGGAGAAGTGTCATGTAAGACATATAGAGGTGATATGGAGGAGTGAATTGGAGTTGTGACATAAAGGAGTGACATGGAGGAATGACATGGATGAATGACATGGAGGAGTGACAAGAAGTAGTGACATGGAGGAGTTACATTGAGGAGTGAGTTGGTATAGCGACATGGAGGAGTGACATGGAGTAGCGACATAGAGTAGTAACATGAGGAGTGAGTTTGTGTAGCGACATGGAGGAGTGACATGGAGGAGTGACATGGAGGAGTGACATAGACTAGCGACATGGAAGAGATACATGGAGGAGTGAAATGGAGGAATGACATGGAGGAGTGAGTTGGTATAGCGACATGGAGGAGTGACATGGAGTAGTGAAATTGTGGAGTGACATGGAGAAGTGAGTTTTTAGAGCGACATGGAGGAGAGAAATCAAGGAGTGACATGGAGGAGTGACATGGAGGAGTGACATGGAAGAGTGACATTGAGGTGTGACATGGAGGAGTGACATAGAGGAGCGACGTGGAGGAGTGACATGGAGGAGTGACATGGAGGAGTGACCTGGAGGAGTGACATGGAGGACTGAAATGGTGGAGTGACATTGAGGAGTGAGTTGTTATAGCGACATGGAGGAAAAACATGGAGGAGTGACATGGAGGAGTGACATAGAGGAGTGACGTAGAGGAGAGACATGTAGAAGTGACATGGAGGACTGACTTGGAGGAGTGACAAGGAGGAGCAACACGGAGGAGCGACATGCAGGAGTGACATTGAGTAGTGACATGGAGGATGGACATGGAGGAGTGACTTGGAGAAGTGACAGGGTTGATCAGGAAGCAGAGTTTTTATGGTGGAGTGAAATCGTGGAGGGACATGGGTGAGTGACTTGGAGGAGTTACAAGAAGGAGCAACACGGAGGAGCGACATGGAGGAGTGACATGGAGTAGTGAAAAGGAGGATGGACATGGAGGAGTGACATGGAAGACATATAGAGGTGACATGGAGGAGTGAATTGGAGGACTGACATAAAGGAGTGACATGGAGGAATGACATGGAGGAGTGACAAGAAGTATTGACATGGAGGAGTGACATGGAGGAGTGACATAGAGTAGCAACATGGAGGAGATACATGGAGGAGTGACATGGAGGAATGACATGGAGGAGTGACATGGAGGAGGGACATGGAGGAGCGATATGGAGGAGTGACATGAAAGAGTGTAAAGGAGGATTGAGTTTGTGTAGCGACATGGAGGAGTGACATGAAGTATTGACATTGAGGAGTGAGTTGGTGTAGTGACATGTTGGAGTGACTTTGAGGAGTGACATGGAGGAGTGAAATGGTGGAGTGACATGGAGGAGTGAGTTGTTAGAGCGACATGGAGGAGTGACATGGAGTATCGACATGGAGGAGTGACATGGAGGAGTGACAAGAAGGGTTGAGTTGGTGTAGTGACATGGAGGAGTGACTTTGAGTAACGACATGGAGGAGTGACTTGGAGAAGTGACAGAATTGATCAGGAAGGAGGGTTGATATGGTGGAGTGACATGGTGGAGGGACATGGGTGAGTGACTTGGAGGAGTGACAAGGAGGAGCAACACGGAGGAGCGACATGGAGGAGTGACATGGAGGATGGACATGGAGGAGAGACTTGGAGAAGTGACAGGTTTGATCTGGAAGGAGGGTTGATATAGTGGATTGACATCGTGGAGGGACATGGGTGAGTGACTTGGAGGAGTGACAAGGAGGAGCAACACGGAGGAGCGAGATGGAGGAGTGACATGGAGTAGTGACATGGAGGATGGACATGGAGGAGTGACTTGGAGAAGTGACAGGGTTGATCAGGAAGGAGGGTTTATATGGTGGAGTCACATCGTAGAAGGACATGGGTGAGTGACTTGGAGGAGTGACAAGAAGGAGCAACATGGAGGAGCGACATGGAGGAGTGAATTAGAGTAGTGACATGGAGGATGGACATGGAGGAGTGACATGGAAGACATATAGAGGTGACATGGAGGAGTGAATTGGAGTTGTGACATAGAGTAGCTACATGGAGGAGATACATGGAGGAGTGACATGAAGTAGTGACATTGAGGAGTGACATTGAGGAGTTAGTTTGTGTAGTGACATGGAGGAGTGACTTTGAGTAGCGACATGGAGGAGTGACCTGGAGGAGTGACATGGAGGAGTGAGTTGGTGTCGTGACATGGAGGAGTGACTTTGAGTAGCGACATGGAGGAGTGACCTGGAGGAGTGACATGGAGAAGTGACATAGAGGAGCGACGTAGAGGAGTGACATGGAGGAGGGACATGGAGGAGTGACATGGAAGACATAGAAGTGACATGGATGAGTGACATGGAGTATTGACAAGAAGGATTGAGTTGGTGTAGTGACATGGCGGAGGGACATAGATGAGTTACATGGAGGAGTGACATGGAAGAGCAACATGGAGGAGCAACGTGGAGGAGTGAGTTGGTGGAGCGACATGGAGGAGTCACATGCAGTAGCGACATGGAGGAGTGACATGAACTAGTGACATGGAGGAGTGACATTGAGGAGTGAGTTGGTGTAGTGACATGGAGGAGTGACTTTGAGTAGCGACATGGAGGAGTGACCTGGAGGAGTGACATGGAGGACTGAAATGGTGGAGTGAAATGGAGGAGTGAGTTGTTATAGCGACATGGAGGAAAAACATGGAGGAGTGACATGGAGGAGTGACATGGAGGAGTGACATAGAGGAGTGACGTGGAGGAGATACATGTAGAAGTGACATGGAGGACTGACTTGGAGGAGTGACAAGGAGGAGCAACACGGAGGAGCGACATGGAGGAGTGACATGGAGTAGTGACATGGAGGATGGAAATAGAGGAGTGACAGGGTTTATCAGGAAGGAGGGTTGATATGGTGGAGTGACATCATGTAGGGACATGGGTGAGAGACTTGGAGGAGTGACATGGAGGAGCAACACTGAGGAGTGACATGCAGTAGTGACATGGAGGATGGACATGGAAGAGTGACATGGAAGACATATAGAGATGACATGGAAGAGTGAACTGGAGCAGTGACATAAACGAGCGACATGGAGGAGTGACATGAGGAATGAGTTGGTGTAGCGACATGGAGGAGTGACATGGAGGTGTGACATGGAGGAGTGACATAGAGGAGTGATGTGGAGGAGTGACATGGAGGAGGAACATGGAGGAGTGACATGGAAGACATATAGAAGTGACATGGATGAGTGACATGGAGGAGTGACAAGAAGGATTGAGTTGGTGTAGTGACATGGCGGAGGGACATAGATGAGTTACATGGAGGAGTGACATGGAAGAGTGACATGGAGGAGTGAGTTGGTGTAGTGACATGGAGGAGTGACTTTGAGTAGCGACATGGAGGAGTGACATGAAGTAGTGACATTGAGGTGTGACATGGAGGAGTAACATGGAGGAGGGACATGGAGGAGCGATATGGAGGAGTGACATGAAAGAGTGTAAAGGAGGATTGAGTTTGTGTAGCTACATGAAGGAGTGACATGAAGTAGTGACATTGAGGAATGACTTGGTGTAGTGACATGAAGGAGTGACTTTGAGTAGCGACATGGAGGAGTGACCTGGAGGAGTGACATGGAGGAGTGAAATGGTGGAGTGACATGTAGGAGTGAGTTGTTAGAGCGACATGGAGGAGAGACATGGAGAAGTGACATGGAGGAGTGACATGAGTAATGAGTTGGTGTAGCGACATGGAGGAGTGACATTGAGGTGTGACATGGAGGAGTGACATAGAGGAGCGACGTGGAGGAGTGACATGGAGAAGTGACATGGATGAGTGACATGGAGGAGTGACAAGAAGGATTGAGTTGGTGTAGTGACATGGCGGAGGGACATAGATGAGTTACATGGAGGAGTGACATGGAAGAGCAACATGGAGGAGCGACGTGGAGGAGTGAGTTGGTGGAGCGACATGGAGGAGTCACATGGAGTAGCGACATGGAGGAGTGACATGAAGTAGTGACATGGAGGAGTGACATTGAGGAGCGAGTTGGTGTAGTGACATGGAGGAGTGACTGATTAGCGAAATGGAGGAGTGACCTGGAGGAGTGACATGGAGCAGTGCAATGGTGGAGTGACATGGAGGAGTGAGTTGTTATAGCGACATGGAGGACAAACATGGAGGAGTGACATGGAGGAGTGACATGGAGGAGTGACATATAGGAGTTACATGGAGGAGAGACATGGAGGAGTTACATGGAGGAGTGACTTGGAGGAGCAACACGGAGGAGCGACATGGAGGAGTGACATGGAGTAGTAACATGAAGTAGCTACATGTAGGAGTTACGTGGAGGAGTGACTTGGAGGAGCAACATGGAGGAGTGACATAGAGGATTGTTGTGGAGGAGCAACACGGAGGAGCGACATGGAGGAGTGACATGTAGTAGTGACAAGGAGGAGGGACATGGAGGAGTGACTTGGAAGACATATAGAAGTGACATGGAGGAGTGAGTTGGTGTAGCGACATGGAGGAGTGACATGGAGTAGCGACATAGAGGATGGACATGGAGGAGTGACATGGAAGACATATAGAAGTGACATGGAGGAGTGAATTGGAGGACTGACATAAAGGAGTGACATGGAGGAATGACATGGAGGAGTGACAAGAAGTATTGACATGGAGGAGTGAGTTGGTGTAGCGACATGGAGGAGTGACATGGAGTAGTGACATAGAGTAGTAACATGAGGAGTGAGTTTGTGTAGCGACATGGAGGAGTGACATGGAGTAGTGACATAGAGTAGTAACATGAGGAGTGAGTTTGTGTAGCGACATGGAGGAGTGACATGGAGGAGTGACATGGAGGAGTGACATAGACTAGCGACATGGAAGAGATACATGGAGGAGTGAAATGGAGGAATGACATGGAGGAGTGAGTTGGTATAGTGACATGGAGGAGTGACATGGAGAAGTGACAGGGCGGATAACCAAGGAGGGTTGATATGGTGGAGTGAGATGGAGGAGTGACATGAGGAGTGAGTTTGTGTAGCGACATGGAGGAGTGAAATGGAGTAGCTACATGGAGGAGTTACATGGAGGAGTAACTTGGAGGAGCAACACGGAGGAGTGACATGGAGGAGTGACATGGATTAGTACATGGAGTAGCTACATGTGGGAGGGACATGGAGAAGTGACAGGGTTTATCAGGAAGGAGGGTTGATATGGTGGAGTGACATGGAGGAGTGACATGGAGGAGTGACATGGAGGAGTTACAAGGAGGGTTGAGTTGGTGAAGCGAAATGGAGGAGTGACCTGGAGGAGTGACATGGAGCAGTGCAATGGTGGAGTGACATGGAGGAGTGAGTTGTTATAGCGACATGGAGGACAAACATGGAGGAGTGACATGGAGGAGTGACATGGAAGAGATACATGGAGGAGTGAAATGGAGGAATGACATGGAGGAGTGAGTTGGTATAGCGACATGGAGGAGTGACATGGAGAAGTGACAGGGCGGATAACCAAGGAGGGTTGATATTGTGGAGTGAGATGGAGGAGTGACATGAGGAGTGAGTTTGTGTAGCGACATGGAGGAGTGAAATGGAGTAGCTACATGGAGGAGTTACATGGAGGAGTAACTTGGAGGAGCAACACGGAGGAGTGACATGGAGGAGTGACATGGATTAGTACATGGAGTAGCTACATGTGGGAGGGACATGGAGAAGTGACAGGGTTTATCAGGAAGGAGGGTTGATATGGAGGAGTTACATGGAGGAGTGACATGGAGGAGTGACATGGAGGAGTTACAAGGAGGGTTGATTTGGTGTAGCGACATAGAGGAGTGACATGGAGGAGTGACAAGGAAGAGCAACATGGAGGAGCGACGTGGAGGAGTGAGTTGGTGGAGCGACATGGAGGAGTCACATGGAGTAGCGACATGGAGGAGTGACATGAAGTAGAGACATGGAGGAGTGAAATTGAGGAGTGAGTTGGTGTAGTGACATGGAGGAGTCACTTTGAGTTGCGACATGGAGGAGTGACCTGGAGGAGTGACATGGAGGACTGAAATGGTGGAGTGACATGGAGGAGTGAGTTGTTATAGCGACATGGAGGAGAAACATGGAGGAGTGACATGGAGGAGTGACATGGAGGAGTGACATAGAGGAGTGACGTGGAGGAGAGACATGGAGAAGTGACATGGAGGACTGACATGGAGAAGTGACATAGAGGAGTGACGTGGAGGAGAGACATGGAAGAGTGACATGGAGAAGTGACAGGGCGGATGGACATGGAGAAGGGACTTAGAGAAGTGACAGGGTTGATCAGGAAGTAGGGTTGATTTGGAGGAGTGACATCGTTCAGGGACATGGGTGAGTGACTTGGAGGAGTGACAAGGAGGAACAACACGGAGGAGCGACATGGAGGAGTGACATGGAGTAGTGACATGGAGGATGGACATGGAGGAGTGACTTGGAGAAGTGACAGGGTTGATCAGGAAGGAGTGTTTATATGGTGGAGTGAAATCGTGGAGGGACATGGGTGAGTGACTTGGAGGAGTGACAAGGAGGAGCAACACGGAGGATGGACATGGAGGAGTGACGTGGAAGACATATAGAGGTGACATGGAGGAGTGAATTGGAGGAGTGACATGGAGGAATGACATGGAGGAGTGACAAGAAGTATTGACATGGAGGAGTGACATTTAGGAGTGAGTTGGTGTAGTGACATGGAGGAGTGACTTTGAGTAGCGACATGGAGGAGTGACATGAAGTAGTGACATTGAGGTGTGACATGGAGGAGTAACATGGAGGAGTGACATTGAGGTGTGACATGGAGGAGTGACATGGATGAGTGACATGGAGGAGAGACAAGAAGGATTGAGTTGGTGTAGTGACATAGCGGAGGGACATAGATGAGTTACATGTAGGAGTGACATGGAAGAGCAACATGGAGGAGCGACGTGGAGGAGTGAGTTGGTGGAGCGACATGGAGGAGTCACATGGAGTAGCGACATGGAGGAGTGACATGAAGTAGTGACATGGAGGAGTGACATTGAGGAGCGAGTTGGTGTAGTGACATGGAGGAGTGACTGAGTAGCGAAATGGAGGAGTGACCTGGAGGAGTGACATGGAGGAGTGCAATGGTGGAGTGACATGGAGGAGTGAGTTATTATAGCGACATGGAGGACAAACATGGAGGAGAGACATGGAGGAGTGACATGGAGGAGTGACATAGAGGAGTGACATGGAGGAGAGACATGGAACAGTGACATGGAGGAGTGAGTTGGTGTAGCGACATGGAGGAGTGACATGGAGTAGCGACATAGAGTAGTAACATGAGGAGTGAGTTTGTGTAGCGACATGGAGGAGTGACATGAAGTAGTGACATTGAGGAGTGACATTGAGGAATGACTTGGTGTAGTGACATGAAGGAGTGACTTTGAGTAGCGACATGGAGGAGTGATCTGGAGGAGTGACATGGAGGAGTGACATGGAGGAGTGACATAGACTAGCGACATGGAGGAGATACATGGAGGAGTGAAATGGAGGAATGACATGGAGGAGTGAGTTGGTATAGCGACATGGAGGAGTGACGTGGAGAAGTGACAGGGCGGATAACCAAGGAGGGTTGATATGGTGGATTGACATGGAGGAGTGACATGAGGAGTGAGTTTGTGTAGCGACATGGAGGAGTGACATGGAGGAGTCACATGGAGTAGTGACATGATGGATGGACATGGAGGAGTAAAATAGAAGACATATAGAAGTGACATGAAGGAGTGACTTGGAAGATTGATATAAAGGAGTGACATGGAGGAATGATATGGATGAGTGATATGGAGCAGTGACAAGGAGGATTGAGTTGGTGTAGTGACATGAGGAGTGACGTCGTGGAGTGAAATGGAGGAGTGACATGGAGGAGCAACATGAAGGAGCGACATGGAGGAGTGACAAGGAGGATTGAGTTTGTGTAGCGACATGGAGGAGTGACATAGAGGAGTGACGTGGAGGAGAGACATGGAAGAGTGACATGGAGAAGTGACAGGTCGTATAACTAAGGAAGATTGATAGGATGGAGTGACATGGAGGAGGGACATGGATGAGTGACATGGAGGAGTGACATGGAGGAGTGACATGGAGTAGCTACATGGAGGAGTTACATGGAGGAGTGACTTGGAGGAGCAACACGGAGGAGTTACATGGAGGAGTGAAATGGTGGAGTGACATGGAGGAGTGACTTTGAGGAGTGACATGGAAGAGTGAAATGGTGGAGTGACATGGAGGAGTGAGTTGTTAGAGCGACATGGAGGAGTGACATGGAGTAGCGACATGGAGGAGTGACATGAGTAATGAGTTGGTGTAGCGACATGGAGGAGTGACATAGAGTAGCGACATGGTGGAGATACATGGAGGAGTTACATGGAGGACTGAGTTGGTGGAGCGACATGGAGGAGTCACATGGAGTAGCGACATGGAGGAGTGACATGAAGTAGTGACATGGAGGAGTGACATGGAGGACTGAAATGGTAGAGTGACATGGAGGAGTGAGTTGTTATAGCGACATGGAGGAGAAACATGGAGGAGTGACATGGAGGAGTGACATGGAGGAGTGACATAGAGGAGTGACGTGGAGGAGTGACTTGGAGGAGTGACAAGGAGGAGCAACACGGAGGAGCGACATGGAGGAGTGACATGGAGTAGTGACATGGAGGATGGACATGGAGGAGTGACATGGAGAAGTGACAGGGTTGATCAGGAAGGAGTGTTTATATGGTGGAGTGAAATCGTGGAGGGACATGTGTGAGTGACTTGGAGGAGTGACAAGGAGGAGCAACACGGAGGAGCGACATGGAGGAGTGACATGGAGTAGTGAAAAGGAGGATGGACATGGAGGAGTGACATGGAAGACATATAGAGGTGACATGGAGGAGTGAATTGGAGGACTGACATAAAGGAGTGACATGGAGGAATGACATGGAGGAGTGACAAGAAGTATTGACATGGAGGAGTGACATTGAGGAGTGAGTTTGTGTAGTGACATGAAGGAGTGACATGGAGGAGTGACATGGAAGAGTGACATAGAGTAGCAACATGGAGGAGATACATGGAGGAATGACATGGAGGAGTGACATGGAGGAGGGACATGGAGGAGCGATATGGAAGAGTGACATGAAAGAGTGTAAAGGAGGATTGAGTTTGTGTAGCGACATGGAGGAGTGACATGGAGTAGCTACATGGAGGAGTTACATGGAGGACTGACTTGGAGGAGCAACACGGAGGAGCGACATGGAGGAGGGACATGGAGGAGTGACTTGGAAGACATATAGAAATGACATGGAAGAGTGAATTGGAGGACTGACATAAAGGAGTGACATGGAGGAATGACATGTATGAGTGACATGGAGAAGTGACTTTGAGTAACAACATGGAGGAGTGATCTGGAGGAGTGAAATGGTGCAGTGACATGGAGGAGTGACTTTGAGGAGTGATATGGAAGAGTGAAATGGTGGAGTGACATGGAGGAGTGAGTTGTTAGAGCGACATGGAGGAGTGACATGGAGTAGCGACATGGAGGAGTGACATGAGTAATGAGTTGGTGTAGCGACATGGAGGAGTGACATGGAGGTGTGACATGGAGGAGTGACATAGAGGAGCGACATGGAGGAGTGACATGGAGTAGTGACATGGAGGATGGACATGGAGGAGTGACATGGAAGACATATAGAGATGACATGGAGGAGTGAACTTTAGCAGTGACATAAACGAGTGACATGGAGGATTGACATGGAGTAGCGACATGGAGGAGTGACGTGAGGAATGAGTTGGTGTAGCGACATGGAGGAGTGACATGGAGGAATGACATGGAGGAGTGACATGAAGGAGGGACATGGAGGAGCGATATGGAGGAGTGACATGAAAGAGTGTAAAGGAGGATTGAGTTTGTGTAGCTACATGGAGGAGGGACATAGATGAGTTACATGGAGGAGTGACATGGAAGAGCAACATCGAGGAGCGACGTGGAGGAGTGAGTTGGTGGAGCGACATGGAGGAGTCACATGGAGTAGCGACATGGAGGAGTGACATGAAGTAGTGACATGGAGGAGTGACATTGAGGAGCGAGTTGGTGTAGTGACATGGAGGAGTGACTGATTAGTGAAATGGAGGAGTGACCTGGAGGAGTGACATGGAGGAGTGCAATGGTGGAGTGACATGGAGGAGTGAGTTGTTATAGCGACATGGAGGACAAACATGGAGGAGTGACATGGAGGAGTGACATGGAGGAGTGACATATAGGAGTGACATGGTGGAGAGACATGGAAGAGTGACATGGAGGAGTGAGTTGGTGTAGCGACATGGAGGAGTGACATGGAGTAGCGACATAGCGGATGGACATGGAGGAGTGACATGGAAGACATATAGAAGTGACATGGAGGAGTGAATTGGAGGACTGACATAAAGGAGTGACATGGAGGAATGACATGGAGGAGTGACAAGAAGTATTGACATGGAGGAGTGAGTTGGTGTAGCGACATGGAGGAGTGACATGGAGTAGTGACATAGAGTAGTAACATGAGGAGTGAGTTTGTGTAGCGACATGGAGGAGTGACATGGAGTAGTGACATAGAGTAGTAACATGAGGAGTGAGTTTGTGTAGCGACATGGAGGAGTGACATGGAGGAGTGACATGGAGGAGTGACATGGAGTAGTGACATGAAGTAGCTACATGTAGGAGTTACATGGAGGAGTGACTTGGAGGAGCAACATGGAGGAGTGACATAGAGGATTGTTGTGGAGGAGCAACACGGATGAGCGACATGGAGGAGTGACATGTAGTAGTGACAAGGAGGAGGGACATGGAGGAGTGACTTGGAGAAGTGACAGGGTTTATCAGGAAGGAGGGTTGATATGGTGGAGTGACATCGTGTAGGTACATGGGTGAGAGACTTGGAGGTGTAACATGGAGGTTCAACACGGAGGAGTGACATGGAGTAGTGACATGGAGGATGGACATGGAGGAGTGACATGGAAGACATATAGAGATGACATGGAGGAGTGAACTGGAGCAGTGACATAAACGAGTGACATGGAGGATTGACATGGAGTAGCGACATGGAGGAGTGACATGAGGAATGAGTTGGTGTAGCGACATGGAGGAGTGACATGGAGGTGTGACATGGAGGAGGGACATAGAGGAGTGATGTGGAGGAGTGACATGGAGGAGGAACATGGAGGAGTGACATGGACGACATATAGAAGTGACATGGATGAGTGACATGGAGGAGTGACAAGAAGGATTGAGTTGGTGTAGTGACATGGCGGAGGGACATAGATGAGTTACATGGAGGAGTGACATAGAAGAGTGACATGGAGGAGTGAGTTGGTGTAGCGACATGGAGGAGTGACATGGAGTAGCGACATAGAGTAGTAACATGAGGAGTGAGTTTGTGTAGCGACATGGAGGAGTGACATGGAGGAATGACATGGAGGAGTGACATGAAGGAGGGACATGGAGGAGCGATATGGAGGAGTGACATGAAAGAGTGTAAAGGAGGATTAAGTTTGTGTAGCTACATGGAGGAGTGACATGAAGTAGTGACATTGAGGAGTGACATTGAGGAAAGACTTGGTGTAGTGACATGAAGGAGTGACTTTGAGTAGCGACATGGAGGAGTGACCTGGAGGAGTGACATGGAGGAGTGAAATGGTGGAGTGACATGTAGGAGTGAGTTGTTAGAGCGACATGGAGGAGAGACATGGAGAAGTGACATGGAGGAGTGACATGAGTAATGAGTTGGTGTAGCGACATGGAGGAGTGACATTGAGGTGTGACATGGAGGAGTGACATAGAGGAGCGACGTGGAGGAGTGACATGGAGAAGTGACATGGATGAGTGACATGGAGGAGTGACAAGAAGGATTGAGTTGGTGTAGTGACATGGCGGAGGGACATAGATGAGTTACATGGAGGAGTGACATGGATGAGCAACATGGAGGAGTGCAATGGTGGAGTGAGTTTGTGGAGCGACATGGAGGAGTCACATGGAGTAGCGACATGGAGGAGTGACATGAAGTAGTGACATGGAGGAGTGACATTGAGGAGCTAGTTGGTGTAGTGACATGGAGGAGTGACTGATTAGCAAAATGGAGGAGTGACCTGGAGGAGTGACATGGAGGAGTGCAATGGTGGAGTGACATGGAGGAGTGAGTTGTTATAGCGACATGGAGGACAAACATGGAGGAGTGACATGGAGGAGTGACATGGAGGAGTGACATATAGGAGTGACATGGAGGAGTGAATTGGAGGACTGACATAAAGGAGTGACATGGAGGAATGACATGGAGGAGTGACAAGAAGTATTGACATGGAGGAGTGAGTTGGTGTAGTGACATGGAGGATGGACATGGAGGAGTGACTTGGAGAAGTGACAGGGTTGATCAGGAAGGAGTGTTTATATGGTGGAGTGAAATCGTGGAGGGACATGGGTGAGTGACTTGGAGGAGTGACAAGGAGGAGCAACACGGAGGAGCGACATGGAGGAGTGACATGGAGTAGTGACATGGAGGATGGACATGGAGGAGTGACGTGGAAGACATATAGAGGTGACATGGAGGAGTGAATTGGAGGAGTGACATGCAGGAATGACATGGAGGAGTGACAAGAAGTATTGACATGGAGGAGTGACATTTAGGAGTGAGTTGGTGTAGTGACATGGAGGAGTGACTTTGAGTAGCGACATGGAGGAGTGACATGAAGTAGTGACATTGAGGAGTGACATTGAGGAGTGAGTTGGTGTAGCGACATGGAGGAGTGACATTGAGTAGCGTCATAGAGTAGTTACATGGAGGAGTGACATGGAGGAGTGACATGGAGTAGTGACATGGAGGATGGACATGGAGGAGTGACTTGGAGAAGTGACAGGGTTGATCAGGAAGGAGGGTTTATATGGTGGAGTGACATCGTAGAAGGACATGGGTGAGTGACTTGGAGGAGTGACAAGGAGGAGCAACACGGAGGAGCGACATGGAGGAGTGACATAGAGTAGTGACATGGAGGATGGACATGGAGGAGTGACATGGAAGACATATAGAGGTGACATGGAGGAGTGAATTGGAGTTGTGACATGGAGGAGTGACATTGAGGAGTGAGTTGGTGTAGCGACATGATGGAGTGACATGGAGGAGTGACATAGAGTAGCGACATGGAGGAGATACATGGAGGAGTGACATGGAGGAATGACATGGAGGAGTGACATGAAGTAGTGACATTGAGGAGTGACATTGAGGAGTGAGTTGGTGTAGTGACATGGAGGAGTGACTTTGAGTAGCGACTTGGAGGAGTGACCTGGAGGAGTGACATGGAAGAGTGAGTTTTTATAGCGACATGGAGGAGAGAAATGGAGGAGTGAAATTAAGGAGTTACATTGAGGAGTAAGTTGGTGTAGCGACATGGAGGAGTGACCTGGAGGAGTGACATGGAGGAGTGAAATGGTGGAGTGACATGGAGGAGTGACATGGAGGAGTGAGTTGTTAGAGCGATATAGAGGAGAGACATGGAGGAGTGACATAGAGGAATTTCGTGGAGGGGAGACATGGAGGAGTGACATGGAGAAGTGACAGGGCAGATCACCAAGGAAGATTGATATGGTGGAGTGACATGGCGGAGGGACATGGATGAGTGACTTGGAGGAGTGACATGGAGGAGTGACATGGAGGAGTGACATGAGGAGTGAGTTTGGGTAGCGACATGGAGGAGTGACATGGAGTAGCTACATGGAGGAGTTACATGGAGGAGTGACTTGGAGGAGCAACACGGAGGAGCGACATGGAGGAGTGACATGGAGTAGTGACATGAAGTAGCTACATGTAGGAGTTACATGGAGAAGTGACTTGGAGGAGCAACATGGAGGAGTGACATACAGGATTGTTGTGGAGGAGCAACATGGACGAGCGATATGGAGGAGTGACATGTAGTAGTGACAAGGAGGAGGGACATGGAGGAGTGACTTGGAGAAGTGACAGGGTTTATCAGGAAGGAGGGTTGATATGGTGGAGTGACATCGTGTAGGGACATGGGTGAGAGACTTGGAGGAGTGACATGGAGGAGCAACACTGAGGAGTGACATGGAGTAGTGACATGGAGGATGGACATGGAGGAGTGACATAGAAGACATATAGAGATGACATGGAGGAGTGAACTGGAGCAGTGACATAAACGAGTGACATGGAGGATTGACCTGGAGTAGCGACATGGAGGAGTGACATGAGGAATGAGTTGGTGTAGCGACATGGAGGAGTGACATGGAGGTGTGACATGGAGGAGTGACATAGAGGAGTGATGTGGAGGAGTGACATGGAGGAGGAACATGGAGGAGTGACATGGAAGACATATAGAAGTGACATGAATGAGTGACATGGAGGAGTGACAAGAAGGATTGAGTTGTTGTAGTGACATGGCGGAGGGACATAGATGAGTTACATGGAGGAGTGACATGGAAGAGTGACATGGAGGAGTGAGTTGGTGTAGCGACATGGAGGAGTGACATGGAGTAGCGACATAGAGTAGTAACATGAGGGGTGAGTTTGTGTAGCGACATGGAGGAGTGACATGGAGGAATGACATGGAGGAGTGACATGAAGGAGGGACATGGAGGAGCGATATGGAGGAGTGACATGAAAGAGTGTAAAGGAGGATTGAGTTTGTGTAGCTACATGGAGGAGTGACATGAAGTAGTGACATTGAGGAGTGACATTGAGGAATGACTTGGTGTAGTGACATGAAGGAGTGACTTTGAGTAGCGACATGGAGGAGTGACCTGGAGGAGTGACATGGAGGAGTGAAATGGTGGAGTGACATGGAGGAGTGACATAGAGGATTGATGTGGAGTAGTGACATGGAGGATGGACATGGAGGAGTGGCATGGAGGAGTGACCTAGAAGAGTGACATGTAGGAGTGACATGGAGGGGTGACATGGAGGAGTGACATAGAGTAGCGACATGGAGGAGATACATGGAGGAGTGACATGGAGGAATGACATGGAGGAGTGACATGGAGGAGGGACATGGAGGAGCAAAATGGAGGAGTGACATGAAAGAGTGTAAAGGAGGATTGAGTTTGTGTAGCGACATGGAGGAGTGACATGAAGTGGTATTATTGAGGAGTGACATTGTGGAGTGAGTTGGTGTAGTGACATGAAGGAGTGACTTTGAGCAGCGACATGGAGGAGTGACCTGGAGGAGTGACATTGAGGAGTGAGTTGGTGTAGTAACATGCAGGAGTGACTTTGAGTATTGACATGGAGGAGTGACCTGGAGGAGTGACATGGAGGAGTGAAATTGTGGAGTGACATGGAGGAGTGAGTTGTTAGAGCGACATGGAGGAGAGAAATCAAGGAGTGACATGGAGGAGTGACATGGAGGAGTGACATTGAGGTGTGACATGGAGGAGTGACATAGAGGAGCGACGTGGAGGAGTGACATGGAGAAGTGACATGGATGAGTGACATGGAGGAGAGACAAGAAGGATTGAGTTGGTGTAGTGACATGGCGGAGGGACATAGATGAGTTACATGGAGGAGTGACATGGAAGAGCAACATGGAGGAGCGACGTGGAGGAGTGAGTTGTTGGAGCGACTTGGAGGAGTCACATGGAGTAGCGACATGGAGGAGTGACATGAAGTAGTGACATGGAGGAGTGACATTGAGGAGCGAGTTGGTGTAGTGACATGGAGGAGTGACTGAGTAGCGAAATGCAGGAGTGACCTGGAGGAGTGACATGGAGGAGTGCAATGGTGGAGTGACATGGAGGAGTGAGTTGTTATAGCGACATGGAGGACAAACATGGAGGAGAGACATGGAGGAGTGACATGGAGGAGTGACATAGATGAGTGACATGGAGGAGAGACATGGAAGAGTGACATGGAGGAGTGAGTTGGTGTAGCGATATGGAGGAGTGACATGGAGTAGCGACATAGAGTAGTAACATGAGGAGTGAGTTTGTGTAGCGACATGGAGGAGTGACATGGAGGAATGACATGGAGGAGTGACATGAAGGAGGGACATGGAGGAGCGATATGGAGGAGTGACATGAAAGAGTGTAAAGGAGGATTGAGTTTGTGTAGCTACATGGAGGAGTGACATGAAGTAGTGACATTGAGGAGTGACATTGAGGAATGACTTGGTGTAGTGACATGAAGGAGTGACTTTGAGTAACGACATGGAGGAGTGACCTGGAGGAGTGACATGGAGGAGTTAAATGGTGGAGTGACATGTAGGAGTGAGTTGTTAGAGCGACATGGAGGAGAGACATGGAGAAGTGACATGGAGGAGTGACATGAGTAATGAGTTGGTGTAGCGACATGGAGGAGTGACATTGAGGTGTGACATGGAGGAGTTACATAGAGGAGCGACGTGGAGGAGTGACATGGAGAAGTGACATGGATGAGTGACATGGAGGAGTGACAAGAAGGATTGAGTTGGTGTAGTGACATGGCGGAGGGACATAGATGAGTTACATGGAGGAGTGACATGGAAGAGCAACATGGAGGAGCGACATGGAGGAGTGAGTTGGTGGAGCGACATGGAGGAGTCACATGGAGTAGCGACATGGAGGAGTGACATGAAGTAGTGACATGGAGGAGTGACATTGAGGAGCGAGTTAGTGTAGTGACATGGAGGAGTGACTGATTAGCGAAATGGAGGAGTGACCTGGAGGAGTGACATGGAGGAGTGCAATGGTGGAGTGACATGGAGGAGTGAGTTTTTATAGCGACATGGAGGACAAACATGGAGGAGTGACATGGAGGAGTGACATATAGGAGTGACATGGTGGAGAGACATGGAAGAGTGACATGGAGGAGTGAGTTGGTGTAGCGACATGGAGGAGTGACATGGAGTAGCGACATAGAGGATGGACATGGAGGAGTGACATGGAAGACATATAGAAGTGACATGGAGGAGTGAATTGGAGGACTGACATAAAGGAGTGACATGGAGGAGTGACAAGAAGTATTGACATGGAGGAGTGAGTTGGTGTAGCGACATGGAGGAGTGACATGGAGTAGTGATATAGAGTAGTAACATGAGGAGTGAGTTTGTGTAGCGACATGGAGGAGTGACATGGAGTAGTGACATAGAGTAGTAATATGAGGAGTGAGTTTGTGTAGCGACATGGAGGAGTGACATGGAGGAGTGACATGGAGGAGTGACATGGAGTAGTGACATGAAGTAGCTACATGTAGGAGTTACATGGAGGAGTGACTTGGAGGAGCAACATGGAGGAGTGACATAGAGGATTGTTGTGGAGGAGCAACACGGATGAGCGACATGGAGGAGTGACATGTAGTAGTGACAAGGAGGAGGGACATGGAGGAGTGACTTGGAGAAGTGACAGGGTTTATCAGGAAGGAGGGTTGATATGGTGGAGTGACATCGTGTAGGGACATGGGTGAGAGACTTGGAGGAGTGACATGGAGGATCAACACGGAGGAGTGACATGGAGTAGTGACATGGAGGATGGACATGGAGGAGTGACATGGAAGACATATAGAGATGACATGGAGGAGTGAACTGGAGCAGTGACATAAACGAGTGACATGGAGGATTGACATGGAGTAGCGACATGGAGGAGTGACATGAGGAATGAGTTGGTGTAGCGACATGGAGGAGTGACATGGAGGTGTGACATGGAGGAGTGACATAGAGGAGTGATGTGGAGGAGTGACATGGAGGAGGAACATGGAGGAGTGACATGGAAGACATATAGAAGTGACATGAATGAGTGACATGGAGGAGTGACAAGAAGGATTGAGTTGGTGTAGTGACATGGCGGAGGGACATAGATGAGATACATGGAGGAGTGACATGGAAGAGTGACATGGAGGAGTGAGTTGGTGTAGCGACATGGAGGAGTGACATGGAGTAGCGACATAGAGTAGTAACATGAGGGGTCAGTTTGTGTAGCGACATGGAGGAGTGACATGGAGGAATGACATGGAGGAGTGACATGAAGGAGGGACATGGAGGAGCGATATGGAGGAGTGACATGAAAGAGTGTAAAGGAGGATTGAGTTTGTGTAGCTACATGGAGGAGTGACATGAAGTAGTGACATTGAGGAGTGACATTGAGGAATGACTTGGTGTAGTGACATGAAGGAGTGACTTTGAGTAGCGACATGGAGGAGTGACCTGGAGGAGTGACATGGAGGAGTGAAATGGTGGAGTGACATGTAGAAGTGAGTTGTTAGAGCGACATGGAGGAGAGACATGGAGAAGTGACATGGAGGAGTGACATGAGTAATGAGTTGGTGTAGCGACATGGAGGAGTGACATTGAGGTGTGACATGGAGGAGTGACATAGAGGAGCGACGTGGAGGAGTGACATGGAGAAGTGACATGGATGAGTGACATGGATGAGTGACAAGAAAGATTGAGTTGGTGTAGTGACATGGCGGAGGGACATAGATGAGTTACATGGAGGAGTGACATGGAAGAGCAACATCGAGGAGCGACGTGGAGGAGTGAGTTGGTGGAGCGACATGGAGGAGTCACATGGAGTAGCGACATGGAGGAGTGACATGAAGTAGTGACATGGAGGAGTGACATTGAGGAGCGAGTTGGTGTAGTGACATGGAGGAGTGACTGATTAGTGAAATGGAGGAGTGACCTGGAGGAGTGACATGGAGGAGTGCAATGGTGGAGTGACATGGAGGAGTGAGTTGTTATAGCGACATGGAGGACAAACATGGAGGAGTGACATGGAGGAGTGACATGGAGGAGTGACATATAGGAGTGACATGGTGGAGAGACATGGAAGAGTGACATGGAGGAGTGAGTTGGTGTAGCGACATGGAGGAGTGATATGGAGTAGCGACATAGAGGATGGACATGGAGGAGTGACATGGAAGACATATAGAAGTGACATGGAGGAGTGAATTGGAGGACTGACATAAAGGAGTGACATGGAGGAATGACATGGAGGAGTGACAAGAAGTATTGACATGGAGGAGTGAGTTGGTGTAGCGACATGGAGGAGTGACATGGAGTAGTGACATAGAGTAGTAACATGAGGAGTGAGTTTGTGTAGCGACATGGAGGAGTGACATGGAGTAGTGACATAGAGTAGTAACATGAGGAGTGAGTTTGTGTAGCGACATGGAGGAGTGACATGGAGGAGTGACATGGAGGAGTGACATGGAGTAGTGACATGAAGTAGCTACATGTAGGAGTTACATGGAGGAGTGACTTGGAGGAGCAACATGGAGGAGTGACATAGAGGATTGTTGTGGAGGAGCAACACGGATGAGCGACATGGAGGAGTGACATGTAGTAGTGACAAGGAGGAGGGACATGGAGGAGTGACATGGAGAAGTGACAGGGTTTATCAGGAAGGAGGGTTGATATGGTGGAGTGACATCGTGTAGGGACATGGGTGAGAGACTTGGAGGAGTGACATGGAGGATCAACACGGAGGAGTGACATGGAGTAGTGACATGGAGGATGGACATGGAGGAGTGACATGGAAGACATATAGAGATGACATGGAGGAGTGAACTGGAGCAGTGACATAAACGAGTGACATGGAGGATTGACATGGAGTAGCGACATGGAGGAGTGACATGAGGAATGAGTTGGTGTAGCGACATGGAGGAGTGACATGGAGGTGTGACATGGAGGAGTGACATAGAGGAGTGATGTGGAGGAGTGACATGGAGGAGGAACATGGAGGAGTGACATGGACGACATATAGAAGTGACATGGATGAGTGACATGGAGGAGTGACAAGAAGGATTGAGTTGGTGTAGTGACATGGCGGAGGGACATAGATGAGTTACATGGAGGAGTGACATGGAAGAGTGACATGGAGGAGTGAGTTGGTGTAGCGACATGGAGGAGTGACATGGAGTAGCGACATAGAGTAGTAACATGAGGAGTGAGTTTGTGTAGCGACATGGAGGAGTGACATGGAGGAATGACATGGAGGAGTGACATGAAGGAGGGACATGGAGGAGCGATATGGAGAAGTGACATGAAAGAGTGTAAAGGAGGATTGAGTTTGTGTAGCTACATGGAGGAGTGACATGAAGTAGTGACATTGAGGAGTGACATTGAGGAAAGACTTGGTGTAGTGACATGGAGGAGTGACTTTGAGTAGCGACATGGAGGAGTGACCTGGAAGAGTGACATGGAGGAGTGAAATGGTGGAATGACATGTAGGAGTGAGTTGTTAGAGCGACATGGAGGAGAGACATGGAGAAGTGACATGGAGGAGTGACATGAGTAATGAGTTGGTGTAGCGACATGGAGGAGTGACATTGAGGTGTGACATGGAGGAGTGACATAGAGGAGTGACGTGGAGGAGTGACATGGAGAAGTGACATGGATGAGTGACATGGAGGAGTGACAAGAAGGATTGAGTTGGTGTAGTGACATGGCGGAGGGACATAGATGAGTTACATGGAGGAGTGACATGGAAGAGCAACATGGAGGAGCGACGTGGAGGAGTGAGTTGGTGGAGCGACATGGAGGAGTCACATGGAGTAGCGACATGGAGGAGTGACATGAAGTAGTGACATGGAGGAGTGACATTGAGGAGCTAGTTGGTGTAGTGACATGGAGGAGTGACTGATTAGCAAAATGGAGGAGTGACCTGGAGGAGTGACATGGAGGAGTGCAATGGTGGAGTGACATGGAGGAGTGAGTTGTTATAGCGACATGGAGGACAAACATGGAGGAGTGACATGGAGGAGTGACATATAGGAGTGACATGGAGGAGTGAATTGGAGGACTGACATAAAGGAGTGACATGGAGGAATGACATGGAGGAGTGACAAGAAGTATTGACATGGAGGAGTGAGTTGGTGTAGTGACATGGAGGATGGACATGGAGGAGTGACTTGGAGAAGTGACAGGGTTGATCAGGAAGGAGTGTTTATATGGTGGAGTGAAATCGTGGAGGGACATGGGTGAGTGACTTGGAGGAGTGACAAGGAGGAGCAACACGGAGGAGCGACATGGAGGAGTGACATGGAGTAGTGACATGGAGGATGGACATGGAGGAGTGACGTGGAAGACATATAGAGGTGACATGGAGGAGTGAATTGGAGGAGTGACATGCAGGAATGACATGGAGGAGTGACAAGAAGTATTGACATGGAGGAGTGACATTTAGGAGTGAGTTGGTGTAGTGACATGGAGGAGTGACTTTGAGTAGCGACATGGAGGAGTGACATGAAGTAGTGACATTGAGGAGTGACATTGAGGAGTGAGTTGGTGTAGCGACATGGAGGAGTGACATTGAGTAGCGTCATAGAGTAGTTACATGGAGGAGTGACATGGAGGAGTGACATGGAGTAGTGACATGGAGGATGGACATGGAGGAGTGACTTGGAGAAGTGACAGGGTTGATCAGGAAGGAGGGTTTATATGGTGGAGTGACATCGTAGAAGGACATGGGTGAGTGACTTGGAGGAGTGACAAGGAGGAGCAACACGGAGGAGCGACATGGAGGAGTGACATAGAGTAGTGACATGGAGGATGGACATGGAGGAGTGACATGGAAGACATATAGAGGTGACATGGAGGAGTGAATTGGAGTTGTGACATGGAGGAGTGACATTGAGGAGTGAGTTGGTGTAGCGACATGGAGGAGTGACATGGAGGAGTGACATAGAGTAGCGACATGGAGGAGATACATGGAGGAGTGACATGGAGGAATGACATGGAGGAGTGACATGAAGTAGTGACATGGAGGAGTGACATGGAGTAGCGACATGGAGAGTGACATGAGGAATGAGTTGGTGTAGCGACATGGAGGAGTGACATGGAGGTGTGACATGGAGGAGTGACATAGAGGAGTGATGTGGAGGAGTGACATGGAGGAGGAACATGGAGGAGTGACATGGACGACATATAGAAGTGAAATGGATGAGTGACATGGAGGAGTGACAAGAAGGATTGAGTTGGTGTAGTGACATGGCGGAGGGACATAGATGAGTTACATGGAGGAGTGACATGGAAGAGTGACATGGAGGAATGAGTTGGTGTAGCGACATGGAGGAGTGACATGGAGTAGCGACATAGAGTAGTAACATGAGGAGTGAGTTTGTGTAGCGACATGGAGGAGTGACATGGAGGAATGACATGGAGGAGTGACATGAAGGAGGGACATGGAGGAGCGATATGGAGGAGTGACATGAAAGAGTGTAAAGGAGGAGTGAGTTTGTGTAGCTACATGGAGGAGTGACATGAAGTAGTGACATTGAGGAGTGACATTGAGGAAAGACTTGGTGTAGTGACATGAAGGAGTGACTTTGAGTAGCGACATGGAGGAGTGACCAGGAGGAGTGACATGGAGGAGTGAAATGGTGGAGTGACATGTAGGAGTGAGTTGTTAGAGCGACATGGAGGAAAGACATGGAGAAGTGACATGGAGGAGTGACATGAGTAATGAGTTGGTGTAGCGACATGGAGGAGTGACATTGAGGTGTGACATGGAGGAGTGACATAGAGGAGTGACGTGGAGGAGTGACATGGAGAAGTGACATGGATGAGTGACATGGAGGAGTGACAAGAAGGATTGAGTTGGTATAGTGACATGGCGGAGGGACATAGATGAGTTACATGGAGGAGTGACATGGAAGAGCAACATGGAGGAGCGACGTGGAGGAGTGAGTTTGTGGAGCGACATGGAGGAGTCACATGGAGTAGCGACATGGAGGAGTGACATGAAGTAGTGACATGGAGGAGTGACATTGAGGAGCTAGTTGGTGTAGTGACATGGAGGAGTGACTGATTAGCAAAATGGAGGAGTGACCTGGAGGAGTGACATGGAGGAGTGCAATGGTGGAGTGACATGGAGGAGTGAGTTGTTATAGCGACATGGAGGACAAACATGGAGGAGTGACATGGAGGAGTGACATGGAGGAGTGACATATAGGAGTGACATGGAGGAGAGACATGGAAGAGTGACATGGAGGAGTGAGTTGGTGTAGCGACATGGAGGAGTGACATGGAGTAGCGACATAGAGGATGGACATGGAGGAGTGACATGGAAGACATATAGAAGTGACATGGAGAAGTGAATTGGAGGACTGACATAAAGGAGTGACATGGAGGAATGACATAGAGGAGTGACAAGAAGTATTGACATGGAGGAGTGAGTTGGTGTAGTGACATGGAGGATGGACATGGAGGAGTGACTTGGAGAAGTGACAGGGTTGATCAGGAAGGAGTGTTTATATGGTGGAGTGAAATCGTGGAGGGACATGGGTGAGTGACTTGGAGGAGTGACAAGGAGGAGCAACACGGAGGATGGACATGGAGGAGTGACGTGGAAGACATATAGAGGTGACATGGAGGAGTGAATTGGAGGAGTGACATGGAGGAATGACATGGAGGAGTGATAAGAAGTATTGACATGGAGGAGTGACATTTAGGAGTGAGTTGGTGTAGTGACATGGAGGAGTGACTTTGAGTAGCGACATGGAGGAGTGACATGAAGTAGTTACATTGAGGAGTGACAATGAGGAGTGAGTTGGTGTTTTTACATGGAGGAGTGACTTTGAGTAGCGACATGGAGGAGTGACCTGGAGGTGAGACATGGAGGAGTGAAATGGTGGAGTGACATGGAGGAGTGACATAGAGGATTGATGTGGAGTAGTGACATGGAGGATGGACATGGAGGAGTGGCATGGAGGAGTGACCGAGAAGAGTGACATGTAGGAGTGACATGGAGGAGTGACATTGAGGAGTGACATTGAGGAGTGAGTTGGTGTAGCGACATGGAGGAGTGACATGGAGGAGTGACATAGAGTAGCGACATGGAGGAGATACATGGTGGAGTGACATGGAGGAATGACATGGAGGAGTGACATGAAGTAGTGACATTGAGGAGTGACATTGAGGAGTGAGTAGGTGTAGTGACATGGAGGAGTGACTTTGACTAGCGACTTGGAGGAGTGACCTGGAGGAGTGACATGGAAGAGTGAGTTGTTATAGCGACATGGAGGAGAGAAATGGAGGAGTGACATTAAGGAGTTACATTGAGGAGTAAGTTGGTGTAGCGACATGGAGGAGTGACCTGGAGGAGTGACATGGAGGAGTGAAATGGTGGAGTGACATGGAGGAGTGACATGGAGGAGTGAGTTGTTAGAACGATATAGAGGAGAGACATGGAGGAGTGACATGTAGGAGTGACATGGAGGAGTGACATAGAGGAATTTCATGGAGGGGAGACATGGAGGAGTGACATGGAGAAGTGACAGGGTGGATCACCAAGGAAGATTGATATGGTGGAGTGACATGGCGGAGGGACATGGATGAGTGACTTGGAGGAGTGACATGGAGGAGTGACATGGAGGAGTGACATGAGGAGTGAGTTTGGGTAGCGACAAGGAGGAGTGACATGGAGTAGCTACATGGAGGAGTTACATGGAGGAGTGATTTGGAGGAGCAACACGGAGGAGCGACATGGAGGAGTGACATGGAGTAGTGACATGAAGTAGCTACATGTAGGAGTTACATGGAGGAGTGACTTGGAGGAGAAACATGGAGGAGTGACATAGAGGATTGTTGTGGAGGAGCAACACGGACGAGCGACATGGAGGAGTGACATGTAGTAGTGACAAGGAGGAGGGACATGGAGGAGTGACTTGGAGAAGTGACAGGGTTTATCAGGAAGGAGGGTTGATATGGTGGAGTGACATTGTGTAGGGACATGGGTGAGAGACTTGGAGGAGTGACATGGAGGAGCAACACGGAGGAGTGACATGGAGTAGTGACATGGAGGATGGACATGGAGGAGTGACATGGAAGACATATAGAGATGACATGGAGGAGTGAACTGGAGCAGTGACATAAACGAGTGACATGGAGGATTGACATGGAGTAGCGACATGGAGGAGTGACATGAGGAATGAGTTGGTGTAGCGACATGGAGGAGTGACATGGAGGTGTGACATGGAGGAGTGACATAGAGGAGTGATGTGGAGGAGTGACATGGAGGAGGAACATGGAGGAGTGACATGGAAGACATATAGAAGTGACATGAATGAGTGACATGGAGGAGTGACAAGAAGGATTGAGTTGGTGTAGTGACATGGTGGAGGGACATAGATGAGTTACATGGAGGAGTGACATGGAAGAGTGACATGGAGGAGTGAGTTGGTGTAGCGACATGGAGGAGTGACATGGAGTAGCGACATAGAGTAGTAACATGAGGAGTGAGTTTGTGTAGCGACATGGAGGAGTGACATGGAGGAGTGACATGAAGGAGGGACATGGAGGAGCGATATGGAGGAGTGACATGAAAGAGTGTAAAGGAGGATTGAGTTTGTGTAGCTACATGGAGGAGTGACATGAAGTAGTGACATTGAGGAGTGACATTGAGGAATGACTTGGTGTAGTGACATGAAGGAGTGACTTTGAGTAGCGACATGGAGGAGTGACCTGGAGGAGTGACATGGAGGAGTGAAATGGTGGAGTGACATGTAGGAGTGAGTTGTTAGAGCGACATGGAGGAGAGACATGGAGAAGTGACATGGAGGAGTGACATGAGTAATGAGTTGGTGTAGCGACATGGAGGAGTGAAATTAGGGTGTGACATGGAGGAGTGACATAGAGGAGCAACGTGGAGGAGTGACATGGAGAAGTGACATGGATGAGTGACATGGAGGAGTGAGAAGAAGTAGTGATATGGAAGAGTGACATTGAGGAGTGAGTTGGTGTAGCGACATGGATGATTGACATGGAGTAGCGACATAGAGTAGTAACATGAGGAGTGAGTTGGTGTAGCGACATGGAGGAGTCACATGGAGTAGCGACATGGAGGAGTGACATGAAGTAGTGACATGGAGGAGCGACGTGGAGGAGTGAGTTGGTGGAGCGACATGGAGGAGTCACATGGAGTAGCGACATGGAGGAGTGACATGAAGTAGTGACATGGAGGAGTGACATTGAGGAGCGAGTTGGTGTAGTGACATGGAGTGACTGATTAGCGAAATGGAGGAGTGACCTGGAGGAGTTACATGGAGGAGTGCAATGATGGAGTGACATGGAGGAGTGAGTTGTTATAGCGACATGGAGGACAAACATGGAGGAGTGACATGGAGGAGTGACATAGAGGATGGACATGGAGGAGTGAGTTGGTGTAGCGACATGGAGGAGTGACATGGAGTAGCGACATAGAGGATGGACATGGAGGAGTGACATGGAAGACATATAGAGGTGACATGGAGGAGTGAATTGGAGGACTGACATAAAGGAGTGACATGGAGGAATGAAATGGAGGAGTAACAAGAAGTATTGACATGTAGGAGTGAGTTGGTGTAGCGACATGGAGGAGTGACATAGAGTAGTGACATAGAGTAGTAACATGAGGAGTGAGTTTGTGTAGCGACATGGAGGATTGACATGGAGGAGTGACATGGAGGATTGACATAGAGTAGCAACATGGAGGAGATACATGGAGGAGTGACATGGAGGAATGACATGGAGGAGTGACATGGAGGAGGGACATGGAGGAGCGATATGGAGGAGTGACATGAAAGAGTGTAAAGGAGGATTGAGTTTATGTAGCGACATGGAGGAGTGACATGAAGTAGTGACATTGAGGAGTGACATTGAGGAATGACTTGGTGTAGTGACATGAAGGAGTGACTTTGAGTAGCGACATGGAGGAGTGACCTGGAGGAGTGACATGGAGGAGTGAAATGGTGGAGTGACATGGAGGAGTGTCTTTGAGGAGTGACAAGGAGGAGTGAAATGGTGGAGTGACATGGAGTAGTGACATAGAGTAGTAACATGAGGAGTGAGTTTGTGTAGCGACATGGAGGAGTGACATGGAGTAGTGACATGAAGTAGCTACATGTAGGAGTTACATGGAGGAGTGACTTGGAGGACTGACATAAAAGAAGTATTGACATGGAGGAGTGAGTTGGTGTAGCGACATGGAGGAGTGACATGGAGTAGTGACATAGAGTAGTAACATGAGGAGTGAGTTTGTGTAGTGACATGGAGGAGTGACATAGAGTAGCAACATGGAGGAGATACATGGAGGAGTGACATGGAGGAATGACATGGAGGAGTGACATGGAGGAGGGACATGGAGGAGTTACATGGAGGAGTGCAATGATGGAGTGACATGGAGGAGTGAGTTGTTATAGCGACATGGAGGACAAACATGGAGGAGTGAAATGGAGGAGTGACATGAAGGAGTGACATAGAGGAGTGACATGAAGGAGAGACATGGAAGAGTGACATGGAGGAGTGAGTTGGTGTAGCGACATGGAGGAGTGACATGGAGTAGCGACATAGAGGATGGACATGGAGGAGTGACATGGAAGACATATAGAGGTGACATGGAGGAGTGAATTGGAGGACTGACATAAAGGAGTGACATGGAGGAATGAAATGGAGGAGTAACAAGAAGTATTGACATGTAGGAGTGAGTTGGTGTAGCGACATGGAGGAGTGACATGGAGTAGTGACATAGAGTAGTAACATGAGGAGTGAGTTTGTGTAGCGACATGGAGGATTGACATGTAGGAGTGACATGGAGGATTGACATAGAGTAGCAACATGGAGGAGATACATGGAGGAGTGACATGGAGGAATGACATGGAGGAGTGACATGGAGGAGGGACATGGAGGAGCGATATGGAGGAGTGACATGAAAGAGTGTAAAGGAGGAGTGAGTTTGTGTAGCGACATGGAGGAGTGACATGAAGTAGTGACATTGAGGAGTGACATTGAGGAATGACTTGGTGTAGTGACATGAAGGAGTGACTTTGAGTAGCGACATGGAGGAGTGACCTGGAGGAGTGACTTGGAGGACTGACATAAAAGAAGTATTGACATGGAGGAGTGAGTTGGTGTAGCGACATGGAGGAGTGACATGGAGTAGTGACATAGAGTAGTAACATGAGGAGTGAGTTTGTGTAGCGACATGGAGGATTGACATGGAGGAGTGACATGGAGGAGTGACATAGAGTAGCAACATGGAGGAGTGACATGGAGGAGGGACATGGAGGAGCGATATGGAGGAGTGACATGAAGTAGTGACATTGAGGAGTGACTTTGAGGAGTGAGTTGATGACGTGACATGGAGGAGTGTCTTTCAGGAGTGACAAGGAGGAGTGAAATGGTGGAGTGACATGGACGAGTGAGTTGTTAGAGCGACATGGAGGAGTGACATGGAGTAGCGACATGGAGGAGTGATATGAGTAATGAGTTGGTGTAGCGACATGGAGGAGTGACATGGAGGTGTGACTTGGAGGAGTTACATAGAGGAGCGACGTGGAGGAGTGACATGGAGGAGGGACATGGAGGAGTGACATGGAAGACATATAGAGGTGACATGGAGGAGTGAATTGGAGGAGTGACATGGAGGAATGACATGGAGGAGTGACAAGAAGTATTGACATGGAGGAGTGACATTTAGGAGTGAGTTGGTGTAGTGACATGGAGGAGTGACATGAAGTAGAGACATTGAGGTGTGACATGGAGGAGTGACATGGAGGAGTGACTTTGAGGTGTGACATGGAGGAGTGACATAGAGGAGCGATGTGGAGGAGTGACATGGAGAAGTGACATGGATGAGTGACATGGAGGAGAGACAAGAAGGATTGAGTTGGTGTAGTGACATGGCGGAGGGACATAGATGAGTTACATGGAGGAGTGACATGGAAGAGCAACATGGAGGAGCGACGTGGAGGAGTGAGTTGGTGGAGCGACATGGAGGAGTCACATGGAGTAGCGACATGGAGGAGTGACATTGAGGAGCGAGTTGGTGTAGTGACATGGAGGAGTGACTGAGTAGCAAAATGGAGGAGTGACCTGGAGGAGTGACATGGAGGAGTGCAATGGTGGAATGACATGGAGGAGTGAGTTGTTATAGCGACATGGAGGACAAACATGGAGGAGAGACAATGGAGGAGTGACATGGAGGAGTGACATAGAGGAGTGACATGGAGGAGAGACATGGAAGAGTGACATGGAGGAGTGAGTTGGTGTAGCGACATGGAGGAGTGACATGAAGTAGTGACATTGAGGAGTGACATTGAGGAATGACTTGGTGTAGTGACATGAAGGAGTGACTTTGAGTAGTGACATGGAGGAGTGACCTGGAGGAGTGACATGGAGTAGCTACATGGAGGAGTTACATGGAGGAGTGACTTGGAGGAGCAACACGGAGGAGCGACATGGAGGAGTGACATGGAGTAGTGAAATAGAGTAGTAACATGAGGAGTGAGTTTGTGTAGCGACATGGAGGAGTGACATGGAGTAGTGACATAGAGTAGTAACATGAGGAGTGAGTTTGTGTAGCGACATGGAGGAGTGACATGGAGGAGTGACATGGAGGAGTGACATAGTCTAGCGACATGGAAGAGATACATGGAGGAGTGAAATGGAGGAATGACATGGAGGAGTGAGTTGGTATAGCGACATGGAGGAGTGACATGGAGAAGTTACAGGGCGGATAACCAAGGAGGGTTGATATGGTGGAGTGACATGGAGGAGTGACATGAGGAGTGAGTTTGTGTAGCGACATGGAGGAGTGAAATGGAGTAGCTACATGGAGGAGTTACATGGAGGAGTAACTTGGAGGAGCAACACGGAGGAGTGACATGGATTAGTGACATGGATTAGTACATGGAGTAGCTACATGTGGGAGGGACATGGAGAAGTGACAGGGTTTATCAGGAAGGAGGGTTGATATGGTGGAGTGACATGGAGGAGTGACATGGAGGAGTGACATGGAGGAGTTACAAGGAGGGTTGAGTTGGTGTAGCGACATGGAGGAGTGACATGGAGGAGTGACATAGTGTAGCGACATGGTGGAGATACATGGAGGAGTTACATGGAGGAATGACATGGAAGAGCAACATGGAGGAGCGACGTGGAGGAGTGAGTTGGTGGAGCGACATGGAGGAGTCACATGGAGTAGCGACATGGAGGAGTGACATGAAGTAGTGACATGGAGGAGTGACATTGAGGAGTGAGTTGGTGTAGTGACATGGAGGAGTCACTTTGAGTAGCGACATGGAGGAGTGACCTGGAGGAGTGACATGGAGGACTGAAATGGTGGAGTGACATGGAGGAGTGAGTTGTTATAGCGACATGGCGGAGAAACATGGAGGAGTGACATGGAGCAGTGACATGGAGGAGTGACATAGAGGAGTGACGTGGAGGAGAGACATGGAAGAGTGACGTGGAGAAGTGACAGGGCGGATGGACATGGAGGAGTGACTTAGAGAAGTGACAGGGTTGATCAGGAAGTAGGGTTGATTTGGAGGAGTGACATCGTTGAGGGACATGGGTGAGTGACTTGGAGGAGTGACAAGGAGGAGCAACACGGAGGAGCGACATGGAGGAGTGACATGGAGTAGTGACATCGAGGATGGACATGGAGGAGTGACTTGGAGAAGTGACAGGGTTGATCAGGAAGGAGTGTTTATATGGTGGAGTGAAATCGTGGAGGGACATGGGTGAGTGACTTGGAGGACTGACAAGGAGGAGCAACACGGAGGAGCGACATGGAGGAGTGACATGGAGTAGTGACATGGAGGATGGACATGGAGGAGTGACGTGGAAGACATATAGAGGTGACATGGAGGAGTGAATTGGAGGAGTGACATGGAGGAGTGACAAGAAGGATGGACATGGAGGAGTGACATGGAAGACATATAGAGGTGACATGGAGGAGTGAATTGGAGGACTGACATAAAGGAGTGACATGGAGGAATGAAATGGAGGAGTGACAAGAAGTATTGACATGGAGGAGTGAGTTGGTGTAGCGACATGGAGGAGTGACATGGAGTAGTGACATAGAGTAGTAACATGAGGAGTGAGTTTGTGTAGCGACATGGAGGATTGACATGGAGGAGTGACATGGAGGAGTGACATAGAGTAGCAACATGGAGGAGATACATGGAGGAGTGACATGGAGGAATGACATGGAGCAGTGACATGGAGGAGGGACATGGAGGAGCGATATGGAGGAGTGACATGAAGTAGTGACATTGAGGAGAGACATTGAGGAGTGAGTTGATGACGTGACATGGAGGAGTGTCTTTCAGGAGTGACAAGGAGGAGTGAAATGGTGGAGTGACATGGACGAGTGAGTTGTTAGAGCGACATGGAGGAGTGACATGGAGTAGCGACATGGAGGAGTGATATGAGTAATGAGTTGGTGTAGCGACATGGAGGAGTGACATGGAGGTGTGACTTGGAGGAGTTACATAGAGGAGCGACGTGGAGGAGTGACATGGAGGAGGGACATGGAGGAGTGACATGGAAGACATATAGAGGTGACATGGAGGAGTGAATTGGAGGAGTGACATGGAGGAATGACATGGAGGAGTGACAAGAAGTATTGACATGGAGGAGTGACATTTAGGAGTGAGTTGGTGTAGTGACATGGAGGAGTGACATGAAGTAGTGACATTGAGGTGTGACATGGAGGAGTGACATGGAGGAGTGTCTTTGAGGTGTGACATGGAGGAGTGACATAGAGGAGCGATGTGGAGGAGTGACATGGAGAAGTGACATGGATGAGTGACATGGAGGAGAGACAAGAAGGATTGAGTTGGTGTAGTGACATGGCGGAGGGACATAGATGAGTTACATGGAGGAGTGACATGGAAGAGCAACATGGAGGAGCGACGTGGAGGAGTGAGTTGGTGGAGCGACATGGAGGAGTCACATGGAGTAGCGACATGGAGGAGTGACATGAAGTAGTGACATGGAGGAGTGACATTGAGGAGCGAGTTGGTGTAGTGACATGGAGGAGTGACTGAGTAGCGAAATGGAGGAGTGACCTGGAGGAGTGACATGGAGGAGTGCAATGGTGGAATGACATGGAGGAGTGAGTTGTTATAGCGACATGGAGGACAAACATGGAGGAGAGACATGGAGGAGTGACATGGAGGAGTGACATAGAGGAGTGACATGGAGGAGAGACATGGAAGAGTGACATGGAGGAGTGAGTTGGTGTAGCGACATGGAGGAGTGACATGGAGTAGCGTCATAGAGTAGTAACATAAGGAGTGAGTTTGTGTAGCGACATGGAGGAGTGACATGAAGTAGTGACATTGAGGAGTGACATTGAGGAATGACTTGGTGTAGTGACATGAAGGAGTGACTTTGAGTAGCGACATGGAGGAGTGACCTGGAGGAGTGACATGGAGTAGCTACATGGAGGAGTTACATGGAGGAGTGACTTGGAGGAGCAACACGGAGGAGCGACATGGAGGAGTGACATGGAGTAGTGACATGAAGTAGCTACATGTAGGAGTTACATGGAGGAGTGACTTGGAGGAGCGACATGGAGGAGTAACATAGAGGATTGTTGTGGAGGAGCAACACGGAGGAACGACATGGAGGAGTGACATGTAGTAGTGACAAGGAGGAGGGACATGGAGGAGTGACTTGGAGAAGTGACAGGGTTTATCAGGAAGGAGGGTTGATATGGTGGAGTGACATCGTGTAGGGACATGGGTGAGAGACTTGGAGGAGTAACATGGAGGAGCAACACGGAGGAGTGACATGGAGTAGTGACACGGAGGATGGACATGGAGGAGTGACATGGAAGACATATAGAGATGACATGGAGGAGTGAACTGGAGCAGTGACATAAACGAGTGACATGGAGGATTGACATGGAGTAGCGACATGGAGGAATGACATGAGGAATGAGTTGGTGTAGCGACATGGAGGAGTGACATGGAGGTGTGACATGGAGGAGTGACATAGAGGAGTGATGTGGAGGAGTGACATGGAGGAGGAACATGGAGGAGTGACATGGAAGACATATAGAAGTGACATGGATGAGTGACATGGAGGAGTGACAAGAAGGATTGAGTTGGTGTAGTGACATGGCGGAGGTACATAGATGAGTTACATGGAGGAGTGACATGGAAGAGTGACATGGAGGAGTGAGTTGGTGTAGCGACATGGAGGAGTGACATGGAGTAGCGACATAGAGTAGTAACATGAGGAGTGAGTTTGTGTAGCGACATGGAGGAGTGACATGGAGGAATGACATGGAGGAGTGACATGAAGGAGGGACATGGAGGAGCGATATGGAGGAGTGACATGAAAGAGTGTAAAGGAGGATTGAGTTTGTGTAGCTACATGGAGGAGTGACATGAAGTAGTGACATTGAGGAGTGACATTGAGGAATGACTTGGTGTAGTGACATGAAGGAGTGACTTTGAGTAGCGACATGGAGGAGTGACCTGGAGGAGTGACATGGAGGAGTGAAATGGTGGAGTGACATGTAGGAGTGAGTTGTTAGAGCGACATGGAGGAGAAACATGGAGAAGTGAATTGGAGGAGTGACATGAGTAATGAGTTGGTGTAGCGACATGGAGGAGTGACATTGAGGTGTGACATGGAGGAGTTACATAGAGGAGCGACGTGGAGGAGTGACATGGAGAAGTGACATGGATGAGTGACATGGAGGAGTGACAAGAAGGATTGAGTTGGTGTAGTGACATGGCGGAGGGACATAGATGAGTTACATGGAGGAGTGAGTTGGTGTAGCGACATGGAGGAGTGACATGGAGTAGCGACATAGAGGATGGACATGGAGGAGTGACATGGAAGACATATAGAGGTGACATGGAGGAGTGAATTGGAGGACTGACATAAAGGAGTGACATGGAGGAATGAAATGGAGGAGTGACAAGAAGTATTGACATGGAGGAGTGAGTTGGTGTAGCGACATAGAGGAGTGACATGGAGTAGTGACATAGAGTAGTAACATGAGGAGTGAGTTTGTGTAGCGACATGGAGGATTGACATGGAGGAGTGACATAGAGTAGCAACATGGAGGAGATACATGGAGGAGTGACATGGAGGAATGACATGGAGGAGTGACATGGAGGAGGGACATGGAGGAGCGATATGGAGGAGTGACATGAAAGAGTGTAAAGGAGGATTGAGTTTGTGTAGCTACATGGAGGAGTGACATGAAGTAGTGACATTGAGGAGTGACATTGAGGAATGACTTGGTGTAGTGACATGAAGGAGTGACTTTGAGTAGCGACATGGAGGAGTGACCTGGATGAGTGACATGGAGGAGTGACAAGAAGGATTGAGTTGGTGTAGTGACATGGCGGAGGGACATAGATGAGTTACATGGAGGAGTGAGTTGGTGTAGCGACATGGAGGAGTGACATGGAGTAGCGACATAGAGGATGGACATGGAGGAGTGACATGGAAGACATATAGAGGTGACATGGAGGAGTGAATTGGAGGACTGACATAAAGGAGTGACATGGAGGAATGAAATGGAGGAGTGACAAGAAGTATTGACATGGAGGAGTGAGTTGGTGTAGCGACATAGAGGAGTGACATGGAGTAGTGACATAGAGTAGTAACATGAGGAGTGAGTTTGTGTAGCGACATGGAGGATTGACATGGAGGAGTGACATAGAGTAGCAACATGGAGGAGATACATGGAGGAGTGACATGGAGGAATGACATGGAGGAGTGACATGGAGGAGGGACATGGAGGAGCGATATGGAGGAGTGACATGAAAGAGTGTAAAGGAGGATTGAGTTTGTGTAGCTACATGGAGGAGTGACATGAAGTAGTGACATTGAGGAGTGACATTGAGGAATGACTTGATGTAGTGACATGAAGGAGTGACTTTGAGTAGCGACATGGAGGAGTGACCTGGAGGAGTGACATGGAGGAGTGAAATGGTGGAGTGACATGTAGTAGTGAGTTGTTAGAGCGACATGGAGGAGAGACATGGAGAAGTGAATTGGAGGAGTGACATGAGTAATGAGTTGGTGTAGCGACATGGAGGAGTGACATTGAGGTGTGACATGGAGGAGTTACAAAGAGGAGCGACGTGGAGGAGTGACATGGAGAAGTGACATGATTGAGTGACATGGAGGAGTGACAAGAAGGATTGAGTTGGTGTAGTGACATGGCGGAGGGACATAGATGAGTTACATGGAGGAGTGAGTTGGTGTAGCGACATGGAGGAGTGACATGGAGTAGCGACATAGAGGATGGACATGGAGGAGTGACATGGAAGACATATAGAGGTGACATGGAGGAGTGAATTGGAGGACTGACATAAAGGAGTGACATGGAGGAATGAAATGGAGGAGTGACAAGAAGTATTGACATGGAGGAGTGAGTTGGTGTAGCGACATAGAGGAGTGACATGGAGTAGTGACATAGAGTAGTAACATGAGGAGTGAGTTTGTGTAGCGACATGGAGGATTGACATGGAGGAGTGACATAGAGTAGCAACATGGAGGAGATACATGGAGGAGTGACATGGAGGAATGACATGGAGGAGTGACATGGAGGAGGGACATGGAGGAAGCGATATGGAGGAGTGACATGAAAGAGTGTAAAGGAGGATTGAGTTTGTGTAGCGACATGGAGGAGTGACTTGAAGTAGTGACATTGCGGAGTGACATTGAGGAGTGAGTTGATGACGTGACATGGAGGAGTGTCTTTGAGGAGTGACAAGGAGGAGTTACATAGAGGAGCGACGTTGAGGAGTGACATGGAGAAGTGACATGGATGAGTGACATGGAGGAGTGACAAGAAGGATTGAGTTGGTGTAGTGACATGGCGGAGGGACATAGATGAGTTACATGGAGGAGTGAGTTGGTGTAGCGACATGGAGGAGTGACATGGAGTAGCGACATAGAGGATGGACATGGAGGAGTGACATGGAAGACATATAGAGGTGACATGGAGGAGTGAATTGGAGGACTGACATAAAGGAGTGACATGGAGGAATGAAATGGAGGAGTGACAAGAAGTATTGACATGGAGGAGTGAGTTGGTGTAGCGACATAGAGGAGTGACATGGAGTAGTGACATAGAGTAGTAACATGAGGAGTGAGTTTGTGTAGCGACATGGAGGATTGACATGGAGGAGTGACATAGAGTAGCAACATGGAGGAGATACATGGAGGAGTGACATGGAGGAATGACATGGAGGAGTGACATGGAGGAGGGACATGGAGGAGCGATATGGAGGAGTGACATGAAAGAGTGTAAAGGAGGATTGAGTTTGTGTAGCGACATGGAGGAGTGACTTGAAGTAGTGACATTGCGGAGTCACATTGAGGAGTGAGTTGATGACGTGACATGGAGGAGTGTCTTTGAGGAGTGACAAGGAGGAGTGAAATGGTGGAGTGACATGGACGAGTGAGTTGTTAGAGCGACATGGAGGAGTGACATGGAGTAGCGACATGGAGGAGTGACATGAGTAATGAGTTGGTGTAGCGACATGGAGGAGTGACATGGAGGTGTGACTTGGAGGAGTTACATAGAGGAGCGACGTGGAGGAGTGACATGGAGGAGGGACATGGAGGAGTGACATGGAAGACAAATAGAATTGACATGGATGAGTGACATGGAGGAGTGACAAGAAGGATTGAGTCGGTGTAGTGACATCGAGGAGTGACTTTGAGTAGCGACATGGAGGAGTGACCTGGAGGAGTTACATGGAGGAGTGACATAGAGGATTGATGTGGAGTAGTGACATGGAGGATGGACATGGAGGAGTGACATGGAGAAGTGACATGGAAGACATATAGAGGTGACATGGAGGAGTGAATTGGAGTTGTGACATAAAGGAATGACATGGAGGAATGACATGGATGAGTGACATGGAGGAGTGACAAGAAGTAGTGACATGGAGGAGTGACATTGAGGAGTGAGTTGGTGTAGCGACATGGAGGAGTGACATGGAGTAGCGACATAGAGTAGTAACATGAGGAGTGAGTTTGTGTAGCGACATGGAGGAGTGACATGGAGGAGTGACATGGAGGAGTGACATAGACTAGCGACATGGAGGAGATACATGGAGGAGTGAAATGGAGGAATGACATGGAGGAGTGAGTTGGTATAGCGACATGGAGGAGTGACGTGGAGAAGTGACAGGGCGGATAACCAAGGAGGGTTGATATGGTGGATTGACATGGAGGAGTGACATGAGGAGTGAGTTTGTGTAGCGACATGGAGGAGTGACATGGAGGAATGACTTGGAGGAGCAACACGGAGGAGCGACATAGAGGAGTGACATGCATTAGTACATGGAGTAGCTACATGTGGGAGGGACATGTAGAAGTGACAGGGTTTATCAGGAAGGAGGGTTGATATGGTGGAGTGACATGGAGGAGTGACATGGAGGAGTGACATGGAGGAGTTACAAGGAGGGTTAAGTTGGGGTAGCGACATGGAGGAGTGACATGGAGGAGTGACATGAAGGAGTGACATAGAGTAGCGACATGGTGGAGATACATGGAGGAGTTACATGGAGGAATGAGTTGGTGGAGCGACATGGAGGAGTGACATGAAGTAGTGACATGGAGGAGTGACATGGAGGACTGAAATGGTAGAATGACATGGAGGAGTGACATGGAGGAGTGACATAGAGGAGTGACGTGGAGGAGTGACAGGGTTGATCAGGAAGGAGAGTTTTTATGGTGGAGTGAAATCATGGAGGGACATGGGTGAGTGACTTGGAGGAGTGACAAGGAGGAGCAACACGGAGGAGCGACATGGAGGAGAGACATGGTGTAGTGACATGGAGGATGGACATGGAGGAGTGACATTGAGAAGTGACAGGGTTGATCAGGAAGGAGTGTTTATATGGTGGAGTGAAATAGTCGAGGGACATGGGTGAGTGACTTGGAGGAGTGACAAGGAGTAGTGAAAGGAGGATGGACATGGAGGAGTGACATGGAAGACATATAGAGGTGACATGGAGGAGTGAATTGGAGGACTGACATAAAGGAGTGACATGGAGGAATGACATGGAGGAGTGACAAGAAGTATTGACATGGAGGAGTGACATTGAGGAGTGACATAGAGTAGCAACATGGAGGAGATACATGGAGGAATGACATGGAGGAGTGACATGGAGGAGGGACATGGAGGAGCGATATGGAGGAGTGACATGAAAGAGTGTAAAGGAGGATTGAGTTTGTGTAGCGACATGGAGGAGTGACATGGAGTAGCTACATGGAGGAGTTACATGGAGGACTGACTTGGAGGAGCAACACGGAGGAGCGACATGGAGGAGGGACATGGAGGAGTGACTTGAAAGACTAATAGAAGTGACATGGAAGAGTGAATTGGAGGACTGACATAAAGGAGTGACATGGAGGAATGACATGGATGAGTGACATGGAGAAGTGACTTTGAGTAGCAACATGGAGGAGTGATCTGGAGGAGTGACATGGAGGAGTGAAATGGTGGAGTGACATGGAGAAGTGACTTTGAGGAGTGACATGGAAGAGTGAAATGGTGGAGTGACATGGAGGAGTGAGTTGTTAGAGCGACATGGAGGAGTGACATGGAGGTGTGACATGGAGGAGTGACATAGAGGAGCGACATGGAGGAGTGAAATGGATGAGTGACATGGAGGAGGGATAAGAAGGGTTGAGTTGGTGTAGTGACATGGAGGAGTGACTTTAAGTAGCGACATGGAGGAGTGACCTGGAGGAGTGACATGGAGGAGTGAGTTGTTAGAGCAACATGGAGGAGTGACATGGAGGAGTGACATGGAAGACATATAGAGGTGACATGGAGGAGTGAATTGGAGTTGTGACATGGAGGAGTGACCTGGAGGAGTGACATGGAGGAGTGAGTTGTTATAGCGACATGGAGGAGAGAAATAGAGGAGTGACATGGATGAGTGACATGGAGGAGAGAGTTGTTATAGCGATATAGAGGAGAGACATGGAGGAGTGACATAGAAGAATTTCATGGAGCAGAGACATGGAGGAGTGACATGGAGAAGTGGACAGGGCGGATCACCAAGGAAGATTGATATGGTGGAGTGACATGGCGGGGGGACATGGATGAGTGACTTGGAGAAGTGACAGGGCGGATCACCAAGGAAGATTGATATGGTGGAGTGACATGGCGGAGGGACATGGATGAGTGACATAGAGGATGGACATGGAGGAGTGAGTTGGTGTAGCGACATGGAGGAGTGACATGGAGTAGCGACATAGAGGATGGACATGGAGGAGTGACATGGAAGACATATAGAGGTGACATGGAGGAGTGAATTGGAGGACTGACATAAAGGAGTGACATGGAGGAATGAAATGGAGGAGTAACAAGAAGTATTGACATGTAGGAGTGAGTTGGTGTAGCGACATGGAGGAGTGACATGGAGTAGCGACATAGAGGATGGACATGGAGGAGTGACATGGAAGACATATAGAGGTGACATGGAGGAGTGAATTGGAGGACTGACATAAAGGAGTGACATGGAGGAATGAAATGGAGGAGTAACAAGAAGTATTGACATGTAGGAGTGAGTTGGTGTAGCGACATGGAGGAGTGACATAGAGTAGTGACATAGAGTAGTAACATGAGGAGTGAGTTTGTGTAGCGACATGGAGGATTGACATGGAGGAGTGACATGGAGGATTGACATAGAGTAGCAACATGGAGGAGATACATGGAGGAGTGACATGGAGGAATGACATGGAGGAGTGACATGGAGGAGGGACATGGAGGAGCGATATGGAGGAGTGACATGAAAGAGTGTAAAGGAGGATTGAGTTTATGTAGCGACATGGAGGAGTGACATGAAGTAGTGACATTGAGGAGTGACATTGAGGAATGACTTGGTGTAGTGACATGAAGGAGTGACTTTGAGTAGCGACATGGAGGAGTGACCTGGAGGAGTGACATGGAGGAGTGAAATGGTGGAGTGACATGGAGGAGTGTCTTTGAGGAGTGACAAGGAGGAGTGAAATGGTGGAGTGACATGGAGTAGTGACATAGAGTAGTAACATGAGGAGTGAGTTTGTGTAGCGACATGGAGGAGTGACATGGAGTAGTGACATGAAGTAGCTACATGTAGGAGTTACATGGAGGAGTGACTTGGAGGACTGACATAAAAGAAGTATTGACATGGAGGAGTGAGTTGGTGTAGCGACATGGAGGAGTGACATGGAGTAGTGACATAGAGTAGTAACATGAGGAGTGAGTTTGTGTAGTGACATGGAGGAGTGACATAGAGTAGCAACATGGAGGAGATACATGGAGGAGTGACATGGAGGAATGACATGGAGGAGTGACATGGAGGAGGGACATGGAGGAGTTACATGGAGGAGTGCAATGATGGAGTGACATGGAGGAGTGAGTTGTTATAGCGACATGGAGGACAAACATGGAGGAGTGAAATGGAGGAGTGACATGAAGGAGTGACATAGAGGAGTGACATGAAGGAGAGACATGGAAGAGTGACATGGAGGAGTGAGTTGGTGTAGCGACATGGAGGAGTGACATGGAGTAGCGACATAGAGGATGGACATGGAGGAGTGACATGGAAGACATATAGAGGTGACATGGAGGAGTGAATTGGAGGACTGACATAAAGGAGTGACATGGAGGAATGAAATGGAGGAGTAACAAGAAGTATTGACATGTAGGAGTGAGTTGGTGTAGCGACATGGAGGAGTGACATGGAGTAGTGACATAGAGTAGTAACATGAGGAGTGAGTTTGTGTAGCGACATGGAGGATTGACATGTAGGAGTGACATGGAGGATTGACATAGAGTAGCAACATGGAGGAGATACATGGAGGAGTGACATGGAGGAATGACATGGAGGAGTGACATGGAGGAGGGACATGGAGGAGCGATATGGAGGAGTGACATGAAAGAGTGTAAAGGAGGAGTGAGTTTGTGTAGCGACATGGAGGAGTGACATGAAGTAGTGACATTGAGGAGTGACATTGAGGAATGACTTGGTGTAGTGACATGAAGGAGTGACTTTGAGTAGCGACATGGAGGAGTGACCTGGAGGAGTGACTTGGAGGACTGACATAAAAGAAGTATTGACATGGAGGAGTGAGTTGGTGTAGCGACATGGAGGAGTGACATGGAGTAGTGACATAGAGTAGTAACATGAGGAGTGAGTTTGTGTAGCGACATGGAGGATTGACATGGAGGAGTGACATGGAGGAGTGACATAGAGTAGCAACATGGAGGAGTGACATGGAGGAGGGACATGGAGGAGCGATATGGAGGAGTGACATGAAGTAGTGACATTGAGGAGTGACTTTGAGGAGTGAGTTGATGACGTGACATGGAGGAGTGTCTTTCAGGAGTGACAAGGAGGAGTGAAATGGTGGAGTGACATGGACGAGTGAGTTGTTAGAGCGACATGGAGGAGTGACATGGAGTAGCGACATGGAGGAGTGATATGAGTAATGAGTTGGTGTAGCGACATGGAGGAGTGACATGGAGGTGTGACTTGGAGGAGTTACATAGAGGAGCGACGTGGAGGAGTGACATGGAGGAGGGACATGGAGGAGTGACATGGAAGACATATAGAGGTGACATGGAGGAGTGAATTGGAGGAGTGACATGGAGGAATGACATGGAGGAGTGACAAGAAGTATTGACATGGAGGAGTGACATTTAGGAGTGAGTTGGTGTAGTGACATGGAGGAGTGACATGAAGTAGAGACATTGAGGTGTGACATGGAGGAGTGACATGGAGGAGTGACTTTGAGGTGTGACATGGAGGAGTGACATAGAGGAGCGATGTGGAGGAGTGACATGGAGAAGTGACATGGATGAGTGACATGGAGGAGAGACAAGAAGGATTGAGTTGGTGTAGTGACATGGCGGAGGGACATAGATGAGTTACATGGAGGAGTGACATGGAAGAGCAACATGGAGGAGCGACGTGGAGGAGTGAGTTGGTGGAGCAACATGGAGGAGTCATATGGAGTAGCGACATGGAGGAGTGACATTGAGGAGCGAGTTGGTGTAGTGACATGGAGGAGTGACTGAGTAGCGACATGGAGGAGTGACCTGGAGGAGTGACATGGAGGAGTGCAATGGTGGAATGACATGGAGGAGTGAGTTGTTATAGCGACATGGAGGACAAACATGGAGGAGAGACATGGAGGAGTGACATGGAGGAGTGACATAGAGGAGTGACATGGAGGAGAGACATGGAAGAGTGACATGGAGGAGTGAGTTGGTGTAGCGACATGGAGGAGTGACATGAAGTAGTGACATTGAGGAGTGACATTGAGGAATGACTTGGTGTAGTGACATGAAGGAGTGACTTTGAGTAGTGACATGGAGGAGTGACCTGGAGGAGTGACATGGAGTAGCTACATGGAGGAGTTACATGGAGGAGTGACTTGGAGGAGCAACACGGAGGAGCGACATGGAGGAGTGACATGGAGTAGTGAAATAGAGTAGTAACATGAGGAGTGAGTTTGTGTAGCGACATGGAGGAGTGACATGGAGTAGTGACATAGAGTAGTAACATGAGGAGTGAGTTTGTGTAGCGACATGGAGGAGTGACATGGAGGAGTGACATGGAGGAGTGACATAGACTAGCGACATGGAAGAGATACATGGAGGAGTGAAATGGAGGAATGACATGGAGGAGTGAGTTGGTATAGCGACATGGAGGAGTGACATGGAGAAGTTACAGGGCGGATAACCAAGGAGGGTTGATATGGTGGAGTGACATGGAGGAGTGACATGAGGAGTGAGTTTGTGTAGCGACATGGAGGAGTGAAATGGAGTAGCTACATGGAGGAGTTACATGGAGGAGTAACTTGGAGGAGCAACACGGAGGAGTGACATGGATTAGTGACATGGATTAGTACATGGAGTAATTACATGTGGGAGGGACATGGAGAAGTGACAGGGTTTATCAGGAAGGAGGGTTGATATGGTGGAGTGACATGGAGGAGTGACATGGAGGAGTGACATGGAGGAGTTACAAGGAGGGTTGAGTTGGTGTAGCGACATGGAGGAGTGACATGGAGGAGTGACATAGTGTAGCGACATGGTGGAGATACATGGAGGAGTTACATGGAGGAATGACATGGAAGAGCAACATGGAGGAGCGACGTGGAGGAGTGAGTTGGTGGAGCGACATGGAGGAGTCACATGGAGTAGCGACATGGAGGAGTGACATGAAGAAGTGACATGGAGGAGTGACATTGAGGAGTGAGTTGGTGTAGTGACATGGAGGAGTCACTTTGAGTAGCGACATGGAGGAGTGACCTGGAGGAGTGACATGGAGGACTGAAATGGTGGAGTGACATGGAGGAGTGAGTTGTTATAGCGACATGGCGGAGAAACATGGAGGAGTGACATGGAGCAGTGACATGGAGGAGTGACATAGAGGAGTGACGTGGAGGAGAGACATGGAAGAGTGACATGGAGAAGTGACAGGGCGGATGGACATGGAGGAGTGACTTAGAGAAGTGACAGGGTTGATCAGGAAGTAGGGTTGATTTGGAGGAGTGACATCGTTGAGGGACATGGGTGAGTGACTTGGAGGAGTGACAAGGAGGAGCAACACGGAGGAGCGACATGGAGGAGTGACATGGAGTAGTGACATCGAGGATGGACATGGAGGAGTGACTTGGAGAAGTGACAGGGTTGATCAGGAAGGAGTGTTTATATGGTGGAGTGAAATCGTGGAGGGACATGGGTGAGTGACTTGGAGGAGTGACAAGGAGGAGCAACACGGAGGAGCGACATGGAGGAGTGACATGGAGTAGTGACATGGAGGATGGACATGGAGGAGTGACGTGGAAGACATATAGAGGTGACATGGAGGAGTGAATTGGAGGAGTGACATGGAGGAGTGACAAGAAGGATGGACATGGAGGAGTGACATGGAAGACATATAGAGGTGACATGGAGGAGTGAATTGGAGGACTGACATAAAGGAGTGACATGGAGGAATGAAATGGAGGAGTGACATTGAGGAGTGAGTTTGTGTAGCGACATGGAGGAGTAACATGGAGTAGTGACATAGAGTAGTAACATGAGGAGTGAGTTTGTGTAGCGACATGGAGGATTGACATGGAGGAGTGACATGGAGGAGTGACATAGAGTAGCAACATGGAGGAGATACATGGAGGAGTGACATGGAGGAATGACATGGAGCAGTGACATGGAGGAGGGACATGGAGGAGCGATATGGAGGAGTGACATGAAGTAGTGACATTGAGGAGAGACATTGAGGAGTGAGTTGATGACGTGACATGGAGGAGTGTCTTTCAGGAGTGACAAGGAGGAGTGAAATGGTGGAGTGACATGGACGAGTGAGTTGTTAGAGCGACATGGAGGAGTGACATGGAGTAGCGACATGGAGGAGTGATATGAGTAATGAGTTGGTGTAGCGACATGGAGGAGTGACATGGAGGTGTGACTTGGAGGAGTTACATAGAGGAGCGACGTGGAGGAGTGACATGGAGGAGGGACATGGAGGAGTGACATGGAAGACATATAGAGGTGACATGGAGGAGTGAATTGGAGGAGTGACATGGAGGAATGACATGGAGGAGTGACAAGAAGTATTGACATGGAGGAGTGACATTTAGGAGTGAGTTGGTGTAGTGACATGGAGGAGTGACATGAAGTAGTGACATTGAGGTGTGACATGGAGGAGTGACATGGAGGAGTGTCTTTGAGGTGTGACATGGAGGAGTGACATAGAGGAGCGATGTGGAGGAGTGACATGGAGAAGTGACATGGATGAGTGACATGGAGGAGAGACAAGAAGGATTGAGTTGGTGTAGTGACATGGCGGAGGGACATAGATGAGTTACATGGAGGAGTGACATGGAAGAGCAACATGGAGGAGCGACGTGGAGGAGTGAGTTGGTGGAGCGACATGGAGGAGTCACATGGAGTAGCGACATGGAGGAGTGACATGAAGTAGTGACATGGAGGAGTGACATTGAGGAGCGAGTTGGTGTAGTGACATGGAGGAGTGACTGAGTAGCGAAATGGAGGAGTGACCTGGAGGAGTGACATGGAGGAGTGCAATGGTGGAATGACATGGAGGAGTGAGTTGTTATAGCGACATGGAGGACAAACATGGAGGAGAGACATGGAGGAGTGACATGGAGGAGTGACATAGAGGAGTGACATGGAGGAGAGACATGGAAGAGTGACATGGAGGAGTGAGTTGGTGTAGCGACATGGAGGAGTGACATGGAGTAGCGTCATAGAGTAGTAACATAAGGAGTGAGTTTGTGTAGCGACATGGAGGAGTGACATGAAGTAGTGACATTGAGGAGTGACATTGAGGAATGACTTGGTGTAGTGACATGAAGGAGTGACTTTGAGTAGCGACATGGAGGAGTGACCTGGAGGAGTGACATGGAGTAGCTACATGGAGGAGTTACATGGAGGAGTGACTTGGAGGAGCAACACGGAGGAGCGACATGGAGGAGTGACATGGAGTAGTGACATGAAGTAGCTACATGTAGGAGTTACATGGAGGAGTGACTTGGAGGAGCGACATGGAGGAGTAACATAGAGGATTGTTGTGGAGGAGCAACACGGAGGAACGACATGGAGGAGTGACATGTAGTAGTGACAAGGAGGAGGGACATGGAGGAGTGACTTGGAGAAGTGACAGGGTTTATCAGGAAGGAGGGTTGATATGGTGGAGTGACATCGTGTAGGGACATGGGTGAGAGACTTGGAGGAGTAACATGGAGGAGCAACACGGAGGAGTGACATGGAGTAGTGACACGGAGGATGGACATGGAGGAGTGACATGGAAGACATATAGAGATGACATGGAGGAGTGAACTGGAGCAGTGACATAAACGAGTGACATGGAGGATTGACATGGAGTAGCGACATGGAGGAATGACATGAGGAATGAGTTGGTGTAGCGACATGGAGGAGTGACATGGAGGTGTGACATGGAGGAGTGACATAGAGGAGTGATGTGGAGGAGTGACATGGAGGAGGAACATGGAGGAGTGACATGGAAGACATATAGAAGTGACATGGATGAGTGACATGGAGGAGTGACAAGAAGGATTGAGTTGGTGTAGTGACATGGCGGAGGTACATAGATGAGTTACATGGAGGAGTGACATGGAAGAGTGACATGGAGGAGTGAGTTGGTGTAGCGACATGGAGGAGTGACATGGAGTAGCGACATAGAGTAGTAACATGAGGAGTGAGTTTGTGTAGCGACATGGAGGAGTGACATGGAGGAATGACATGGAGGAGTGACATGAAGGAGGGACATGGAGGAGCGATATGGAGGAGTGACATGAAAGAGTGTAAAGGAGGATTGAGTTTGTGTAGCTACATGGAGGAGTGACATGAAGTAGTGACATTGAGGAGTGACATTGAGGAATGACTTGGTGTAGTGACATGAAGGAGTGACTTTGAGTAGCGACATGGAGGAGTGACCTGGAGGAGTGACATGGAGGAGTGAAATGGTGGAGTGACATGTAGGAGTGAGTTGTTAGAGCGACATGGAGGAGAAACATGGAGAAGTGAATTGGAGGAGTGACATGAGTAATGAGTTGGTGTAGCGACATGGAGGAGTGACATTGAGGTGTGACATGGAGGAGTTACATAGAGGAGCGACGTGGAGGAGTGACATGGAGAAGTGACATGGATGAGTGACATGGAGGAGTGACAAGAAGGATTGAGTTGGTGTAGTGACATGGCGGAGGGACATAGATGAGTTACATGGAGGAGTGAGTTGGTGTAGCGACATGGAGGAGTGACATGGAGTAGCGACATAGAGGATGGACATGGAGGAGTGACATGGAAGACATATAGAGGTGACATGGAGGAGTGAATTGGAGGACTGACATAAAGGAGTGACATGGAGGAATGAAATGGAGGAGTGACAAGAAGTATTGACATGGAGGAGTGAGTTGGTGTAGCGACATAGAGGAGTGACATGGAGTAGTGACATAGAGTAGTAACATGAGGAGTGAGTTTGTGTAGCGACATGGAGGATTGACATGGAGGAGTGACATAGAGTAGCAACATGGAGGAGATACATGGAGGAGTGACATGGAGGAATGACATGGAGGAGTGACATGGAGGAGGGACATGGAGGAGCGATATGGAGGAGTGACATGAAAGAGTGTAAAGGAGGATTGAGTTTGTGTAGCTACATGGAGGAGTGACATGAAGTAGTGACATTGAGGAGTGACATTGAGGAATGACTTGGTGTAGTGACATGAAGGAGTGACTTTGAGTAGCGACATGGAGGAGTGACCTGGATGAGTGACATGGAGGAGTGACAAGAAGGATTGAGTTGGTGTAGTGACATGGCGGAGGGACATAGATGAGTTACATGGAGGAGTGAGTTGGTGTAGCGACATGGAGGAGTGACATGGAGTAGCGACATAGAGGATGGACATGGAGGAGTGACATGGAAGACATATAGAGGTGACATGGAGGAGTGAATTGGAGGACTGACATAAAGGAGTGACATGGAGGAATGAAATGGAGGAGTGACAAGAAGTATTGACATGGAGGAGTGAGTTGGTGTAGCGACATAGAGGAGTGACATGGAGTAGTGACATAGAGTAGTAACATGAGGAGTGAGTTTGTGTAGCGACATGGAGGATTGACATGGAGGAGTGACATAGAGTAGCAACATGGAGGAGATACATGGAGGAGTGACATGGAGGAATGACATGGAGGAGTGACATGGAGGAGGGACATGGAGGAGCGATATGGAGGAGTGACATGAAAGAGTGTAAAGGAGGATTGAGTTTGTGTAGCTACATGGAGGAGTGACATGAAGTAGTGACATTGAGGAGTGACATTGAGGAATGACTTGGTGTAGTGACATGAAGGAGTGACTTTGAGTAGCGACATGGAGGAGTGACCTGGAGGAGTGACATGGAGGAGTGAAATGGTGGAGTGACATGTAGTAGTGAGTTGTTAGAGCGACATGGAGGAGAGACATGGAGAAGTGAATTGGAGGAGTGACATGAGTAATGAGTTGGTGTAGCGACATGGAGGAGTGACATTGAGGTGTGACATGGAGGAGTTACAAAGAGGAGCGACGTGGAGGAGTGACATGGAGAAGTGACATGATTGAGTGACATGGAGGAGTGACAAGAAGGATTGAGTTGGTGTAGTGACATGGCGGAGGGACATAGATGAGTTACATGGAGGAGTGAGTTGGTGTAGCGACATGGAGGAGTGACATGGAGTAGCGACATAGAGGATGGACATGGAGGAGTGACATGGAAGACATATAGAGGTGACATGGAGGAGTGAATTGGAGGACTGACATAAAGGAGTGACATGGAGGAATGAAATGGAGGAGTGACAAGAAGTATTGACATGGAGGAGTGAGTTGGTGTAGCGACATAGAGGAGTGACATGGAGTAGTGACATAGAGTAGTAACATGAGGAGTGAGTTTGTGTAGCGACATGGAGGATTGACATGGAGGAGTGACATAGAGTAGCAACATGGAGGAGATACATGGAGGAGTGACATGGAGGAATGACATGGAGGAGTGACATGGAGGAGGGACATGGAGGAGCGATATGGAGGAGTGACATGAAAGAGTGTAAAGGAGGATTGAGTTTGTGTAGCGACATGGAGGAGTGACTTGAAGTAGTGACATTGCGGAGTGACATTGAGGAGTGAGTTGATGACGTGACATGGAGGAGTGTCTTTGAGGAGTGACAAGGAGGAGTTACATAGAGGAGCGACGTTGAGGAGTGACATGGAGAAGTGACATGGATGAGTGACATGGAGGAGTGACAAGAAGGATTGAGTTGGTGTAGTGACATGGCGGAGGGACATAGATGAGTTACATGGAGGAGTGAGTTGGTGTAGCGACATGGAGGAGTGACATGGAGTAGCGACATAGAGGATGGACATGGAGGAGTGACATGGAAGACATATAGAGGTGACATGGAGGAGTGAATTGGAGGACTGACATAAAGGAGTGACATGGAGGAATGAAATGGAGGAGTGACAAGAAGTATTGACATGGAGGAGTGAGTTGGTGTAGCGACATAGAGGAGTGACATGGAGTAGTGACATAGAGTAGTAACATGAGGAGTGAGTTTGTGTAGCGACATGGAGGATTGACATGGAGGAGTGACATAGAGTAGCAACATGGAGGAGATACATGGAGGAGTGACATGGAGGAATGACATGGAGGAGTGACATGGAGGAGGGACATGGAGGAGCGATATGGAGGAGTGACATGAAAGAGTGTAAAGGAGGATTGAGTTTGTGTAGCGACATGGAGGAGTGACTTGAAGTAGTGACATTGCGGAGTCACATTGAGGAGTGAGTTGATGACGTGACATGGAGGAGTGTCTTTGAGGAGTGACAAGGAGGAGTGAAATGGTGGAGTGACATGGACGAGTGAGTTGTTAGAGCGACATGGAGGAGTGACATGGAGTAGCGACATGGAGGAGTGACATGAGTAATGAGTTGGTGTAGCGACATGGAGGAGTGACATGGAGGTGTGACTTGGAGGAGTTACATAGAGGAGCGACGTGGAGGAGTGACATGGAGGAGGGACATGGAGGAGTGACATGGAAGACAAATAGAATTGACATGGATGAGTGACATGGAGGAGTGACAAGAAGGATTGAGTCGGTGTTGTGACATCGAGGAGTGACTTTGAGTAGCGACATGGAGGAGTGACCTGGAGGAGTTACATGGAGGAGTGACATAGAGGATTGATGTGGAGTAGTGACATGGAGGATGGACATGGAGGAGTGACATGGAGAAGTGACATGGAAGACATATAGAGGTGACATGGAGGAGTGAATTGGAGTTGTGACATAAAGGAATGACATGGAGGAATGACATGGATGAGTGACATGGAGGAGTGACAAGAAGTAGTGACATGGAGGAGTGACATTGAGGAGTGAGTTGGTGTAGCGACATGGAGGAGTGACATGGAGTAGCGACATAGAGTAGTAACATGAGGAGTGAGTTTGTGTAGCGACATGGAGGAGTGACATGGAGGAGTGACATGGAGGAGTGACATAGACTAGCGACATGGAGGAGATACATGGAGGAGTGAAATGGAGGAATGACATGGAGGAGTGAGTTGGTATAGCGACATGGAGGAGTGACGTGGAGAAGTGACAGGGCGGATAACCAAGGAGGGTTGATATGGTGGATTGACATGGAGGAGTGACATGAGGAGTGAGTTTGTGTAGCGACATGGAGGAGTGACATGGAGGAATGACTTGGAGGAGCAACACGGAGGAGCGACATAGAGGAGTGACATGCATTAGTACATGGAGTAGCTACATGTGGGAGGGACATGTAGAAGTGACAGGGTTTATCAGGAAGGAGGGTTGATATGGTGGAGTGACATGGAGGAGTGACATGGAGGAGTGACATGGAGGAGTTACAAGGAGGGTTAAGTTGGGGTAGCGACATGGAGGAGTGACATGGAGGAGTGACATGAAGGAGTGACATAGAGTAGCGACATGGTGGAGATACATGGAGGAGTTACATGGAGGAATGTTGGTGGAGCGACATGGAGGAGTGACATGAAGTAGTGACATGGAGGAGTGACATGGAGGACTGAAATGGTAGAATGACATGGAGGAGTGACATGGAGGATGACATAGAGGAGTGACGTGGAGGAGTGACAGGGTTGATCAGGAAGGAGAGTTTTTATGGTGGAGTGAAATCATGGAGGGACATGGGTGAGTGACTTGGAGGAGTGACAAGGAGGAGCAACACGGAGGAGCGACATGGAGGAGTGACATGGAGTAGTGACATGGAGGATGGACATGGAGGAGTGACATTGAGAAGTGACAGGGTTGATCAGGAGGAGTGTTTATATGGTGGAGTGAAATCGTGGAGGACATGAGTGACTTGGAGGAGGACAAGGAGTATGAAAGGAGGATGGACATGGAGGAGTGACATGGAAGACATATAGAGGTGACATGGAGGAGTGAATTGGAGGACTGACATAAAGGAGTGACATGAGGAATGACATGGAGGAGTGACAAGAAGTATTGACATGGAGGAGTGACATTGAGGAGTGACATAGAGTAGCAACATGGAGGAGATACATGGAGGAATGACATGGAGGAGTGACATGGAGGAGGGACATGGAGGAGCGATATGGAGGAGTGACATGAAAGAGTGTAAAGGAGGATTGAGTTTGTGTAGCGACATGGAGGAGTGACATGGAGTAGCTACATGGAGGAGTTACATGGAGGACTGACTTGGAGGAGCAACACGGAGGAGCGACATGGAGGAGGGACATGGAGGAGTGACTTGAAAGACTAATAGAAGTGACATGGAAGAGTGAATTGGAGGACTGACATAAAGGAGTGACATGGAGGAATGACATGGATGAGTGACATGGAGAAGTGACTTTGAGTAGCAACATGGAGGAGTGATCTGGAGGAGTGACATGGAGGAGTGAAATGGTGGAGTGACATGGAGAAGTGACTTTGAGGAGTGACATGGAAGAGTGAAATGGTGGAGTGACATGGAGGAGTGAGTTGTTAGAGCGACATGGAGGAGTGACATGGAGGTGTGACATGGAGGAGTGACATAGAGGAGCGACATGGAGGAGTGAAATGGATGAGTGACATGGAGGAGGGATAAGAAGGGTTGAGTTGGTGTAGTGACATGGAGGAGTGACTTTAAGTAGCGACATGGAGGAGTGACCTGGAGGAGTGACATGGAGGAGTGAGTTGTTAGAGCAACATGGAGGAGTGACATGGAGGAGTGACATGGAAGACATATAGAGGTGACATGGAGGAGTGAATTGGAGTTGTGACATGGAGGAGTGACCTGGAGGAGTGACATGGAGGAGTGAGTTGTTATAGCGACATGGAGGAGAGAAATAGAGGAGTGACATGGATGAGTGACATGGAGGAGAGAGTTGTTATAGCGATATAGAGGAGAGACATGGAGGAGTGACATAGAAGAATTTCATGGAGCAGAGACATGGAGGAGTGACATGGAGAAGTGACAGGGCGGATCACCAAGGAAGATTGATATGGTGGAGTGACATGGCGGGGGGACATGGATGAGTGACTTGGAGAAGTGACAGGGCGGATCACCAAGGAAGATTGATATGGTGGAGTGACATGGCGGAGGGACATGGATGAGTGACTTGGAGGAGTGACATGGAGGAGACGACATGGAGGAGTCACATGAGGAGTGAGTTTGTGTAGCGACATGGAGGAGTGACATGGAGTAGCTACATGGAGGAGTTACATGGAGGAGTGAATTGGAGGAGCAACACGGAGGAGCGACATGGAGGAGTGACCTGGAGTAGTGACATGGAGTAGCTACATGTAGGAGTTACATGGAGGAGTGACTTGGAGGAGCAACATGGAGGAGTGACATAAAGGAGTGATGTGGAGGAGCAACACGGAGGAGCGACATGGAGGAGTGACATGGAGTAGTGACATGGAGGAGGGACATGGAGGAGTGACTTGGAGAAGTGACAGGGTTGATCAGGAAGGAGGGTTGATATGGTGGAGTGACATCGTGTAGGGACATGGGTGAGTGACTTGGAGGTGTGACAAGGAGGTTCAACACGGAGGAGCAACATGGAGGAGTGACATGGAGTAGTGACATGGAGTATGGACATGGAGGAGTGACATGGAAGACATATAGAGATGACATGGAGGAGTGAACTGGAGGAGTGACATAAACGAGTGACATGGAGGAATGACATGGATGAGTTACATGGAGAAGTTACAAGGAGGGTTGAGTTGGTGTAGTGACATGGAGGAGTGACATGGAGTAGCGACATGGAGGAGTGACACGAGGAATGAGTCAGTGTAGCGACATTGAGGAGTGACATGGAGGTGTGACATGGAGGAGTGACATAGAGGAGTGATGTGGAGGAGTGACATGGAGGAGGAACATGGAGGAGTGACATGGAAGATATATAGAAGTGACATGGATGAGTGACATGGAGGAGTTACATGGAAGAGCAACATGGAGGAGCGAAGTGGAGCAGTGAGTTGGTGGAGCGACATGGAGGAGTCAAATGGAGTAGTGACATGGAGGAGTGACATGAAGTAGTGACATGGAGGAGTGACAATTAGGATTGAGTTGGTGTCGTGACATGGAGGAGTGACTTTGAGTAGCGACATGGAGGAGTGACCTGGAGGAGTGACATGGAGGAGTGAAATGGTGGGGTGACATGGAGGAGTGAGATGTTAGAGCGACATGGAGGAGTGACATGGAGGAGTGACATAGAAGATTGATGTGGAGTAGTGACATGGAGGATGGACATGGAGGAGTGACTTGGAGAAGTGACATGGAAGACAAATAGAGGTTACTTGGAGGAGTGAATTGGTGTTGTGACATAAAGGAGTGACATGGATGAGTGACATGGAGGAGTGACATTGAGGAGTGACAAGAAGTAGTGACATGGAGGAGTGACATTGAGGAGTGAGTTGGTGTAGCGACATGGAGGAGTGACATGGAGTAGCGACATAGAGTAGTAACATGAGGAGCGAGTTTGTGTAGCGACATGGAGGAGTGACATGGAGGAGTGACATGGAGGAGTGACATAGAGTAGCGACATGGAGGAGTGACATGGAGGAATGACATGGAGGAGTGAAATGGAGGAGGGACATGGAGGAGCGATATGGAGGAGTGACATGAAAGAGTGTAAAGGAGGGTTGAGTTTGTGTAGCGACATGGAGGAGTGACATGAAGTAGTGACATTGAGGAGTGACATTGAGGAGTGAGTTGGTGTAGTGACATGGAGGAGTGACTTTGAGTAGCGACTTGGAGGAGTGACCTGGAGGAGTGACATGGAGGAGTGAGTTGTTATAGCGACATGGAGGAGAGAAATGGAGGAGTGACCTGGAGGAGTGACATGGAGGAGTGAAATGGTGGAGTGACATGGAGGAGTGACATGGAGGAGTGAGTTGTTAGAGCGATATAGAGGAGAGACATGGAGGAGTGACATGGAGTAGTGAAAAGGAGGATGGACATGGAGGAGTGACATGGAAGACATATAGAGGTGACTTGGAGGACTGACATAAAGGAGTGACATGGAGGAATGACTTGGAGGAGCAACATGGAGGAGTGACTTTGAGTAGCGACATGGAGGAGTGACCTGGAGGAGTGACATGGAGGAGTGAAATGGTGGAGTGACATGGAGGAGTGACATGGAGAAGTGACATAGAGGAGTGACATGGAGGAGAGACATGGAAGAGTGATATGGAGGAGTGACAAGGAGGGTTGAGTTTGTGTAACGACATGGAGGAGTGACATGAAGTAGTGACATGGAGGAGTGACCTGGTGGAGTGACATGAAGGAGTGAAATGGTGGAGTGACATGGAGGAGTGAGTTGTTAGAGCGACATGGAGTAGAGACATGGAGGAGTGACATAGAGGAGTGACATGGAGGAGTGACATAGAGGAATGACGTGGAGGAGAGACATGGAAGAGTGACATGGAGAAGTGACAGGGCAGATAACAAAAGAAGATTGATATGGTGGAGTGACAAGGCGGAGGGACATGGATGAGTGACATGGAGGAGTGACACGGAGGAGCAACATGGAGGAGCGACATGGAGGAGTGACATGGAAGAGTGAGTAGGTGTAGCGACATGGAGAATGGACATGGAGGAGTGACATGGAAGACATATAGAAGTGACATGGAGGAGTGAATTGGAGGAGTGACATAAACGAGTGACATGGAGGAATGACATGGTTGAGTGACATGGAGGAGTGACTTTGAGTAGTGACATGGAAGAGTGACCTGGAGGAGTGACATGGAGGAGTGAAATGGTGGAGTGACATGGAGGAGTGACCTGGAGGAGAGACATGGAGGAGTGAGTTGTTATAGCGACATGGAGGAGTGACCTGGAGGAGAGACATGGAGGGGTGAGTTGTTATAGCGACATGGAGGAGAGAAATGGAGGAGTGACATGAAGGAGTGACATTGAGGAGTGAGTTGGTGTAGCGACATGGAGGAGTGACCTGGAGGAGTGACATGGAGGAGTGACCTGGAGGAGAGACATGGCGGAGTGAGTTGTTATAGCGACATGGAGGAGTGACCTTGAGGAGTGACTTGGAGGAGTGAAATGGTGGAGTGACATGGAGGAGTGACATGGAGGAGTGAGTTTTTAGAGCGACATAGAGGAGAGACATGGAGGAGTGACATGTAGGAGTGACATGGAGGAGTGACATAGAGCAGTGACGTGGAGGAGAGACATGGAGGAGTGACATGGAGAAGTGACAGGGCGGATCAAAAAGGAGGGTTTATATGGTGGAGTGACATCACGGAGGGACATGGGTGAGTGACTTGGAGGAGTGACATGGAAGAGTGACATGAGGAGTGAGTTTGTGTAGCGACATGGAAGAGTGACATGGAGAAGTGACAGGTCGGATCACCAAGGGAGATTGATAGGGTGGAGTGACATAGCGGAGGGACATGGATGAGTGACATGGAGGAGTGACATGGAGGAGTGACTTGGAGAAGTGACATGAAGGAGTGACATGAGGAATGACATGGATGAGTGACATGGAGGAGTGACAAGGAGGGTTGAGTTTGTGTAGCGACATGGAGGAGTGACATGAAGTAGCGACATGGAGGAGTGACATGGATAAGTGACAGGGCGGATCAAAAAGGAGGGTTGATATGGTGGAGTGACATCGCGGAGGGACAAGGGTGAGTGACTTGGAGAAGTGACAGGGTTGATCAGGAAGGAGGGTTTATATGGTGGAGTGACATCGTGGAAGGACATGGGTAAGTGACTTGGAGGAGTGACATGGAGGAGTGACATGGAGGAGTGACATGAGGAGTGAGTTGGTGTAGCGACATGGAGGAGTGACATGGAGTAGCTACATGGAGGAGTTACATGGCGGAGTGACATGAAGGAGTGACATGGAGGAGTGACATGGAGGAGTAACATGGAGGAAGGAGTTGGTGGAGCGACATGGAGGAGTCACATGGAGTAGCAACATGGAGGAGTAACATGAAAGACTGAGTTGGTGTAGCGACATGGAGGACTGACATGGAATAGCGACATGGAGGAGTGACATGGAGGAGTGACATGGAGTAGCTACATGGAGGAGTTACATGGAGGAGTGACTTGGAGAATTGACATAAAGGAGTGACATGGAGGAATGATATGGATGAGTGATATGGAGGAGTGACAAAGAGGATTGAGTTGGTGTAGTGACATGAGGAGTGACGTAGAGGAGAGACGTCGTGGAGTGAAATGGAGGAGTGACATGGAGGAGCAACTTGAAGGAGCGACATGGAGGAGTGACAAGGAGGATTGAGTTGGTGTAGCGACATGGAGGAGTGACATGGAGGAGTGAAATAGAGGAGTGACGTGGAGGAGAGACATGGAAGAGTGACATGGAGAAGTGACAGGTCGGATAACCAAGGAAGATTGATTGGATGGAGTGACATGGAGGAGGGACATGGATGAGTGACATGGAGGAGTGACATGGAGGAGTGAATTGGAGGAGTGACATAAAGGAGTGACATGGAGGAATAACATGGATGAGTGACATGGAGGAGTGAGAAGAAGTAGTGACATGGAAGAGTGACATTGAGGAGTGAGTTGGTGTAGCGACATGGAGGATTGACATAGAGTAGCGACATAGAGTAGTAACATGAGGAGTGAGTTGGTGTAGCGACATGGAGGAGTGACATGGAATAACGACATGGAGGAACATGGAGGTGTGACATGGAGGAGTGAGATAGAGGAGCGACGTAGAGGAGTGACATGGAGGAGGGACATGGAGGAGTGACATGGAAGACATAGAAGTGACATGGATGAGTGACATGGAGTATTGACAAGAAGGATTGAGTTGGTGTAGTGACATGGCGGAGGGACATAGATGAGTTACATGGAGGAGTGACATGGAAGAGCAACATGGAGGAGCAACGTGGAGGAGTGACATGGAGGAGTGACATAGAGGAGTGACGTGGAGGAGAGACATGTAGAAGTGACATGGAGGACTGACTTGGAGGAGTGACAAGGAGGAGCAACACGGAGGAGCGACATGGAGGAGTGACATGGAGTAGTGACATGGAGGATGGACATGGAGGAGTGACAGGGTTGATCAGGAAGGAGAGTTTTTATGGTGGAGTGAAATCGCGGAGGGACATGGGTGAGTGACTTGGAGGAGTTACAAGGAGGAGCAACACGGAGGAGCGACATGGAGGAGTGACATGAAGTAGTGAAAAGGAGGATGGACATGGAGGAGTGACATGGAAGACATATAGAGGTGACATGGAGGAGTGAATTGGAGGACTGACATAAAGGAGTGACATGGAGGAGTGACATGGAGAAGTGACATAGAGGAGTGACATGGAGGAGAGACATGGAAGAGTGATATGGAGGAGTGACAAGGAGGGTTGAGTTTGTGTAACGACATGGAGGAGTGACATGAAGTAGTGACATGGAGGAGTGACCTGGTGGAGTGACATGAAGGAGTGAAATGGTGGAGTGACATGGAGGAGTGAGTTGTTAGAGCGACATGGAGTAGAGACATGGAGGAGTGACATAGAGGAGTGACATGGAGGAGTGACATAGAGGAATGACGTGGAGGAGAGACATGGAAGAGTGACATGGAGAAGTGACAGGGCAGATAACAATAGAAGATTGATATGGTGGAGTGACAAGGCGGAGGGACATGGATGAGTGACATGGAGGAGTGACACGGAGGAGCAACATGGAGGAGCGACATGGAGGAGTGACATGGAAGAGTGAGTAGGTGTAGCGACATGGAGAATGGACATGGAGGAGTGACATGGAAGACATATAGAAGTGACATGGAGGAGTGAATTGGAGGAGTGACATAAACGAGTGACATGGAGGAATGACATGGTTGAGTGACATGGAGGAGTGACTTTGAGTAGTGACATGGAAGAGTGACCTGGAGGAGTGACATGGAGGAGTGAAATGGTGGAGTGACATGGAGGAGTGACCTGGAGGAGAGACATGGAGGAGTGAGTTGTTATAGCGACATGGAGGAGTGACCTGGAGGAGAGACATGGAGGGGTGAGTTGTTATAGCGACATGGAGGAGAGAAATGGAGGAGTGACATGAAGGAGTGACATTGAGGAGTAAGTTGGTGTAGCGACATGGAGGAGTGACCTGGAGGAGTGACATGGAGGAGTGACCTGGAGGAGAGACATGGCGGAGTGAGTTGTTATAGCGACATGGAGGAGTGACCTTGAGGAGTGACTTGGAGGAGTGAAATGGTGGAGTGACATGGAGGAGTGACATGGAGGAGTGAGTTTTTAGAGTGACATAGAGGAGAGACATGGAGGAGTGACATGTAGGAGTGACATGGAGGAGTGACATAGAGCAGTGACGTGGAGGAGAGACATGGAGGAGTGACATGGAGAAGTGACAGGGCGGATCAAAAAGGAGGGTTTATATGGTGGAGTGACATCACGGAGGGACATGGGTGAGTGACTTGGAGGAGTGACATGGAAGAGTGACATGAGGAGTGAGTTTGTGTAGCGACATGGAAGAGTGACATGGAGAAGTGACAGGTCGGATCACCAAGGGAGATTAATAGGGTGGAGTGACATAGCGGAGGGACATGGATGAGTGACATGGAGGAGTGACATGGAGGAGTGACTTGGAGAAGTGACATGAAGGAGTGACATGAGGAATGACATGGATGAGTGACATGGAGGAGTGACAAGGAGGGTTGAGTTTGTGTAGCGACATGGAGGAGTGACATGAAGTAGCGACATGGAGGAGTGACATGGATAAGTGACAGGGCGGATCAAAAAGGAGGGTTGATATGGTGGAGTGACATCGCGGAGGGACAAGGGTGAGTGACTTGGAGAAGTGACAGGGTTGATCAGGAAGGAGGGTTTATATGGTGGAGTGACATCGTGGAAGGACATGGGTAAGTGACTTGGAGGAGTGACATGGAGGAGTGACATGGAGGAGTGACATGAGGAGTGAGTTGGTGTAGCGACATGGAGGAGTGACATGGAGTAGCTACATGGAGGAGTTACATGGCGGAGTGACATGAAGGAGTGACATGGAGGAGTGACATGGAGGAGTAACATGGAGGAAGGAGTTGGTGGAGCGACATGGAGGAGTCACATGGAGTAGCAACATGGAGGAGTAACATGAAAGACTGAGTTGGTGTAGCGACATGGAGGACTGACATGGAATAGCGACATGGAGGAGTGACATGGAGGAGTGACATGGAGTAGCTACATGGAGGAGTTACATGGAGGAGTGACTTGGAGAATTGACATAAAGGAGTGACATGGAGGAATGATATGGATGAGTGATATGGAGGAGTGACAAAGAGGATTGAGTTGGTGTAGTGACATGAGGAGTGACGTAGAGGAGAGACGTCGTGGAGTGAAATGGAGGAGTGACATGGAGGAGCAACTTGAAGGAGCGACATGGAGGAGTGACAAGGAGGATTGAGTTGGTGTAGCGACATGGAGGAGTGACATGGAGGAGTGAAATAGAGGAGTGACGTGGAGGAGAGACATGGAAGAGTGACATGGAGAAGTGACAGGTCGGATAACCAAGGAAGATTGATTGGATGGAGTGACATGGAGGAGGGACATGGATGAGTGACATGGAGGAGTGACATGGAGGAGTGAATTGGAGGAGTGACATAAAGGAGTGACATGGAGGAATAACATGGATGAGTGACATGGAGGAGTGAGAAGAAGTAGTGACATGGAAGAGTGACATTGAGGAGTGAGTTGGTGTAGCGACATGGAGGATTGACATAGAGTAGCGACATAGAGTAGTAACATGAGGAGTGAGTTGGTGTAGCGACATGGAGGAGTGACATGGAATAACGACATGGAGGAACATGGAGGTGTGACATGGAGGAGTGAGATAGAGGAGCGACGTAGAGGAGTGACATTGTGGAGGGACATGGAGGAGTGACATGGAAGACATAGAAGTGACATGGATGAGTGACATGGAGTATTGACAAGAAGGATTGAGTTGGTGTAGTGACATGGCGGAGGGACATAGATGAGTTACATGGAGGAGTGACATGGAAGAGCAACATGGAGGAGCAACGTGGAGGAGTGACATGGAGGAGTGACATAGAGGAGTGACGTGGAGGAGAGACATGTAGAAGTGACATGGAGGATTGACTTGGAGGAGTGACAAGGAGGAGCAACACGGAGGAGCGACATGGAGGAGTGACATGGAGTAGTGACATGGAGGATGGACATGGAGGAGTGACAGGGTTGATCAGGAAGGAGAGTTTTTATGGTGGAGTGAAATCGCGGAGGGACATGGGTGAGTGACTTGGAGGAGTTACAAGGAGGAGCAACACGGAGGAGCGACATGGAGGAGTGACATGAAGTAGTGAAAAGGAGGATGGACATGGAGGAGTGACATGGAAGACATATAGAGGTGACATGGAGGAGTGAATTGGAGGACTGACATAAAGGAGTGACATGGAGGAATGACATGGAGGAGTGACACGAAGTATTGACATGGAGGAGTGACATTGAGGAGTGAGTTTGTGTAGCGACATGGAGGAGTGACAAGGAGGAGTGACATAGAGTAGCAACATGGAGGAGATACATGGAGGAGTGACATGGAGGAATGACATGGAGGAGTGACATGAAAGAGTGTAAAGGAGGATTGAGTTTGTGTAGCGACATGGAGGAGTGACATGAAGTATTGACATTGAGGAGTGAGTTGGTGTAGTGACATGGTGGAGTGACTTTGAGGAGTGACATGGAGGAGTGAAATGGTGGAGTGACATGGAGGAGTGAGTTTTTAGAGCGACATGGAGGAGTGACATGGAGTAGCGACATGGAGGAGTGAAATGGATGAGTGACATGGACGAGTGACAAGAAGGGTTGAGTTGGAGTAGTGACATGGAGGAGTGACTTTGAGTAGCGACATGGAGGAGTGACCTGGAGGAGTGACATGGAGGAGTGAGTTGTTAGAGCGACATGCAGGAGTGTCATAGAGGATTGATGTGGAGTAGTGACATGGAGGATAGACATGGAGGAGTGACTTGGAGAAGTGATAGGGTTGATCAGGAAGGAGGGTTGATATGGTGGAGTGACATCATGGAGAGACATGGGTGAGTGACTTGGAGGAGTGACAAGGAGGAGCAACACGGAGGATAGACATGGAGGAGTGACATGGAGGATGGACATGGAGGAGTGAATTGGAGTTGTGACATAAAGGAGTGACATGAAGGAATGACATGGATGAGTGACATGGAGGAGTGACAATAAGTAGTGACATGGAGGAGTGACATTGAGGAGTGAGTTGGTGTAGCGACATGGAGGAGTGACATTGAGTAGCGTCATAGAGTAGTAACATGGAGGAGTGACATGGAGGAGTGACATGGAGTAGTGACATGGAGGATGACATGGAGGAGTGACTTGGAGAAGTGACAGGGTTTATCAGGAAGGAGGGTTTATATGGTGGAGTGACATCGTAGAAGGACATGGGTGAGTGACTTGGAGGAGTCACAAGGAGGAGCAACACGGAGGAGCGACATGTAGGAGTGACATAGAGTAGTTACATGGAGGATGGACATGGAGGAGTGACATGGAAGACATATAGAGGTGACATGGAGGAGTGAATTGGAGTTGTGACATGGAGGAGTGACATTGAGGAGTGAGTTGGTGTAGCAAATGGAGGAGTGACATGGAGGAGTGACATAGAGTAGTGACATTGAGGAGTGACATTGAGGAGTGAGTTGGTGTAGTGACATGGAGGAGTGACTTTGAGTAGCGACTTGGAGGAGTGACCTGGAGGAGTGACATGGAAGAGTGAGTTGTTATAGCGAAATGGAGGAGAGAAATGGAGGAGTGACATTAAGGAGTTACATTGAGGAGTAAGTTGGTGTAGCGACATGGAGGAGTGACCTGGAGGAGTGACATGGAGGAGTGAAATGGTGGAGTGACATGGAGGAGAGACATGGAGGAGTGAGTTGTTATAGCGAAATGGAGGAGAGAAATGGAGGAGTGACATGGAGGAGTGACATTGAGGAGTTACATGGAGGACTGACTTGGAGGAGCAACACGGAGGAGCGACATGGATGAGTGAGTTGTTAGAGCGACATGGAGGAGAGACATGGAGGAGTGACATGGAGGAGTGACATGGAGGAGTGACATAGAGGAGTGACGTGGAGGAGTGAAATGGTGGAGTGACACGAAGTATTGACATGGAGGAGTGACATTGAGGAGTGAGTTTGTGTAGCGACATGGAGGAGTGATAAGGAGGAGTGACATAGAGTAGCAACATGGAGGAGATACATGGAGGAGTGACATGGAGGAATTACATGGAGAAGTGACATGAAAGAGTGTAAAGGAGGTTTGAGTTTGTGTAGCGACATGGAGGAGTGACATGAAGTATTGACATTGAGGAGTGAGTTGGTGTAGTGACATGGTGGAGTGACTTTGAGGAGTGACATGGAGGAGTGAAATGGTGGAGTGACATGGAGGAGTGAGTTTTTAGAGCGACATGGAGGAGTGACATGGAGTAGCGACATGGAGGAGTGAAATGGATGAGTGACATGGAGGAGTGACAAGAAGGGTTGAGTTGGAGTAGTGACATGGAGGAGTGACTTTGAGTAGCGACATGGAGGAGTGACCTGGAGGAGTGACATGGAGGAGTGAGTTGTTAGAGCGACATGGAGGAGTGTCATAGAGGATTGATGTGGAGTAGTGACATGGAGGATAGACATGGAGGAGTGACTTGGAGAAGTGATAGGGTTGATCAGGAAGGAGGGTTGATATGGTGGAGTGACATCATGGAGGGACATGGGTGAGTGACTTGGAGGAGTGACAAGGAGGAGCAACACGGAGGATAGACATGGAGGAGTGACATGGAGGATGGACATGGAGGAGTGAATTGGAGTTGTGACATAAAGGAGTGACATGAAGGAATGACATGGATGAGTGACATGGAGGAGTGACAATAAGTAGTGACATGGAGGAGTGACATTGTGGAGTGAGTTGGTGTAGCGACATGGAGGAGTGACATTGAGTAGCGTCATAGAGTAGTAACATGGAGGAGTGACATGGAGGAGTGACATGGAGTAGTGACATGGAGGATGACATGGAGGAGTGACTTGGAGAAGTGACAGGGTTGATCAGGAAGGAGGGTTTATATGGTGGAGTGACATCGTAGAAGGACATGGGTGAGTGACTTGGAGGAGTCACAAGGAGGAGCAACACGGAGGAGCGACATGTAGGAGTGACATAGAGTAGTGACATGGAGGATGGACATGGAGGAGTGACATGGAAGACATATAGAGGTGACATGGAGGAGTGAATTGGAGTTGTGACATGGAGGAGTGACATTGAGGAGTGAGTTGGTGTAGCGACATGGAGGAGTGACATGGAGGAGTGACATAGAGTAGTGACATTGAGGAGTGACATTGAGGAGTGAGTTGGTGTAGTGACATGGAGGAGTGACTTTGAGTAGCGACTTGGAGGAGTGACCTGGAAGAGTGACATGGAAGAGTGAGTTGTTATAGCGAAATGGAGGAGAGAAATGGAGGAGTGACATTAAGGAGTTACATTGAGGAGTAAGTTGGTGTAGCGACATGGAGGAGTGACCTGGAGGAGTGACATGGAGGAGTGAAATGGTGGAGTGAGATGGAGGAGAGACATGGAGGAGTGAGTTGTTATAGCGAAATGGAGGAGAGAAATGGAGGAGTGACATGGAGGAGTGACATTGAGGAGTTACATGGAGGACTGACTTGGAGGAGCAACACGGAGGAGCGACATGGATGAGTGAGTTGTTAGAGCGACATGGAGGAGAGACATGGAGGAGTGACATGGAGGAGTGACATGGAGGAGTGACATAGAGGAGTGACGTGGAGGAGAGACAAGGGAGAGTGATATGGAGAAGTGACAGGTCGGATCACCAAGGGAGATTGATAGGGTGGAGTGACATAGCGGAGGGACATGGATGAGTGACATGGATGATTGACATGGAGGAGTGACAATAAGTAGTGACATGGAGGAGTGACATTGAGGAGTGAGTTGGTGTAGCGACATGGAGGAGTGACATTGAGTAGCGTCATAGAGTAGTAACATGGAGGAGTGACATGGAGGAGTGACATGGAGTAGTGACATGGAGGATGACATGGAGGAGTGACTTGGAGAAGTGACAGGGTTGATCAGGAAGGAGGGTTTATATGGTGGAGTGACATCGTAGAAGGACATGGGTGAGTGACTTGGAGGAGTCACAAGGAGGAGCAACACGGAGGAGCGACATGTAGGAGTGACAGAGAGTAGTGACATGGAGGATGGACATGGAGGAGTGACATGGAAGACATATAGAGGTGACATGGAGGAGTGAATTGGAGTTGTGACATGGAGGAGTGACATTGAGGAGTGAGTTGGTGTAGCGACATGGAGGAGTGACATGGAGGAGTGACATAGAGTAGTGACATTGAGGAGTGACATTGAGGAGTGAGTTGGTGTAGTGACATGGAGGAGTGACTTTGAGTAGCGACTTGGAGGAGTGACCAGGAGGAGTGACATGGAAGAGTGAGTTGTTATAGCGAAATGGAGGAGAGAAATGGAGGAGTGACATTAAGGAGTTACATTGAGGAGTAAGTTGGTGTAGCGACATGGAGGAGTGACCTGGAGGAGTGACATGAAGGAGTGAAATGGTGGAGTGACATGGAGGAGAGACATGGAGGAGTGAGTTGTTATAGCGAAATGGAGGAGAGAAATGGAGGAGTGACATGGAGGAGTGACATTGAGGAGTTACATGGAGGACTGACTTGGAGGAGCAACACGGAGGAGCGACATGGATGAGTGAGTTGTTAGAGCGACATGGAGGAGAGACATGTAGGAGTGACATGGAGGAGTGACATGGAGGAGTGACATAGAGGAGTGACGTGGAGGAGAGACAAGGGAGAGTGATATGGAGAAGTGACAGGTCGGATCACCAAGGGAGATTGATAGGGTGGAGTGACATAGCGGAGGGACATGGATGAGTGACATGGAGGAGTGACATGGAGGAGTGACTTGGAGAAGTGACATGAAGGAGTGACATGAGGAATGACATGGATGAGTGACATGGAGGAGTGATAAGGAGGGTTGAGTTTGTGTAGCGACATGGAGGAGTGACATGAAGTAGCGACATGGAGGAGTGACTTGGAGGAGTGACATGAAGGAGTGAAATGGTGGAGTGACATGGAGGAGTGAGTTGTTAGAGCGACATGGAGTAGAGACATGGAGGAGTGACATAGAGCAGTGACATGGAGGAGTGACATGGATAAGTGACAGGGCGGATCAAAAAGGAGGGTTGATATGGTGGAGTGACATCGCGGAGGGACATGGGTGAGTGACTTAGAGAAGTGACAGGGTTGATCAGGAAGGAGGGTTTATATGGTGGAGTGACATCGTGGAAGGACATGGGTAAGTGACTTGGAGGAGTGACATGGAGGAGTGACATGGAGGAGTGACATGAGGAGTGAGTTGGTGTAGCGACATGGAGGAGTGACATGGAGTAGCTACATGGAGGAGTTACATGGAGGAGTGACATGAAGGAGCAACATGGAGGAGCGACATGGAGGAGTAACTTGGAGGAGTGACATAAAGGAGTGACATGGAGGAGTAACATGGAGGAAGGAGTTGGTGGAGCGACATGGAGGAGTCACATGGAGTAGCAACATGGAGGAGTAACATGAAAGACTGAGTTGGTGTAGCGACATGGAGGAGTGACATTGAGGTGTTACATGGAGGAGTGACATAGAGGAGCGACGTGGAGGAGTGACATGGAGAAGTCACATGGATGAGTGACATGGAGGAGTGACAAGAAGGATTGAGTTGGTGTAGTGACATTGCGGAGGGACATAGATGAGTTACATGGAGGAGTGACATGGAAGAGCAACATGGAGGAGCGACGTGGAGGAGTGAGTTGGTGGAGCAACATGGAGGAGTCACATGGAGTAGCGACATGGAGGAGTGACATGAAGTAGTGACATGGAGGAGTGACATTGAGGAGCGAGTTGGTGTAGTGACATGGAGGAGTGACTGATTAGCGAAATGGAGGAGTGATCTGGAGGAGTGACATGGAGGAGTGCAATGGTGGAGTGACATGGAGGAGTGAGTTGTTATAGCGACATGGAGGACAAACATGGAGGAGTGACATGGAGGAGTGACATGGAGGAGTGACATATAGGAGTGACATGGAGGAGATACATGGAGGAGTTACATGGAGGAGTGACTTGGAGGAGCAACACGGAGGAGCGACATGGAGGAGTGACATGGAGTAGTGACATGAAGTAGCTACATGTAGGAGTTACATGGAGGAGTGACTTGGAGGAGCAACATGGAGGAGTGACATAGAGGATTGTTGTGGAGGAGCAACACGGAGGAGCGACATGGAGGAGTGACATGTAGTAGTGACAAGGAGGAGGGACATGGAGGAGTGACTTGGAGAAGTGACAGGGTTTATCAGGAAGGAGGGTTGATATGGTGGAGTGACATCGTGCAGGGACATGGGTGAGAGACTTGGAGGAGTGACATGGAGGAGCAACACGGAGGAGTGACATGGAGTAGTGACATGGAGGATGGACATGGAGGAGTGACATGGAAGACATATAGAGATGACTTGGAGGAGTGAACTGGAGCAGTGACATAAACGAGTGACATGGAGGATTGACATGGAGTAGCGACATGGAGGAGTGACATGAGGAATGAGTTGGTGTAGCGACATGGAGGAGTGACATGGAGGTGTGACATGGAGGAGTGACATAGAGGAGTGATGTGGAGGAGTGACATGGAGGAGGAACATGTAGGAGTGACATGGACGACATATAGAATTGACATGGATGAGTGACATGGAGGAGTGACAAGAAGGATTGAGTTGGTGTAGTGACATGGCGGAGGGACATAGATGAGTTACATGGAGGAGTGACATGGAAGAGTGACATGGAGGAGTGAGTTGGTGTAGCGACATGGAGGAGTGACATGGAGTAGCGACATAGAGTAGTAACATGAGGAGTGAGTTTGTGTAGCGACATGGAGGAGTGACATGGAGGAATGACATGGAGGAGTGACATGAAGGAGGGACATGGAGGAGCGAAATGGAGGAGTGACATGAAAGAGTGTAAAGGAGGATTGAGTTTGTGTAGCTACATGGAGGAGTGACATGAAGTAGTGACATTGAGGAGTGACATTGAGGAATGACTTGGTGTAGTGACATGAAGGAGTGACTTTGAGAAGCGACATGGAGGAGTGACCTGGAGGAGTGACATGGAGGAGTGAAATGGTGGAGTGACATGTAGGAGTGAGTTGTTAGAGCAACATGGAGGAGAGACATGGAGAAGTGACATGGAGGAGTGACATGAGTAATGAGTTGGTGTAGCGACATGGAGGAGTGACATTGAGGTGTTACATGGAGGAGTGACATAGAGGAGCGACGTGGAGGAGTGACATGGAGAAGTGACATGGATGAGTGACATGGAGGAGTGGCAAGAAGGATTGAGTTGGTGTAGTGACATGGCGGAGGGACATAGATGAGTTACATGGAGGAGTGACATGGAAGAGCAACATCGAGGAGCGACGTGGAGGAGTGAGTTGGTGGAGCGACATGGAGGAGTCACATGGAGTAGCGACATGGAGGAGTGACATGAAGTAGTGACATGGAGGAGTGACATTGAGGAGCGAGTTGGTGTAGTGACATGGAGGAGTGACTGATTAGCGAAATGGAGGAGTGACCTGGAGGAGTGACATGGAGGAGTGCAATGGTGGAGTGACATGGAGGAGTGAGTTGTTATAGCGACATGGAGGACAAACATGGAGGAGTGACATGGAGGAGTGACATGGAGGAGTGACATATAGGAGTGACATGGTGGAGAGACATGGAAGAGTGACATGGAGGAGTGAGTTGGTGTAGCGACATGGAGGAGTGACATGGAGTAGCGACATAGAGTAGTAACATGAGGAGTGAGTTTGTGTAGCGACATGGAGGAGTGACATGGAGGAATGACATGGAGGAGTGACATGAAGGAGGGACATGGAGGAGCGATATGGAGGAGTGACATGAAAGAGTGTAAAGGAGGATTGAGTTTGTGTAGCTACATGGAGGAGTGACATGAAGTAGTGACATTGAGGAGTGACATTGAGGAATGACTTGGTGTAGTGACATGAAGGAGTGACTTTGAGTAGCGACATGGAGGAGTGACCTGGAGGAGTGACATGGAGGAGTGAAATGGTGGAGTGACATGTAGGAGTGAGTTGTTAGAGCGACATGGAGGAGAGACATGGAGAAGTGACATGGAGGAGTGACATGAGTAATGAGTTGGTGTAGCGACATGGAGGAGTGACATGGAGGAATGACATGGAGGAGTGACATGAAGGAGGGACATGGAGGAGCGATATGGAGGAGTGACATGAAAGAGTGTAAAGGAGGATTGAGTTTGTGTAGCTACATTGAGGAGTGACATGAAGTAGTGACATTGAGGAGTGACATTGAGGAATGACTTGGTGTAGTGACATGAAGGAGTGACTTTGAGTAGCGACATGGAGGAGTGACCTGGAGGAGTGACATGGAGGAGTGAAATGGTGGAGTGACATGTAGGAGTGAGTTGTTAGAGCGACATGGAGGAGAGACATGGAGAAGTGACATGGAGGAGTGACATGAGTAATGAGTTGGTGTAGCGACATGGAGGAGTGACATTGAGGTGTTACATGGAGGAGTGACATAGAGGAGCGACGTGGAGGAGTGACATGGAGAAGTGACATGGATGAGTGACATGGAGGAGTGGCAAGAAGGATTGAGTTGGTGTAGTGACATGGCGGAGGGACATAGATGAGTTACATGGAGGAGTGACATGGAAGAGCAACATCGAGGAGCGACGTGGAGGAGTGAGTTGGTGGAGCGACATGGAGGAGTCACATGGAGTAGCGACATGGAGGAGTGACATGAAGTAGTGACATGGAGGAGTGACATTGAGGAGCGAGTTGGTGTAGTGACATGGAGGAGTGACTGATTAGCGAAATGGAGGAGTGACCTGGAGGAGTGACATGGAGGAGTGCAATGGTGGAGTGACATGGAGGAGTGAGTTGTTATAGCGACATGGAGGACAAACATGGAGGAGTGACATGGAGGAGTGACATGGAGGAGTGACATATAGGAGTGACATGGTGGAGAGACATGGAAGAGTGACATGGAGGAGTGAGTTGGTGTAGCGACATGGAGGAGTGACATGGAGTAGCGACATAGAGTAGTAACATGAGGAGTGAGTTTGTGTAGCGACATGGAGGAGTGACATGGAGGAATGACATGGAGGAGTGACATGAAGGAGGGACATGGAGGAGCGATATGGAGGAGTGACATGAAAGAGTGTAAAGGAGGATTGAGTTTGTGTAGCTACATGGAGGAGTGACATGAAGTAGTGACATTGAGGAGTGACATTGAGGAATGACTTGGTGTAGTGACATGAAGGAGTGACTTTGAGTAGCGACATGGAGGAGTGACCTGGAGGAGTGACATGGAGGAGTGAAATGGTGGAGTGACATGTAGGAGTGAGTTGTTAGAGCGACATGGAGGAGAGACATGGAGAAGTGACATGGAGGAGTGACATGAGTAATGAGTTGGTGTAGCGACATGGAGGAGTGACATTGAGGTGTTACATGGAGGAGTGACATAGAGGAGCGACGTGGAGGAGTGACATGGAGAAGTCACATGGATGAATGACATGGAGGAGTGACAAGAAGGATTGAGTTGGTGTAGTGACATTGCGGAGGGACATAGATGAGTTACATGGAGGAGTGACATGGAAGAGCAACATGGAGGAGCGACGTGGAGGAGTCAGTTGGTGGAGCGACATGGAGGAGTCACATGGAGTAGCGACATGGAGGAGTGACATGAAGTAGTGACATGGAGGAGTGACATTGAGGAGCGAGTTGGTGTAGTGACATGGAGGAGTGACTGATTAGCGAAATGGAGGAGTGATCTGGAGGAGTGACATGGAGGAGTGCAATGGTGGAGTGACATGGAGGAGTGAGTTGTTATAGCGACATGAAGGACAAACATGGAGGAGTGACATGGAGGAGTGACATGGAGGAGTGACATATAGGAGTGACATGGAGGAGAGACATGGAGGAGTTACATGGAGGAGTGACTTGGAGGAGCAACACGGAGGAGCGACATGGAGGAGTGACATGGAGTAGTGACATGAAGTAGCTACATGTAGGAGTTACATGGAGGAGTGACTTGGAGGAACAACATGGAGGAGTGACATAGAGGATTGTTGTGGAGGAGCAACACGGAGGAGCGACATGGAGGAGTGACATGTAGTAGTGACAAGGAGGATGGACATGGAGGAGTGACTTGGAGAAGTGACAGGGTTTATCAGGAAGGAGGGTTGATATGGTGGAGTGACGTCGTGCAGGGACATGGGTGAGAGACTTGGAGGAGTGACATGGAGGAGCAACACGGAGGAGTGACATGGAGTAGTGACATGGAGGATGGACATGGAGGAGTGACATGGAAGACATATAGAGATGACTTGGAGGAGTGAACTTGAGCAGTGACATAAACGAGTGACATGGAGGATTGACATGGAGTAGCGACATGGAGGAGTGACATGAGGAATGAGTTGGTGTAGCGACATGGAGGAGTGACATGGAGGTGTGACATGGAGGAGTGACATAGAGGAGTGATGTGGAGGAGTGACATGGAGGAGGAACATGGAGGAGTGACATGGACGACATATAGAAGTGACATGGATGAGTGACATGGAGGAGTGACAAGAAGGATTGAGTTGGTGTAGTGACATGGCGGAGGGACATAGATGAGTTACATGGAGGAGTGACATGGAAGAGTGACATGGAGGAGTGAGTTGGTGTAGCGACATGGAGGAGTGACATGGAGTAGCGACATAGAGGATGGACATGGAGGAGTGACATGGAAGACATATAGAAGTGACATGGAGGAGTGAATTGGAGGACTGACATAAAGGAATGACATTGAGGAATGACATGGAGGAGTGACAAGAAGTATTGACATGGAGGAGTGAGTTGGTGTAGCGACATGGAGGAGTGACATGGAGTAGTGACATAGAGTAGTAACATGAGGAGTGAGTTTGTGTAGCGACATGGAGGAGTGACATGGAGTAGTGACATAGAGTAGTAACATGAGGAGTGAGTTTGTGTAGCGACATGGAGGAGTGACATGGAGGAGTGACATGGAGGAGTGACATGGAGTAGTGACATGAAGTAGCTACATGTAGGAGTTACATGGAGGAGTGACTTGGAGGAGCAACATGGAGGAGTGACATAGAGGATTGTTGTGGAGGAGCAACACGGATGAGCGACATGGAGGAGTGACATGTAGTAGTGACAAGGAGGAGGGACATGGAGGAGTGACTTGGAGAAGTGACAGGGTTTATCAGGAAGGAGGGTTGATATGGTGGAGTGACATCGTGTAGGTACATGGGTGAGAGACTTGGAGGTGTGACATGGAGGAGCAACACGGAGGAGTGACATGGAGTAGTGACATGGAGGATGGACATGGAGGAGTGACATGGAAGACATATAGAGATGACATGGAGGAGTGAACTGGAGCAGTGACATAAACGAGTGACATGGAGGATTGACATGGAGTAGCGACATGGAGGAGTGACATGAGGAATGAGTTGGTGTAGCGACATGGAGGAGTGACATGGAGGTGTGACATGGAGGAGGGACATAGAGGAGTGATGTGGAGGAGTGACATGGAGGAGGAACATGGAGGAGTGACATGGACGACATATAGAAGTGACATGGATGAGTGACATGGTGGAGTGACAAGAAGGATTGAGTTGGTGTAGTGACATGGCGGAGGGACATAGATGAGTTACATGGAGGAGTGACATAGAAGAGTGACATGGAGGAGTGAGTTGGTGTAGCGACATGGAGGAGTGACATGGAGTAGCGACATAGAGTAGTAACATGAGGAGTGAGTTTGTGTAGCGACATGGAGGAGTGACATGGAGGAATGACATGGAGGAGTGACATGAAGGAGGGACATGGAGGAGCGATATGGAGGAGTGACATGAAAGAGTGTAAAGGAGGATTGAGTTTGTGTAGCTACATGGAGGAGGGACATAGATGAGTTACATGGAGGAGTGACATGGAAGAGCAACATGGAGGAGCGACGTGGAGGAGTGAGTTGGTGGAGCGACATGGAGGAGTCACATGGAGTAGCGACATGGAGGAGTGACATGAAGTAGTGACATGGAGGAGTGACATTGAGGAGCGAGTTGGTGTAGTGACATGGAGGAGTGACTGATTAGCGAAATGGAGGAGTGACCTGGAGGAGTGACATGGAGGAGTGCAATGGTGGAGTGACATGGAGGAGTGAGTTGTTATAGCGACATGGAGGACAAACATGGAGGAGTGACATGGAGGAGTGACATGGAGTAGTGACATGAAGTAGCTACATGTAGGAGTTACATGGAGGAGTGACTTGGAGGAGCAACATGGAGGAGTGACATAGAGGATTGTTGTGGAGGAGCAACACGGAGGAGCGACATGGAGGAGTGACATGTAGTAGTGACAAGGAGGAGGGACATGGAGGAGTGACTTGGAGAAGTGACAGGGTTTATCAGGAAGGAGGGTTGATATGGTGGAGTGACATCGTGTAGGGACATGGGTGAGAGACTTGGAGGAGTGACATGGAGGAGCAACACGGAGGAGTGACATGGAGTAGTGACATGGAGGATGGACATGGAGGAGTGACATGGAAGACATATAGAGATGACATGGAGGAGTGAACTTTAGCAGTGACATAAACGAGTGACATGGAGGATTGACATGGAGTAGCGACATGGAGGAGTGACATGAGGAATGAGTTGGTGTAGCGACATGGAGGAGTGACATGGAGGTGTGACATGGAGGAGTGACATAGAGGAGTGATGTGGAGGAGTGACATGGAGGAGGAACATGGAGGAGTGACATGGACGACATATAGAAGTGACATGGATGAGTGACATGGAGGAGTGACAAGAAGGATTGAGTTGGTGTAGTGACATGGCGGAGGGACATAGATGAGTTACATGGAGGAGTGACATGGAAGAGTGACATGGAGGAGTGAGTTGGTGTAGCGACATGGAGGAGTGACATGGAGTAGCGACATAGAGTAGTAAAATGAGGAGTGAGTTTGTGTAGCGACATGGAGGAGTGACATGGAGGAATGACATGGAGGAGTGACATGAAGGAGGGACATGGAGGAGCGATATGGAGGAGTGACATGAAGTAGTGACATTGAGGAGTGACATTGAGGAAAGACTTGGTGTAGTGACATGAAGGAGTGACTTTGAGTAGCGACATGGAGGAGTGACCTGGAGGAGTGACATGGAGGAGTGAAATGGTGGAGTGACATGTAGGAGTGAGTTGTTAGAGCGACATTGAGGAGAGACATGGAGAAGTGACATGGAGGAGTGACATGAGTAATGAGTTGGTGTAGCGACATGGAGGAGTGACATTGAGGTGTGACATGGAGGAGTGACATAGAGGAGTGACATGGAGGAGTGACATGGAGAAGTGACATGGATGAGTGACATGGAGGAGTGACAAGAAGGATTGAGTTGGTGTAGTGACATGGCGGAGGGACATAGATGAGTTACATGGAGGAGTGACATGGAAGAGCAACATGGAGGAGCGACGTGGAGGAGTGAGTTTGTGGAGCGACATGGAGGAGTCACATGGAGTAGCGACATGGAGGAGTGACATGAAGTAGTGACATGGAGGAGTGACATTGATGAGCTAGTTGGTGTAGTGACATGGAGGAGTGACTGATTAGCAAAATGGAGGAGTGACCTGGAGGAGTGACATGGAGGAGTGCAATGGTGGAGTGACATGGAGGAGTGAGTTGTTATAGCGACATGGAGGACAAACATGGAGGAGTGACATGGAGGAGTGACATATAGGAGTGACATGGAGGAGAGACATGGAAGAGTGACATGGAGGAGTGAGTTGGTGTAGCGACATGGAGGAGTGACATGGAGTAGCGACATAGAGGATGGACATGGAGGAGTGACATGGAAGACATATAGAAGTGACATGGAGGAGTGAATTGGAGGACTGACATAAAGGAGTGACATGGAGGAATGACATGGAGGAGTGACAAGAAGTATTGACATGGAGGAGTGACATTGAGGAGTGAGTTGGTGTAGTGACATGGAGGAGTCACTTTGAGTAGCGACATGGAGGAGTGACCTGGAGGAGTGACATGGAGGACTGAAATGGTGGAGTGACATGGAGGAGTGAGTTGTTATAGCGACATGGAGGAGAAACATGGAGGAGTGACATGGAGGAGTGACATGGAGGAGTGACATAGAGGAGTGACGTGGAGGAGAGACATGGAGAAGTGACATGGAGGACTGACATGGAGAAGTGACATAGAGGAGTGACGTGGAGGAGAAACATGGAAGAGTGACATGGAGAAGTGACAGGGCGGATGGACATGGAGGAGTGACATGGAGGAGTGACATAGAGGAATTTCGTGGAGGAGAGACATGGAGGAGTGACAGGGCGGATCACCAAGGCAGATTGATATGGTGGAGTGACATGGCGGAGGTACATGGAGGAGCGACATGGAGGAGTGACCTGGAGTAGTGACATGGAGTAGCTACATGTAGGCGTTACATGGAGGAGTGACTTGGAGGAGCAACATGGAGGAGTGACATAAAGGCTTGATGTTGAGGAGCAACACGGAGGAGCGACATGGAGGAGTGACCTGGAGTAGTGACATGGAGTAGCTACATGTAGGCGTTACATGGAGGAGTGACTTGGAGGAGCAACATGGAGGAGTGACATAAAGGATTGATGTGGAGGAGCAACACGGAGGAGAGACATGGAGGAGTGACATGGAGTAGTGACATGGAGGAGGGACATGGAGGAGTGACTTGGAGAAGTGACAGGGTTGATCAGGAAGGAGGGTTGATATGGTGGAGTGACATCGTGTAGGGACATGGAGGAGTGACTTGGAGAAGTGACAGGGTTTATCAAGAAGGAGGTTTGATATGGTGGAGTGACATCGTGTAGGGACATGGGTGAGAGACTTGGAGGAGTGACATGGAGGAGCAACACGGAGGAGTGACATGGAGTAGTGACATGGAGGATGGACATGGAGGAGTGACATGGAAGACATATAGAGATGACATGGAGGAGTGAAATGGAGCAGTGACATAAATGAGTGACATGGAGGAATGACATGGAGTAGCGACATGGAGGAGTGACATGAGGAATGAGTTGGTGTAGCGACATGGAGGAGTGACATGGAGGTGTGACATGGAGGAGTGACATTGAGGAGCGAGTTGGTATAGTGACATGGAGGAGTGACTGAGTAGCGAAATGGAAGAGTGACCTGGAGGAGCAACATGAAGGAGCGACATGGAGGAGTGACAAGGAGGAGTGACTTGGTGTAGCGACATGGAGGAGTGACATGGAGGAGTGACATAGAGGAGTGACGTGGAGGAGAGACATGGAAGAGTGACATGGAGAAGTGACAGGTCGGATAACCAAGGAAGATTGATAGGATGGAGTGACATGGAGGAGGGACATGGATGAGTGACATGGAAGATTGACATGGAAGAGTAAATTGGAGGAGTGACATAAAGGAGTGACATGGAGGAATGACATGAATGAGTGACATGGAGGAGTGAGAAGAAGTAGTGACATGGAGGAGTGACATTGAGGAGTGAGTTGGTGTAGCGACATGGAGGATGGACATAGAGTAGCGACATAGAGTAGTAACATGAGGAGTGAGTTTGTGTAGCGACATGGAGGAGTGACATGGAGGAGTGATATAGAGTAGCGACATGGAGGAGATACATGGAGGAGTGACATGGAGGAATGAAAAGGAGGAGTGACATGGAGGAGGGACATGGAGGAGCGATATGGAGGAGTGACATGAAAGAGTGTAAAGGAGGATTGAGTTTGTGTAGCGACATGGAGTGACATGAAGTAGTGACAGTGAGGATTGACATTGAGGAGTGAGTTGTTATAGTGACATGGAGGAGAGAAATGGAGGAGTGACATGGAGGAGTGAGTTGATGGAGCGACATGGAGGAGTCACATGGAGGAGTGACTTTGAGTAGCGACAGGGAGGAGTGACCTGGAGGAGTGACATGGAGGAGTGAGTTGTTATAGCGACATGGAGGAGAGAAATGGAGGAGTGACATGGAGGAGTGAGTTGATGGAGCGACATGGAGGAGTCACATGGAGGAGTGACATGGAGGAGTGACATGGAGGGGTAACATGGAGGAAGGAGTTGGTTGAGCAACATGGAGGAGTCACATGGAGGTGTGACTTGGAGGAGTGACATGGAGGAGTGACATGGAGGAGTAACATGGAGGAAGGAGTTGGTGGAGCGACATGGAGGAGTCACATGGAGGTGTGACATGGAGGAATGACATGGAGGAGTGACATGGAGGAGGGACATGGAGGAGCGATATGGAGGAGTGACATGAAAGAGTGTAAAGGAGGATTTAGTTTGTGTAGCGACATGGAGGAGTGACATGAAGTAGTAACATTGAGGAGTGACTTTGAGGAGTGAGTTGGTGTAGTGACATGGAGGAGTGACTTTGAGGAGTGACATGGAGGAGTGAAATGGTGGAGTGACATGGAGGAGTGAGTTGTTAGAGCGACATGGTGGAGTGACATGGAGTAGTAACATGGAGGAGTGACATGAGTAATGAGTTGGTGTAGCGACATGGAGGAGTGACATGGAGGTGTGACATGGAGGAGTGACATAGAGGAGCGACGTGGAGGAGTGACATGGAGGAGGTACATGGAGGAGTGACATGGAAGACATATAGAGGTGACATGGATGAGTGACATGGAGGAGTGACAAGAAGGATTGAGTTGGTGTAGTGACATGGAGGAGTGACTTTGAGTAGCGACATAGAGGAGTGACCTGGAGGAGTGACATGGATGAGTGACATGGAGGAGTGACTTTGAGTAGCGACATGGAGGAGTGACCTGGAGGATTGACATGGAGGAGTGACATGGAGGAGTTACATAGAGTAGCGACATGGAGGAGATACATGGAGGAGTTACATGGAGGAATTGACATGGAAGAGCAACATAGAGGAGCGACGTGGAGGACTGAGTTGGTGGAGCGACATGGAGGAGTCACATGGAGTAGCGACATGAAGGAGTGACATGAAGTAGTGACATGGAGGAGTGACATTGAGGAGTGAGTTGGTGTAGTGACATGGAGAAGTCACTTTGAGTAGCGACATGGAGGAGTGACCTGGAGGAGTGACATGGAGGACTGAAATGGTGGAGTGACATGGAGGAGTGAGTTGTTATAGCGAAATGGAGGAGAAACATGGAGGAGTGACATAGAGGAGTGACATGAAGTAGTAACATGGAGGAGTGACAAGAAGGATTGAGTCGGTGTAGTGACATCGAGGAGTGACTTTGAGTAGCGACATGGAGGAGTGACCTTGAGGAGTTACATGGAGGAGTGACATAGAGATTGATATGGAGTAGTGACATGGAGGATGGACATGGAGGAGTGACATGGAGAAGTGACATGGAAGACATATAGAGGTGACATGGAGGAGTGAATTGGAGTTGTGACATAAAGGAATGACATGGAGGAATGACATGGATGAGTGATATGGAGGAGTGACAAGAAGTAGTGACATGGAGGAGTGACAAGAAGGATTGAGTTGGTGTAGTGACATTGCGGAGGGACATAGATGAGTTACATGGAGGAGTGACATGGAAGAGTGACATGGAGGAGTGAGTTGGTGTAGCGACATGGAGGAGTGACATGGAGTAGCGACATAGAGTAGTAACATGAGGAGTGAGTTTGTGTAGCGACATGGAGGAGTGACATGGAGGAATGACATGGAGGAGTGACATGAAGGAGGGACATGGAGGAGCGATATGGAGGAGTGACATGAAAGAGTGTAAAGGAGGATTGAGTTTGTGTAGCTACATGGAGGAGTGACATGAAGTAGTGACATTGAGGAGTGACATTGAGGAATGACTTGGTGTAGTGACATGAAGGAGTTACTTTGAGTAGCGACATGGAGGAGTGACCTGGAGGAGTGACATGGAGGAGTGAAATGGTGGAGTGACATGTAGGAGTGAGTTGTTAGAGCGACATGGAGGAGAGACATGGAGAAGTGACATGGATGAGTGACATGGAGGAGTGACAAGAAGGATTGAGTTGGTGTAGTGACATGGCGGAGGGACATAGATGAGTTACATGGAGGAGTGACATGGAAGAGCAACATGGAGGAGCGACGTGGAGGAGTGAGTTGGTGGAGCGACATGGAGGAGTCACATGGAGTAGCGACATGGAGGAGTGACATGAAGTAGTGACATGGAGGAGTGACATTGAGGAGCGAGTTGGTGTAGTGACATGGAGGAGTGACTGATTAGTGAAATGGAGGAGTGACCTGGAGGAGTGACATGGAGGAGTGCAATGGTGGAGTGACATGGAGGAGTGAGTTGTTATAGCGACATGGAGGACAAACATGGAGGAGTGACATGGAGGAGTGACATGGAGGAGTGACATATAGGAGTGACATGGTGGAGAGACATGGAAGAGTGACATGGAGGAGTGAGTTGGTGTAGCGACATGGAGGAGTGACATGGAGTAGCGACATAGAGGATGGACATGGAGGAGTGACATGGAAGACATATAGAAGTGACAATGGAGGAGTGAATTGGAGGACTGACATAAAGGAATGACATGGAGGAATGACATGGAGGAGTGACAAGAAGTATTGACATGGAGGAGTGAGTTGGTGTAGCGACATGGAGGAGTGACATGGAGTAGTGACATAGAGTAGTAACATGAGGAGTGAGTTTGTGTAGCGACATGGAGGAGTGACATGGAGTAGTGACATAGAGTAGTAACATGAGGAGTGAGTTTGTGTAGCGACATGGAGGAGTGACATGGAGGAGTGACATGGAGGAGTGACATGGAGTAGTGACATGAAGTAGCTACATGTAGGAGTTACATGGAGGAGTGACTTGGAGGAGCAACATGGAGGAGTGACATAGAGGATTGTTGTGGAGGAGCAACACGGATGAGCGACATGGAGGAGTGACATGTAGTAGTGACAAGGAGGAGGGACATGGAGGAGTGACTTGGAGAAGTGACAGGGTTTATCAGGAAGGAGGGTTGATATGGTGGAGTGACATCGTGTAGGTACATGGGTGAGAGACTTGGAGGTGTGACATGGAGGAGCAACACGGAGGAGTGACATGGAGTAGTGACATGGAGGATGGACATGGAGGAGTGACATGGAAGACATATAGAGATGACATGGAGGAGTGAACTGGAGCAGTGACATAAACGAGTGACATGGAGGATTGACATGGAGTAGCGACATGGAGGAGTGACATGAGGAATGAGTTGGTGTAGCGACATGGAGGAGTGACATGGAGGTGTGACATGGAGGAGGGACATAGAGGAGTGATGTGGAGGAGTGACATGGAGGAGGAACATGGAGGAGTGACATGGACGACATATAGAAGTGACATGGATGAGTGACATGGTGGAGTGACAAGAAGGATTGAGTTGGTGTAGTGACATGGCGGAGGGACATAGATGAGTTACATGGAGGAGTGACATAGAAGAGTGACATGGAGGAGTGAGTTGGTGTAGCGACATGGAGGAGTGACATGGAGTAGCGACATAGAGTAGTAACATGAGGAGTGAGTTTGTGTAGCGACATGGAGGAGTGACATGGAGGAATGACATGGAGGAGTGACATGAAGGAGGGACATGGAGGAGCGATATGGAGGAGTGACATGAAAGAGTGTAAAGGAGGATATGAGTTTGTGTAGCTACATGGAGGAGGGACATAGATGAGTTACATGGAGGAGTGACATGGAAGAGCAACATGGAGGAGCGACGTGGAGGAGTGAGTTGGTGGAGCGACATGGAGGAGTCACATGGAGTAGCGACATGGAGGAGTGACATGAAGTAGTGACATGGAGGAGTGACATTGAGGAGCGAGTTGGGTGTAGTGACATGGAGGAGTGACTGATTAGCGAAATGGAGGAGTGACCTGGAGGAGTGACATGGAGGAGTGCAATGGTGGAGTGACATGGAGGAGTGAGTTGTTATAGCGACATGGAGGACAAACATGGAGGAGGTGACATGGAGGAGTGACATGGAGTAGTGACATGAAGTAGCTACATGTAGGAGTTACATGGAGGAGTGACTTGGAGGAGCAACATGGAGGAGTGACATAGAGGATTGTTGTGGAGGAGCAACACGGAGGAGCGACATGGAGGAGTGACATGTAGTAGTGACAAGGAGGAGGGACATGGAGGAGTGACTTGGAGAAGTGACAGGGTTTATCAGGAAGGAGGGTTGATATGGTGGAGTGACATCGTGTAGGGACATGGGTGAGAGACTTGGAGGAGTGACATGGAGGAGCAACACGGAGGAGTGACATGGAGTAGTGACATGGAGGATGGACCATGGAGGAGTGACATGGAAGACATATAGAGATGACATGGAGGAGTGAACTTTAGCAGTGACATAAACGAGTGACATGGAGGATTGACATGGAGTAGCGACATGGAGGAGTGACATGAGGAATGAGTTGGTGTAGCGACATGGAGGAGTGACATGGAGGTGTGACATGGAGGAGTGACATAGAGGAGTGATGTGGAGGAGTGACATGGAGGAGGAACATGGAGGAGTGACATGGACGACATATAGAAGTGACATGGATGAGTGACATGGAGGAGTGACAAGAAGGATTGAGTTGGTGTAGTGACATGGCGGAGGGACATAGATGAGTTACATGGAGGAGTGACATGGAAGAGTGACATGGAGGAGTGAGTTGGTGTAGCGACATGGAGGAGTGACATGGAGTAGCGACATAGAGTAGTAAAATGAGGAGTGAGTTTGTGTAGCGACATGGAGGAGTGACATGGAGGAATGACATGGAGGAGTGACATGAAGGAGGGACATGGAGGAGCGATATGGAGGAGTGACATGAAGTAGTGACATTGAGGAGTGACATTGAGGAAAGACTTGGTGTAGTGACATGAAGGAGTGACTTTGAGTAGCGACATGGAGGAGTGACCTGGAGGAGTGACATGGAGGAGTGAAATGGTGGAGTGACATGTAGGAGTGAGTTGTTAGAGCGACATTGAGGAGAGACATGGAGAAGTGACATGGAGGAGTGACATGAGTAATGAGTTGGTGTAGCGACATGGAGGAGTGACATTGAGGTGTGACATGGAGGAGTGACATAGAGGAGTGACATGGAGGAGTGACATGGAGAAGTGACATGGATGAGTGACATGGAGGAGTGACAAGAAGGATTGAGTTGGTGTAGTGACATGGCGGAGGGACATAGATGAGTTACATGGAGGAGTGACATGGAAGAGCAACATGGAGGAGCGACGTGGAGGAGTGAGTTTGTGGAGCGACATGGAGGAGTCACATGGAGTAGCGACATGGAGGAGTGACATGAAGTAGTGACATGGAGGAGTGACATTGATGAGCTAGTTGGTGTAGTGACATGGAGGAGTGACTGATTAGCGATATGGAGGAGTGACCTGGAGGAGTGACATGGAGGAGTGCAATGGTGGAGTGACATGGAGGAGTGAGTTGTTATAGCGACATGGAGGACAAACATGGAGGAGTGACATGGAGGAGTGACATATAGGAGTGACATGGAGGAGAGACATGGAAGAGTGACATGGAGGAGTGAGTTGGTGTAGCGACATGGAGGAGTGACATGGAGTAGCGACATAGAGGATGGACATGGAGGAGTGACATGGAAGACATATAGAAGTGACATGGAGGAGTGAATTGGAGGACTGACATAAAGGAGTGACATGGAGGAATGACATGGAGGAGTGACAAGAAGTATTGACATGGAGGAGTGAGTTGGTGTAGTGACATGGAGGATGGACATGGAGGAGTGACTTGGAGAAGTGACAGGGTTGATCAGGAAGGAGGGTTTATATGGTGGAGTGACATCGTAGAAGGACATGGGTGAGTGACTTGGAGGAGTGACAAGGAGGAGCAACACGGAGGAGCGACATGGAGGAGTGACATAGAGTAGTGACATGGAGGATGGACATGGAGGAGTGACATGGAAGACATATAGAGGTGACATGGAGGAGTGAATTGGAGTTGTGACATGGAGGAGTGACATTGAGGAGTGAGTTGGTGTAGCGACATGGAGGAGTGACATGGAGGAGTGACATAGAGTAGCGACATGGAGGAGATACATGGAGGAGTGACATGGAGGAATGACATGGAGGAGTGACATGAAGTAGTGGACATTGAGGAGTGACATTGAGGAGTGAGTTGGTGTAGTGACATGGAGGAGTGACTTTGAGTAGCGACTTGGAGGAGTGACCTGGAGGAGTGACATGGAAGAGTGAGTTTTTATAGCGACATGGAGGAGAGAAATGGAGGAGTGACATTAAGGAGTTACATTGAGGAGTAAGTTGGTGTAGCGACATGGAGGAGTGACCTGGAGGAGTGACATGGAGGAGTGAAATGGTGGAGTGACATGGAGGAGTGACATGGAGGAGTGAGTTGTTAGAGCGATATAGAGGAGAGACATGGAGGAGTGACATAGAGGAATTTCGTGGAGGGGAGGACATGGAGGAGTGACATGGAGAAGTGACAGGGCGGGATCACCAAGGAAGATTGATATGGTGGAGTGACATGGCGGAGGACATGGATGAGTGACTTGGAGGAGTGACATGGAGGAGTGACATGGAGGAGTGACATGAGGAGTGAGTTTGGGTAGCGACATGGAGGAGTGACATGGAGTAGCTACATGGAGGAGTTACATGGAGGAGTGACTTGGAGGAGCAACACGGAGGAGCGACATGGAGGAGTGACATGGAGTAGTGACATGAAGTAGCTACATGTAGGAGTTACATGGAGAAGTGACTTGGAGGAGCAACATGGAGGAGTGACATACAGGATTGTTGTGGAGGAGCAACACGGACGAGCGATATGGAGGAGTGACATGTAGTAGTGACAAGGAGGAGGGACATGGAGGAGTGACTTGGAGAAGTGACAGGGTTTATCAGGAAGGAGGGTTGATATGGTGGAGTGACATCGTGTAGGGACATGGGTGAGAGACTTGGAGGAGTGACATGGAGGAGCAACACTGAGGAGTGACATGGAGTAGTGACATGGAGGATGGACATGGAGGAGTGACATGGAAGACATATAGAGATGACATGGAGGAGTGAACTGGAGCAGTGACATAAACGAGTGACATGGAGGATTGACCTGGAGTAGCGACATGGAGGAGTGACATGAGGAATGAGTTGGTGTAGCGACATGGAGGAGTGACATGGAGGTGTGACATGGAGGAGTGACATAGAGGAGTGATGTGGAGGAGTGACATGGAGGAGGAACATGGAGGAGTGACATGGAAGACATATAGAAGTGACATGAATGAGTGACATGGAGGAGTGACAAGAAGGATTGAGTTGTTGTAGTGACATGGCGGAGGGACATAGATGAGTTACATGGAGGAGTGACATGGAAGAGTGACATGGAGGAGTGAGTTGGTGTAGCGACATGGAGGAGTGACATGGAGTAGCGACATAGAGTAGTAACATGAGGGGTGAGTTTGTGTAGCGACATGGAGGAGTGACATGGAGGAATGACATGGAGGAGTGACATGAAGGAGGGACATGGAGGAGCGATATGGAGGAGTGACATGAAAGAGTGTAAAGGAGGATTGAGTTTGTGTAGCTACATGGAGGAGTGACATGAAGTAGTGACATTGAGGAGTGACATTGAGGAATGACTTGGTGTAGTGACATGAAGGAGTGACTTTGAGTAGCGACATGGAGGAGTGACCTGGAGGAGTGACATGGAGGAGTGAAATGGTGGAGTGACATGGAGGAGTGACATAGAGGATTGATGTGGAGTAGTGACATGGAGGATGGACATGGAGGAGTGGCATGGAGGAGTGACCTAGAAGAGTGACATGTAGGAGTGACATGGAGGGGTGACATGGAGGAGTGACATAGAGTAGCGACATGGAGGAGATACATGGAGGAGTGACATGGAGGAATGACATGGAGGAGTGACATGGAGGAGGGACATGGAGGAGCAAAATGGAGGAGTGACATGAAAGAGTGTAAAGGAGGATTGAGTTTGTGTAGCGACATGGAGGAGTGACATGAAGTGGTATTATTGAGGAGTGACATTGTGGAGTGAGTTGGTGTAGTGACATGAAGGAGTGACTTTGAGCAGCGACATGGAGGAGTGACCTGGAGGAGTGATATGGAGGAGTGACATTGAGGAGTGAGTTGGTGTAGTAACATGCAGGAGTGACTTTGAGTATTGACATGGAGGAGTGACCTGGAGGAGTGACATGGAGGAGTGAAATTGTGGAGTGACATGGAGGAGTGAGTTGTTAGAGCGACATGGAGGAGAGAAATCAAGGAGTGACATGGAGGAGTGACATGGAGGAGTGACATTGAGGTGTGACATGGAGGAGTGACATAGAGGAGCGACGTGGAGGAGTGACATGGAGAAGTGACATGGATGAGTGACATGGAGGAGAGACAAGAAGGATTGAGTTGGTGTAGTGACATGGCGGAGGGACATAGATGAGTTACATGGAGGAGTGACATGGAAGAGCAACATGGAGGAGCGACGTGGAGGAGTGAGTTGTTGGAGCGACTTGGAGGAGTCACATGGAGTAGCGACATGGAGGAGTGACATGAAGTAGTGACATGGAGGAGTGACATTGAGGAGCGAGTTGGTGTAGTGACATGGAGGAGTGACTGAGTAGCGAAATGCAGGAGTGACCTGGAGGAGTGACATGGAGGAGTGCAATGGTGGAGTGACATGGAGGAGTGAGTTGTTATAGCGACATGGAGGACAAACATGGAGGAGAGACATGGAGGAGTGACATGGAGGAGTGACATAGAGGAGTGACATGGAGGAGAGACATGGAAGAGTGACATGGAGGAGTGAGTTGGTGTAGCGATATGGAGGAGTGACATGGAGTAGCGACATAGAGTAGTAACATGAGGAGTGAGTTTGTGTAGCGACATGGAGGAGTGACATGGAGGAATGACATGGAGGAGTGACATGAAGGAGGGACATGGAGGAGCGATATGGAGGAGTGACATGAAAGAGTGTAAAGGAGGATTGAGTTTGTGTAGCTACATGGAGGAGTGACATGAAGTAGTGACATTGAGGAGTGACATTGAGGAATGACTTGGTGTAGTGACATGAAGGAGTGACTTTGAGTAACGACATGGAGGAGTGACCTGGAGGAGTGACATGGAGGAGTTAAATGGTGGAGTGACATGTAGGAGTGAGTTGTTAGAGCGACATGGAGGAGAGACATGGAGAAGTGACATGGAGGAGTGACATGAGTAATGAGTTGGTGTAGCGACATGGAGGAGTGACATTGAGGTGTGACATGGAGGAGTTACATAGAGGAGCGACGTGGAGGAGTGACATGGAGAAGTGACATGGATGAGTGACATGGAGGAGTGACAAGAAGGATTGAGTTGGTGTAGTGACAAGGAGGAGCAACACGGAGGAGCGACATGGAGGAGTGACATGGAGGTGTGACATGGAGGAATGACATAGAGGAGCGACGTGGAGGAGTGACATGGAGAAGTGACATGGATGAGTGACATGGAGGAGAGACAAGAAGGATTGAGTTGGTGTAGTGACATGGCGGAGGGACATAGATGAATTACATGGAGGAGTGACATGGAAGAGCAACATGGAGGAGCGACGTGGAGGAGTGAGTTGTTGGAGCGACTTGGAGGAGTCACATGGAGTAGCGACATGGAGGAGTGACATGAAGTAGTGACATGGAGGAGTGACATTGAGGAGCGAGTTGGTGTAGTGACATGGAGGAGTGACTGAGTAGCGAAATGCAGGAGTGACCTGGAGGAGTGACATGGAGGAGTGCAATGGTGGAGTGACATGGAGGAGTGAGTTGTTATAGCGACATGGAGGACAAACATGGAGGAGAGACATGGAGGAGTGACATGGAGGAGTGACATAGAGGAGTGACATGGAGGAGAGACATGGAAGAGTGACATGGAGGAGTGAGTTGGTGTAGCGATATGGAGGAGTGACATGGAGTAGCGACATAGAGTAGTAACATGACGAGTGAGTTTGTGTAGCGACATGGAGGAGTGACATGGAGGAATGACATGGAGGAGTGACATGAAGGAGGGACATGGAGGAGCGATATGGAGGAGTGACATGAAAGAGTGTAAAGGAGGATTGAGTTTGTGTAGCTACATGGAGGAGTGACATGAAGTAGTGACATTGAGGAGTGACATTGAGGAATGACTTGGTGTAGTGACATGAAGGAGTGACTTTGAGTAACGACATGGAGGAGTGACCTGGAGGAGTGACATGGAGGAGTTAAATGGTGGAGTGACATGTAGGAGTGAGTTGTTAGAGCGACATGGAGGAGAGACATGGAGAAGTGACATGGAGGAGTGACATGAGTAATGAGTTGGTGTAGCGACATGGAGGAGTGACATTGAGGTGTGACATGGAGGAGTTACATAGAGGAGCGACGTGGAGGAGTGACATGGAGAAGTGACATGGATGAGTGACATGGAGGAGTGACAAGAAGGATTGAGTTGGTGTAGTGACATGGCGGAGGGACATAGATGAGTTACATGGAGGAGTGACATGGAAGAGCAACATGGAGGAGCGACATGGAGGAGTGAGTTGGTGGAGCGACATGGAGGAGTCACATGGAGTAGCGACATGGAGGAGTGACATGAAGTAGTGACATGGAGGAGTGACATTGAGGAGCGAGTTAGTGTAGTGACATGGAGGAGTGACTGATTAGCGAAATGGAGGAGTGACCTGGAGGAGTGACATGGAGGAGTGCAATGGTGGAGTGACATGGAGGAGTGAGTTTTTATAGCGACATGGAGGACAAACATGGAGGAGTGACATGGAGAAGTTACATGGAGGAGTGACATAGAGGAGTGACATGGAGGAGAGACATGGAATAGTGACATGGAGGAGTGAGTTGGTGTAGCGACATGGAGGAGTGACATGGAGTAGCGACATAGAGGATGGACATGGAGGAGTGACATGGAAGATATATAGAGGTGACATGGAGGAGTGAATTGGAGGACTGACATAAAGGAGTGACATGGAGGAATGACATGGAGGAGTGACAAGAAGTATTGACATGGAGGAGTGAGTTGGTGTAGCGACATGGAGGAGTGACATGGAGTAGTGATATATAGTAGTAACATGAGGAGTGAGTTTGTGTAGCGACATGGAGGATTGACATGGAGGAGTGATATGGAGGAGTGACATAGAGTAGCGACATGGAGGAGATACATGGAGGAGTGACATGGAGGAATGACATGGAGGAGTGACCTGGAGGAGGGACATGGAGGAGTGAAAGTGTGGAGTGACATGGAGGAGTGAGTTGTTATAGCGACATGGAGGAGAGAAATGGAGGAGTGATATGGAGGAGTGACATTGAGGAGTGAGTTGGTGTAGTAACATGCAGGAGTGACTTTGAGTATTGACATGGAGGAGTGACCTGGAGGAGTGACATGGAGGAGTGAAATTGTGAAGTGACATGGAGGAGTGAGTTTTTAGAGCGACATGGAGGGAGAGAAATCAAGGAGTGACATGGAGGAGTGACATGGAGGAGTGACATTGAGGTGTGATATGGAGGAGTGACATAGAGGAGCGACGTGGAGGAGTGACATGAAGGAGTGACATGGAGGAGTGACCTTGAGGAGTGACATGGAGGACTGAAATGGTGGAGTGACATTGAGGAGTGAGTTGTTATAGCGACATGGAGGAAAAACATGGAGGAGTGACATGGAGGAGTGACATGGAGGAGTGACATAGAGGAGTGACGTGGAGGAGAGACATGGAGGAGTGACATAGAGGAGTGACGTGGAGGAGAGACATGTAGAAGTGACATGGAGGACTGACTTGGAGGAGTGACAAGGAGGAGCAACACGGAGGAGCGACATGCAGGAGTGACATGGAGTAGTGACATGGAGGATGGACATGGAGGAGTGACTTGGAGAAGTGACAAGGTTGATCAGGAAGGAGAGTTTTTATGGTGGAGTGAAATCGTGGAGGGACATGGGTGAGTGACTTGGAGGAGTTACAAGGAGGAGCAACACGGAGGAGCGACATGGAGGAGTGACATGGAGTAGTGAAAAGGAGGATGGACATGGAGGAGTGACATGGAAGACATATAGAGGTGACATGGAGGAGTGAATTGGAGGAGTGACAAGAAGTATTGACATGGAGGAGTGACATGGAGGAGTGACATAGAGTAGCAACATGGAGGAGATACATGGAGGAGTGACATGGAGGAATGACATGGAGGAGTGACATGGAGGAGGGACATGGAGGAGCGATATGGAGGAGTGACATGAAAGAGTGTAAAGGAGGATTGAGTTTGTGTAGCGACATGGAGGAGTGACATGAAGTATTGACATTGAGGAGTGAGTTGGTGTAGTGACATGTTGGAGTTACTTTGAGGAGTGACATGGAGGAGTGAAATGGTGGAGTGACATGGAGGAGTGAGTTGTTAGAGCGACATGGAGGAGTGACATGGAGTATCGACATGGAGGAGTGACATGGAGGTGTGACATGGAGGAGTGACATAGAGGAGTGACGTGGAGGAGTGAAATGGATGAGTGACATGGAGGAGTGACAAGAAGGGTTGAGTTGGTGTAGTGACATGGAGGAGTGACTTTGAGTAACGACATGGAGGAGTGACTTGGAGAAGTGACAGAATTGATCAGGAAGGAGGGTTGATATGGTGGAGTGACATGGTGGAGGGACATGGGTGAGTGACTTGGAGGAGTGACAAGGAGGAGCAACACGGAGGAGCGACATGGAGGAGTGACATGGAGGATGGACATGGAGGAGAGACTTGGAGAAGTGACAGGGTTGATCAGGAAGGAGGGTTGATATGGTGGATTGACATCGTGGAGGGACATGGGTGAGTGACTTGGAGGAGTGACAAGGAGGAGCAACACGGAGGAGCGAGATGGGGGAGTGACATGGAGTAGTGACATGGAGGATGGACATGGAGGAGTGACTTGGAGAAGTGACAGGATTGATCAGGAAGGAGGGTTTATATGGTGGAGTCACATCGTAGAAGTACATGGGTGAGTGACTTGGAGGAGTGACAAGAAGGAGCAACATGGAGGAGCGACATGGAGGAGTGAATTAGAGTAGTGACATGGAGGATGGACATGGAGGAGTGACATGGAAGACATATAGAGAGTGAATTGGAGTTGTGACATGGAGGAGTGACATTGAGGAGTGAGTTGGTGTAGCGACATGGAGGAGTGACATGGAGGAGTGAGTTGGTGTAGCGACATGGAGGAGTGACATGGAGTAGTGATATATAGTAGTAACATGAGGAGTGAGTTTGTGTAGCGACATGGAGGATTGACATGGAGGAGTGATATGGAGGAGTGACATAGAGTAGCGACATGGAGGAGATACATGGAGGAGTGACATGGAGGAATGACATGGAGGAGTGACATGGAGGAGGGACATGGAGGAGTGAAATGGTGGAGTGACATGGAGGAGTGAGTTGTTATAGCGACATGGAGGAGAGAAATAGAGGAGTGATATGGAGGAGTGACATTGAGGAGTGAGTTGGTGTAGTAACATGCAGGAGTGACTTTGAGTATTGACATGGAGGAGTGACCTGGAGGAGTGACATGGAGGAGTGAAATTGTGGAGTGACAAGGAGGAGTGAGTTTTTAGAGCGACATGGAGGAGAGAAATCAAGGAGTGACATGGAGGAGTGACATGGAGGAGTGACATTGAGGTGTGACATGGAGGAGTGACATAGAGGAGCGACGTGGAGGAGTGACATGGAGGAGTGACATGGAGGAGTGACCTGGAGGAGTGACATGGAGGACTGAAATGGTGGAGTGACATTGAGGAGTGAGTTGTTATAGCGACATGGAGGAGAGAAATGGAGGAGTGATATGGAGGAGTGACATTGAGGAGTGAGTTGGTGTAGTAACATGCAGGAGTGACATTGAGTATTGACATGGAGGAGTGACCTGGAGGAGTGACATGGAGGAGTGAGTTGGTGTAGTGACATGGAGGAGGGACATAGATGAGTTACATGGAGGAGTGACATGGAAGAGTGACATGGAGGAGTGAGTTGGTGGAGTGACATGGAGGAGTGAGTTGTTAGAGCGACATGGAGTAGAGACATGGAGGAGTGACATGGAGGAGTGACATGGAGGAGTGACCTGGAGGAGTGACATGAAGGAGTGAAATGGTGGAGTGACATGGAGGAGTGAGTTGTTAGAGCGACATGGAGTAGAGACATGGAGGAGTGATATAGAGGATTGACATGGAGGAGTGACATAGAGGAATGACGTGGAGGAGAGACATGGAAGAGTGACATGGAGAAGTGACAGGGCAGATAACAAAAGAAGATTGATATGGTGGAGTGACAAGGCGGAGGGACGTGGATGAGTGAAATGGAGGAGTGACACGGAGGAGCAACATGGAGGAGTGACCTGGAGGAGTGACATGGAGGAGTGAGTTGTTATAACGACATGGAGGAGAGAAATGGAGGAGTGACATGGAGGAGTGAGTTGATGGAGCGACATGGAGGAGTCACATGGAGGAGTGACATGGAGGAGTGACATGGAGGAGTAACATGGAGGAAGTAGTTGGTTGAGCGACATGGAGGAGTCACATGGAGGTGTGACATGGAGGAGTGACATGGAGGAGTGACATGGAGGAGTAACATGGAGGAAGGAGTTGGTGGAGCGACATGGAGGAGTCACATGGAGGTGTGAAATGGAGGAAAGACATGGAGGAGTGACATGGAGGAGGGACATGGAAGAGCGATATGGAGGATTGACATGAAAGAGTGTAAAGGAGGATTTAGTTTGTGTAGCGACATGGAGGAGTGACATGAAGTAGTAACATTGAGGAGTGACTTTGAGGAGTGAGTTGGTGTAGTGACATGGAGGAGTGACTTTGAGGAGTGACATGGAGGAGTGAAATGGTGGAGTGACATGGAGTAGTAACATGGAGGAGTTACATGAGTAATGAGTTGGTGTAGCGACATGGAGGAGTGACATGGAGGTGTGACATGGAGGAGTGACATAGAGGAGTGACGTGGAGGAGTGACATGGAGGAGGGTACATGGAGGAGTGACATGGAAGACATATAGAGGTGACATGGATGAGTGACATGGAGGAGTGACATGAAGGAGGGACATGGAGGAGCGATATGGAGGAGTGACATGAAAGAGTGTAAAGGAGGATTGAGTTTGTGTAGCTACATGGAGGAGTGACATGAAGTAGTGACATTGAGGAGTGACATTGAGGAATGACTTGGTATAGTGACATGAAGGAGTGACTTTGAGTAGCGACATGGAGGAGTGACCTGGAGGAGTGACATGGAGGAGTGAAATGGTGGAGTGACATGTAGGAGTGAGTTGTTAGAGCGACATGGAGGAGAGACATGGAGAAGTGACATGGAGGAGTGACATGAGTAATGAGTTGGTGTAGCGACATGGAGGAGTGACATTGAGGTGTGACATGGAGTAGTGACATAGAGGAGCGACGTGGAGGAGTGACATGGAGAAGTGACATGGATGAGTGACATGGAGGAGTGACAAGAAGGATTGAGTTGGTGTAGTGACATGGCGGAGGGACATAGATGAGTTACAAGGAGGAGTGACATGGAAGAGCAACATGGAGGAGCGACGTGGAGGAGTGAGTTGGTGGAGCGACATGGAGGAGTCACATGGAGTAGCGACTTGGAGGAGTGACATGAAGTAGTTACATGGAGGAGTGACATTGAGGAGTGAGTTGGTGTAGTGACATGGAGGAGTGACTGATTAGCGAAATGGAGGAGTGACCTGGAGGAGTGACATGGAGGAGTGCAATGGTGGAGTGACATGGAGGAGTGAGTTGTTATAGCAACATGGAGGACAAACATGGAGGAGTGACATGGAGGAGTGACATGGAGGAGTGACATATAGGAGTGACATGGTGGAGAGACATGGAAGAGTGACATGGAGGAGTGAGTTGGTGTAGCGAGCGACATGGAGGAGTGACATGGAGTAGCGACATAGAGGATGGACATGGAGGAGTGACATGGAAGACATATAGAAGTGACATGGAGGAGTGAATTGGAGGACTGACATAAAGGAGTGACATGGAGGAATGACATGGAGGAGTGACAAGAAGTATTGACATGGAGGAGTGAGTTGGTGTAGCGACTTGGAGGAGTGACATGGAGTAGTGACATAGAGTAGTAACATGAGGAGTGAGTTTGTGTAGCGACATGGAGAAGTGACATGGAGTAGTGACATAGAGTAGTAACATGAGGAGTGAGTTTGTGTAGCGACATGGAGGAGTGACATGGAGGAGTGACATGGAGGAGTGACATGGAGTAGTGACATGAAGTAGCTACATGTAGGAGTTACATGGAGGAGTGACTTGGAGGAGCAACATGGAGGAGTGACATAGAGGATTGTTGTGGAGGAGCAACACGGACGAGCGACATGGAGGAGTGACATGTAGTAGTGACAAGGAGGAGGGACATGGAGGAGTGACTTGGAGAAGTGACAGGGTTTATCAGGAAGGAGGGTTGATATGGTGGAGTGACATTGTGTAGGGACATGGGTGAGAGACTTGGAGGAGTGACATGGAGGAGCAACACGGAGGAGTGACATGGAGTAGTGACATGGAGGATGGACATGGAGGACTGACATGGAAGACATATAGAGATGACATGGAGGAGTGAACTGGAGCAGTGACATAAACGAGTGACATGGAGGATTGACATGGAGTAGCGACATGGAGGAGTGACATGAGGAATGAGTTGGTGTAGCGACATGGAGGAGTGACATGGAGGTGTGACATGGAGGAGTGACATGAAGTAGTGACATGGAGGAGTGACATTGAGGAGCGAGTTGGTGTAGTGACATGGAGGAGTGACTGATTTGCGAAATGGAGGAGTGACCTGGAGGAGTGACATGGAGGAGTGCAATGGTGGAGTGACATGGAGGAGTGAGTTGTTATAGCGACATGGAGGATAAACATGGAGGAGTGACATGGAGGAGTGACATATAGGAGTGACATGGAGGAGAGACATGGAGGAGTTACATGGATGAGTGACTTGGAGGAGCAACACGGAGGAGCGACATGGAGGAGTGACATGGAGTAGTGACATGAAGTAGCTACATGTAGGAGTTACATGGAGGAGTGACTTGGAGGAGCAACATGGAGGAGTGACATAGAGGATTGTTGTGGAGGAGCAACACGGAGGAGCGACATGGAGGAGTGACATGTAGTAGTGACAAGGAGGAGGGACATGGAGGAGTGACTTGGAGAAGTGACAGGGTTTATCAGGAAGGAGGGTTGATATGGTGGAGTGACATCGTGTAGGGACATGGGTGAGAGACTTGGAGGAGTGACATGGAGGAGCAACACGGAGGAGTGACATGGAGTAGTGACATGGAGGATGGACATGGAGGAGTGACATGGAAGACATATAGAGATGACATGGAGGAGTGAACTTTAGCAGTGACATAAACGAGTGACATGGAGGATTGACATGGAGTAGCGACATGGAGAGTGACATGAGGAATGAGTTGGTGTAGCGACATGGAGGAGTGACATGGAGGTGTGACATGGAGGAGTGACATAGAGGAGTGATGTGGAGGAGTGACATGGAGGAGGAACATGGAGGAGTGACATGGACGACATATAGAAGTGAAATGGATGAGTGACATGGAGGAGTGACAAGAAGGATTGAGTTGGTGTAGTGACATGGCGGAGGGACATAGATGAGTTACATGGAGGAGTGACATGGAAGAGTGACATGGAGGAGTGAGTTGGTGTAGCGACATGGAGGAGTGACATGGAGTAGCGACATAGAGTAGTAACATGAGGAGTGAGTTTGTGTAGCGACATGGAGGAGTGACATGGAGGAATGACATGGAGGAGTGACATGAAGGAGGGACATGGAGGAGCGATATGGAGGAGTGATATGAAAGAGTGTAAAGGAGGAGTGAGTTTGTGTAGCTACATGGAGGAGTGACATGAAGTAGTGACATTGAGGAGTGACATTGAGGAAAGACTTGGTGTAGTGACATGAAGGAGTGACTTTGAGTAGCGACATGGAGGAGTGACCAGGAGGAGTGACATGGAGGAGTGAAATGGTGGAGTGACATGTAGGAGTGAGTTGTTAGAGCGACATGGAGGAAAGACATGGAGAAGTGACATGGAGGAGTGACATGAGTAATGAGTTGGTGTAGCGACATGGAGGAGTGACATTGAGGTGTGACATGGAGGAGTGACATAGAGGAGTGACGTGGAGGAGTGACATGGAGAAGTGACATGGATGAGTGACATGGAGGAGTGACAAGAAGGATTGAGTTGGTATAGTGACATGGCGGAGGGACATAGATGAGTTACATGGAGGAGTGACATGGAAGAGCAACATGGAGGAGCGACGTGGAGGAGTGAGTTTGTGGAGCGACATGGAGGAGTCACATGGAGTAGCGACATGGAGGAGTGACATGAAGTAGTGACATGGAGGAGTGACATTGAGGAGCTAGTTGGTGTAGTGACATGGAGGAGTGACTGATTAGCAAAATGGAGGAGTGACCTGGAGGAGTGACATGGAGGAGTGCAATGGTGGAGTGACATGGAGGAGTGAGTTGTTATAGCGACATGGAGGACAAACATGGAGGAGTGACATGGAGGAGTGACATATAGGAGTGACATGGAGGAGAGACATGGAAGAGTGACATGGAGGAGTGAGTTGGTGTAGCGACATGGAGGAGTGACATGGAGTAGCGACATAGAGGATGGACATGGAGGAGTGACATGGAAGACATATAGAAGTGACATGGAGGAGTGAATTGGAGGACTGACATAAAGGAGTGACATGGAGGAATGACATGGAGGAGTGACAAGAAGTATTGACATGGAGGAGTGACATTTAGGAGTGAGTTGGTGTAGTGACATGGAGGAGTGACTTTGAGTAGCGACATGGAGGAGTGACATGAAGTAGTTACATTGAGGAGTGACATTGAGGAGTGAGTTGATGTCGTTACATGGAGGAGTGACTTTGAGTAGCGACATGGAGGAGTGACCTGGAGGAGTGACATGGAGGAGTGAAATGGTGGAGTGACATGGAGGAGTGACATAGAGGATTGATGTGGAGTAGTGACATGGAGGATGGACATGGAGGAGTGGCATGGAGGAGTGACCGAGAAGAGTGACATGTAGGAGTGACATGGAGGAGTGACATTGAGGAGTGACATTGAGGAGTGAGTTGGTGTAGCGACATGGAGGAGTGACATGGAGGAGTGACATAGAGTAGCGACATGGAGGAGATACATGGTGGAGTGACATGGAGGAATGACATGGAGGAGTGACATGAAGTAGTGACATTGAGGAGTGACATTGAGGAGTGAGTTGGTGTAGTGACATGGAGGAGTGACTTTGACTAGCGACTTGGAGGAGTGACCTGGAGGAGTGACATGGAAGAGTGAGTTGTTATAGCGACATGGAGGAGAGAAATGGAGGAGTGACATTAAGGAGTTACATTGAGGAGTAAGTTGGTGTAGCGACATGGAGGAGTGACCTGGAGGAGTGACATGGAGGAGTGAAATGGTGGAGTGACATGGAGGAGTGACATGGAGGAGTGAGTTGTTTAGAGCGATAAAGAGGAGAGACATGGAGGAGTGACATGTAGGAGTGACATGGAGGAGTGACATAGAGGAATTTCATGGAGGGGAGACATGGAGGAGTGACATGGAGAAGTGACAGGGCGGATCACCAAGGAAGATTGATATGGTGGAGTGACATGGCGGAGGGACATGGATGAGTGACTTGGAGGAGTGACATGGAGGAGTGACATGGAGGAGTGACATGAGGAGTGAGTTTGGGCAGCGACATGGAGGAGTGACATGGAGTAGCTACATGGAGGAGTTACATGGAGGAGTGACTTGGAGGAGCAACACGGAGGAGCGACATGGAGGAGTGACATGGAGTAGTGACATGAAGTAGCTACATGTAGGAGTTACATGGAGGAGTGACTTGGAGGAGAAACATGGAGGAGTGACATAGAGGATTGTTGTGGAGGAGCAACACGGACGAGCGACATGGAGGAGTGACATGTAGTAGTGACAAGGAGGAGGGACATGGAGGAGTGACTTGGAGAAGTGACAGGGTTTATCAGGAAGGAGGGTTGATATGTGGAGTGACATTGTGTAGGGACATGGGTGAGAGACTTGGAGGAGTGACATGGAGGAGCAACACGGAGGAGTGACATGGAGTAGTGACATGGAGGATGGACATGGAGGAGTGACATGGAAGACATATAGAGATGACATGGAGGAGTGAACTGGAGCAGTGACATAAACGAGTGACATGGAGGATTGACATGGAGTAGCGACATGGAGGAGTGACATGAGGAATGAGTTGGTGTAGCGACATGGAGGAGTGACATGGAGGTGTGACATGGAGGAGTGACATAGAGGAGTGATGTGGAGGAGTGACATGGAGGAGGAACATGGAGGAGTGACATGGAAGACATATAGAAGTGACATGAATGAGTGACATGGAGGAGTGACAAGAAGGATTGAGTTGGTGTAGTGACATGGTGGAGGGACATAGATGAGTTACATGGAGGAGTGACATGGAAGAGTGACATGGAGGAGTGAGTTGGTGTAGCGACATGGAGGAGTGACATGGAAGTAGCGACATAGAGTAGTAACATGAGGAGTGAGTTTGTGTAGCGACATGGAGGAGTGACATGGAGGAGTGACATGAAGGAGGGACATGGAGGAGCGATATGGAGGAGTGACATGAAAGAGTGTAAAGGAGGATTGAGTTTGTGTAGCTACATGGAGGAGTGACATGAAGTAGTGACATTGAGGAGTGACATTGAGGAATGACTTGGTGTAGTGACATGAAGGAGTGACTTTGAGTAGCGACATGGAGGAGTGACCTGGAGGAGTGACATGGAGGAGTGAAATGGTGGAGTGACATGTAGGAGTGAGTTGTTAGAGCGACATGGAGGAGAGACATGGAGAAGTGACATGGAGGAGTGACATGAGTAATGAGTTGGTGTAGCGACATGGAGGAGTAACATTGAGGTGTGACATGGAGGAGTGACATAGAGGAGCAACGTGGAGGAGGTGACATGGAGAAGTGACATGGATGAGTGACATGGAGGAGTGAGAAGAAGTAGTGACATGGAAGAGTGACATTGAGGAGTGAGTTGGTGTAGCGACATGGATGATTGACATGGAAGTAGCGACATAGAGTAGTAACATGAGGAGTGAGTTGGTGTAAGCGACATGGAGGAGTCACATGGAGTAGCGACATGGAGGAGTGACATGAAGTAGTGACATGGAGGAGCGACGTGGAGGAGTGAGTTGGTGGAGCGACATGGAGGACTCACATGGAGTAGCGACATGGAGGAGTGACATGAAGTAGTGACATGGAGGAGTGACATTGAGGAGCGAGTTGGTGTAGTGACATGGAGTGACTGATTAGCGAAATGGAGGAGTGACCTGGAGGAGTTACATGGAGGAGTGCAATGATGGAGTGACATGGAGGAGTGAGTTGTTATAGCGACATGGAGGACAAACATGGAGGAGTGACATGGAGGAGTGACATGAAGGAGTGACATAGAGGAGTGACATGAAGGAGAGACATGGAAGAGTGACATGGAGGAGTGAGTTGGTGTAGCGACATGGAGGAGTGACATGGAGTAGCGACATAGAGGATGGACATGGAGGAGTGACATGGAAGACATATAGAGGTGACATGGAGGAGTGAATTGGAGGACTGACATAAAGGAGTGACATGGAGGAATGAAATGGAGGAGTAACAAGAAGTATTGACATGTAGGAGTGAGTTGGTGTAGCGACATGGAGGAGTGACATGGAGTAGTGACATAGAGTAGTAACATGAGGAGTGAGTTGTGTAGCGACATGGAGGATTGACATGGAGGAGTGACATGGAGGATTGACATAGAGTAGCAACATGGAGGAGATACATGGAGGAGTGACATGGAGGAATGACATGGAGGAGTGACATGGAGGAGGGACATGGAGGAGCGATATGGAGGAGTGACATGAAGAGTGTAAAGGAGGATTGAGTTTGTGTAGCGACATGGAGGAGTGACATGAAGTAGTGACATTGAGGAGTGACATTGAGGAATGACTTGGTGTAGTGACATGAAGGAGTGACTTTGAGTAGCGACAAGGAGGAGTGACCTGGAGGAGTGACATGGAGGAGTGAAATGGTGGAGTGACATGGAGGAGTGTCTTTGAGGAGTGACAAGGAGGAGTGAAATGGTGGAGTGACATGGACGAAGTGAGTTGTTAGAGCGACATGGAGGAGTGGACATGGAGTAGCGACATGGAGGAGTGACATGAGTAATGAGTTGTGTAGCGACATGGAGGAGTGACATGGAGGTGTGACTTGGAGGAGTTACATAGAGGAGCGACGTGGAGGAGTGACATGGAGGAGGGACATGGAGGAGAGTGACATGGAAGACATATAGAATTGACATGGATGAGTGACATGGAGGAGTGACATGGAGTAGTGACATAGAGTAGTAACATGAGGAGTGAGTTTGTGTAGCGACATGGAGGAGTGACATGGAGTAGTGACATGAAGTAGCTACATGTAGGAGTTACATGGAGGAGTGACTTGGAGGACTGACATAAAAGAAGTATTGACATGGAGGAGTGAGTTGGTGTAGCGACATGGAGGAGTGACATGGAGTAGTGACATAGAGTAGTAACATGAGGAGTGAGTTTGTGTAGCGACATGGAGGATTGACATGGAGGAGTGACATGGAGGAGTGACATAGAGTAGCAACATGGAGGAGATACATGGAGGAGTGACATGGAGGAATGAACATGGAGGAGTGACATGGAGGAGGGACATGGAGGAATCGATATGGAGGAGAGTGACATGAAGTAGTGACATTGAGGAGTGACATATGAGGAGTGAGTTGATGAGACGTGACATGGAGGAGTGTCTTTCAGGAGTGACAAGGAGGAGTGAAATGGTGGAGTGACATGGACGAGTGAGTTGTTAGAGCGACATGGAGGAGTGACATGGAGTAGCGACATGGAGGAGTGATATGAGTAATGAGTTGGTGTAGCGACATGGAGGAGTGACATGGAGGTGTGACTTGGAGGAGTTACATAGAGGAGCGACGTGGAGGAGTGACATGGAGGAGGGACATGGAGGAGTGACATGGAAGACATATAGAGGTGACATGGAGGAGTGAATTGGAGGAGTGACATGGAGGAATGACATGGAGGAGTGACAAGAAGTATTGACATGGAGGAGTGACATTTAGGAGTGAGTTGGTGTAGTGACATGGAGGAGTGACATGAAGTAGAGACATTGAGGTGTGACATGGAGGAGTGACATGGAGGAGTGACTTTGAGGTGTGACATGGAGGAGTGACATAGAGGAGCAATGTGGAGGAGTGACATGGAGAAGTGACATGGATGAGTGACATGGAGGAGAGACAAGAAGGATTGAGTTGGTGTAGTGACATGGC
>CM025825.1:34306648-34396876 GCA_014673565.1 Sebastes schlegelii
TCCATGTCACTCATCCATTCATGTCACTCCTTTATGTCACAACTCCAATTCCTCCTCCATGTCCATCCTCCATGTCACTCCTCCATGTCTATCCTCCGTGTTGCTCCTCCTTGTCACTCCTCCAAGTCACTCACCCATGTCTCTCCATGATTCACTCCACCATATCAACCCTCCTTCCTGATCAACCCTATCACTTCTCCAACTCCCTCCATGTCTATCCTCCATGTCACTACTCCACATCAATCCTCTATGACACTCCTCATGTCGCTCTAAACACTCATCTTTCCTTCCTCCATGTCGCTACTCAAGTCACTCCTCCATGTCACTACTCCAACTCAACCCTTCTTGTCACTCCTCCATGTCACTCATCCATTTCACTCCTCCATGTCGCTACTCCATGTCACTCCTCCGTCGCTCTAAAAACTCACTCCTCCATGTCACTCCACCATTTCACTCCTCCATGTCACTCCTCAATCACTCCACCATGTCACTACACCAACTCACTCCTCATGTCAATACTTCATGTCACTCTCCATGTCGCTACACAAACTCAATCCTCCTTTACACTCTTTCATGTCACTCCTCCATGTCATTCCTCCATGTCACTCCTCCATGTATCTCCTCCATGTTGCTACTCTATGTCACTCCTCTGTCACTCCTCCATGTCGCTACACAACTCACTCCTCAATGTCACTCCTCCATGTCAATACTTCGTGTCACTCCTCCATCATTCCTCCATGTCACTCCTTTATGTCAGTCCCCAATTCACTCCTCCATGTCACCTCTATATGTCTTCCATGTCACTCCTCTCATGTCCATCCTCCTTTTCACTACTTCATGTCACACTCCTCCATGTCCGCTCCTCCGTGTTGCTCCTCCTTGTAACTCCTCCAAATCACTCACCCATGTCCCTCCGCGATTTCACTCCACCATAAAAACTCTCCTTCCTGATCACCCTGTCACTCCTCCATGTCCATCCTCCATGTCACTACTCCATGTCACTCCTCCATGTCGCTCCTCCTGTTGCTCCTCCTTGTCACTCCTCCAAGTCAGTCCTCCATGTCACTTCTACATGTCTCTCCTCCACGTCACTCCTCTATGTCACTCCTCCATGTCACTCCTCCACGTTGCTCCTCCATGTTGCTCTTCCATGTCACTCCTCCATGTAACTCATCTATGTCCCTCCGCCATGTCACTACACCAACTCAATCCTTCTTGTCAATACTCCATGTCACTCATCCATGTCACTTCTATGTCTTCCATGTCACTCCTCCATGTCCCTCCTCCATGTCACTCCTCTACGTCGCTCCTCTATCTCACTCCTCCATGTCACACCTCCATGTTCCTCCATGTCGTTATTCCATGTCACTCCTCCATGTCGCTACACCAACTCACTCCTCATGTTACTACTCTATGTCGCTACTCTATGTCAATCCTCCATGTCGCTACACCAACTCACTCCTCAATGTCACTCTTCCATGTCACTACTTCTTCTCACTCCTCCATGTCACTCATCCATGTTATTCCTCCATGTCACTCCTTTATGTCACTCCTCCAATTCACTCCTCCATGTCACTCCTCCATGTCACTCATCCATGTCCCTCCTCCATGTCACTCCATCCAATCAATCTTCCTTGGTTATCCGACCTGTCACTTCTCCATGTCACTCTTCCATGTCTCTCCTCCACGTCACTCCTCTCTATTTCACTCCTCCATGTCACTCCTCCATGTCGCTACACCAACTCAATCCTCCTTGTCACTCCTCCATGTCGCTCCTTCAAGTTGCTCTCCTCCATGTCACTCCTCCATTTCACTCCACGACGTCTCTCCTCTACGTCACTCCTCATGTCACTACACCAACTCAATCCTCTTTGTCACTCCTCCATATCACTCATCCATATCATTCCTCCATGTCACTCCTTTATGTCAATTCTCCAAGTCACTCCTCCATGTAACTCCTCCATGTAGCTACTCCATGTCACTCCTCCATGTCACTCCTCCATGTCGCTATTCCATGTCAGTCCTCCATGTCGCTACACCAACTCAGTCTTTCATGTTACTCCTCCATGTTGCTACTCCATGTGACTCCTCCATGTCGCTCCACCAACTCCTTCCTCCATGTTACTCCTCCATGTCACTCCTCCATGTCACTCCTTCATGTCACTCCGCCATGTAACTCCTCCATGTAGCTACTCCATGTCACTCCTCCATGTCGCTACACCAACTCACTCCTCATGTCACTCCTCCATGTCACTCCTCCATGTCACTCCTCCAAGTCACTTACCCATGTCCTTCCACGATGTCACTCCACCATATAAACCCTCCTTCCTGATCAACCCTGTCACTTCTCCAAGTCACTCACCCTTGTCCCTCCGCGATGTCACTCCACCATATCAACCCTCCTTTTTGATCCGCCCTGTCACTTATCCATGTCACTCCTCCATGTGTCGCTACTTCATGTCACTCCTCCATGTCGCTACACAAACTCAACCCTCCTTGTCACTCCTCCATGTCACTCATCCATGTCATTCCTCATGTCACTCCTTCATGTCACTTCTCCAAAGTCACTCCTCCATGTCACTCCTCCATGTCACTCATCCATGTCCCTCCGCTATGTCACTCCACCCTATCAATCTCCCTTGGTGATCCGACCTGTCACTTCTCCATGTCACTCTTCCATGTCGCTACACAAACTCACTCCTCATGTCACTCTTCCATGTCACTCCTCCAAGTCACTCACCCATGTCCCTCCGTGATGTCACTCCACCATATAAACCCTCCTTTTTGATCCGCCCTGTCACTTCTCCATGTCACTCCTCCATGTCTCTCTCCTCCACGTCACTGCTCTATGTCACTCCTCCATGTCACTCCTACATGTCACTCCTCCATGTCTCTCCTCTATGTCACTCTAAAAACTCACTCCTCCATGTCACTCCTCCATGTCACTCCACCATTTCACTCCTCCAAGTCACTCCTCAAGGTCACTCCTCCATGTCGCTATAACAACTCACTCCGCCATGTCTCTCCTCCAGGTCACTCCCTCCATGTCACTCCTCCAGGTCACTCCTCCATGTCGCTACACCAACTTACTCCTCAATGTCACTCCTTCATGTCACTCCTCCATTTCTCTCCTCCATGTCGCTATAAAACTCACCCCTCCATGTCTCTCCTCCAGGTCACTCCTCCATGTCGCTATAACAACTCACTCCTCCATGTCTCTCCTCCAGGTCACTCCTCCATGTCACTCCACCATTCAGCTCCTCCATGTCACTCCTCCAGGTCACTCATTCCATGGTTCACTACTCCAAGTCACTCCTCCATGTCCACTCAGCCATGTCATTCCTCCATGTCACTCCGTTTATGTCAATCCTCCAATTCACTCCTCCATGTCCCTGCTATATGTTCTTCCAGGTCACTCCTCTCCATGGCCAGAGATCTCCATGTCGCTAACCACTACTCACTCTTTCCATGTCACTCCTCCATGTCCGGTCCTCCATGTTTTTGCCTCCTCCGTGTCACGCCTTCCAATGTACACATCATGTCCATTGTCCCTGTCGCGCCTTGGTCACTCCACCATAGTCAATCTTCTTTTGTTATCCTGCCCTGTCACTTCTCCATGTCACTGCTTCCATGTCTCTCCTCCACGTCATTCCTCTATGTCACTCCTCCATGTCACTCCTCTATGTCACTCCCTCCATGTCTCTACTCCATGTCGCTCTAAACAACTCACTCCTCCATGTCACTCCACCATTTCACTCCTTCATGTCACTCCACCAGGTCACTCCTCCATGTCACTACTTCATGTCAACTCCTCCATGTCGTTACACAAACTCAACCCTCCTTGTCACCTCCTCCATATCACTCTTCCATGTCTCTCCTCCATGTCACTCCTCTATGTCACTTCTCCATGTCACTCCTCCATGTCACTCCTTTATGTCAGTCCTCCAATTCACTCCTCCATGTCACCTCTATATGTCTTCCATGTCACTCCTCCATGTCCCATCCTCCTTTTCACTACTTCATGTCACTCCTCCATGTCGCTCCTCCGTGTTGCTCCTCCTTGTAACTCCTCCAAGTCACTCACCCATGTCCCTCCGCGATTTCACTCCACCATAAAAACTCTCCTTCCTGATCAACCCTGTCACCTCCTCCATGTCCATCCTCCATGTCACTACTCCATGTCACTCCTCCATGTCGCTCCTCCGTGTTGCTCCTCCTTGTCACTCCTCCAAGTCAGTCCTCCATGTCACTTCTACATGTCTCTCCTCCACGTCACTCCTCTATGTCACTCCTCCACACGTTGCTCCTCCATGTTGCTCTCTCCATGTCACTCCCTCCATGTAACTCATCTATGTCCCTCCGCCATGTTCACTACACCACACTCAATCCTTCTTGTCAATACTCCATGTCACTCATCCATGTCACTTCTATGTCTTCCATGTCACTTCCTCCATGTCCCTCCTCCATGTCACTCCTCTACGTCGCTCCTCTATCTCACTCCTCCATGTCACACACTCCCATGTTCCTTCCATGTCGTTATTCCATGTCACTCCTCCATGTCGCCTACACCAACTCACTCCTCATGTTACTACTCTATGTCGCTACTCTATGTCAATCCTCCATGTCGCTACACCAACTCACTCCTCAATGTCACTCTTCCATGTCACTACTTCTTCTCACTCCTCCATGTCACTCATCCATGTTATTCCTCCATGTCACTCTCTCTTATGTCACTCCTCCAATTCACTCCTCCATGTCACTCCTCCATGTCACTCATCCATGTCCCTCCTCCATGTCTACTCCATCCAATCATCTTCCTTGGTTTATCCGACCCTGTCACTTCTCCATGTCACTCTTCCATGTCTCTCCGCCACGTCACTCCTCTATTCACTCCTCCATGTCACTCCTCCATGTCGCTACACCAACTCAATCCTCCTTGTCACTCCTCCATGTCGCTCCTTCAAGTTGCCTCCTCCATGTCACTCCTCCATTTCACTCCACGACGTCTCTCCTCTACGTCACCCTCATGTCACTACACCACTCAATCCTCTTTGTCACTCTACCTCCATATCACTCACTCCATATCATTCCTCCATGTCACTCCTTTATGTCAATTCTCCAAGTCACTCTCCATGTAACTCCTCCATGTAGCCTACTCATGTCACTCCTCCATGTCACTCCTCCATGTCGCTATTTCCATGTCAGTCCTCCATGTCGCTACACCAAATCAGTCTTTCATGTTACTCCTCCATGTTGCTTACTCCATGTGACTCCTCCATGTCGCTCCAACCAACTCCTTCCTCCATGTTACTCCTCCATGTCACTCCTCCATGTCACTCCTTCATGTCACTCCGCCATGTAACTCCTCCATGTAGCTACTCCATGTCACTCCCTCCATGTCGCTACACCAACTCACCCTCACTCCTCATGTCACTCCTCCATGTCACTCCTCCATGTCACTCCTCCAAGTCACTTACCCATGTCCTTCCACGATGTCACTCCACCATATAAACCCTCCTTCCTGATCAACCCTGTCACTTCTCCAAGTCACTCACCCTTGTCCCTCCGCGATGTCACTCCACCATATCAACCCTCCTTTTTGATCCGCCCTGTCACTTATCCATGTCACTCCTCCATGTCGCTACTTTCATGTCACTCCTCCATGTCGCTACACAAACTCAACCCTCCTTGTCACTCCTCCATGTCACTCATCCATGTCATTCCTCATGTCACTCCTTCATGTCACTTCTCCAAGTCACTCCTCCATGTCACTCCTCCATGTCACTCATTCCATGTCCCTCCGCTATGTCACTCCACCCTATCAATCTCCCTTGGTGATCCGACCTGTCACTTCTCCATGTCACTCTTCCATGTCGCTACACAAACTCACTCCTCATGTCACTCTTCCATGTCACTCCTCCAAGTCACTCACCCATGTCCCTCCGTGATGTCACTCCACCATATAAACCCTCCTTTTGATCCGCCCTGTCACTTCTCCATGTCCACTCCTCCATGTCTCTCCTCCACGTCACTGCTCTATGTCACTCCTCCATGTCACTCCTACATGTCACTCCTCCATGTCTCTCCTCTATGTCGCTCTAAAAACTCAGCTCCTCCATGTCACTCCTCCATGTCACTCCACCATTTCACTCCTCCAAGTCACTCCTCAAGGTCACTCCTCCATGTCGCTATAACAACTCACTCCGCCATGTCCTCCTCCAGGTCACTCCTCCATGTCACTCCTCCAGGTCACTCCTCCATGTCGCTACACCAACTTACTCCTCAATGTCACTCCTTCATGTCACTCCTCCATTTCTCTCCCTCCATGTCGCTATAAACAACTCACCCCTCCATGTCCTCTCCTCCAGGTCACTCCTCCATGTCGCTATATAACAACTCACTCCTCCATGTCTCTCCTCCAGGTCACTCCTCCATGTCACTATCCACCATTTCACTCCTCAATGTCACTCCTCCAGGTCACTCTTCCATGTCACTCCTCCATGTCCATCCTCTATGTCGCTACTCCATGTCACTCCTCCATGTCGCTACACCAACCACTCCTCCATGTAAACTCATCTATGTCCCTCCGCCATGTACACTACCAAACTCAATCATTCTTGTCACTCCTCCATGTCACTCATCCATGTCACTTCTCCATGGTCACTCCTCAACGTCGCTCCTCTATGTAAACTCCTCCTTGTCACTCCTCAAAGACACTCCTCCATGTCACGGTCATCAACTCACTCATCAATGTCACTTCCGCAATGTCACTACTTCAAGTCACTCCTCCCATGTCCGCTACACAAACTCAATCCTCCTTTACACTCTTTCATGTCACTCCTCCATATCGCTCCTCCATGTCCCTCCTCCATGTCACTCCTCCATGTCATTCCTCCATGTCACTCCTCCATGTATCTCCTCCATGTTGCTACTCTATGTCACTCCTCCATGTCAATCCTCCATGTCGCTACACAAACTCACTCCTCATGTTACTACTCTATGTCACTACTCCATGTCACTCCTCTATGTCGCTACACCAACTCACTCCTCCATGTCAATACTTCTTGTCACTCCTCCATTTCATTCCTCCATGTCACTCCTTTATGTCAGTCCTCCAATTCACTCCTCCATGTCACCTCTATATGTCTTCCATGTCACTCCTCCATGTCCATCCTCTATGTCGCTACTCCATGTCACTCCTCCATGTCGCTACACCAACTCACTCCTCCATGTAACTCATCTATGTCCCTCCGCCATGTCACTACACCAACTCAATCCTTCTTGTCACTCCTCCATGTCACTCATCCATGTCACTTCTCCATGTCACTCCTCCACGTCGCTCCTCTATGTAACTCCTCCATGTCACACACCTCAATGTCACTCCTCCATGTCGCTACACCAACTCATTACTCATGTCACTCCTCCAATTCACTTCTCCATGTCTCTCCTCCAGTCGCTCTAACAACTCACTCCTACATGTCACTCCACCATTTCACTCCTCCATGTCACTCCTCCAGGTCACTCCTCCATGTCGCTACTCAAGTCACTCCTTCATGTCACTACACCAAGTCATTCCTCAATGTCACTCCTCAATGTCACTACTTCATGTCACTCCTCCATGTAGCTACACAAACTCAATCCTCCTTTACACTCTTTCATGTCACTCCTCCATATCGCTCCTCCATGGTCCCTCCTCCATGTCCACTCCTCCATGTCATTCCTCCATGTCACTCCTCCATGTATCTCCTCCATGTTGCTACTCTATGTCACTCCTCCATGTCAATCCTCCCATGTCGCTACACAACTCACTCCTCATGTTACTACTCTATGTCACTACTCCATGTCACTCCTCTATGTCGCTACACCAACTCACTCCTCCATGTCAATACTTCTTGTCACTCCTCCATTTCATTCCTCCATGTCACTCCTTATGTCAGTCCTCCAATTCACTCCTCCATATCACCTCTATATGTCTTCCATGTCACTCCTCCATGTCCATCCTCTATGTCGCTACTCCATGTCACTCCTCCATGTCGCTACACCAACTCACTCCTCCATGTAACTCATCTATGTCCCTCCGCCATGTCACTACACCAACTCAATCCTTCTTGTCACTCCTCCATGTCACTCATCCATGTCACTTCTCCATGTCACTCCTCCACGTCGCTCCTCTATGTAACTCCTCCATGTCACACCTCAATGTCACTCCTCCATGTCGCTACACCAACTCATTACTCATGTCACTCCTCCAATTCACTTCTCCATGTTTCTCCTCCATGTCGCTCTAACAACTCACTCCTACATGTCACTCCACCATTTCACTCCTCCATGTCACTCCTCCAGGTCACTCCTCCATGTCGCTACTCAAAGTCACTCCTTCATGTCACTACACCAAGTCATTCCTCAATGTCACTCCTCAATGTCACTACTTCATGTCACTCCTCCATGTAGCTACACAAACTCAATCCTCCTTTACACTCTTTCATGTCACTCCTCCATATCGCTCCTCCATGTCCCTCCTTCATGTCACTCCTCCATGTCATTCCTCCATGTCACTCCTCCATGTCGCTACACAAACTCACTCCTCATGTTACTACTCTATGTCGCTACTCCATGTCACTCCTCCATGTCGCTACACCAACTCACTCCTCCATGTCACTCTTCCATGTCACTCCTCCATGTAACTCATCTATGTACCTCCGCCATGTCACTACACCAACTCAATCCTTCTTGTCACTCCTCCATGTCACTCATCCATGTCACTTCTATATGTCTTCCATGTCACTCCTCCATGTTCCTCCTCCATGTCACTCCTCCACATCACTCCTCTATGTCACTCCTCCATGTCATACCTCCATGTCACTCCTCCATGTCGCTACACCAACTCATTCCTCATGTCATTCCTCCATGTCGCTACTCCATGTCAATCCTCCATGTCACTCGTTTATGTCACTGCTCCAGTTCACTCCTCCATGTCATCTCTATATGTCTTCCATGTCACTCCTCCATGTCCATCCTCCGTGTCACTACTCCATGTCACTCCTCCGTGTTGCTCCTCCATGTTACTCCTCCAAGTCTCTCACCCATGTCCCTACACGATGTCACTCCACCATATCAACCCTCCTTCCTGATAAACCCTGTCACTTCTCCAAGTCACTCCTCCATGTCCCTCCTCCTTGTCACTACTACATGTCACTCCTCCATGTCGTTCCTCCGTGTTGCTCCTCCACAACAATCCTCTATGTTACTCCTCCATGTCGCTCCTCCAAGTCACTCCTCCATGTAACTCCTACATGTAGCTACTTCATGTCACTACTCCATGTCACTCCTCCATGTCGCTCCTCCGTGTTGCTCCTCCAAGTCACTCCTCCATGTAACTCCTCCATGTAGCTACTCCATGTCACTCCTCCAGGTCACTCCTCCATGTCGCTACTCAAAGTCACTCCTTCATGTCACTACACCAAGTCATTCCTCAATGTCACTCCTCAATGTCACTACTTCATGTCACTCCTCCATGTCGCTACACAAACTCACTCCTTATGTTACTACTCTATGACGCTACTCCATGTCACTCCTCCATGTCGCTACACCAACTCACTCCTCCATGTCACTCTTCCATGTCTCTCCTCCATGTCACTCCTCTATGTCACTCCTCCATGTCACTCCTCCATGTCTCTCCTCCATGTTTGTCCTCCATGTCGCTATAACAACTCACTCCTCCATGTCATTCCACCATTGCACTCCTCCATGTCACTCCTCCAGGTCACTCCTCCATTTCGCTACTCAGTCACTCCTCCATGTCACTACACCAACTCGCTCCTCAATGTCACTCCTCCATGTCACTACTTCATGTCACTCCTCCATGTCGCTACTCCATGTGACTCCTCCATGTCGCTCCACCAACTCACTCCTCCACGTCGCTCCTCCATGTTGCTCTTCCATGTCACTCCTCCATGTAACTCATCTATGTCCCTCCGCCATGTCACTACACCAACTCAATCCTTCTTGTCTCTCCTCCATGTCACTCATCCATGTCACTTCTCCATGTCACTCCTCCACATCGCTCCTCTATGTCACTCCTCCATGTCACACCTCAAAGACACTCCTCCATGTCACTCCTCCATGTCACACCTCAATGTCACTACTTCATGTCACTCCTCCATGTCACTACACCAACTCACTCCTAAATGTCACTCCTCCATGTCAATACTTCTTGTCACTCCTCCATGTCATTCCTCCATGTCACTCCTCCAATTCACTCCTCCATGTCACCTCTATATGTCTTCCATGTCACTCCTCCATGTCCCTCCTCCATGTCACTCCTCCACGTCGCTCCTCTATGTAACTCCTCCAAGTCACACCTCCATGTCACTCCTCCATGTCGCTACACCAACTCATTACTCATATCACTCCTCCATGTCGCTACTCCATGTCACTCCTCCATGTCGCTCTAACAACTCACTCGTCCATGTCACTCCACCATTTCACTCCTCCTTGTCACTCCTGAAAGACACTCCTCCATGTCACGTCATCAACTCACTCCTCAATGTCTCTCCTCAATGTCACTACTTCATGTCACTCCTCCATATCGCTCCTCCATGTCCCTCCTCCATGTCACTGCTCCATGTCATTCCTCCATGTCACTCCTCCATGTATCTCCTCCATGTTGCTACTCTATGTCACTCCTCCATGTCACTCCTCCATGTCAATCCTCCATGTCGCTACACAAACTCACTCCTCATGTTACTACTCTATGTCACTACTCCATGTCACTCCTCCATGTCGCTACACCAACTCAATCCTCCATGTCAATACTTCTTGTCACTCCTCCATTTCATTCCTCCATGTCACTCCTTTATGTCAGTCCTCCAATTCACTCCTCCATGTCACCTCTATATGTCTTCCATGTCACTCCTCCATGTCCATCCTTCTTGTCACTCCTCCATGTCACTCCTCCAATTCACTCCTCCATGTCACCTCTATATGTCTTCCACGTCACTCCTCCATGTCCATCCTCCATGTCACTACTCCATGTCACTCCTCCATGTCGCTCCTCCGTGTTGCTCCTCCTTGTCAGTCCTCCAAGTCACTCACCCATGTCCCTCCACGATTTCACTCCACCATATAAACACTCCTTCCTGATCAACCCTGTCACTTCTCCAAGTCACTCCTCCATGTCCATCCTCCATGTCACTACTCCATGTCACTCCTCCATGTCGCTCCTCCGTGTTGCTCCTCCTTGTCACTCCTCCAAGTCACTCACCCATGTCCCTCAACAATGTCACTCCTCCAAATCAACCCTACTTCCTGATCAACCCTGTCACTTCTCTAAGTCACTCCTCCATGTCCATCCGCCCTGTCACTTCTCCATGTCACTCTTCCATGTCTCTCCTCCACGTCACTCCTCTATGTCACTCCTCCATGTCACTGCTCCATGTCACTCCTCCATGTTTCTCCGCCATGTCGCTATAACAACTCACTCCTCCATGTCAATCCACCATTTCAGTCCTCCATGTCACTCCTCCAGGTCACTCCTCCATGTCGCTACTCAAAGTGACTCCTCCATGTCACTACACCAACTCACTCCTCAATGTCACTCCTCCATGTCACTACTTCATGTCACTCCTCCATGTCGCTACTCCATGTGACTCCTCCATGTCGCTCCACCAACTCACTCCTCCACGTCGCTCCTCCATGTTGCTCTTCCATGTCATTCCTCCATGTAACTCCTCCATGTATCTCCACCATGTCGCTACACTATGTCACTCCTCCATGTCACTCCTCCATGTCGCTACACCAACTCAACCCTCCTTGTAACTCCTCCATGTCACTCCTCCATGTCACTCCTCCATGTCACTCCACCATATCAACCCTCCTTCCTGATAAACCCTGTCACTTCTCCATGTCCCTCCCACATGTAGCTACTCCATGTACTAATCCATGTCACTAATCCATGTCACTCCTCCGTGTTGCTCCTCCAAGTTACTCCTCCATGTAACTCCTCCATGTAGCTACTCCATTTCACTCCTCCATGTCGCTACACAAACTCACTCCTCATGTCACTCCTCCATGTCACTCCACCATATCAACCCTCCTTGGTTATCCGCCCTGTAACTTCTCCATGTCACTCCTCCATGTCGCTATACCAACTCACTCCTCCATGTCATTCCTCCATTTCACTCCTCCATGTATCTTTTCCATGTCGCTAGTCTATGTCACTCCTCCATGTCACTCCTCCATGTCACTCCTCCATGTCGCTACACAAACTCACTCCTCATGTTACTACTCTATGTCACTACTCCATGTCACTCCTCCATGTCGCTACACAAACTCACTCCTCATGTTACTACTCTATTTCACTACTCCATGTCACTCCTCCATGTCGCTCCTCCGTGTTGCTCCTCCAAGTCACTCCTCCATGTAACTCCTCCATGTCCCTCCTCCATGTCACTGCTCCATGTCATTCCTCCATGTCACTCCTCCATGTATCTCCTCCATGTTGCTACTCTATGTCACTCCTCCATGTCACTCCTCCATGTCAATCCTCCATGTCGCTACACAAACTCACTCCTCATGTTACTACTCTATGTCACTACTCCATGTCACTCCTCCATGTCGCTACACCAACTCACTCCTCCATGTCACTCCTCCATTTCATTCCTCCATGTCACTCCTTTATATCAGTCCTCCAATTCACTCCTCCATGTCACCTCTATATGTCTTCCATGTCACTCCTCCATGTCCATCCTTCTTGTCACTCCTCCATGTCACTCCTCCAATTCACTCCTCCATGTCACCTCTATATGTCTTCCACGTCACTCCTCCATGTCCATCCTCCATGTCACTACTCCATGTCACTCCTCCATGTCGCTCCTCCGTGTTGCTCCTCCTTGTCAGTCCTCCAAGTCACTCACCCATGTCCCTCCACGATTTCACTCCACCATATAAACACTCCTTCCTGATCAACCCTGTCACTTCTCCAAGTCACTCCTCCATGTCCATCCTCCATGTCACTCCTCCATGTCGCTCCTCCGTGTTGCTCCTCCTTGTCACTCCTCCAAGTCACTCACCCATGTCCCTCAACGATGTCACTCCTCCAAATCAACCCTACTTCCTGATCAACCCTGTCACTTCTCTAAGTCACTCCTCCATGTCCATCCGCCCTGTCACTTCTCCATGTCACTCTTCCATGTCTCTCCTCCACGTCACTCCTCTATGTCACTCCTCCATGTCACTGCTCCATGTCACTCCTCCATGTTTCTCCGCCATGTCGCTATAACAACTCACTCCTCCATGTCACTCCACCATTTCAGTCCTCCATGTCACTCCTCCAGGTCACTCCTCCATGTCGCTACTCAAAGTGACTCCTCCATGTCACTACACCAACTCACTCCTCAATGTCACTCCTCCATGTCACTACTTCATGTCACTCCTCCATGTCGCTACTCCATGTGACTCCTCCATGTCGCTCCACCAACTCACTCCTCCACGTCGCTCCTCCATGTTGCTCTTCCATGTCATTCCTCCATGTAACTCCTCCATGTATCTCCACCATGTCGCTACACTATGTCACTCCTCCATGTCACTCCTCCATGTCGCTACACCAACTCAACCCTCCTTGTAACTCCTCCATGTCACTCCTCCATGTCACTCCTCCATGTCACTCCACCATATCAACCCTCCTTCCTGATAAACCCTGTCACTTCTCCATGTCCCTCCCACATGTAGCTACTCCATGTACTAATCCATGTCACTAATCCATGTCACTCCTCCGTGTTGCTCCTCCAAGTTACTCCTCCATGTAACTCCTCCATGTAGCTACTCCATTTCACTCCTCCATGTCGCTACACAAACTCACTCCTCATGTCACTCCTCCATGTCACTCCACCATATCAACCCTCCTTGGTTATCCGCCCTGTAACTTCTCCATGTCACTCCTCCATGTCGCTATACCAACTCACTCCTCCATGTCATTCCTCCATTTCACTCCTCCATGTATCTCTTCCATGTCGCTAGTCTATGTCACTCCTCCATGTCACTCCTCCATGTCACTCCTCCATGTCGCTACACAAACTCACTCCTCATGTTACTACTCTATGTCACTACTCCATGTCACTCCTCCATGTCGCTACACAAACTCACTCCTCATGTTACTACTCTATTTCACTACTCCATGTCACTCCTCCATGTCGCTCCTCCGTGTTGCTCCTCCAAGTCACTCCTCCATGTAACTCCTCCATGTAGCTACTCCATGTCACTCCTCCAGGTCACTCCTCCATGTCACTACTCAAAGTCACTCCTTCATGTCACTACACCAAGTCATTCCTCAATGTCACTCCTCAATGTCACTACTTCATGTCACTCCTCCATGTCGCTACACAAACTCACTCCTCATGTTACTACTCTATGTCGCTACTCCATGTCACTCCTCCATGTCGCTACACCAACTCACTCCTCCATGTCACTCTTCCATGTCTCTCCTCCATGTCACTCCTCTATGTCACTCCTCCATGTCACTCCTCCATGTCTCTCCTCCATGTTTGTCCTCCATGTCGCTATAACAACTCACTCCTCCATGTCATTCCACCATTGCACTCCTCCATGTCACTCCTCCAGGTCACTCCTCCATGTCGCTACTCAGTCACTCCTCCATGTCACTACACCAACTCGCTCCTCAATGTCACTCCTCCATGTCGCTACTCCATATGACTCCTCCATGTTGCTCCACCAACTCACTCCTCCACGTCGCTCCTCCATGTTGCTCTTCCATGTCACTCCTCCATGTAACTCATCTATGTCCCTCCGCCATGTCACTACACCAACTCAATCCTTCTTGTCACTCCTCCATGTCACTCATCCATGTCACTTCTCCATGTCACTCCTCCACATCGCTCCTCTATGTCACTCCTCCATGTCACACCTCAAAGTCACTCCTCCATGTCACTCCTCCATGTCACACCTCAATGTCTCTACTTCATGTCACTCCTCCATGTCACTACACCAACTCACTCCTAAATGTCACTCCTCCATGTCAATACTTCTTGTCACTCCTCCATGTCATTCCTCCATGTCACTCCTCCAATTCACTCCTCCATGTCACCTCTATATGTCTTCCATGTCACTCCTCCATGTCCCTCCTCCATGTCACTCCTCCACGTCGCTCCTCTATGTAACTCCTCCAAGTCACACCTCCATGTCACTCCTCCATGTCGCTACACCAACTCATTACTCATATCACTCCTCCATGTCGCTACTCCATGTCACTCCTCCATGTCGCTCTAACAACTCACTCGTCCATGTCACTCCACCATTTCACTCCTCCTTGTCACTCCTGAAAGACACTCCTCCATGTCACGTCATCAACTCACTCCTCAATGTCACTCCTCAATGTCACTACTTCATGTCACTCCTCCATATCGCTCCTCCATGTGCCTCCTCCATGTCACTCCTCCATGTCATTCCTCCATGTCACTCCTCCATGTATCTCCTCCATGTTGCTACTCTATGTCACTCCTCCATGTCATTCCTCCATGTCACTCCTTTATGTCAGTCCTCCAATTCACTCCTCCATGTCACCTCTATATGTCTTCCATGTCACTCCTCCATGTCCATCCTCTATGTCGCTACTCCATGTCACTCCTCCATGTCGCTACACCAACTCACTCCTCCATGTCCATCCTCTATGTCACTCCTCCATGTCACTCCTCCATGTTTGTCCTCCATGTCGCTATAACAACTCACTCCTCCATGTCACTCCATCATTGCACTCCTCCATGTAACTCCTCCAGGTCACTCCTCCATTTCGCTAATCAGTCACTCCATGTCACTACACCAACTCGCTCCTCAATGTCACTCCTCCATGTCACTACTTCATGTCACTCCTCCATGTCGCTACTTCCATGTGACTCCTCCATGTCGCTCCACCAACTCACTCCTCCACGTCGCTCCTCCATGTCACTACTTCATGTCACTCCTCCATGTCGCTACTCCATGTGACTCCTCCATGTCGCTACACCAACTCACTCCTCATGTTACTACTCTATGTCGCTACTCCATGTCAATCATCCATGTCGCTACACCAACTCACTCCTCAATGTCACTCTTCCATATCACTACTTCTTCTCACTCCTCCATGTCACTCATCCATGTCACTTCTCCATGTCACTCCTCCACGTTGCTCCTCTATGTCACTCCTCCATGTCACACCTCAATGTCACTCCTCCATGTCGCTACACCAACTCATTACTCATGTCACTCCTCCATGTCACTTCTCCATGTCTCTCCTCCATGTCGCTCTAACAACTCACTCCTACATGTCACTCCACCATTTCACTCCTCCATGTCACTCCTCCAGGTCACTCCTCCATGTCGCTACTCAAAGTCACTCCTTCATGTCACTACACCAAGTCATTCCTCAATGTCACTCCTCAATGTCACTACTTCATGTCACTCCTCCATGTAGCTACACAAACTCAATCCTCCTTTACACTCTTTCATGTCACTCCTCCATATCGCTCCTCCATGTCCCTCCTTCATGTCACTCCTCCATGTCACTCCTCCATGTCGCTACACAAACTCACTCCTCATGTTACTACTCTATGTCGCTACTCCATGTCACTCCTCCATGTCGCTACACCAACTCACTCCTCCATGTCACTCTTCCATGTCACTCCTCCATGTAACTCATCTATGTCCCTCCACCATGTCACTACACCAACTCAATCCTTCTTGTCACTCCTCCATGTCACTCATTCATGTCACTTCTATATGTCTTCCATGTCACTCCTCCATGTTCCTCCTCCATGTCACTCCTCCACATCACTCCTCTATGTCACTCCTCCATGTCACACCTCCATGTCACTCCTCCATGTCGCTACACCAACTCATTCCTCATGTCACTCCTCCATGTCGCTACTCCATGTCAATCCTCCATGTCACTCGTTTATGTCACTGCTCCAGTTCACTCCTCCATGTCATCTCTATATGTCTTCCATGTCACTCCTCCATGTCCATCCTCCATGTCACTACTCCATGTCACTCCTCCGTGTTGCTCCTCCATGTCACTCCTCCAAGTCTCTCACCCATGTCCCTACACAATGTCACTCCACCATATCAACCCTCCTTCCTGATAAACCCTGTCACTTCTCCAAGTCACTCCTCCATGTCCCTCCTCCTTGTCACTACTACATGTCACTCCTCCATGTCGCTCGTCCGTGTTGCTCCTCCACAACAATCCTCTATGTCACTCCTCCATGTTTCTCCTCCAAGTCACTCCTCCATGTAACTCCTACATGTAGCTACTTCATGTCACTACTCCATGTCACTCCTCCATGTCGCTCCTCCGTGTTGCTCCTCCAAGTCACTCCTCCATGTAACTCCTCCATGTAGCTACTCCATGTCACTCCTCCATGTCGCTACCCAAACTCACTCCTCATGTCACTCCTCCATGTCACTCCTCCATGTCACTCCTCCAAGTCACTCATCCATGTCCCTCCGCCATGTCACTCAACCATATCAATCTTCCTTGGTGATCCGCCCTGTCACTTCTCCATGTCACTCCTCCATGTCTCCCCTCCATGAAATTCCTCTATGTCACTCCTCCATGTCACTCCTACATGTCACTCCTCCATGTCTCTCCTCTATATCGCTCTAACAACTCACTCCTCCATGTCACTCCTCCATGTCACTCCACCATTTCACTCCTCCATGTCACTCCTCCAGGTCACTCCTCCATGTCGCTACACCAACTTACTCCTCAATGTAACTCCTTAATGTCACTCCTCCATTTCTCTCCTCCATGTCGCTATAACAACTCACTCTTCCATGTCACTCCTCCAGGTCACTCCTCCAAGTCGCTAGTCAAAGTCACTCCTCCATGTCACTACACCAACTCACTCCTCAATGTCACTCCTCAATGTCACTACTTCATGTCACTCCTCCATGTCATTCCTCCATGTCACTCCACCATGTATCTCCTCCATGTCGCTACTCTATGTCACTCCTCCATGTCACTCCTCCATGTCGCTACACCAACTCACTCCTCAATGTCACTCCTCAATGTCACTCCTCCATGTCACTCCTACATGTCACTCTTCTCGGTCACTCCTCCATGCCACTCCTCCATGTCCATCCTCCATGTCACTACTCCACATCAATCCTCTATGTCACTCCTCCATGTCACTCCACCATTTCACTCCTCCATGTCACTCCTCCAGGTCACTCCTCCATGTCGCTACTCAAAGTCACTCCTCCATGTAAAAACACCAACTCACTCCTCATTGTCACTCCTCAATGTAACTACTTCATGTCACTCCTCCATGTCGCTACTCAAAGTCACTCCTCCATGTCACTACACCAACTCACTCCTAAATGTCACTCCTCCATGTCAATACTTCTTGTCACTCCTCCATGTCATTCCTCCATGTCACTCCTCCAATTCACTCCTCCATGTCACCTCTATATGTCTTCCACGTCACTCCTCCATGTCCATCCTCCGTGTTGCTCCTCCTTGTCACTCCTCCAAGTCACTCACCCATGTCCCTCCACGATTTCACTCCACCATATAAACACTCCTTCCTGATCAACCCTGTCACTTCTCCAAGTCACTCCTCCATGTCCATCCTCCATGTCACTACACCAACTCACTCCTCCATGTCAATACTTCTTGTCACTCCTCTATGTCATTCCTCCATGTCACTCCTTTATGTCAGTCCTCCAATTCACTTCTCCATGTCACTTCTATATGTCTTCCATGTCACTCCTCCATGTCCATCCTCTATGTCGCTACTCCATGTCACTCCTCCATGTCGCTACACCAACTCACTCCTCCATGTCACTCTTCCATGTCTCTCCACCATGTCACTCCTATATGTCACTCCTCCATGTCACTCCTCCATGTCACTCCTCCATGTTTGTCCTCCATGTCGCTATAACAACTCACTCCTCCATGTCACTCCACCATTGCACTCCTCCATGTCACTCCTCCAGGTCACTCCTCCATTTCACTAATCAGTCACTCCTCCATGTCACTACACCAACTCGCTCCTCAATGTCACTCCTCCATGTCACTACTTCATGTCACTCCTCCATGTCGCTACTCCATGTGACTCCTCCATGTCGCTCCACCAACTCACTCCTCCACGTCGCTCCTCGATGTTGCTCTTCCATGTCACTCCTCCATGTAACTCATCTATGTCCCTCCGCCATGTCACTACACCAACTCAATCTTTCTTGTCACTCATCCATGTCACTCATCCATGTCACTTCTCCATGTCACTCCTCCACGTCGCTCCTCTATGTCACTCCTCCATGTCACACCTCAATGTCACTCCTCCATGTCGCTACACCAACTCATTACTCATGTCACTCCTCCATGTCACTTCTCCATGTCTCTCCTCCATGTCGCTCTAACAACTCACTTCTACATGTCACTCCACCATTTCACTCCTCCATGTCACTCCTCCAGGTCACTCCTCCATGTCGCTACTCAAAGTCACTCCTTCATGTCACTACACCAAGTCATTCCTCAATGTCACTCCTCAATGTCACTACTTCATGTCACTCCTCCATGTAGCTACACAAACTCAATCCTCCTTTACACTCTTTCATGTCACTCCTCCATATCGCTCCTCCATGTCCCTCCTTCATGTTACTCCTCCATGTCATTCCTCCATGTCACTCCTCCATGTCGCTACACAAACTGACCCCTCATGTTACTACTCTATGTCGCTACTCCATGTCACTCCTCCATGTCGCTACACCAACTCACTCCTCCATGTCACTCTTCCATGTCACTCCTCCATGTAACTCATCTATGTCCCTCCGCCATGTCACTACACCAACTCAATCCTTCTTGTCACTCCTCCATGTCACTCATTCATGTCACTTCTATATGTCTTCCATGTCACTCCTCCATGTTCCTCCTCCATGTCACTCCTCCACATCACTCCTCTATGTCACTCCTCCATGTCACACCTCCATGTCACTCCTCCATGTCGCTACACCAACTCATTCCTCATGTCACTCCTCCATGTCGCTACTCCATGTCAATCCTCCATGTCACTCGTTTATGTCACTGCTCCAGTTCACTCCTCCATGTCATCTCTATATGTCTTCCATGTCACTCCTCCATGTCCATCCTCCATGTCACTACTCCATGTCACTCCTCCGTGTTGATCCTCCATGTCACTCCTCCAAGTCTCTCACCCATGTCCCTACACGATGTCACTCCACCATATCAACCCTCCTTCCTGATAAACCCTGTCACTTCTCCAAGTCACTCCTCCATGTCCCTCCTCCTTGTCACTACTACATGTCACTCCTCCATGTCGCTCATCCGTGTTGCTCCTCCACAACAATCCTCTATGTCACTCCTCCATGTTGCTCCTCCAAGTCACTCCTCCATGTAACTCCTACATGTAGCTACTTCATGTCACTACTCCATGTCACTCCTCCATGTCACTCCTCCATGTCACTCCTCCATGTCGCTACACAAACTCACTCCTCATGTTACTACTCTATGTCACTACTCCATGTCACTCCTCCATGTCGCTACACAAACTCACTCCTCATGTTACTACTCTATATCACTACTCCATGTCACTCCTCCATGTCGCTACACCAACTCACTCCTCCATGTCAATACTTCTTGTCACTCCTCCATGTCACTCCTTTATGTCAGTCCTCCAATTCACTCCTCCATGTCACTTCTATATGTCTTCCATGTCACTCCTCCATGTCCATCCTCTATGTCGCTACTCCATGTCACTCCTCCATGTCGCTACACCAACTCACTCCTCCATGTCACTCTTCCATGTCTCTCCACCATGTCACTCCTATATGTCACTCCTCCATGTCACTCCTCCATGTTTGTCCTCCATGTCGCTATAACAACTCAATCCTCCATGTCACTCCACCATTGCACTCCTCCATGTCACTCCTCCAGGTCACTCCTCCATTTCACTAATCAGTCACTCCTCCATGTCACTACACCAACTCGCTCCTCAATGTCACTCCTCCATGTCACTACTTCATGTCACTCCTCCATGTCGCTACTCCATGTGACTCCTCCATGTCGCTCCACCAACTCACTCCTCCACGTCGCTCCTCGATGTTGCTCTTCCATGTCACTCCTCCATGTAACTCATCTATATCCCTCCGCCATGTCACTACACCAACTCAATCTTTCTTGTCACTCCTCCATGTCACTCATCCATGTCACTTCTCCATGTCACTCCTCCACGTCGCTCCTCTATGTCACTCCTCCATGTCACACCTCAATGTCACTCCTCCATGTCGCTACACCAACTCATTACTCATGTCACTCCTCCATGTCACTTCTCCATGTCTCTCCTCCATGTCGCTCTAACAACTCACTTCTACATGTCACTCCACCATTTCACTCCTCCATGTCACTCCTCCAGGTCACTCCTCCATGTCGCTACTCAAAGTCACTCCTTCATGTCACTACACCAAGTCATTCCTCAATGTCACTCCTCAATGTCACTACTTCATGTCACTCCTCCATGTAGCTACACAAACTCAATCCTCCTTTACACTCTTTCATGTCACTCCTCCATTTCGCTCCTCCATGTCCCTCCTTCATGTCACTCCTCCATGTCATTCCTCCATGTCACTCCTCCATGTCGCTACACAAACTCACTCCTCATGTTACTACTCTATGTCGCTACTCCATGTCACTCCTCCATGTCGCTACACCAACTCACTCCTCCATGTCACTCTTCCATGTCACTCCTCCATGTAACTCATCTATGTCCCTCCGCCATGTCACTACACCAACTCAAATCTTCTTGTCACTCCTCCATGTCACTCATCCATGTCACTTCTATATGTCGTCCATGTCACTCCTCCATGTTCCTCCTCCATGTCACTCCTCCACATCACTCCTCTATGTCACTCCTCCATGTCACACCTCCATGTCACTCCTCCATGTCGCTACACAAACTCATTCCTCATGTCACTCCTCCATGTCGCTACTCCATGTCAATCCTCCATTTCACTCGTTTATGTCACTGCTCCAGTTCACTCCTCCATGTCATCTCTATATGTCTTCCATGTCACTCCTCCATGTCCATCCTCCATGGCACTACTCCATGTCACTCCTCCGTGTTACTCCTCCATGTCACTCCTCCAAGTCTCTCACCCATGTCCCTACACGATGTCACTCCACCATATCAACCCTCCTTCCTGATAAACCCTGTCACTTCTCCAAGTCACTCCTCCATGTCCCTCCTCCTTGTCACTACTACATGTCACTCCTCCATGTCGCTCCTCCGTGTTGCTCCTCCACAACAATCCTCTATGTCACTCCTCCATGTTGCTCCTCCAAGTCACTCCTCCATGTAACTCCTACATGTAGCTACTTCATGTCACTACTCCATGTCACTCCTCCATGTCGCTCCTCCGTGTTGCTCCTCCAAGTCACTCCTCCATTTAACTCCTCCATGTCTCTCCTCCATGTCACTCCTATATGTCACTCCTCCATGTCACTCCTCCATGTCACTCCTCCATGTTTATCCTCCATGTCGCTATAACAACTCACTCCTCCATGTCACTCCACCATTGCACTCCTCCATGTCCATCCTCCATGTCGCTCCTCCATTTCGCTAATCAGTCACTCCTCCATGTCACTACACCAACTCACTCCTCAATGTCACTCCTCCATGTAACTACTTCATGTCACTCCTCCAAGTCGCTACTCCATGTGACTCCTCCATGTCGCTCCACCAACTCATTCCTCCACGTCGCTCCTCCATGTTGCTCTTCCATGTCACTCCTCCTTGTAACTCATCTATGTCCCTCCGCCATGTCACTACACCAACTCAATCCTTCTTGTCACTCCTCCATGTCACTCATCCATGTCACTTCTCCATGTCACTCCTCCACGTCGCTCCTCTATGTCACTACTCCATGTCACACCTCAATGTCACTCCTCCATGTCGCTACACCAACTCATTACTCATGTCACTCCTCCATGTCACTTCTCCATGTCTCTCCTCCATGTCGCTCTAACAACTCACTCCTACATGTCACTCCACCATTTCACTCCTCCATGTCACTACTCTAATTCACTCCTCCATGTCGCTCCTCCATGTTGCTCCTTCTTGTCACTCCTCCAAGTCACTCACCCATGTCCTTCTACGATGTGACTCCACCATATAAACCCTCCTTCCTGATCAATCCTGTCACTTCTCCAAGTCACTCCTCCATGTCCATCCTCCATGTCACTACTCCATGTCACTCCTCCATCTCGCTCCTCCGTGTTGCTCCTCCTTGTCACTCCTCCAAGTCACTCACCCATGTCCCTCCACGATGTCAATCCACCATATCAACCCTCCTTCCTGATCAACCCTGTCACTTCTCCAAGTCTCTCCTCCATGTCCATCCTCCATGTCACTCCTCCATGTCGCTCCTCCGTGTTGCTCCTCCTTGTCACTCCTCCAAGTCACTCACCCATGTCCCTCCACCATGTCACTCCACCATATCAACCCTCCTTCCTGATCAATTCTGTCACTTCTCCAAGTCACTCCTCCATGTCGTTACTCAAAGTCACTCCTCCATGTCACTACACCAACTCAACCCTTCTTGTCACTCCTCCATGTCACTCATCCATTTCACTCCTCCACGTCACTCCTCTATGTCACTCCTCCATGTCAGACCTCCATGTCACTCCTCCATGTCGATACTCCATGTCACTCCTCCATGTCGCTCTAACAACTCACTCCTCCATGTCACTCCACCATTTCACTCCTCCATGTCATTCCTCCATGTCGCTACTCCATGTGACTCCTCCATGTCGCTCCACAAACTCACTCCTCCATGTCGCTCCTCCATGTTGCTCTTCCATGTCACTCCTCCATGTAACTCATCTATGTCCCTCCGCCATGTCACTACACCAACTCAATCCTTCTTGTCACTCCTCCATGTCACTCATCCATGTCACTTCTCCATGTCACTCCTCCACGTCGCTCCTCTATGTAACTCCTCCATGTCACACCTCAATGTCACTCCTCCATGTCGCTACACCAACTCATTACTCATGTCACTCCTCCATGTCACTTCTCCATGTCTCTCCTCCATGTCGCTCTAACAACTCACTCCTACATGTCACTCCACCATTTAACTCCTCCATGTCACTCCTCCAGGTCACTCCTCCATGTCGTTACTCAAAGTCACTCCTTCATGTCACTACACCAAGTCATTCCTCAATGTCACTCCTCAATGTCACTACTTCATGTCACTCCTCCATGTAGCTACACAAACTCAATCCTCCTTTACACTCTTTCATGTCACTCCTCCATATCGCTCCTCCATGTCCCTCCTTCATGTCACTCCTCCATGTCATTCCTCCATGTCACTCCTCCATGTCGCTACACAAACTCACTCCTCATGTTACTACTCTATGTCGCTACTCCATGTCACTCCTCCATATCGCTACACCAACTCACTCCTCCATGTCACTCTTCCATGTCTCTCCTCCATGTCACTCCTCTATGTCACTCCTCCATGTCACTCCTCCATGTCTCTCCTCCATGTTTGTCCTCCATGTCGCTATAACAACTCACTCCTCCATGTCACTCCACCATTGCACTCCTCCATGTCACTCCTCCAGGTCACTCCTGCATTTCGCTACTCAGTCACTCCTCCATGTCACTACACCAACTCGCTCCTCAATGTCACTCCTCCATGTCACTACTTCATGTCACTCCTCCATGTCGCTACTCCATGTGACTCCTCCAAGTCGCTCCAACAACTCACTCCTCCACGTCGCTCCTCCATGTTGCTCTTCCATGTCACTCCTCCATGTAACTCATCTATGTCCCTCCGCCATGTCACTACACCAACTCAATCCTTCTTGTCTCTCCTCCATGTCACTCATCCATGTCACTTCTCCATGTCACTCCTCCACGTCGCTCCTCTATGTCACTCCTCCATGTCACACCTCAATGTCACTCCTCCATGTCACTCCTCCATGTCACTCCTTGATTTCTCTCCTCCATGTCGCTCTAACAACTCACTCCTCCATGTCACTCCACAATTTCACTCCTCCATGTCACTCCTCCAGGTCACTCCTCCATGTCAATACTCAAAGTCACTCCTGCATGTTACTACACCAACTCACTCCTCAATGTCACTCCTCCATATCACTCCTCCAGGTCACTCCTCCATGTCGCTGCTCAAAGTCACTCCTTCATGTCACTACACCAACTCACTCCACAATGTCACTCCTCAATAATACCACTTCATGTCACTCCTCCATGTCGCTACACAAACTCAATCCTCCTTTACACTCTTTCATGTCACTCCTCCATTTTGCTCCTCCATGTCCCTCCTCCATGTCACTCCTCCATGTCATTCCTCCATGTCACTCCTCCATGTATCTCCTCCATGTCGCTACTCTATGTCACTCCTCCATGTCACTCCTCCATGTCGCTACACCAACTCACTCCTCAATGTCACTCCTCCATGTCACAACTCCAATTCACTCCTCCATGTCACCTCTATATGTCTTCCATGTCACTCCTCCATGTCCATCCTCCATGTCACTACTCTATGTCACTCCTCCATGTCGCTCCTCCGTGTTGCTCCTCCTTGTCACTCCTCCAAGTCACTCACCCATGTCCTTCTACGATGTCACTCCACCATATAAACCCTCCTTCCTGATCAACCCTGTCACTTCTCCAAGTCACTCCTCCATGTCCATCCTCCATGTCACTACTCCATGTCACTCCTCCATGTCACTCCTCCATGTAACTACTCTATGACGCTACTCAATGTCACTCCTCCATGTCGCTACACCAACTCACTCCTCAATGTCACTCCTCAATGTCACTACTTCATGTCACTCCTCCATGTCGCTACTCAAAGTCACTCCTCCATGTCACTACACCAACTCACTCCTAAATGTCACTCCTCCATGTCAATACTTCTTGTCACTCCTCCATGTCATTCCTGCATGTCACTCCTCCAATTCACTCCTCCATGTCACCTCTATATGTCTTCCACGTCACTCCTCCATGTCCATCCTCCATGTCACTACTCCATGTCACTCCTCCATGTCGCTCCTCCGTGTTGCTCCTCCTTGTCACTCCTCCAAGTCACTCACCCATGTCCCTCCACGATTTCACTCCACCATATAAACACTCCTTCCTGATCAACCCTGTCACTTCTCCAAGTCACTCCTCCATGTCCATCCTCCATGTCACTACACCAACTCACTCCTCCATGTCAATACTTCTTGTCACTCCTCCATGTCATTCCTCCATGTCACTCCTTTATGTCAGTCCTCCAATTCACTCCTCCATGTCACTCCTATATGTCACTCCTCCATGTCACTCCTCCATGTCACTCCTCCATGTTTGTCCTCCATGTCGCTATAACAACTCACTCCTCCATGTCACTCCACCATTGCACTCCTCCATGTCACTCCTCCAGGTCACTCCTCCATTTTGCTAATCAGTCACTCCTCCATGTCACTACACCAACTAGCTCCTCAATGTCACTCCTCCATGTCACTACTTCATGTCACTCCTCCATGTCGCTACTCCATCTGACTCCTCCATGTCGCTCCACAAACTCACTCCACCATTGCACTCCTCCATGTTGCTCATCCATGTCACTCCTCCATGTAACTCATCTATGTCCCTCCGCCATGTCACTACACCAACTCAATCCTTCTTGTCACTCCTCCATGTCACTCATCCATGTCACTTCTCCATGTCACTCCTCCACGTCGCTCCTCTATGTCACTCCTCCATGTCACACCTCAATGTCACTCCTCCATGTCGCTACACCAACTCATTACTCATGTCACTCCTCCATGTCACTTCTCCATGTCTCTCCTCCATGTCGCTCTAACAACTCACTCCTACATGTCACTCCACCATTTCACTCCTCCATGTCACTCCTCCAGGTCACTCCTCCATGTCGCTACTCAAAGTCACTCCTTCATGTCACTACACCAAGTCTTTCCTCAATGTCACTCCTCAATGTCACTACTTCATGTCACTCCTCCATGTAGCTACACAAACTCAATCCTCCTTTACACTCTTTCATGTCACTCCTCCATATCGCTCCTCCATGTCCCTCCTTCATGTCACTCCTCCATGTCATTCCTCCATGTCACTCCTCCATGTCGCTACACAAACTCACTCCTCATGTTACTACTCTATGTCGCTACTCCATGTCACTCCTCCATGTCGCTACACCAACTCACTCCTCCATGTCACTCTTCTATGTCACTCCTCCATGTAACTCATCTATGTCCCTCCGCCATGTCACTACACCAACTCAATCCTTCTTGTCACTCCTCCATGTCACTCATCCATGTCACTTCTATATGTCGTCCATGTCACTCCTCCATGTTCCTCCTCCATGTCACTCCTCCACATCACTCCTCTATGTCCCTCCTCCATGTCACACCTCCATGTCACTCCTCCATGTCGCTACACCAACTCATTCCTCATGTCACTCCTCCATGTCGCTACTCCATGTCAATCCTCCATGTCACTCGTTTATGTCACTGCTCCAGTTCACTCCTCCATGTCATCTCTATATGTCTTCCATGTCACTCCTCCATGTCCATCCTCCATGTCACTACTCCATGTCACTCCTCCGTGTTGATCCTCCATGTTACACCTCCAAGTCTCTCACCCATGTACCTACACGATGTCACTCCACCATATCAACCCTCCTTCCTGATAAACCCTGTCACTTCTCCAAGTCACTCCTCCATGTCCCTCCTCCTTGTCACTACTACATGTCACTCCTCCATGTCGCTCATCCGTGTTGCTCCTCCACAACAATCCTCTATGTCACTCCTCCATGTTGCTCCTCCAAGTCACTCCTCCATGTAACTCCTACATGTAGCTACTTCATGTCACTACTCCATGTCACTCCTCCATGTCACTCCTCCATGTCACTCCTCCATGTCGCTACACAAACTCACTCCTCATGTTACTACTCTATGTCACTACTCCATGTCACTCCTCCATGTCGCTACACAAACTCACTCCTCATGTTACTACTCTATGTCACTACTCCATGTCACTCCTCCATGTCGCTACACCAACTCACTCCTCCATGTCAATACTTCTTGTCACTCCTCCATGTCATTCCTCCATGTCACTCCTTTATGTCAGTCCTCCAATTCACTCCTCCATGTCACTTCTATATGTCTTCCATGTCACTCCTCCATGTCCATCCGCTATGTCGCTACTCCATGTCACTCCTCCATGTCGCTACACCAACTCACTCCTCCATGTCACTCTTCCATGTCTCTCCACCATGTCACTCCTATATGTCACTCCTCCATGTCACTCCTCCATGTCACTCCTCCATGTTTGTCCTCCATGTCGCTATAACAACTCACTCCTCCATGTCACTCCACCATTGCACTCCTCCATGTCACTCCTCCAGGTCACTCCTCCATTTCACTAATCAGTCACTCCTCCATGTCACTACACCAACTCGCTCCTCAATATCACTCCTCCATGTCACTACTTCATGTCACTCCTCCATGTCGCTACTCCATGTGACTCCTCCATGTCGCTCCACCAACTCACTCCTCCACGTCGCTCCTCGATGTTGCTCTTCCATGTCACTCCTCCATGTAACTCATCTATGTCCCTCCTCCATGTAGCTACACAAACTCAATCCTCCTTTACACTCTTTCATGTCACTCCTCCATATCGCTCCTCCATGTCCCTCCTTCATGTCACTCCTCCATGTCATTCCTCCATGTCACTCCTCCATGTCGCTCGTTTATGTCACTGCTAAAGTTCACTCCTCCATGTCATCTCTATATGTCTTCCATGTCACTCCTCCATGTCCATCCTCCATGTCACTACTCCATGTCACTCCTCCATGTCGCTCCTCTATGTCACTCCTCCATGTCACACCTCCATGTCACTCCTCCATGTCGCTACACCAACTCATTACTCATGTCACTCCTCCATGTCGCTACTCCATGTCACTCCTCCATGTCGCTCTAACAACTCACTCCTCCATGTCACTCCACCATTTCACTCTTCCATATCACTCCTCAAAGTCACTCCTCCATGTCACTGCACCATTTCACTCCTCCAGATCACTCCTCCATGTTGTTACTCAAAGTCACTTCTCCATGTCACTCATACATGTCATTCCTCCATGTCACTCCTTTATGTCAGTCCTCCAATTCACTCTTCCATGTCATTTCTATATGTCTTCCAAGTCACTCCTCCATGTCCCTCCTCCATGTCGCTCCTCCGTGTTGCTCCTCCAAGTCAGTCCTCCATGTAACTCCTCCATGTAGCTACTCCATGTCACTCCTCCATGTCGCTACACAAACTCAATCCTCCTTTACACTCTTTCATGTCACTCTTCCATATCGCTCCTCCATGTCCCTCCTCCATGTCACTCCTCCATGTCATTCCTCCATGTATCTCCTCCATGTTGCTACTCTATGTCACTCTTCCATGTCACTCCTCCATGTCACTCCTTCATGTCACTACACAAACTCACTCCTCAATGTCACTCCTCCATGTCAATACTTCTTGTCACTCCTCCATGTCATTCCTCCATGTCACTCCTTTATGTCAGTCCTCCAATTCACTCCTCCATGTCACCTCTATATGTCTTCCATGTCACTCCTCCATGTCCATCCTCCTTTTCACTACTCCATGTCACTCCTCCATGTCGCTCCTCCGTGTTGCTCCTCCTTGTCACTCCTCCAAGTCACTCACACATGTCCCTCCACGATTTCACTCCACCATATAAACACTCCTTCCTGATCAACCCTGTCACTTCTCCATGTCACTCCTCCATGTCCATCCTCCATGTCACTACTCCATGTCACTCCTCCATGTCGCTCCTCCGTGTTGCTCCTCCTTGTCACTCCTCCAAGTCACTCCTCCACGTCACTCCTCTATGTCACTCCTCCATGTCACTCCTCCATGTCACTCCTCCATGTTTCTCCTCCATGTCGCTATAACAACTCACTCCTCCATGTCACTCTACCATTTCAGTCCTCCATGTCACTCCTCCATGTCACTACTTCATGTCACTCCTCCATGTCGCTACTCCATGTGACTCCTCCATGTCGCTCCACCAACTCAGTCCTCCATGTAACTCCTCCATGTATCTCCACCATGTCGCTACTCTATGTCACTCCTCCATGTCGCTACACCAACTCATTACTCATGTCACTCCTCCATGTCGCTACTCCATGTCACTCCTCCATGTCGCTCTAACAACTCACTCCTCCATGTCACTCCACCATTTCACTCTTCCATGTCACTCCTCAAAGTCACTCCTCCATGTCACTCCACCATTTCACTCCTCCATGTAACTCCTCCGTGTTGCTCCTCCAAGTCACTCCTCCATGTAACTCCTCCATGTAGCTACTCCATGTCACTCCTCCATGTCACTCCTCCATGTCACTCATCCATGTCCCTCCTCCATGTCACTCCATCCTATCAATATTCCTTGGTTATACGACCTGTCACTTCTCCATGTCACTCTTCCATGTCTCTCCTCCACGTCACTCCTCTATGTCACTCCTCCATGTCGCTACACAAACTCAATCCTCCTTGTCACTCCTCCATGTCGCTCCTTCATGTTGCTCCTCCATGTCACTCCTCCATTTCACTCCACGACGTCACTCCTCATGTCACTACACCAACTCAATCCTCCTTGTCACTGCTCCATATCACTCATCCATATCATTCCTCCATGTCACTCCTTTATATCAATCTTCCAAGTCACTCCTTCATGTCACTTCTATATGTCTTCTATTTTACTCCTCCATGTCCATCCATCATGTCACTACTCCATGTGACTCCTCCATGTCACTCCTCCATGTCGCTACACAAACTCACTCCTCATGTCACTCCTCCATGTCAATCCACCATATCAACCCTCCTTGGTTATCCGCCCTGTCACTTCTCCACGTCACTCCTCCATGTCGCTATACCAACTCACTCCTCCATGTCATTCCTCCATTTCACTCCTCCATGTATCTCCTCCATGTCGCTAGTCTATGTCACTCCTCCATGTCACTCCTCCATGTCACTCCTCCAGATCACTCCTCCATGTCGCTACTCAAAGTCACTCCTTCATGTCACTACACCAAGTCATTCCTCAATGTCACTCCTCAATGTCACTACTTCATGTCACTCCTCCATGTCGCTACACAAACTCACTCCTCATGTTACTACTCTATGTCGCTACTCCATGTCACTCCTCCATGTCGCTACACCAACTCACTCCTCCATGTCACTGTTCCATGTCTCTCCTCCATGTCACTCCTCTATGTCACTCCTCCATGTCACTCCTCCATGTCTCTCCTCCATGTTTGTCCTCCATGTCGCTATAACAACTCACTCCTCCATGTCACTCCACCATTGCACTCCTCCATGTCACTCCTCCAGGTCACTCCTCCATTTCGCTACTCAGTCACTCCTCCATGTCACTAAACCAACTCGCTCCTCAATGTCACTCCTCCATGTCACTACTTCATGTCACTCCTCCATGTCGCTACTCCATGTGACTCCTCCATGTCGCTCCACCAACTCACTCCTCCACGTCGCTCCTCCATGTTGCTCTTCCATGTCACTCCTCCATGTAACTCATCTATGTCCCTCCGCTATGTCACTACACCAACTCAATCCTTCTTGTCTCTCCTACATGTCACTCATCCATGTCACTCCTCCATGTCACACCTCAATGTCACTCCTCCATGTTACTCCTCCATGTCACACCTCAATGTCACTACTTCATGTCACTCCTCCATGTCGCTACTCAAAGTCACTCCTCCATGTCACTACACCAACTCACTCCTAAATGTCACTCCTCCATGTCAATACTTCTTGTCACTCCTCCATGTCATTCCTCCATGTCACTCCTCCAATTCACTCCTCCATGTCACCTCTATATGTCTTCCACGTCACTCCTCCATGTCCATCCTCCGTGTTGCTCCTCCTTGTCACTCCTCCAAGTCACTCACCCATGTCCCTCCACGATTTCACTCCACCATATAAACACTCCTTCCTGATCAACCCTGTCACTTCTCCAAGTCACTCCTCCATGTCCATCCTCCATGTCACTACTCCATGTCACTCCTCCATGTCGCTCCTCCGTGTTGCTCCTCCTTGTCACTCCTCCAAGTCACTCACCCATGTCCCTCAACGATGTCACTCCTCCAAATCAACCCTACTTCCTGATCAACCCTGTCACTTCTCTAAGTCACTCCTCCATGTCCATCCGCCCTGTCACTTCTCCATGTCACTCTTCCATGTCTCTCCTCCACGTCACTCCTCTATGTCACTTCTCCATGTCAGTCCTCCATGTCACTTCTCCATGTCTCTCCTCCACGTCACTCCTCTATGTCACTCCTCCATGTCACTCCTCCATGTCACTCCTCCATGTTTCTCCTCCATGTCGCTATAACAACTCACTCCTCCATGTCACTCCACCATTTCAGTCCTCCATGTCACTCCTCCAGGTCACTCCTCCATGTCTCTACTCAAAGTGACTCCTCCATGTCACTACACCAACTCACTCCTCAATGTCACTCCTCCATGTCACTACTTCATGTCACTCCTCCATGTCGCTACTCCATGTGACTCCTCCATGTCGCTCCACCAACTCACTCCTCCACGTCGCTCCTCCATGTAACTCCTCCATGTATCTCCACCATGTCGCTACTCTATGTCACTCCTCCATGTCACTCCTCCATGTCGCTACACCAACTCAACCCTCCTTGTAACTCCTCCATGTCACTCCTCCATGTCACTCCACCATATCAACCCTCCTTCCTGATAAACCCTGTCACTTCTCCATGTCCCTCCCACATGTAGCTACTCCATGTACTAATCCATGTCACTCCTCCATGTCACTCCTCCGTGTTGCTCCTCCAAGTTACTCCTCCATGTAACTCCTCCATGTAGCTACTCCATTTCACTCCTCCATGTCGCTACACAAACTCACTCCTCATGTCACTCCTCCATCTCACTCCACCATATCAACCCTCCTTGGTTATCCGCCCTGTCACTTCTCCATGTCACTCCTCCATGTCGCTATACCAACTCACTCCTCCATGTCATTCCTCCATTTCACTCCTCCATGTATCTCTTCCATGTCGCTAGTCTATGTCACTCCTTCATGTCACTCCTCCATGTCACTCCTCCATGTCGCTACACAAACTCACTCCTCATGTTACTACTCTATGTCACTACTCCATGTCACTCCTCCATGTCGCTACACAAACTCACTCCTCATGTTACTACTCTATGTCACTACTCCATGTCACTCCTCCATGTCGCTACACCAACTCACTCCTCCATGTCAATACTTCTTGTCACTCCTCCATGTCATTCCTCCATGTCACTCCTTTATGTCAGTCCTCCAATTCACTCCTCCATGTCACTTCTATATGTCTTCCATGTCACTCCTCCATGTCCATCCTCTATGTCGCTACTCCATGTCTCTCCTCCATGTCGCTACACCAACTCACTCCTCCATGTCACTTCTATATGTCTTCCAAGTCACTCCTCCATGTCCCTCCTCCTTGTCACTACTACATGTCACTCATCCATGTCGCTCCTCCGTGTTGCTCCTCCACAACAATCCTCTATGTCACTCCTCCATGTTGCTCCTCCAAGTCACTCCTCCACGTAACTCCTACATGTAGCTACTTCATGTCACTACTCCATGTCACTCCTCCATGTCGCTCCTCCGTGTTGCTCCTCCAAGTCACTCCTCCATGTAACTCCTCCATGTCTCTCCTCCATGTCACTCCTATATGTCACTCCTCCATGTCACTCCTCCATGTCACTCCTCCATGTTTGTCCTCCATGTCGCTATAACAACTCACTCCTCCATGTCACTCCACCATTGCACTGCTCCATGTCACTCCTCCAGGTCACTCCTCCATTTCGCTTCACCAACTCAACCCTCCTTGTAACTCCTCCATGTCACTCCTCCATGTCACTCCTCCATGTCACTCCACCATATCAACCCTCCTTCCTGATAAACCCTGTCACTTCTCCATGTCCCTCCCACATGTAGCTACTCCATGTACTAATCCATGTCACTCCTCCATGTCACTCCTCCGTGTTGCTCCTCCAAGTTACTCCTCCATGTAACTCCTCCATGTAGCTACTCCATTTCACTCCTCCATGTCGCTACACAAACTCACTCCTCATGTCACTCCTCCATCTCACTCCACCATATCAACCCTCCTTGGTTATCCACCCTGTCACTTCTCCATGTCACTCCTCCATGTCACTATACCAACTCACTCCTCCATGTCATTCCTCCATTTCACTCCTCCATGTATCTCTTCCATGTCGCTAGTCTATGTCACTCCTCCATGTCACTCCTCCATGTCACTCCTCCATGTCGCTACACAAACTCACTCCTCATGTTACTACTCTATGTCACTACTCCATGTCACTCCTCCATGTCGCTACACAAACTCACTCCTCATGTTACTACTCTATGTCACTACTCCATGTCACTCCTCCATGTCGCTACACCAACTCACTCCTCCATGTCAATACTTCTTGTCACTCCTCCATGTCATTCCTCCATGTCACTCCTTTATGTCAGTCCTCCAATTCACTCCTCCATGTAACTTCTATATGTCTTCCATGTCACTCCTCCATGTCCATCCTCTATGTCGCTACTCCATGTCACTCCTCCATGTCGCTACACCAACTCACTCCTCCATGTCACTTCTATATGTCTTCCAAGTCACTCCTCCATGTCCCTCCTCCTTGTCACTACTACATGTCACTCCTCCATGTCGCTCCTCCGTGTTGCTCCTCCACAACAATCCTCTATGTCACTCCTCCATGTTGCTCCTCCAAGTCACTCCTCCACGTAACTCCTACATGTAGCTACTTCATGTCACTACTCCATGTCACTCCTCCATGTCGCTCCTCCGTGTTGCTCCTCCAAGTCACTCCTCCATGTAACTCCTCCATGTCTCTCCTCCATGTCACTCCTATATGTCACTCCTCCATGTCACTCCTCCATGTCACTCCTCCATGTTTGTCCTCCATGTCGCTATAACAACTCACTCCTCCATGTCACTCCACCATTGCACTGCTCCATGTCACTCCTCCAGGTCACTCCTCCATTTCGCTAATCAGTCACTCCTCCATGTCACTACACCAACTCGCTCCTCAATGTCACTCCTCCATGTCACTACTTCATGTCACTCCTCCATGTCGCTACTCCATGTGACTCCTCCATGTCGCTCCACCAACTCACTCCTCCACGTCGCTCCTCCATGTTGCTCTTCCATGTCACTCCTCCATGTAACTCATCTATGTCCCTCCGCCATGTCACTACACCAACTCAATCCTTCTTGTCACTCCTCCATGTCACTCATCCATGTCACTTCTCCATGTCACTCCTCCACGTCGCTCCTCTATGTCACTCCTCCATGTCACACCTCAATGTCACTCCTCCATGTCGCTACACCAACTCATTACTCATGTCACTCCTCCATGTCACTTCTCCATGTCTCTCCTCCATGTCGCTCTAACAACTCACTCCTACATGTCACTCCACCATTTCACTCCTCCATGTCACTCCTCCAGGTCACTCCTCCATGTCGCTACTCAAAGTCACTCCTTCATGTCACTACACCAAGTCATTCCTCAATGTCACTACTTCATGTCACTCCTTCATGTAGCTACACAAACTCAATCCTCCTTTACACTCTTTCATGTCACTCCTCCATATCGCTCCTCCATGTCCCTCCTACATGTTACTCCTCCATGTCACACCTCAATGTCACTACTTCATGTCACTCCTCCATGTCGCTACTCAAAGTCACTCCTCCATGTCACTACACCAACTCACTCCTCCATGTCACTCTTCCATGTCACTCCTCCATGTAACTCATCTATGTCCCTCCGCCATGTCACTACACCAACTCAATCCTTCTTGTCACTCCTCCATGTCACTCATCCATGTCACTTCTATATGTCTTCCATGTCACTCCTCCATGTTCCTCCTCCATGTCACTCCTCCACATCACTCCTCTATGTCACTCCTCCATGTCACACCTCCATGTCACTCCTCCATGTCGCTACACCAACTCATTCCTCATGTCACTCCTCCATGTCGCTCGTTTATGTTACTGCTCCAGTTCACTCTTCCATGTCATCTCTATATGTCTTCCATGTCACTCTTCCATGTCCATCCTCCATGTCACTACTGCATGTCACTCCTCAGTGTTGCTCCTCCATGTCACTCCTCCAAGTCTCTCACCCATGTCCCTACATGATGTCACTCCACCATATCAACCCTCCTTCCTGATAAACCCTGTCACTCCTCCATTTCCATCCTCCATGTCACTACTCCATGTCACTCCTCCATGTCGCTCCTCCGTGTTGCTCCTCCTTGTCACTCCTCCAAGTCAGTCCTCCATGTCACTTCTACATGTCTCTCCTCCACGTCACTCCTCTATGTCACTCCTCCATGTCACTCCTCCATGTCACTTCTCCATGTCTCTCCTCCATGTCGCTCTAACAACTCACTCCTACATGTCACTCCACCATTTCACTCCTCCATGTCACTCCTCCAGGTCACTCCTCCATGTCGCTACTCAAAGTCACTCCTTCATGTCACTACACCAAGTCATTCCTCAATGTCACTACTTCATGTCACTCCTTCATGTAGCTACACAAACTCAATCCTCCTTTACACTCTTTCATGTCACTCCTCCATATCGCTCCTCCATGTCTCTCCTCCACGTCACTCCACCATTTCAGTCCTCCATGTCACTCCTCCAGGTCACTCCTCCATGTCGCTACTCAAAGTCACTCCTCCATGTCACTACACCAACTCACTCCTCAATGTCACTCCTCCATGTCACTAGTTCATGTCACTCCTCCATGTCGCTACTGCATGTGACTCCTCCATGTCGCTCCACCAACTCACTCCTCCACGTTGCTCCTCCATGTTGCTCTTCCATGTCACTCCTCCATGTAACTCATCTATGTCCCTCCGCCATGTCACTACACCAACTCAATCCTTCTTGTCAATACTCCATGTCACTCATCCATGTCACTTCTATGTCTTCCATGTCACTCCTCCATGTCCCTCCTCCATGTCACTCCTCTACGTCGCTCCTCTATGTCACTTCTCCATGTCACTCCTCCAGGTCACTCCTCCATGTCGCTACTCAAAGTCACTCCTCCATGTCACGACACCAACTCACTCCTCCATGTCACTCCTCCAGGTCACTCCTCCATGTCGCTACTCAAAGTCACTCCTCCATGTCACTACACAAACTAACTCCTCAATGTCACTCCTCAATGTCACTACTTCATGTCACTCCTCCATGTATCTCCTCCATGTAGCTACTCTATGTCACAACTCCAATTCACTCCTCCATGTCACCTCTATATGTCTTCCATGTCACTCCTCCATGTCCATCCTCCATGTCACTACTCTAATTCACTCCTCCATGTCGCTCCTCCATGTTGCTCCTTCTTGTCACTCCTCCAAGTCACTCACCCATGTCCTTCTACGATGTGACTCCACCATATAAACCCTCCTTCCTGATCAACCCTGTCACTTCTCCAAGTCACTCCTCCATGTCCATCCTCCATGTCACTACTCCATGTCACTCCTCCATCTCGCTCCTCCGTGTTGCTCCTCCTTGTCACTCCTCCAAGTCACTCACCCATGTCCCTCCACGATGTCAATCCACTATATCAACCCTCCTTCCAGATCAAACCTGTCACTTCTCCAAGTCTCTCCTCCATGTCCATCCTCCATGTCACTCCTCCATGTCGCTCCTCCGTGTTGCTCCTCCTTGTCACTCCTCCAAGTCACTCACCCATGTCCCTCCACCATGTCACTCCACCATATCAACCCTCCTTCCTGATCAATTCTGTCACTTCTCCAAGTCACTCCTCCATGTCGTTACTCAAAGTCACTCCTCCATGTCACTACACCAACTCAACCCTTCTTGTCACTCCTCCATGTCACTCCTCCATGTCGATACTCCATGTCACTCCTCCATGTCGCTCTAACAACTCACTCCTCCATGTCACTCCACCATTTCACTCCTCCATGTCACTCCTCAAAGTCACTCCAACATGTCACTACACCAACTCACTCCTCAATGTCAATACTTCATGTCACTCCTCCATGTCGCTACACAAACTCAATCCTCCTTTACACTCTTTCATGTCACTCCTCCATATCGCTCCTCCATGTCCCTCCTCCATGTCACTCCTCCATGTCATTCCTCCATGTCACTCCTCCATGTATCTCCTCCATGTTGCTACTCTATGTCACTCCTCCATGTCACTCCTCCATGTCAATACTTCTTGTCACTCCTCCATGTCATTCCTCCATGTCACTCCTTTATGTCAGTCCTCCAATTCACTCCTCCATGTCACCTCTATATGTCTTCCATGTCACTCCTCCATGTCCATCCTCCTTTTCACTACTCCATGTCACTCCTCCATGTCGCTCCTCCGTGTTGCTCCTTCTTGTAACTCCTCCAAGTCACTCACCCATGTCCCTCCACGATTTCACTCCACCATAAAAACTCTGCTTCCTGATCAACCCTGTCACTTCTCCAAGTCACTCCTCCATGTCCATCCTCCATGTCACTACTCAATGTCACTCCTGCATGTCGCTCCTCCGTGTTGCTCCTCCTTGTCACTCCTCCAAGTCAGTCCTCCATGTCACTTCTACATGTCTCTCCTCTACGTCACTCCTCTATGTCACTCCTCCATGTCACTCCTCCATGTTTTTCCTCCATGTCGCTATAACAACTCACTCCTCAATGTCACTCCACCATTTCAGTCCTCCATGTCACTCCTCCAGGTCACTCCTCCATGTCACTCCTCCATGTCACTCCTCCACGTCGCTCCTCTATGTCACTCCTCCATGTCACACCTCAATGTCACTCCTCCATGTCACTCCTCCATGTCACTCCTCCATGTCACTCCTTGATTTCTCTCCTCCATGTCGCTCTAAAAACTCACTTCTCCATGTCACTCCACAATTTCACTCCTCCATGTCACTCCTCCATGTCGCTATACCAACTCACTCCTCCATGTCATTCCTCCATTTCACTCCTCCATGTATCTCTTCCATGTCGCTAGTCTATGTCACTCCTCCATGTCACTCCTCCATGTCACTCCTCCATGTCGCTACACAAACTCACTCCTCATGTTACTACTCTATGTCACTACTCCATGTCACTCCTCCATGTCGCTAAACCAACTCACTCCTCAATGTCACTCCTCCATGTCACTACTTCTTGTCACTCCTCCATGTCATTCATCCATGTCATTCCTCCATGTCACTACTTTATGTCACAACTCCAATTCACTCCTCCATGTCACCTCTATATGTCTTACATGACACTTCTCCATGTCACTCCTCCATGTCCATCCTCCATGTCACTACTCCACATCAATCCACTATGTCACTCCTCCATGTCACTCCTCCATGTCGCTCTAACAACTCACTCTAACATGTCACCCCACCATTTCACTCCTCCATCTAACTCCTCCAGGTCACTCCTCCATGTCGCTACTCAAAGTCACTCCTCGATGTCACTACACCGACTCAATCCTTCTTGTCACTCCTCCATGTCACTCATCCATGTCAATTCTATATGTCTTCCATGTCACTCCTCCATGTCCCTCCTCCATGTCACTCCTCCACGTCGCTCCTCTATGTAACTCCTCCAAGTCACACCTCCATGTCACTCCTCCATGTCGCTACACCAACTCATTACTCATGTCACTCCTCCATGTCGCTACTCCATGTCACTCCTCCATGTCGCTCTAACAACTCACTCGTCCATGTCACTCCACCATTTCACTCCTCCTTGTCACTCCTCAAAGACACTCCTCCATGTCACGACACCAACTCACTCCTCAATTTCACTCCTCAATGTCACTACTTCATGTCACTCCTCCATGTCGCTACACAAACTCAATCCTCCTTTACACTCTTTCATGTCATTCCTCCATATCGCTCCTCCATGTCCCTCCTCCATGTCACTCCTCCATGTCATTCCTCCATGTCACTCCTCCATGTATCTCCTCAATGTCGCTACTCTATGTCACTCCTCCATGTAACTCCTCCATGTCACTCCTCCATGTCGCTACACAAATTCATTCCTCCATGTCAATACTTCTAGTCACTCCTCCATGTCATTCCTCCATGTCACTCCTTTATGTCAGTCCTCCAATTCACTCCTCCATGTAAATTCTATATGTCTTCCATATCACTCCTCCATGTCTATCCTCTATGTCGCTACTCCATGTCATTCCTCCATGTCGCTACACCAACTCACTCCTCCATGTCACTCTTCCATGTCTCTCCTCCATGTCACTCCTATATGTCACTCCTCCATGTCACTCCTCCATGTCACTCCTCCATGTTTGTCCTCCATGTCGCTATAACAACTCACTCCTCCATGTCACTCCACCATTGCACTCCTCCATGTCACTCCTCCAGGTCACTCCTCCATTTCGCTAATCAGTCACTCCTCCATGTCACTACACCAACTCGCTCCTCAATGTCACTCCTCCATGTCACTACTTCATGTCACTCCTCCATGTCGCTACTCCATGTGACTCCTCCATGTCGCTCCACCAACTCACTCCTCCACGTCGCTCCTCCATGTTGCTCTTCCATGTCACTCCTCCATGTAACTCATCTATGTCCCTCCGCCATGTCACTACACCAACACAATCCTTCTTGTCACTCCTCCATGTCACTCATCCATGTCACTTCTCCATGTCACTCCTCCACGTCGCTCCTCTATGTCACTCCTCCATGTCACACCTCAATGTCACTACTCCATGTCACTACACCAACTCATTACTCATGTCACTCCTCCATGTCACTTCTCCATGTCTCTCCTCCATGTCGCTCTAACAACTCACTCCTACATGTCACTCCACCATTTCACTCCTCCATGTCACTCCTCCAGGTCACTCCTCCATGTCGCTACTCAAAGTCACTCCTTCATGTCACTACACCAAGTCATTCCTCAAAGTCACTCCTCAATGTCACTACTTCATGTCACTCCTCCATGTAGCTACACAAACTCAATCCTCCTTTACACTCTTTCATGTCACTCCTCCATATCGCTCCTCCATGTCCCTCCTTCATGTCACTCCTCCACGTCGCTCCTCTATGTAACTCCTCCAAGTCACACCTCCATGTCACTCCTCCATGTCGCTACACCAACTCATTACTCATGTCACTCCTCCATGTCGCTACTCCATGTCACTCCTCCATGTCGCTCTAACAACTCACTCGTCCATGTCACTCCACCATTTCACTCCTCCTTGTCACTCCTCAAAGACACTCCTCCATGTCACGACACCAACTCACTCCTCAATTTCACTCCTCAATGTCACTACTTCATGTCACTCCTCCATGTCGCTACACAAACTCAATCCTCCTTTACACTCTTTCATGTCATTCCTCCATATCGCTCCTCCATGTCCCTCCTCCATGTCACTCCTCCATGTCATTCCTCCATGTCACTCCTCCATGTATCTCCTCAATGTCGCTACTCTATGTCACTCCTCCATGTAACTCCTCCATGTCAACCCTCCATGTCGCTACACAAACTCACTCCTCATGTTACTACTCTATGTCACTACTCCATGTCACTCCTCCATGTCGCTACACCAACTCACTCCTCCATGTCAATACTTCTTGTCACTCCTCCATGTCATTCCTCCATGTCACTCCTTTATGTCAGTCCTCCAATTCACTCCTCCATGTAAATTATATATGTCTTCCATGTCACTCCTCCATGTCTATCCTCTATGTCGCTACTCCATGTCACTCCTCCATGTCGCTACACCAACTCACTCCTCCATGTCACTCTTCCATGTCTCTCCTCCATGTCACTCCTATATGTCACTCCTCCATGTCACTCCTCCATGTCACTCCTCCATGTTTGTCCTCCATGTCGCTATAACAACTCACTCCTCCATGTCACTCCACCATTGCACTCCTCCATGTCACTCCTCCAGGTCACTCCTCCATTTCGCTAATCAGTCACTCCTCCATGTCACTACACCAACTCGCTCCTCAATGTCACTCCTCCATGTCACTACTTCATGTCACTCCTCCATGTCGCTACTCCATGTGACTCCTCCATGTCGCTCCACCAACTCACTCCTCCACGTCGCTCCTCCATGTTGCTCTTCCATGTCACTCCTCCATGTAACTCATCTATGTCCCTCCGCCATGTCACTACACCAACACAATCCTTCTTGTCACTCCTCCATGTCACTCATCCATGTCACTTCTCCATGTCACTCCTCCACGTCGCTCCTCTATGTCACTCCTCCATGTCACACCTCAATGTCACTACTCCATGTCACTACACCAACTCATTACTCATGTCACTCCTCCATGTCACTTCTCCATGTCTCTCCTCCATGTCGCTCTAACAACTCACTCCTACATGTCACTCCACCATTTCACTCCACCATGTCACTCCTCCAGGTCACTCCTCCATGTCGCTACTCAAAGTCACTCCTTCATGTCACTACACCAAGTCATTCCTCAAAGTCACTCCTCAATGTCACTACTTCATGTCACTCCTCCATGTAGCTACACAAACTCAACCCTCCTTTACACTCTTTCATGTCACTCCTCCATATCGCTCCTCCATGTCCCTCCTTCATGTCACTCCTCCATGTCGTTCCTCCATGTCACTCCTCCATGTCGCTACACAAACTCACTCCTCATGTTACTACTCTATGTCGCTCCTCCATGTCACTCCTCCATGTCGCTACACCAACTAACTCCTCCATGTCACTCTTCCATGTCACTCCTCCATGTAACTCATCTATGTCCCTCCGCCATGTCACTACACCAACTCAATCCTTCTTGTCACTCCTCCATGTCACTCATCCATGTCACTTCTATATGTCTTCCATGTCACTCCTCCATGTTCCTCCTCCATGTCACTCCTCCACATCACTCCTCTATGTCAATCCTCCATGTCACACCTCCATGTCACTCCTCCATGTCGCTACACCAACTCATTCCTCATGTCACTCCTCCATGTCGCTCGTTTATGTCACTGCTCCAGTTCACTCTTCCATGTCATCTCTATATGTCTTCCATGTCACTCCTCCATGTCCATCCTCCATGTCACTACTGCATGTCACTCCTCCGTGTTGCTCCTCCATGTCACTCCTCCAAGTATCTCACCCATGTCCCTACACGATGTCACTCCACCATATCAACCCTCCTTCCTGATAAACCCTGTCACTTCTCCAAGTAACTCCTCCATGTCCCTCCTCCTTGTCACTACTACATGTCACTCCTCCATGTCGCTCCTCCGTGTTGCTCCTCCACAACAATCCTCTATGTCACTCCTCCATGTTGCTCCTCCAAGTCACTCCTCCATATAACTCCTACATGTAGCTACTTCATGTCACTACTCCATGTCACTCCTCCATGTCGCTCCTCCGTGTTGCACCTCCAAGTCACTCCTCCATATAACTCCTCCATGTAGCTACTCCATGTCACTCCTCCATGTCGCTACCCAAACTCACTCCTCATGTCACTCCTCCATGTCACTCCTCCATGTCACTCCTCCAAGTCACTCATCCATGTCCCTCCGCCATGTCACTCCACCATATCAATCTTCCTTGGTGATCCGCCCTGTCACTTCTCCTTGTCACTCCTCCATGTCTCCCCTCCACGAAATTCCTCTATGTCACTCCTCCATGTCACTCCTACATGTCACTCCTCCATGTCTCTCCTCTATATCGCTCTAACAACTCACTCCTCCATGTCACTCCTCCATATCACTCCACCATTTCACTCCTCCATGTCACTCCTCCAGGTCACTCCTCCATGTCGCTACACCAACTTACTCCTCAATGTAACTCCTTAATGTCACTCCTCCATTTCTCTCCTCCATGTCGCTATAACAACTCACTCTTCCATGTCACTCCTCCAGGTCACTCCTCCAAGTCGCTACTCAAAGTCACTCCTCCATGTCACTACACCAACTCACTCAACAGTGTCACTTCTCAATGTCACTACTCTATGTCACTCCTCCATGTCACTCCTCCATGTCGCTACACCAACTCACTCCTCAATGTCACTCCTCCATGTCACAACTCCAATTCACTCCTCCATGTCACCTCTATATGTCTTCCATGTCACTCCTCCATGTCCATCCTCCATGTCACTACTCTATGTCACTCCTACATGTCGCTCCTCCGTGTTGCTCCTCCTTGTCACTCCTCCAAGTCACTCACCCATGTCCTTCTACAATGTCACTCCACCATATAAACCCTCCTTCCTGATCAACCCTGTCACTTCTCCAAGTCACTCCTCCATGTCCATCCTCCATGTCACTACTCCATGTCACTCCTCCATGTTACTACTCTATGACGCTACTCAATGTCACTTCTCCATGTCGCTACACCAACTCACTCCTCAATGTCACTCCTCCATGTCACTACTTATTGTCACTCCTCCATGTCACTCATCCATGTCATTCCTCCATGTCACTCCTTTATGTCACAACTCCAATTCACTCCTCCATGTCCATCCTCCATGTCACTCCTCCATGTCTATCCTCCGTGTTGCTCCTCCTTGTCTCTCCTCCAAGTCACTCACCCATGTCCCTCCACGATGTCACTCCACCATATCAACCCTCCTTCCTGATCAACCCTGTCACTTCTCCAAGTCACTCCTCCATGTCTATCCTCCATGTCACTACTACACATCAATCCTCTATGTCACTCCTCCATGTCACTCCTCCATGTTGCTCTAACAACTCACTCCTCCATGTCACCCCTCCAGGTCACTCTAACAACTCACTCCGCCATGTCACTCCTCCAGGTCACTCCTCCATGTCGCTACTCAAAGTCACTCCTCCATGTCGCTCTAACAACTCACTCCTCCATGTCACTCCTCCAGGTCACTCCTCCATGTCGCTACTCAAAGTCACTCCTCCATGTCACTACACCAACTCAACCCTTCTTGTCACTCCTCCATGTCACTCATCCAGTTCACTCCTCCATGTCGCTACTCCATGTCACTCCTCCATGTCGCTCTAACAACTCACTCCTCCATGTCACTCCACCATTTCACTCCTCCATGTCACTCCTCAAGGTCACTCCACCATGTCACTACACCAACTCACTCCTCAATGTCAATACTTCATGTCACTCCTCCATGTCGCTACACAAACTCAATCCTCCTTTACACTCTTTCATGTCACTCCTCCATATCGCTCCTCCATGTCCCTCCTCCATGTCACTCCTCCATGTCATTCCTCCATGTCACTCCTCCATGTATCTCCTCCATGTTGCTACTCTATGTCACTCCTCCTTGTCACTCCTCCATGTCGCTACACAAACTCACTCCTTAATGTCACTCCTCCATGTCAATACTTCTTGTCACTCCTCTATGTCATTCCTCCATGTCACTCCTTTATGTCAGTCCTCCAATTCACTCCTCCATGTCACCTCCATATGTCTTCCATGTCACTCCTCCATGTCCATCCTCCTTTTCACTACTCCATGTCACTCCTCCATGTCGCTCCTCCGTGTTGCTCCTCCTTGTAACTCCTTCAAGTCACTCACCCATGTCCCTCCGCGATTTCACTCCACCATAAAAACTCTCCTTCCTGATGAAACCCTGTCACTCCTCCATGTCCATCCTCCATGTCACTACTCCATGTCACTCCTCCATGTCGCTCCTCCGTGTTGGTCCTCCTTGTCACTCCTCCAAATCAGTCCTCCATGTCACTTCTACATGTCTCTCCTCCACGTCACACCTCTATGTCACTCCTCCATGTCACTCCTCCATGTTTTTCCTCCATGTCGCTATAACAACTCACTCCTCCATGTCACTCCACCATTTCAGTCCTCCATGTCACTCCTCCAGGTCACTCCTCCATGTCGCTACTCAAAGTCACTCCTCCATGTCACTACACCAACTCACTCCTCAATGTCACTCCTCCATGTCACTACTTCATGTCACTCCTCCATGTCGCTACTGCATGTGAATCCTCCATGTCGCTCCACCAACTCACTCCTCCACGTTGCTCCTCCATGTTGCTCTTCCATGTCACTCCTCCATGTAACTCATCTATGTCCCTCCGCCATGTCACTACACCAACTCAATCCTTCTTGTCAATACTCCATTTCACTCATCCATGTCACTTCTATGTCTTCCATGTCACTCCTCCATGTCCCTCCTCCATGTCACTCCTCCACGTCACTCCTCTATGTCACTCCTCCATGTCACACCTCCATGTTCCTCCATGTCGTTATTCCATGTCACTCCTCCATGTCGCTACACCAACTCACTCTTCCATGTCACTCCTCCAGGTCACTCCTCCAAGTCGCTACTCAAAGTCACTCCTCCATGTCACTACACCAACTCACTCAACAGTGTCACTTCTCAATGTCACTACTCTATGTCACTCCTCCATGTCAATCATCCATGTCGCTACACCAACTCACTCCTCAATGTCACTCTTCCATGTCACTACTTCTTCTCACTCCTCCATGTCACTCATCCATGTCATTCCTCCATGTCACTCCTTTATGTCACTCCTCCAATTCACTCCTCCATGTCACTCCTCCATGTCCCTCCTCCATGTCACTCCATCCTATAAATCTTCCTTGGTTATCCGACCTGTCACTTCTCCATGTCACTCTTCCATGTCTCTCCTCCACGTCACTCCTCTACGTCACTCCTCATGTCACTACACCAACTCAATCCTCCTTGTCACTCCTCCATATCACTCATCCATATCATTCCTCCATGTCACTACTTTATGTCAATCCTCCAAGTCACTCCTCCATGTCACTTCTATATGTCTTCCATTTTACTCCTCCATGTCCATCCATCATGTCACCACTCCATGTCACTCCTCCATGTCGCTCCTCCGTGTTGCTCCTCCAAGTCACTCCTCCATGTAGCTCCTCCTTGTAGCTACTCCATGTCACTCCTCCATGTCGCTACACAAACTCACTCCTCATGTCACTCCTCCATGTCAATCCACCATATCAACCCTCCTTGGTTATCCGCCCTGTCACTTATCCATGTCACTCCTCCATGTCGCTATACCAACTCACTCCTCCATGTCATTCCTCCATTTCACTCCTCCATGTATCTCTTCCATGTCGCTAGTCTATATCACTCCTCCATGTCACTCCTCCATGTCACTACTCCATGTCACTCCTCCAAGTCACTCATCCATGTCCCTCCGCCATGTCACTCCACCATATCAATGTTCCTTGGTGATCCGCCCTGTCACTTCTCCATGTCACTCCTCCATGTCACTCCTCCAAGTCTCTCCTCTATATCGCTCTAACAACTCACTCCTCCATGTCACTCCTCCATGTCACTCCACCATTTCACTCCTCCATGTAACTCCTCCAGGTCACTCCTCCATGTCGCTACACCAACTTACTCCTCAATGTAACTCCTTAATGTCACTCCTCCATTTCTCTTCTCCATGTCGCTATAACAACTCACTCTTCCATGTCACTCCTCCAGGTCACTCCTCCAAGCCGCTACTCAAAGTCACTCATCCATGTCACTACACCAACTCACTCCTCAATGTCATTCCTCAATGTCACTTTTCTATGTCACTCCTCCATGTCACTCCTCCATGTCGCTACACCAACTCACTCCTCAATGTCACTCCTCCATGTCACAACTCCAATTCACTCCTCCATGTCACCTTTATATGTCTTCCATGTCACTCCTCCATGTCCATCCTCCATGTCACTACTCTATGTCACTCCTACATGTCGCTCCTCCGTGTTGCTCCTCCTTGTGACTCCTCCAAGTCACTCACCCATGTCCTTCTATGATGTCACTCCACCATATAAACCCTCCTTCCTGATCAACCCTGTCACTTCTCCAAGTCACTCCTCTATGTCATCCTACATGTCACTACTCCATGTCACTCCTCCATATCACTCCTCCATGTTACTACTCTATGACGCCACTCAATGTCACTCCTCCATGTCGCTACACCAACTCACTCCTCAATGTCACTACTCCATGTCACTACTTCTTGTCACTCCTCCATGTCACTCATCCATGTCACTCCTTTATGTCACAACACCAATTCACTCCTCCAAGTAACCTCTATATGTCTTCCATGTCACTTCTCCAAGTCACTCCTCCATGTCCATCCTCCATGTCAATACTCCACATCAATTTTCTATGTCACTCCTCCATGTCACTCCTCCATGTCGCTCTAACAACTCACTCCTCCATGTCACCCCACCATTTCAGTCCTCCATGTCACTCCTCCAGGTCACTCCTCCATGTCGCTACTCAAAGTCACTCCTCCATGTCACGACACCAACTCAATCCTAATTGTCACTCCTCCATGTCACTACTTCATGTCACTCCTCCATGTCACTACTCCATTTGACTCCTCCATGTCGCTCCACCAACTCACTGCTCCACGTCGCTCCTCCATGTTGCTCTTCCATGTAACTCCTCCATGTCACTCATCCATGTCACTTCTATATGTCTTCCATGTCACTCCTCCATGTTCCTCCTCCATGTCACTCCTCCACATCACTCCTCTATGTCACTCCTCCATGTCATACCTCCATGTCACTCCTCAATGTCGCTACACTGACTCATTCCTCGTGTCACTCCTCCATGTCGCTACTCCATGTCACTCCTCCATGTCACTACACCAACTCAACCCTCCTTGTAACTTCTCCATGTCACTCATCCATGTCATTCCTCCATGTCACTTGTTTATGTCACTCCTCCAGTTCACTCCTCCATGTCATCTCTATATGTCTTCCATGTCACTCCTCCATGTCCATACTCCATGTCACTTCTCCAAGTCACTCCTCCATGTCCCTCCTCCATGTCACTACTCCATGTCACTCCTCCATGTCGCTCCTCCGTGTTGCTCCTCCACATCACTCCTTTATGTCACTCCTCCATGTTGCTCCTCCAAGTCACTCCTCCATGTAACTCCTACATGTAGCTACTCCATGTCACTACTCCAGGTCACTCCTCCATGTCGCTCCTCCGTGTTGCTCCTCCAAGTCACTCCTCCATGTAACTCCTCCATGTAGCTACTCCATGTCACTCCTCCATGTCGCTACACAAACTCACTCCTCATGTGACTCCTCCATGTCACTCCTCCATGTCACTCCTCCAAGTCACTCATCCATGTCCCTCCGCCATGTCACTCCACCATATCAATCTTCCTTGGTGATCCGCCCTGTCACTTCTCCATGTCACTCCTCCATGTCTCTGCTCCACGAAATTCCTCTATGTCACTCCTCCATGTCTCTCCTCTATATCGCTATAACAACTCACTCCTCCATGTCACTCATCCATGTCACTCCACCATTTCATTCCTCCATGTCACTCCTCCAGGTCACTCCTCCATGTCGCTACACCAACTTACTCCTCAATGTCACTCCTTCATGTCACTCCTCCATTTCTCTCCTCCATGTCGCTATAACAACTCACTACTCCATGTCACTCCTCCAGGTCACTCCTCCATGTCGCTACACCAACTCACTCCTCAATGTCACTCCTCAATGTCACTACTTCATATCACTCCTCCATGTCATTCCTCCATGTCACTCCTCCATGTATCTCCTCCATGTCGCTAATCTATGTCAATCCTCCATGTCACTCCTCCATGTCGCTACACCAACTCACTCCTCAATGTCACTCCTCCATGTCACAACTCCAATTCACTCCTCCATGTCACCTCTATATGTCTTCCATGTCACTCCTCCATGTCCATCCTCCTTTTCACTACTCCATGTCACTCCTCCATGTCGCTCCTCCGTGTTGCTCCTCCTTGTCACTCCTCCAAGTCACTCACACATGTCCCTCCACGATTTCACTTCACCATATAACACTCCTTCCTGATCAACCCTGTCACTTCTCCATGTCACTCCTCCATGTCCATCCTCCATGTCACTACTCCATGTCACTCCTCCATGTCGCTCCTCCGTGTTGCTCCTCCTTGTCACTCCTCCAAGTCACTCACCCATGTCCCTCCGTGATTTCACTCCACCATAAAAACTCTCCTTCCTGATCAACCCTGTCACTTCTCCATGTCACTCCTCCATGTCCATCCTCCATGTCACTACTCCATGTCACTCCTCCATGTAGCTACTCCGTGTTGCTCCTCCTTGTCACTCCTCCAAGTCAGTCCTCCATGTCACTACTCCATGTCTCTCCTCCACGTCACTCCTCTATGTCACTCCTCCATGTCACTCCTTCATGTCACTCCTCCATGTATCTACTCCATGTCGCTATAACAACTCACTCCTCCATGTCACTCCACCATTTCAGTCCTCCATGTCACTCCACCATTTCATTCCTCCATGTCACTCCTCCAGGTCACTCCTCCATGTCGCTACACCAACTTACTCCTCAATGTCACTCCTTCATGTCACTCCTCCATTTTTCTCCTCCATGTCGTTATAACAACTCACTCCTCCATGTCACTCCTCCAGGTCACTCCTCCATGTCGCTACTTAAAAAATCACTCCTCCATGTCACTACACCAACTCACACCTCAATGTCACTCCTCAATGTCACTACTTCATGTCACTCTTTCATGTCATTCTTCCATGTCACTCCTCCATGTATCTCCTCCATGTCGCTACTCTATGTCACTCCTTCATGTCACTCCTCCAAGTCTCTCATCCATGTCCCTCCGCCATGTCACTCCACCATATCAACCCTCCTTCCTGATCAAGCCTTTCACATCTCCAAGTCACTCCTCCATGTCCGTCCTCCATGTAACTACTCCATGTCACTCCTCCATGTCGCTCCTCCATGTCGCTCCTCCATGTCACACCTCCATGTGACTCCTCCATGTCGCTCCACCAACTCCTTCCTCCATGTTACTCCTCCATGTCACTCCTCCATGTCACTCCTCCTTGTCACACCTCTATGTGACTCCTCCATGTCGCTCCACCAACTCCTTCCTCCATGTTACTCCTCCATGTCACTCCTCCATGTGACTCCTCCATGTCGCTCCATCAACTCACTCCTCCATGTCACTCCTCCATTTCTCTCCTCCATGTCGCTATAACAACTCACTCCTCCATGTCACTCCTCCAGATCACTCCTCCATGTCACTACTCAAAGTCACTCCTCCATGTCACTACAATAACTCACTCCTCAATGTGACTCCTCAATGTCACTACTTCATGTCACTCCTCCATATCGCTACACAAACTCAATCCTCCTTTACACTCTTTCATGTCACTACTCCATATCGCTCCTCCATGTCCCTCCTCCATGTCACTCCTCCATGTCATTCCTCCATGTCACTCCTCCATGTCAATCCTCCATGTCGCTACACCAACTCACTCTTCAATGTCACTCCTCCATGTCACTCCTCCATGTCACTCATCCATGTCCCTCCTCCATGTCACTCCATCCTATCAATCTTCCTTGGTTATCCGACCTGTCAATTATCCATGTCACTCTTCCATGTCTCTCCTCCAGGTCACTCCTCTATGTCACTCCTCCATGTCACTCCTCCATGTCGCTCCTTCTTGTTGCTCCTCCATGTCAAACCTCCATTTAACTCCACAACGTCTCTCCTCTACGTCACTCCTCATGTAACTACACCAACTCAATCCTCCTTGTCACTCCTCCATATCACTCATCCATGTCATTCCTCCATGTCACTCCTTTATGTAAATCCTCCAATTCACTCTTCCATGTCACTTCTATATGTCTTCCATTTCACTCCTCCATGTCCATCCATCATGTCACTACTGCATTTCACTCCTCCATGTCGCTCCTCCGTGTTGCTCCTCCTAGTCACTCCTCCATGTAACACCTCCATGTAGCTAATCCATGTCACTCCTCCATGTCACTCCTCCATGTCGCTATTCCATGTCAGTCCTCCATGTCGCTACACCAACTCACTCTTTCATGTTACTCCTCCATGTCACTCCTCCATGTCACTCCTTTATGTCACTCCTCCAAGTTACTCCTCCATGTCGATCCTCCATGTTGCTCCTCCATGTCACTCCTCCATGTAATTCCTCCATGTAGCTACTCCATGTCACTCCTCCATGTCGCTAAACCAACTCACTCCTCATGTCACTACTCCATGTCACTCCTCTATGTCACTCCTCCAAGTCACTCCTCCAAGTGACTTACCCATGTCCCTCCACGATGTCACTCCACCATATAAACCCTCCTTCTTGATCAACCCCGTCACTTCTCCAAGTCACTCTTCCATGTCCCTCCTCCATGTCATTACTCCTCGTCACTCCCCCATGTCGCTACAGCAACTCATTCCTCATGTCACTCCTCCATGTCGCTCCTCCGTGTTGATCCTCCAAGTCACTCCTCCATGAAACTCCTCCATGTAGCTACTCCATGTCACTCCTCCATGTCGCTCCTCCGTGTTACTCCTCCTTGTCAGTCCTCCAAGTCACTTACCCATGTCCCTCCGCCATGTCACTCCACCATATCAACCCTCCTTCCTAATCAACCCTATCACATCTCCAAGTCACTCCTCCATGTCCCTCCTCCATGTCACTACTCCATGTCACTCCTCCTTGTCGCTCCTCCATGTTGCTCCTCCATGTCATTCCTCCATGTCACTCCCCCATGTCGCTATTCCAAGTTACTCCTCCATGTTGCTCCTCCATGTTGCTCTTCCATGTCACTCCTCCATGTCACTCATCCATGTCACTCCTCTATGTCACTCCTCCATGTCACTCCTCTATGTCACTCATCCATGTCACTCCTCCATGTAACTCCTCCATGTAACTACTCCATGTCACTCCTCCACGTCGCTATACAACCTCACTCCTCAGATCAATCCTCTATGTCACTCCTCCATCTCAGTCCTCCATGTCACTTCTCCATGTCTCTCCTCCACGTCACTCCTCTATGTCACTCATCCATGTCATTCCTCCATGTCACTCCTTTATGTCAATCCTCCAAGTCACTCCTCCATGTAACTCCTCCATGTAGCTACTCCATGTCACTTCTCCATGTCACTCTTCCATGTCTCTCCTCCACGTCACTCCTCTATGTCACTCCTCCATGTCACTCCTACATGTCACTCCTCCATGTCTCTCCTCTATGTCGCTCTAACAACTCACTCCTCCATGTCACTCCTCCATGTCACTCCACCATTTCACTCCTCCATGTCACTTCTCCAGGTCACTCCTCCATGTCGCTACTCAAAGTCACTCCTCCATGTCACTACACCAACTTACTCCTCAATGTCACTCCTCCATATCACTCCTCCTATTCTCTCCTTCATGTCGCTATAACAACTCACTCCTCCATGTCGCTACTCTATGTCACTCCTCCATGTCGCTCCTCCATGTCACTCCTCCATGTCGCTTCTCAAAGTCACTCCTCCATGTCACTACACCAACTAACTCCTCAATGTCACTCCTCCATGTCACTACTTCATGTCACTCCTCCATGTCGCTCCTCCGTGTTGCTCCTCCACATCAATTCTCTATGTCACTCCTCCATGTCACTCCTCCCTGTCGCTATTCCATGTCAGTCCTCCATGTCGCTACACCAACTCACTCTTTCAAGTTACTCCTCCATGTCGCTTCTCCATGTCACTCCTCGATGTCAATACACCAACTCAAACCTCTTTGTCCATTCTCCATGTCACTCCTCCATGTCGCTCCTCCATGTTGCTCTTCCATGTCACTACTCCATGTCGCTACACCAACTCATTATTCATGTCACTCCTCCATGTCGCTACTCCATGTCACTCCTCAATGTCGCTCTAACAACTCACTCCTCCATGTCACTCCACCATTTCACTCCTCCATGTTTCTCCTCCATGTCAATACTTCTTGTCACTCCTCCATGTCATTCCTCCATGTCGCTACAACAACTCATTCCTCATGTCACTCCTCCATGTCGCTCATCCGTATTGATCCTCCAAGTCACTCCTCCATGTTACTCCTCCTTGACGCTATTCCATGTCAGTACTCCATGTCGCTACACCAACTCACTCTTCCATGTCACTCCTCCATTTCACTCCACCACGTCACTCCTCTACATCACTCCTCATGTCACTCTTCCATGTCAATACACTCAAACCTCTTTGTCCATCCTCCATGTCACTCCTGCATTTTGCTCCTCCATGTCCCTGTGCCATGTCACTCCACCATGTCGCTACTCAAAGTCACTCCTCCATGTCACTCCACCATTTAACTCCTCCATGTCACTCCTCCAGGTCACTCCTCCATGTCGCTACTCAAAGTCACTCCTCCATGTCACTCCTACAGGTCACTCCTCCATGTCGCTACTCAAAGTCACTCCTCCATGTCACTCCTCCATGTCCATCCTTCATGTCACTACTCCACGTCACTCCTCCATGTCGCTCCTCTGTGTTGCTCCTCCATGTCACTTCTCCAAGTCACTCACCCATGTGCCTCCGCGATGTCACTCCACCATATCAATCTTCCTTGGTGATCCGCCCTGTCACTTCTCCATGTCACTCTTCCATGTCTCTCCTCCACGTCATTCCTCTATGTCACTCCTCCATGTCACTACTCCATGTCACTCCTCCATGTCGCTCCTCTGTGTTGCTCCTCCACATCAATTCTCTATGTAACTCCTCCATGTCACTCCTCCCTGTCGCTACTCTATGTCACTCCTCCATGTCGCTACACCAACTCAACCCTCCTTGTCACTCCTCCATGTCGCTCCTCCATGTTGCTCCTCCATGTCACTCCTCCATGTCACTCCTCCATGTCCCTACTCCATGTGACTCATCCATGTCGCTCCACCAACTTACTCCTCCACGACGCTCCTCCATGTTGCTCTTCCATGTCACTCCTCGATGTAACTCATCTATGTCCCTCTGCCATGTCACTACACCAACTCAATCCTTCTTGTCACTCCTCTATGTCACTCATCCATGTCACTTCTATATGTCTTCCATGTCACTCCTCCATGTCCCTCCTCCATGTCACTCCTCCACGTAACTCCTCTATGTCACTCCTCCATGTCACACCTCCATTTCACTCCTCCATGTCGTTATTCCATGTCACTCCTCCATGTCGCTACACCAACTCATTACTCATGTCACTCCTCCATGTCGCTACTCAAAGTCACTCCTCTATGTCACTACACCAACTCACTCCTCAATGTCACTCCTCCATGTCGCTACACCAACTCATTCCTCGTGTAATTTCTCCATGTCGCTACTCCATGTCGCTACACCAACTCAACCCACCTTGTAACTCCTCCATGTCACTCATCCATGTCATTCCTCCATGTCACTCGTTTATGTCACTCCTCCAATTCACTCCTCCATGTCATCTCTATATGTCTTCCATATCACTCCTCCATGTCCATCCTCCATGTCACTACTCCATGTCACTCATCCATGTCACTTCTATATGTCTTCCATGTCACTCCTCTATATCCCTCCTCCATGTCACTCCTCCATGTCGCTACACCAACTCATTACTCATGTCACTCCTCCATGTCGCTACTCCATGTCACTCCTCCATGTCATTCCACCATTTCACTCCTCCATGTCACTTCTCCAGGTCACTCCTCCATGTCGCTACTCAAAGTCACTCCTCCATGTTACTACACCAACTCACTCCTAAATGTCACTCCTCCATATCACTCCTCCATTTCTCTCTTCCATGTCGCTATAACTCACTCCTCCATGTCACTCCACAATGTGACTACTTCATGTCACTCCTCCATGTCGCTACACAAACTCAACTCTCCTTTACACTCTTTCATGTCACTCCTCCATATCGCTCCTCCATGTCCCTCCTCCATTTCACTCCTCCATGTCATTCCTCCATGTCACTCCTCCATGTATCTCCTCCATGTCGCTACTCTATGTCACTCCTCCATGTCACTCCTCCATGTCACTCCTCCATGTCGCTACACAAACTCGCTCCTCATGTTACTACTCTATGTCGCTACTCCATGTCACTCCTCCATGTCGCTACACCAACTCACTCCTCTATGTCACTCCTCCATGTCACTACTTCTTGTCACTCCTCCATGTCACTCATCCATGTCACTCCTTTATGTCAAAACACCAATTCACTCCTCCAAGTAACCTCTATATGTTTTCCATGTCACTTCTCCAAGTCACTCCTCCAGGTCACTCCTCCATGTCGCTACTTAAAGTCACTCCTCCATGTCACGACACCAACTCATTCCTAATTGTCACTCCTCCATGTCACTACTTCATGTCACTCCTCCATGTCACTACTCCATTTGACTCCTCCATGACGCTCCACCAACTCACTGCTCCACGTCGCTCCTCCATGTTGCTCTTCCATGTAACTGCTCCATGTCACTCATCCATGTCACTTCTATATGTCTTCCATGTCACTCCTCCATGTTCCTCCTCCATGTCACTCCTCCACATCACTCCTCTATGTCACTCCTCCATGTCACACCTCCATGTCACTCCTCAATGTCGCTACACTGACTCATTCCTCGTGTCACTCCTCCATGTTGCTACTCCATGTCACTCCTCCATGTCACTACACCAACTCAACCCTCCTTGTAACTTCTCCATGTCACTCATCCATGTCATTCCTTCATGTCACTCGTTTATGTCACTCCTCCAGTTCACTCCTCCATGTCATCTCTATATGTCTTCCATGTCACTCCTCCATGTCCATACTCCATGTAACTACTCCATGTCACTCCTCCATGTTGCTCCTCCGTGTTGCTCCTCCTTGTCACACCTCCAAGTCACTCACCCACGTCCCTACACGATGTCACTCCACCATATCAACCCTCCTTCTTGATCAACCCTGTCACTTCTCCAAGTCACTCCTCCATGTCCCTCCTCCATGTCACTACTCCATGTCGCTCCTCCGTGTTGCTCCTCCACATCACTCCTTTATGTCACTCCTCCATGTTGCTCCTCCAAGTCACTCCTCCATGTAACTCCCACATGTAGCTACTCCATGTCACTACTCCAGGTCACTCCTCCATGTCGCTCCTCCGTGTTGCTCCTCCAAGTCACTCCTCCATGTAACTCCTCCATGTAGGTACTCCATGTCACTCCTCCATGTCGCTACACAAACTCACTCCTCATGTGACTCCTCCATGTCACTCCTCCATGTCACTCCTCCAAGTCACTCATCCATGTCCCTCCGCCATGTCACTCCACCATATCAATCTTCCTTGATGATCCGCCCTGTCACTTCTCCATGTCACTCCTCCATGTCTCTGCTCCACGAAATTCCTCTATGTCACTCCTCCATGTCTCTCCTCTATAGCGCTATAACAACTCACTCCTCCATGTCACTCATCCATGTCACTCCACCATTTCATTCCTCCATGTCACTCCTCCAGGTCACTCCTCCATGTCGCTACACCAACTTTCTCCTCAATGTCACTCCTTCATGTCACTCCTCCATTTCTCTCCTCCATGTCTCTATAACAACTCACTCCTCCATGTCACTCCTCCAGGTCACTCCTCCATGTCGCTACTCAAAGTCACTCCTCCATGTCACTCCTCCATGTATCTCCTCCATGTCGCTAATCTATGTCACTCCTCCATGTCACTCCTCCATGTCGCTACACCAACTCACTCCTCAATGTCACTCCTCCATGTCACAACTCCAATTCACTCCTCCATGTCACCTCTATATGTCTTCCATGTCACTCCTCCATGTCCATCCTCCATGTCACTACTCTATGTCACTCCTCCATGTCGCTCCTCCGTGTTGCTCCTCCTTGTCACTCCTCCAAGTCACTCACCCATGTCCTTCTACGATGTCACTCCACCATATAAACCCTCCTTCCTGATCAACCCTATCACTTCTCCAAGTCACTCCTCCATGTCCATCCTCCATGTCACTACTCCATGTCACTCCTCCATCTCGTTCCTCCATGTTGCTCCTCCTTGTCACTCCTCCAAGTCACTCACCCATGTCCCTCCACGATGTCAATCCACCATATCAACCCTCCTTCCTGATCAACTCTGTCACTTCTCCAAGTCACTCCTCCATGTCCATCCTCCATGTCACTCCTCCATGTCGCTCCTCCGTGTTGCTCCTCCTAGTCACTCCTCCAAGTCACTCACCCATGTCCCTCCACAATGTCACTCCACCATATCAACCCTCCTTCCTGATCAACCCTGTCACTTCTCCAAGTCACTCCTCCATGTCTATCCTCCATGTCACTACTACACATCAATCCTCTATGTCACTCCTCCATGTCACTCCTCCATATTGCTCTAACAACTCACTCCTCCATGTCACTCCTCCAGGTCACTCCTCCATGTCGCTACTTAAAGTCACTCCTTAATGTCACTACACCAACTCAACCCTTCTTATCTCTCCTCCATGTCACTCATCCATTTCACTCCTCCATGTCGCTCCTCTATGTCACTCCTCCATGTCACACCTCCATTTCACTCCTCCATGTCGTTATTCCATGTCACTCCTCCATGTCGCTCTAACAACTCACTCCTCCATGTCACTCCACCATTTCACTCTTCCATGTCACTCCTCAAAGTCACTCCTCCATGTCACTCCACCATTTCACTCCTCCATGTCACTCCTCCAGATCACTCCTCCATGTCGCTACTCAAAGTCACTCCTCCATGTCACTCATCCATGTCATTCCTCCATGTCACTCCTTTATGTCAGTCCTCCAATTCACTCTTCCATGTCACTTCTATATGTCTTCCAAGTCACTCCGCCATGTCCCTCCTCCATGTCGCTCCTCCGTGTTGCTCCTCCAAGTCAGTCCTCCATGTAACTCCTCCATGTAGCTACTCCATGTCACTCCTCCATGTCGCAACACAAACTCAATCCTCCTTTACACTCTTTCATGTCACTCCTCCATATCGCTCCTCCATGTCCCTCCTCCATGTCACTCCTCCATGTCATTCCTCCATGTATCTCCTCCATGTTGCTACTCTATGTCACTCCTCCATGTCACTCCTCCATGTCACTACACAAACTCACTCCTCAATGTCACTCCTCCATGTCAATACTTCTTGTCACTCCTCCATGTCATTCCTCCATGTCACTCCTTTATGTCAGTCCTCCAATTCACTCCTCCATGTCACCTCTATATGTCTTCAATGTCACTCCTCCATGTCCATCTTCCTTTTCACTACTCCATGTCACTCCTCCATGTCGCTCCTCCGTGTTGCTCCTCCTTGTCACTCCTCCAAGTCACTCACACATGTCCCTCCACGATTTCACTCCACCATATAAACACTCCTTCCTGATCAACCCTGTCACTTCTCCATGTCACTCCTCCATGTCCATCCTCCATGTCACTACTCCATGTCACTCCTCCATGTCGCTCCTCCATGTTGCTCCTCCTTGTCACTCCTCCAAGTCAGTCCTCCATGTCACTTCTCCATGTCTCTCCTCCACATCACTCCTCTATGTCACTCCTCCATGTCACTCCTCCATGTCACTCCTCCATGTATCTACTCCATGTCGCTATAACAACTCACTCCTCCATGTCACTCCACCATTTCAGTCCTCCATGTCACTCCACCATTTCATTCCTCCATGTCACTCATCCAAGTCAGTCCTCCATGTCACTTCTCCATGTCTCTCCTCCACGTCACTCCTCTATGTCACTCCTCCATGTCACTCCTCCATGTCACTCCTCCATGTATCTCCATGTCGCTATAACAACTCACTCCTCCATGTCACTCCACCATTTCAGTCCTCCATGTCACTCCACCATTTCATTCCTCCATGTCACTCCTCCATGTCAATCCTCCATGTATCTACTCCATGTCGCTATAACAACTCACTCCTCCAGGTCACTCCACCATTTCAGTCCTCCATGTCACTCCACCATTTCATTCCTCCATGTCACTCCTTCATGTCACTCCTCCATTTCTCTCCTCCATGTCGTTATAACAACTCACTCCTCCATGTCACTCCTCCAGGTCACTCCTCCATGTCGCTACTCAAAGTCACTCCTCCATGTCACTACACCAACTCACTCTTCAATGTCACTCCTCAATGTCACTACTTCATATCACTCCTCCATGTCATTCCTCCATGTCACTCCTCCATGTATCTCCTCCATGTCGCTAATCTATGTCACTCCTCCATGTCACTCCTCCATGTCGCTACACCAACTCACTCCTCAATGTCACTCCTCCATGTCACAACTCCAATTCACTCCTCCATGTCACCTCTATATGTCTTCCATGTCACTCCTCCATGTCCATCCTCCATTTCACTACTCTATGTCACTTCTATATGTCTTCCATTTCACTCCTCCATGTCCATCCATCATGTCACTACTCCATGTCATTCCTCCATGTCACTCCTCCATGTAGCTACTCCATGTCACTCCTCCATGTCACTACTTCTTCTCACTCCTCCTTGTCACTCATCCATATCATTCCTCCATGTCACTCCTTTATGTTATTCATCCATGTCGCTACACCAACTCACTCTTTCATGTTACTCCTCAATGTTGCTACTCCATGTGACTCCTCTATGTCGCTCCACCAACTCCTTCCTCCATGTTACTCCTCCATGTCACTCCTTTATGTCACTCCTCCAAGTCACTCACCCATGTCCCTCCGCGATGTCACTCCACCATATCAACCCTCCTTGGTTATCCGCCCTGTCACTTCTCCATGTCACTCTTCCATGTCTCTCCTCCACATCACTCCTCTATGTCACTCCTCCATGTCACTCCTCCATGTCTCTCCTCCATGTTGCTCTAACAACTCACTCATCCATGTCATTCCTCCATGTCACTCCTCCATGTCCATCCTCCATGTCACTCCTCCATGTCGCTCTAACAACTCACTCCTCCATGTAAATCCACCATTTCACTCCTCCATGTATCTCCTCCAGGTCACTCCTCCATGTCGCTACTCAAAGTCACTCCTCCATGTAACTACACCAACTCACTCCTCAATGTAACTACTTCATGTCACTTCTCCAGGTCGCTACACAAACTCAACCCTCCTTTACACTCTTTCATGTCACTCCTCCATATCGCTCCTCCATGTCCCTCCTCCATGTCACTCCTCCATGTCATTCCTCCATGTCACTCCTCCATGTATCTCCTCCATGTCGCAACTCTATGTCACTCCTCCATGTCACTCCTCCATGTCGCTACACAAACTCACTCCTCAATGTCACTCCTCCATGTCACTACTTCATGTCATTCCTCCATGTCACAACACAAATTCAACCCTCCTTGTCACTCCTCCATGTCACTCATCCATGTCATTCCTCCTTTTCACTCCTTTATGTCACTCTTCCAATTCACTCCTCCATGTCACTCCTCCATGTCACTCCTCCAGGTCACTCCTCCATGTCGCTACTCAAAGTCACTCCTCCATGTCACTACACCAACTCACTCCTCAATGTCACTCCTCAATGTAACGACTTCATATCACTCCTCCATGTCATTCCTCCATGTCACTCCTCCATATATCTCCTCCATGTCGCTAATCTATGTCACTTCTCCATGTCACTCCTCCATGTCGCTACACCAACTCACTCCTCAATGTCACTCCTCCATGTCACAACTCCAATTCACTCCTCCATGTCACCTCTATATGTCTTCCATGTCACTCCTCCATGTCCATCCTCCATGTCACTACTCTATGTCACTTCTATATGTCTTCCATTTCACTCCTCCATGTCCATCCATCATGTCACTACTCCATGTCATTCCTCCATGTCACTCCTCCATGTAGCTACTCCATGTCACTCCTCCATGTCACTACTTCTTCTCACTCCTCCTTGTCACTCATCCATATCATTCCTCCATGTCACTCCTTTATGTTATTCCTCCATGTCGCTACACCAACTCACTCTTTCATGTTACTCCTCAATGTTGCTACTCCATGTGACTCCTCCATGTCGCTCCACCAACTCCTTCCTCCATGTTACTCCTCCATGTCACTCCTCCATGTCACTCCTTTATGTCACTCCTCCAAGTTACTCCTCAATGTCACTCCTCCATGTCACTCCTCCGTGTTGCTCCTCCAAGTCACTCCTCCATGTAACTCCTCCATGTAGCTACTCCATGTCACTCCTCCATGTCGCTTCACAAACTCACTCCTCATGTCACTCCTCCATGTCACTCCTCTATGTCACTCCTCCAAGTCACTCACCCATGTCCCTCCGCGATGTCACTCCACCATATCAACCCTCCTTGGTTATCCGCCCTGTCACTTCTCCATGTCACTCTTCTATGTCTCTCCTCCACATCACTCCTCTATGTCACTCCTCCATGTCACTCCTCCATGTCTCTCCTCCATGTTGCTCTAACAACTCACTCATCCATGTCATTCCTCCATGTCACTCCTCCATGTCCATCCTCCATGTCACTCCTCCATGTCGCTCTAACAACTCACTCCTCCATGTCACTCCACCATTTCACTCCTCCATGTATCTCCTCCAGGTCACTCCTCCATGTCGCTACTCAAAGTCACTCCTCCATGTAACTACACCAACTCACTCCTCAATGTCACTACTTCATGTCACTCCTCCAGGTCGCTACACAAACGCAACCCTCCTTTACACTCTTTCATGTCACTCCTCCATATCGCTCCTCCATGTCCCTCCTCCATGTCACTCCTCCATGTCATTCCTCCATGTCACTCCTCCATGTATCTCCTCCATGTCGCAACTCTATGTCACTCCTCCATGTCACTCCTCCATGTCGCTACACAAACTCACTCCTCAATGTCACTCCTCCATGTCACTACTTCATGTCATTCCTCCATGTCACAACACAAATTCAACCCTCCTTGTCAAACCTCCATGTCACTCATCCATGTCATTCCTCCTTTTCACTCCTTTATGTCACTCTTCCAATTCACTCCTCCATGTCACTCCTCCATGTCACTCCTCCAGGTCACTCCTCCATGTCGCTACTCAAAGTCACTCCTCCATGTCACTACACCAACTCACACCTCAATGTCACTCCTCAATGTCACTACTTCATGTCACTCCTCCATGTCATTCCTCCATGTCACTCCTCCATGTATCTCCTCCATGTCGCTACTCTATGTCACTCCTCCATGTCACTCCTCCATGTCACTACACCAACTCACTCCTCAATGTCACTCCTCCATGTCACAACTCCAATTCAATCCTCCATGTCACCTCTATATGTCTTCCATGTCACTCCTCCATGTCCATCCTCCATGTCACTACTCTATGTCACTCCTCCATGTCGCTCCTCCGTGTTGCTCCTCCTTGTCACTCCTCCAAGTCACTCACCCATATCCTTCTACGATGTGACTCCACCATATAAACCCTCCTTCCTGATCAACCCTGTCACTTCTCCTAGTCACTCCTCCATGTCCATTCTCCATGTCACTACTCCATGTCACTCCTCCATCTCGCTCCTCTGTGTTGCTCCTCCTTGTCACTCCTCCAAGTCACTCACCCATGTCCCTCCACGATGTCACTCCACCATATCAACCCTCCTTCCTGATCAATCCTCTCACTTCTCCAAGTCACTCCTCCATGTTACTCCTCCATGTCACTACTCCACATCAATCCTCTATGTCACTCCTCCATGTCACTCCTCCATGTTGCTATTCCATGTCAGTCCTCCATGTCACTACACAAACTCACTCCTCTACGTCACTCCTCATGTCACTCCTCCATGTCGCTACACCAACTCAACCCTCCTTGTAACTCCTCCATGTCACTCATCCATGGCATTCCTCCATGTCACTTGTTAATGTCACTCCTCCAATTCACTCCTCCATGTCATCTCTATATGTCTTCCATGTCACTCCTCCAATTCCATCCTACATGTCAATACTCCAGGTCACTCATCCACGTTGCTCCTCCGTGTTGCTCCTCCATGTCACTCCTCCAAGTCACTCATCCATGTCCCTCCACAATGTAACTCCACCATATCAACCCTCCTTGGTGATCCGCCCTCTCACTTCTCCATGTCACTCTTCCAAGTCTCTCCTCCACGTCACTCCTCTATGTCACTCCTCCATGTCACTCCTACATGTCACTCCTCCATGTCTCTCCTCTATGTCGCTCAAACAACTCACTCCTCCATGTCACTCCTACATGTCACTCCTCCATGTCTCTCCTCCATGTCACTCCTCCATGTCAATCCTCCATGTTGCTCTAACAACTCACTCCTCCATGTCACTCCTCCAGGTCACTCCTCCATGTCGCTACTTAAAGTCACTCCTCCATGTCACTACACCAACTCAACCCTTCTTATCCCTCCTCCATGTCACTCATCCATTTCACTCCTCCATGTCGCTCCTCTATGTCACTCCTCCATGTCACACCTCCATGTCACTCCTCCATGCCGCTACACCAACTCATTACTCATGTCACTCCTCCATGTCGCTACTCCATGTCACTCCTCCATGTCGCTCTAACAACTCACTCCTCCATGTCACTCCACCATTTCACTCTTCCATGTCACTCCTCAAAGTCACTCCTCCATGTCACTCCACTATTTCACTCCTCCAGATCACTCATCCATGTTGCTACTCAAAGTCACTTCTCCATGTCACTCATCCATGTCATTCCTCCATGTCACTCCTTTATGTCAGTCCTCCAATTCACTCTTCAATGTCATTTCTATATGTCTTCCAAGTCACTCCTCCATGTCCCTCCTCCATGTCGCTCCTCCGTGTTGCTCCTCCAAGTCAGTCCTCCATGTAACTCCTCCATGTAGCTACTCCATGTCACTCCTCCATGTCGCTACACAAACTCAATCCTCCTTTACACTTTTTCCATGTCACTCCTCCATATCGCTCCTCCATGTCCCTCCTCCATGTCACTCCTCCATGTCATTCCTCCATGTATCTCCTCCATGTTGCTACTCTATGTCACTCCTCCATGTCACTCCTCCATGTCACTCCTCCATGTCACTACACAAACTCACTCCTCAATGTCACTCCTCCATGTCAATACTTCTTGTCACTCCTCCATGTCATTCCTCCATGTCACTCCTTTATGTCAGTCCTCCAATTCACTCCTCCATGTCACCTCTATATGTCTTCCATGTCACTCACACATGTCCTTCCACGATTTCACTCCACCATATAAACACTCCTTCCTGATCAACCCTGTCACTTCTCCATGTCACTCCTCCATGTCCATCCTCCATGTCACTACTCCATGTCACTCCTCCATGTCACTCCTTTATGTCACTCCTCCAAGTTACTCCTCCATGTTGCTCCTCCATGTTGCTCCTTCATGTCACTCCTCCATGTAACTCCTCCATGTAGCTACTCCATGTCACTCCTCCATGTCGCTACACCAACTCACTCCTCATGTCACTCCTCCATGTCACTCCTCCATGTCACTCCTCCAAGTCACTTACCCATGTCCTTCCACGATGTCACTCCACCATATAAACCCTCCTTCCTGATCAACCCTGTCACTTCTCCAAGTCACTCACCCATGTCCCTCCGCGATGTCACTCCACCATATCAACCCTCCTTTTTGATCCGCCCTGTCACTTATCCATGTCACTCCTCCATGTCACTGCTCTATGTCACTCCTCCATTTCTCTACTCCATGTCGCTCTAACAACTCACTCCTCCATGTCACTCCACCATTTCACTCCTTCATGTCACTCCTCCAGGTCACTCCTCCATGTCACTACTTCATGTCACTCCTCCATGTCGCTACACAAACTCAACCCTCCTTGTCACTCCTCCATGTCATTCATCCATGTCATTCCTCATGTCACTCCTTCATGTCACTTCTCCAAGTCACTCCTCCATGTCACTCCTCCATGTCACTCATCCATGTCCCTCCGCTATGTCACTCCACCCTATCAATCTCCCTTGGTGATCCGACCTGTCACTTCTCCATATCAATCTTCCTTATCTCTCCTCCACGTCACTCCTCTATGTCACTCCTCCATGTCACTCCTCCATGTCACTCCTCCATGTCTCTCCTCCATGTCGCTCTAACAACTCACTCATCCATGTCGCTCCTCCGTGTTGCTCCTCCAAGTCAGTCCTCCATGTAACTCCTCCATGTAGCTACTCCATGTAACTCCTCCATGTCGCTACACAAACTCACTCCTCATGTCACTCTTCCATGTCACTCCTCCAAGTCACTCACCCATGTCCCTCCGTGATGTCACTCCACCATATAAACCCTCCTTTTTGATCCGCCCTGTCACTTTTCCATGTCACTCCTCCATGTCTCTCCTCCACGTCACTGCTCTATGTCACTCCTCCATGTCACTCCTACATGTCACTCATCCATGTCTATCCTCTATGTCGCTCTAAAAACTCACTCCTCCATGTCACTCCTCCATGTCACTCCACCATTTCACTCCTCCATGTCACTCCTCAATGTCACTCCTCCATGTCACTCCTCCATTTCTCTCCTCCATGTCGCTATAACAACTCACTCCTCCATGTCTCTCCTCCAGGTCACTCCTCCATGTCACTCCACCATTTCACTCCTCCATGTCACTCCTCCAGGTCACTCCTCCATGTCGCTACTCAAAGTCACTCCTCCATGTCACTCAACCATGTCATTCCTCCATGTCACTCGTTTATGTCACTCCTCCAATTCACTCCTCCATGTCACTTCTATATGTCTTCCATGTCACTCCTCCATGTCCATCCTCCATGTCGCTACACCTACTCACTCTTCCATGTCACTCCTCCATGTCGCTCCTCCATGTTGCTCCTCCGTGTCACTCCTCCATGTCACTCATCCATGTCCCTCCGCCTTGTCACTCCACTATATCAATCTTCTTTTGTTATCTGCCCTGTCACTTCTCCATGTCACTCTTCCATGTCTCTCCTCCACGTCATTCCTCTATGTCACTCCTCCATGTCAATCCTCTATATCACTCCTCCATGTCTCTACTCCATGTTGCTCTAACAACTCACTCCTCCATGTCACTCCACCATTTCACTCCTTCATGTCACTCCTCCAGGTCACTCCTCCATGTCGCTAGTTCATGTCACTCCTCCATGTCGCTACACAAACTCAACCCTCCTTGTCACTCCTCCATGTCACTCATCCATGTCATTCCTCATGTCACTCCTTTATGTTACTCCTCCATATCACTCTTCCATGTCTCTCCTCCATGTCACTACTCAAAGTCACTCCTCCATGTTGCTCCTCCAAGTCATTCCTCCATTTCACTCCTTTATGTCCATCCTCCTTTTCACTACTCCATGTCACTCCTCCATGTCTCTCCTCTATATCGCTCTAACAACTCACTCCTCCATGTAACTCCTCCATGTCATTCCACCATTTCACTCCTCCATGTCACTCCTCCAGGTCACTCCTCCATGTCGCTACACCAACTTACTCCTCAATGTCACTACTTCATGTCACTCCTCCATTTCTCTCCTCCATGTCGCTATAACAACTCACTCCTTTATGTCACTCCTCCAAGTTACTCCTCCATGTTGCTCCTCCATGTTGCTCCTTCATGTCACTCCTCCATGTAACTCCTCCATGTAGCTACTCCATGTCACTCCTCCATGTCGCTACACCAACTCACTCCTCAATGTCACTCCTCCATGTCACCACTTCTTGTCAATCCTCCATGTCACTCATCCATGTCACTCCTTTATGTCACAACTCCAATTCACTCCTCCATGTAACCTCTATATGTCTTCCATGTCACTTCTCCAAGTCACTCCTCCATGTCCATCCTAAATGTCACTACTCCACATCAATCTTCTATGTCACTCCTCCATGTCGCTCTAACAACTCACTCCTCCATATCACCCCACCATTTCAATCTTCCATGTCACTCCTCCAGGTCACTCCTTCATGTCGCTACTCAAAGTCACTCCTCCATGTCACGACACCAACTCAATCCTAATTGTCACTCCTCCATGTAACTACTTAATGTCACTCCTCCATGTCACTACTCCATTTGACTCCTCCATGTCGCTCCACCAACTCACTGCTCCACGTCGCTCCTCCATGTTGCTCTTCCATGTAACTCCTCCATGTCACTCATCCATGTCACTTCTATATGTCTTCCATGTCACTCCTCCATGTTTCTCCTCCATTTCACTCCTCCACATAACTCCTCTATGTCACTCCTCCATGTCACACCTCCATGTCACTCCTCAATGTAGCTACACTGACTCATTCCTCGTGTCACTCCTCCATGTCGCTACTCCATGTCATTCCTCAATGTCACTCGTTTATGTCACTCCTCCAGTTCACTCCTCCATGTCATCTCTATATGTCTTCCATGTCACTCCTCCATGTCAATTCTCCATGTCACTACTCCAAGTCACTCCTCCATGTTGCTCCTCCGTGTTGCTCCTCCATGTCACACCTCCAAGTCACTCACCCATGTCCCTACACGATGTCACTCCACCATATCAACCCTCCTTCCTGATCAACCCTGTCACTTCTCCAAGTCACTCCTCCATGTCCCTCCTCCATGTCACTACTCCATGTCACTCCTCCATGTCGCTCCTCCGTGTTGCTCCTCCAAGTCACTCCTCCAAGTCACTCCTCCATGTAACTCCTCCGTGTTGCTCCTCCACATCACTCCTTTATGTCACTCCTCCATGTTGCTCCTCCAAGTCACTCCTCCATGTAACTCCTACATGTAGCTACTCCATGTCACTACTCCAGGTCACTCCTCCATGTCGCTCCTCCATGTTGCTCCTCCAAGTCACTCCTCCATGTAACTCCTCCATTTAGCTACTCCATGTCACTCCTCCATGTCGCTACACAAACTCACTCCTCATGTGACTCCTCCATGTCGCTCCTCCGTGTTGCTCCTCCAAGTCACTCCTCCATGTAACTCCTCCATGTCACTACTCCAGGTCACTCCTCCATGTCGCTCCTCCGTGTTGCTCCTCCAAGTCACTCCTCCATGAAACTCCTCCATGTAGCTACTCCATGTCACTCCTCCATGTCACTCCTCAAAGTCACTCATCCATGTCCCTCCGCCATGTCACTCCACCATATCAATCTTCCTTGGTGATCCGCCCTGTCACTTCTCCATGTCACTCCTCCATGTCTCTGCTCCACGAAATTCCTCTATGTCACTCCTCCATGTCTCTCCTCTATATCGATATAACAACTCACTCCTCCATGTCACTCATCCATGTCACTCCACCATTTCATTCCTCCATGTCACTCCTCCAGGTCACTCCTCCATGTCGCTACACCAACTCACTCCTCAATGTCACTCCTCCAGGTCACTCCTCCATGTCGCTACTCAAAGTCACTCCTCCATGTCACTACACCAACTCACTCCTCAATGTCACTCCTCAATGTCACTACTTCATATCACTCCTCCATGTCATTCCTCCATGTCACTCCTCCATGTATCTCCTCCATGTCGCTAATCTATGTCACTCCTCCATGTCACTCCTCCATTTCGCTACACCAACTCACTCCTCAATGTCACTCCTCCATGTCACAACTCCAATTCACTCCTCCATGTCACCTCTATATGTCTTCCATGTCACTCCTCCATGTCCATCCTCCATGTCACTACTCTATGTCACTTCTATATGTCTTCCATTTCACTCCTCCATGTCCATCCATCATGTCACTACTCCATGTCATTCCTCCATGTCACTCCTCCATGTCACTACTTCTTCTCACTCCTCCTTGTCACTCATCCATATCATTCCTCCATGTCACTCCTTTATGTTATTCCTCCATGTCGCTACACCAACTCACTCTTTCATGGTACTCCTCAATGTCGCTACTCCATGTGACTCCTCCATGTCGCTCCACCAACTCCTTCCTCCATGTTACTCCTCCATGTCACTCCTCCATGTCACTCCTTTATGTCACTCCTCCAAGTTACTCCTCAATGTCACTCCTCCATGTCGCTTCTCCGTGTTGCTCCTCCAAGTCACTCCTCCATGTAACTCCTCCATGTAGCTACTCCATGTCACTCCTCCATGTCGCTTCACAAACTCACTCCTCATGTCACTCCTCCATGTCACTCCTCTATGTCAATCCTCCAAGTCACTCACCCATGTCCCTCCATGATGTCACTCCTCCTTGTCGTCATTCCATGTCGCTCTTCCATGTCGCTACACCAACTCATTACTCTTGTCACTCCTCCATGTCGTTACTCCATGTCACTCCTCCATGTCACCTCTATATGTCTTCCATGTCACTCCTCCATGTCCATCCTCCATGTCACTACTCCATGTCACTACTCCATGTTGCTCCTCCGTGTTGCTCCTCCATGTCACTCCTCCAAGTCACTCATCCATGTCCCTCCACGATGTCACTCCACTATATCAACCCTCCTTCCTGATCAACCCTTTCACTTTTCCAAGTCACTCCTCCTTGTCCCTCCTCCATGTCACTACTCCATGTCACTCCTCCATGTCGCTCTACCATGACGCTCCTCTGTGTTGCTCCTCCACATCAATCCTCTATGTCACTCCTCGATGTTGCTCCTCAAAGTCACTCCTCCATGTAACTCCTCCATGTAGCTACTTCATGTCACTCCTCCATGTCGCTACACAAACTCACTCCTCATGTCACTCCTCCATGTCGCTCCTCCGTGTTTCTCCTCCAAGTCACTCCTCCATGTCACTCCTCCATGTTTCTCCTCCATGTCGCTATAACAACTCACTCCTCCATGTCACTCCACCATTTCACTCCTCCATGTCACTCCTCCAGGTCACTACTCAAAGTCACTCCTCCATGTCACTCCTCCATGTCGCTACTCCATGTGACTCCTCCATGTCGCTCCACCAACTCACTACTCAATGTCGCTCCTCCATGTTGCTCTTCCATGTCACTCCTCCATGTTACTCATCTATGTCCCTCCGCCATGTCACTACACCAATTCAATCCTTCTTGTCACTCCTCCATGTCACTCCACCATTTCACTCCTCTATGTCACTCCTCCAGGTCACTCCTCCATGTCGCTACTCAAAGTCACTCCTCCATGTCACTCATCCATGTCATTCCTCCATGTCACTCGTTTATGTCACTCCTTCTATTCAATCCTCGATGTCACTTCTATATGTCTTCCATGTCACTCCTCCTTGTCCATCCTCCATGTCGCTACACCTACTCACTCTTCCATGTCACTCCTCCATGTCGCTCCTCCATGTTGCTCCTCCGTGTCACTCCTCCATGTCACTCATCCATGTCCCTCCGTCATGTCACTCCACCATATCATTCTTCCTTAATTATCCGCCCTGTCACTTCTCCATGTCACTCTTCCATGTCTCTCCTCCACGTCATTCCTCTATGTCACTCCACCATGTCACTCCTCTATGTCACTCCTCCATGTCTCTACTCCATGTCGCTCTAACAACTCACTCCTCCATGTCACTCCACCATTTCACTCCTTCATGTCACTCCTCCAGGTAACTCCTCCATGTCGCTACTTAATGTCACTCCTCCATGTCGCTACACAAACTCAAACCTCCTTGTCACTCCTCCATGTCACTCATCCATGTCATTCCTCCATGTCATTCGTTTATGTCACTCCTCCAATTCACTCCTCCATTTAACCTCTATATGTCTTTCATGTCACTGCTCCATGTCCATCCTCCATGTCACTACTCCATGTCACTCCTACGTGTTGCTCCTCCTTGTGGCTCCTCCACATCAATCCTCTATGTCACTCCTCCATGTTGCTCCTCCAAGTCACTCCTCCATGTAGCTCCTCCATGTAGCTACTCCATGTCACTACTCCATGTCACTTCTCCATGTCGCTCCTCCGTGTTGCTCCTCCAAGTCACTCCTCCATGTAACTCCTCCATGTAGCTACTCCATGTCACTCCTCCATGTCGCTACACAAACTCACTCCTCATATCACTCCTCCATGTCACTCCTCCATGTCACTTCTCATGTCTCTCCTCTATGTCGCTCTAACAACTCACTCCTCCATGTAACTCCTCCATGTAACTACTCCATGTCACTCCTCCATGTCACTCCTCCATATCACTCCTCCATGTCGGTATTCCATATCAGTCCTCCATGTCGCTACACCAACTCACTCTTTCATGTTACTCCTCCATGTTGCTACTCCATGTGACTCCTCCATGTCACTCCTCCATGTAACTCCTCCATGTAGCTACTCCATGTCACTCCTCCATGTCACTCCTTTTTGTAACTCCTCCAAGTTACTCCTCCATGTCGTTACTCCATGTAGCTACTCCATGTCACTCCTCCATGTCGCTACACTAACTCACTCCTCATGTCACTCCTCCGTGTCACTCCTCCATGTCACTCCTCCAAGTCACTTACCCATGTCCCTCCACGATGTCACTCCACCATATAAACCCTCCTTCCTGATCAACAATGTCACATTTCCAAGTCACTCCTCCATGTCACTCCACCATGTCATTACTCCTTGTCACTCCTCCATGTCGCTACAGCAACTCATTCCTCATGTCACTCCTCCATGTCGCTCCTCCGTGTTGCTCCTCCAAGTCAATCCTCCATGTAACTCCTCCATGTAGCTACTCCATGTCACTCCTCCATGTCACTCCTCCATGTCGCTCCTCCGTGTTGATCCTCCAAGTCACTCCTCCATGTCCATCCTCCATGTCACTACTCCACATCAATCCTCTATGTCACTCCTCCATGTGACTCCTTCATGTCGCTATTCCATGTGACTCCTCCATGTCGCTCCACCAACTCACTCCTCCATGTCACTCCTTCATGTCACTCCACCATTTCACTCCTCCAGGTCACTCCTCCATGTCGCAACTCAAAGTCACTCCTCCATGTTACTACACCAACTCACTCCTCAATGTCACTCCTCCGTGTCACTCCTCCATTTCTCTCCTCCATGTCGCTATAACAACTCACTCCTCCATGTCACTCCTCCAGGTCACTCCTCCATGTCGCTACTCAAAGTCACTCCTCCATGTCACTACAACAACTCACTCCTCAATGTCACTCCTCAATGTCACTACTTTATGTCACTCCTCCATGTCGCTACACAAACTCCATCCTCCTTTACACTCTTTCATGTCACTCCTCCATTTCACTCCTCCATTTATCTCCTCCATGTCGCTACTCCATGTCACTCCTCCATTTCACTCCTCCATTTATCTCCTCCATGTCGCTACTCTATATCACTCCTCCATGTCACTCCTCCATGTCACTCCTCCATGTCACTACTCCATGTTGCTCTATCAACTCACTAATCCATGTCACTCCATCATTTCACTCCTTCATGTCACTCCTCCAGGTCACTCCTCCATGTCGCTACTCAAAGTCACTCCTCCATGTAACTACACCAACTCACTCCTCAATGTCACTCCTCCATGTCACTACTTCATGTAACTCCTTCATGTCGCTACAGAAACTCAACCCTCCTTGTCACTCCTCCATGTCACTCCTCCATGTCTCTCCTTCATGTCATTCCTCCAGGTCACTCCTCCATGTTGCTACTCAAAGTCACTCCTCCATGTCACTCATCCATGTCATTCCTCCATGTCACTCCTCCATGTCACTCCTCCATATAGCTACTCCATGTCACTTCTCCATGTCGTTATTCCATGTCACTCCTCCATGTCGCTACACCAACTCATTCCTCATGTCACTCCTCCATGTCGCTACTTCATGTCACTCCTCCATGTCACTCCTCCATGTCGCTACTCCATGTCACTCCTCCATGTCATTCCTCCAAATCACTCACCCATGTCCCTCCATGATGTCACTCCACCATATCAATCCTCCTTCCTGATCAACCCTGTCACTTCTCCAAGTCACTCCTCATTGTCCCTCCTCCATGTCACTACTCCATGTCACTCCTCCATGTCGCTCCTCCGTTTTGCTCCTCCACATCAATCCTCTATGTCTCTCCTCCATGTCACTCCTCCATGTCAATATTCCATGTCAGTCCTCCATGTCGCTACACCAACTCACTCTTCCATGTCACTCCTCCATGTCGCTTCTCCATGTCACTCCTCCACGTCATTCCTCTATGTCACTTCTATATGTCTTCCATGTCACTCCTCCATGTCACTCCTCCAGGTCACTCTTCCATGTCGCTACTCAAAGTCACTCGTCCATGTAACTACACCAACTCACTCCTCAATGTCACTCCTCCATGTCACTACTTCTTGTCACTCCTCCATGTCACTATACAAACTCAACCCTCCTTGTCACTCCTCCATGTAACTCCTCCATGTCAATCCTCCATGTCACTCCTTTATGTCATTATTTCATGTCACTCCTCCATGTCGCTACACCAACTCATTCCTCATGTCACTCCTCCATGTCGCTACTCCATGTCACTCCTCCATGTCACTCATCCATGTCGCTACACCAACTCAACCCTCCTGGTCACTCCTCCATGTCACTCATCCATGTCATTCCTACATTTCACTCCTTTATATCACTCCTCCAATTCACTCCTCCAATTCAGTCCTCCATGTCACTCCACCCTATCAATCTTCCTTGGTGATCCGACCTGTCACTCCTCCATGTCGCTACACCAACTCACTCTTCCATGTTACCCCTCCATGTCGCTACTCCATGTGACTCCTCCATGTCAATACACCAACTCAAACCTCTTCATCCATCCTCCATGTCGCTACACCAACTCACTCTTCCATGTCAATTCTCCATGTCGCTTCTCCATGTCACTCCTCCATGTCAATACACCAACTCAAACCTCTTTGTCCATCCTCCATGTCACTCCTCCATGTCGCTACTCTATGTCACTCCTCCATGTAGCTACACCAACTAAATCCTTGTCACTCCTCCATGTCACTCCTCCGTGTTGGTCCTCCATGTCACTCCTCCGTGTTGCTCCTCCACATCAATCCTCCATGTCACTCCTCCATGTCAATACACCAACTCAAACCTCTTTGTCCATCCTCCATGTCACTTCTATATGTCTTCCATGTCACTGTCCCTCCTCCATGTCACTCCTCCACGTAACTCATCCATTTCACTCCTCCACGTCACTCCTCTATGTCACTCCTCCATGTCACAACTCCATGTCAATCCTCCATGTCGTTATTCCATGTCGCTACACCAACTCATTATTCATGTCACTCCTCCATGTCGCTACTCCATGTCACTCCTCCATGTCGCTACACCAACTCAACCCTCCTTGTAACTCCTCCATATCACACCTCCATGTCACTCCTCCATGTCGTTATTCCATGTCACTCCTCCATGTCGCTACACAAACTCATTACTCATGTCACTCCTCCATGTCGCTACTCCATGTCACTCCTCATTTCGCTCCTCCTTGTTATTCCTCCATGTCACTCCTTCAAGTCACTCACCCATGTCCCTCCACGATGTCACTCTACCATATCAACCCTCCTTCCTGATCAACCCTGTCACTTCTCCAAGTCACTCCTCCATCTCCCTCCTCCATGTCACTACTCCATGTCACTCCTTCATGTCGCTCCTCCGTGTTGCTCCTCCACATCAATCCTCTATGTCACTCCTCCATGTAACTCCTACATGTAGCTACTATATGACACTACTCCATGTCACTCCTCCATGTAACTCCTCCATGTAGCTACTCCATGTCACTCCTCCATGTCGCTACACAAACTCACTCCTCATGTCACTCCTCCATGTCACTTCTCCATGTCCCTCCTCCAAGTCACTCCTCTATATCGTTCCTCCATGTCACTACTCCATGTCACTCCCCCATGTCGCTCCTCCGTGTTGCTCCTCCACATCAATCCTCTGTCACTCCTCCATGTTGCTCCTCCAAGTCACTCCTCCATTTCCCTCCTCCATGTCACTACTCCATGTCACTCCTCCATGTCGCTCCTCCGTGTTGCTCCTCCACATCAATCCTCTATGTCACTCCTCCATGTTGCTCCTCCAAGTCACTCCTCCATGTCGTCCACCAACTCCTTCCTCCATGTTACTCCTCCATGTCACTCCTCCATGTCAGTCCTTTATGTCACTCATCCAAGTTACTCCTCCATGTCACTTCCCCATTTCACTCCTCCTTGTCACTCCTCCAGGTCACTCTTCCATGTCGCTACTCAAAGTCACTCCTCCATTTCACTACACCAACTCACACCTCAATGTCACTCCTCCATATCACTCCTTCATTTCTCTCCTCCATTTCACTACACCAACTCACTCCTCAATGTAACTCCTCCATATCGCTCCTCCATGTCCCTCCTCCATGTCATTCCTCCATGTCACTCCTCCATGTATCTCCTCCATGTCGCTACTCAAAGTCACTCCTCCATGTCACTACACCAACTCAGTCCTCAATGTAACTCATCCATGTCACTCCTCCATGTCACTCCTTTATGTCACTCCTCCAAGTTACTCCTCCATATCACTTCTCCATGTCACTCCTCTAGGTCACTCCTCCATGCCACTCCTCCATGTAACTCCTCCATGTAGCTACTCCATGTCACTCCTCCATGTCGCTACAGCAACTCATTCCTCATGTCACTCCTCCATGTCGCTCCTCCGTCTTGCTCCTCCAAGTAACTCCTCCATGTCACTCCTCCATGTCTCTCCTCCATGTCGCTCTAACAACTCACTCCTCCATGTCACTCCACAATTTCACTCCTCCATGTCACTCATTCATGTCATTCCTCCATGTCACTCCTCCATGTCCATCCTCCATGTCACTCCTCCATGTCGCTCCTCCGTGTTGCTCCTCCACATCAATCCTCTATGTCACTCCTCCATGTTGCTCCTCCAAGTCATTCCTCCATGTCACTCATCCAGGTCACTCCTCCATGTCGCTACTCAAAGTCACTCCTCCATGTTGCTATAACAACTCACTCCTCCATGTCACTCTTCAATGTCGCTACTCAAAGTCACTCCTCCATGTCACTCATCCAGGTCAATCCTCCATGTCACTACTCCATGTCACTCCTCCATGTCACTCCTACATGTAGCTACTCCATGTCACTACTCTATGCCACTCCTCCATGTTGCTCCTCCAAGTCACTCCTCCATGTAACTCCTACATGTAGCTACTCCATGTCACTACTCCATGTCACTCCTCCATGTCACTCATCCATGTCCCTCCGCCATGTCACTCTACCCTATCAATCTTCCTTGGTGATCGACCTGTCACTCCTCCATGTAACTCCTCCATGTCACTCCTCCAAGTCACTTACCCATGTCCCTCCACGATGTCACTCCACCATATAAACCCTCCTTCCTGATCAACCCTGTCACTTCTCCAAGTCACTCCTCCATATCCCTCCTCCATGTCATTACTCCTTGTCACTCCTCCATGTCGCTACAGCAACTCATTCCTCATGTCACTCCTCCATGTCACTCCTCTGTGTTGCTCCTCCAAGTGACTCCTCCATGTAACTCCTCCATGTAGCTACTCCTTGTCACTCCTCCATGTCCATCCTCCATGTCACTACTCCACATCAATCCTTTATGTCACTCCTCCATGTCACTCCTCCATGTCACTCCTCCATGTCGCTACTTCAAGTCACTCCTCCATGTCGCTACACAAACTCAATTCTCCTTTACACTCTTTCATGTCATTCCTCCATATCGCTCCTCCATGTCCCTCTTCCATGTCACTCCTCCATGTCATTCCTCTACATCACTCCTCCATGTATCGCCTCCATGTCGCTACTCTATATCACTCCTCCATGTCACTCCTCCATGTCGCTACACAAACTCACTCCGCATGTTACTACTCTGTCGCTACTCCATGTCACTCCTCCATGTCGCTCCTCCGTGTTGCTCCTCCACATCAATCCTCTATGTCACTCCTCCATGTCTCTCCTCCATGTCGCTCTAACAAACTCACTCCTCCATGTCACTCCTCCATGTCACTCCTCTAGGTTACTCCTCCATGTCACTCCTCCATGTTACTCCCCCATGTCGCTATTCCAAGTTACTCCTCCATGTCGCTCCTCCATGTTGCTCCTCCATGACACTCCTCCATGTCACTCATCCATGTCACTCCTCTATGTCACTCCTCCATGTCACTCCTCAGGTCACTCCTCCATGTCACTCCTCCATTTCACTCCTCCAAGTCACTCATCCATGTCCCTCCGCGATGTCACTCCACCATATCCACCCTTATTGGTTATCCGCCCTGTCACTTCTCCATGTCACTCTTCCATGTCTCTCCTCCACGTCACTCCTCTATGTCACTCCTCCATGTCAGTCCTCCATGTCACTTCTCCATGTCTCTCCTCCACATCACTCCTCTATGTCACTCCTCCATGTAACTCCTCCATGTCACTCCTCCATGTTTGTCCTCTATGTCACTACACTAACTCATTCCTCAATGTCACTCCTCCATGTCACTACTTCATGTCACTCCTCCATGCCGCTACTCTATTTCACTCCTTCATTTCACAGCTCCATGTGACTCCTCCATGTCGCTCCACCAACTCCTTCCTCCATGTAACTCCTCCATGTCACTCCTCCATGTCACTCCTCCATGTGACTCCTCCATGTCGCTCCATCAACTCACTCCTCCATGTCACTCCTCCATGTCACTCCTCCATGTCGCTACACCAACTCAATCCTCCTTGTCACTCCTCCATATCGCTCATTCATGTTGCACCTCCATGTCACTCCTCCATTTCACTCCACGACGTCTCTCCTCTACGTCCCTCCTCATGTCACTACACCAACTCAATCATCCTTGTCACTCCCCCATATCACTCATCAATGTCATTCCTCCATGTCACTCCTTTTTTCAATCCTCCAAGTCACTCCTCCATGTCACTTCTATATGTCTTCCATTTCACTCCTCCATCTCCATCCATCATGTCACTACTCCATGTCACTCCTCCATGTCACTCCTCCATGTAACTCCTCCATGTAGCTACTCCATGTCACTCCACCTTTTCACTACTCCGTGTTGCTCCTCCACATCAATCCTCTATGTAACTCCTCCATGTCACTCCTACATGTCACTCCTCCATGTCTCTCCTCCATGTCGCTCTAACAACTCACTCCTCCATGTCACTCCACCATTTCACTCCTCCATGTCACTCCTCCAGGTCACTCCTCCATGTCGATACTCAAAGTCACTCCTCCATGTCACTACACCAACTCACTCCTCACTGTCACTCCTCCATGTCGCTCCTCCGTGTTGCTCCTCCTTGTCAGTCCTCCAAGTCACTCACCCATGTCCCTCCACGATGTCACTCCACCATATCAACACTCCTTCCTGATCAACCCTGTCACTTCTCAAAGTCACTCCTCCATGTCCATCCTCCATGTCACTACTCCACATCAATACTCTATCTCACTCCTCCATGTAACTCCTCCATGTCGCTATTCCATGCGACTCCTCCATGTCGCTCCACCAACTCACTCCTCCATGTCACTCCTTCATGTCACTCCACCATTTCACTCCTCCATGTCACTCCTCCAGGTCACTCCTCCATGTCGCTACTCAAAGTCACTCCTCCATGTTACGACACCAACTCACTCTTCAATGTCAATCCTCCATGTCACTTCTCATTTCTCTCCTCCATGTCGCTATAACAACTCACTCCTCCATGTCACTCCTCCATTTCACTCCTCCATGTCGTTATTCCATGTCAGTCCTCCATGTCACTCCTCCATGTCACACTTCCATGTCACTCCTCCATGTCGCTACACCAACTCATTACTCATGTCACTCCTCCATGTCACTCCTCCATGTCACTCCTCCATGTATCTCCTCCATGTCGCTATAACAACTCACTCCTCCATGTCACTCCACCATTTCACTACTCCATGTCACTCCTACAGGTCACTCCTCAATGTCACTACACCAACTCACTCCTCAGAGTCACTCCTCCATGTCACTACTTCATGTCACTCCTCCACTTCGCTCCTCCATGTTGCTCTTCCACGTCAGTCCTCCATGTAACTCATCTATGTCCCTCCGCCATGTCACTACACCAACTCAATCCTTCTTGTCACTCCTCCATGTCACTCATCCATGTCACTTCTATGTCTTCCATGTCACTCCTCCATGTCACTCCTCCATGTCACTCCTCCACGTCGCTCCTCTATGTCACTCCTCCATGTTGCTACACCAACTCATTACTCATGTCACTCCTCCAAGTCACTCACCCATGTCACTTCTCCAAGTCACCATATAAACCCTCCTTCCTGATCTACCCTTTCACTTCTCCAAGTCACTCCTCCATGTCCATCCTCCATGTCACTACTCCACATCAATCCTCTATGTCACTCCTCCATGTTTCTCCTCCATGTCTCTCCTCCAGGTCACTCCTCCATGTCGATACTCAAAGTCACTCCTCCATGTCACTACACCAACTCACTCCTCACTGTCACTCCTCCATTTCACAACACAAACTCAACCCTCCTTGTCACTCCTCCATGTGACTCATCCATGTCATTCCTCCATGTCACTCCTTTATGTCACTCCTCCAATTCACTCCTCCATGTCACCTCTATATGTCTTACATGTCACTCCTCCATGTCACTCCTCCATGTCGCTCCTCTGTGTTGCTCCTCGATGTCACTTCTCCAAGTCACTATTCCATGTCACTCCTCCATGTCGCGCCTCCGTGTTGCTCCTCCACATCAATCCTCTATGTCACTCCTCCATTTCACTCCTCCATGTCGCTATTCCATGTCAGTCCTCCATGTCGCTACACCAACTCACTCTTCCATGTCACTTCTCCATGTAACTTCTCCATGTCTCTCCTCCATGTCAATACACCAACTCAAACCTCTTTGTCCATCCTCCATGTCGCTACACCAACTCACTTCCATGTCACTTCTCCGTGTTGCTCCTCCATATCACTCCTCCATGTCACTCCTCCATGTCGCTACTGTATGTCACTCCTCCATGTCACTACACCAACTCAATCCTTCTTGTCACTCCTCCATGTCACTCATCCACGTCACTCATCTATGTCACTCATCTATGTCACATCTCCATGTCACACCTCCATGTCACTCCACCATGTCGTTATTCCATGTCACTCCTCCATGTCGCTACACCAACTCATTACTCATGTCACTCCTCCATGTTGCTACACCAACTCAAACCTCCTTGTAACTCCTCCATGTCACTCATCCATGTCATTCTTCCAATTCACTCCTCCATGTCATCTCTATATGTCTTCCATGTAAATCCTCCATGTCATCCTCCATGTCACTACTCCATGTCCCTCCTCCTTGTCGCTCCTCCGTGTTGCTCCTCCACATCAATCCTCTATGTCACTCCTCCATGTTGCTCCTCCAACTCACTCATCATGTAACTCCTACATGTATTTACTCCATGTCACTACTCCATGTCACTCCTCCATGTAACTCCTTCATGTAGTTACTCCATGTCACTCCTCCATGTTGCTACACAAACTCACTCCTCATGTCACTCCTCCATGTCACTCCTCCAAGTCACTCACCCATGTCCCTCCGCGATGTCACTCCACCATATCAACCCTACTTGGTTATCTGCCCTGTCACTTCTCCATGTCACTCTTCCATGTCTCTCCTCCACGTCACTCCTCCATGTCACTCTTCCATGTCTCTCCTCCACGTCACTCCTCTATGTCACTCCTCCATGTCAGTCCTCCATGTCACTTCTCCATGTCTCTCCTCCACGTCACTCCTCTATGTCACTCCTCCATGTCACTCCTCCATGTTTCTCCTCCATGTCGCTATAACAACTCACTCCTCCATGTCACTCCACCATTTCACTCCTCCATGTCACTCCTCCATGTCCCTCCTCCATGTCACTACTCCATGTGACTCCTCCTTGTCACTCATCCATGTCATTCCTCCATGTCACTCCTTTATGTCACTCCTCCATTTCACTCCTCCATGTCACTTCTATATGTCTTCCATGTCACTCCTCCATGTCCATCCTCCATGTCGCTACACCTACTCACTCTTCCATGTCACTCCTCAATGTCGCTCCTCCATGTTGCTCCTCCGTGTCACTCCTCCATGTCACTCATCCATGTCTCTCCGCCCTGTTACTTCTCCATGTCACTCTTCCATGTCTCTCCTCCACGTCATTCCTCTATGTCACTCCTCCATGTCACTCCTCCATGTCACTCCTCCATGTCGCTACTTCAAGTCACTCCTCCATGTCGCTACACAAACTCAATTCTCCTTTACACTCTTCATGTCATTCCTCCATATCGCTCCTCCATGTCCCTCCTCCATGTCACTCCTCCATGTCATTCCTCCACATCACTCCTCCATGTATCGCCTCCATGTCGCTACTCTATATCACTCCTCCATGTCACTCCTCCATGTCGCTACACAAACTCACTCCTCATGTTACTACTCTGTCGCTACTCCATGTCACTCCTCCATGTCGCTCCTCCGTGTTGCTCCTCCACATCAATCCTCTATGTCACTCCTCCATGTCTCTCCTCCATGTCGCTCTAACAACTCACTCCTCCATGTCACTCCTCCATGTCACTCCTCTAGGTTACTCCTCCATGTCACTCCTCCATGTTACTCCCCCATGTCGCTATTCCAAGTTACTCCTCCATGTCGCTCCTCCATGTTGCTCCTCCATGACACTCCTCCATGTCACTCATCCATGTCACTCCTCTATGTCACTCCTCCATGTCACTCCTCAGGTCACTCCTCCATGTCACTCCTCCATTTCACTCCTCCAAGTCACTCATCCATGTCCCTCCGCGATGTCACTCCACCATATCCACCCTTATTGGTTATCCGCCCTGTCACTTCTCCATGTCACTCTTCCATGTCTCTCCTCCACGTCACTCCTCTATGTCACTCCTCCATGTCAGTCCTCCATGTCACTTCTCCATGTCTCTCCTCCACGTCACTCCTCTATGTCACTCCTCCATGTAACTCCTCCATGTCACTCCTCCATGTTTGTCCTCCATGTTGCTATAACAACTCACTCCTCCATGTCACTCCGCCATTGCACTCCTCCATGTCGCTACTCAAAGTCACTCCTCCATGTCACTACACTAACTCACTCCTCAATGTCACTCCTCCATGTCACTACTTCATGTCACTGCTCCATGCCGCTACTCTATTTCACTCCTTCATTTCACACCTCCATGTGACTCCTCCATGTTGCTACACCAACTCAAACCTCCTTGTAACTCCTCCATGTCACTCATCCATGTCATTCTTCCAATTCACTCCTCCATGTCATCTCTATATGTCTTCCATGTAAATCCTCCATGTCATCCTCCATGTCACTACTCCATGTCCCTCCTCCTTGTCGCTCCTCCGTGTTGCTCCTCCACATCAATCCTCTATGTCACTCCTCCATGTTGCTCCTCCAACTCACTCATCCATGTAACTCCTACATGTATTTACTCCATGTCACTACTCCATGTCACTCCTCCATGTTGCTACACAAACTCACTCCTCATGTCACTCCTCCATGTCACTCCTCCAAGTCACTCACCCATGTCCCTCCGCGATGTCACTCCACCATATCAACCCTACTTGGTTATCTGCCCTGTCACTTCTCCATGTCACTCTTCCATGTCTCTCCTCCACGTCACTCCTCCATGTCACTTCTCCATGTCACTCTTCCATGTCTCTCCTCCACGTCACTCCTCTATGTCACTCCTCCATGTCAGTCCTCCATGTCACTTCTCCATGTCTCTCCTCCACGTCACTCCTCTATGTCACTCCTCCATGTCACTCCTCCATGTTTCTCCTCCATGTCGCTATAACAACTCACTCCTCCATGTCACTCCACCATTTCACTCCTCCATGTCACTCCTCCATGTCCCTCCTCCATGTCACTACTCCATGTGACTCCTCCTTGTCACTCATCCATGTCATTCCTCCATGTCACTCCTTTATGTCACTCCTCCATTTCACTCCTCCATGTCACTTCTATATGTCTTCCATGTCACTCCTCCATGTCCATCCTCCATGTCGCTACACCTACTCACTCTTCCATGTCACTCCTCAATGTCGCTCCTCCATGTTGCTCCTCCGTGTCACTCCTCCATGTCACTCATCCATGTCTCTCCGCCCTGTTACTTCTCCATGTCACTCTTCCATGTCTCTCCTCCACGTCATTCCTCTATGTCACTCCTCCATGTCACTCCTCCATGTCACTCCTCCATGTCGCTACTTCAAGTCACTCCTCCATGTCGCTACACAAACTCAATTCTCCTTTACACTCTTTCATGTCATTCCTCCATATCGCTCCTCCATGTCCCTCCTCCATGTCACTCCTCCATGTCATTCCTCCACATCACTCCTCCATGTATCGCCTCCATGTCGCTACTCTATATCACTCCTCCATGTCACTCCTCCATGTCGCTACACAAACTCACTCCTCATGTTACTACTCTGTCGCTACTCCATGTCACTCCTCCATGTCGCTCCTCCGTGTTGCTCCTCCACATCAATCCTCTATGTCACTCCTCCATGTCTCTCCTCCATGTCGCTCTAACAACTCACTCCTCCATGTCACTCCTACATGTCACTCCTCTAGGTTACTCCTCCATGTCACTCCTCCATGTTACTCCCCCATGTCGCTATTCCAAGTTACTCCTCCATGTCGCTCCTCCATGTTGCTCCTCCATGACACTCCTCCATGTCACTCATCCATGTCACTCCTCTATGTCACTCCTCCATGTCACTCCTCAGGTCACTCCTCCATGTCACTCCTCCATTTCACTCCTCCAAGTCACTCATCCATGTCCCTCCGCGATGTCACTCCACCATATCCACCCTTATTGGTTATCCGCCCTGTCACTTCTCCATGTCACTCTTCCATGTCTCTCCTCCACGTCACTCCTCTATGTCACTCCTCCATGTCAGTCCTCCATGTCACTTCTCCATGTCTCTCCTCCACGTCACTCCTCTATGTCACTCCTCCATGTAACTCCTCCATGTCACTCCTCCATGTTTGTCCTCCATGTTGCTATAACAACTCACTCCTCCATGTCACTCCGCCATTGCACTCCTCCATGTCGCTACTCAAAGTCACTCCTCCATGTCACTACACTAACTCACTCCTCAATGTCACTCCTCCATGTCACTACTTCATGTCACTCCTCCATGCCGCTACTCTATTTCACTCCTTCATTTCACACCTCCATGTGACTCCTCCATGTCGCTCCACCAACTCCTTCCTCCATGTAACTCCTCCATGTCACTCCTCCATGTCACTCCTCCATGTGACTCCTCCATGTCGCTCCATCAACTCACTCCTCCATGTCACTCCTCCATGTCACTCCTCCATGTCGCTACACCAACTCAATCCTCCTTGTCACTCCTCCATATCGCTCATTCATGTTGCTCCTCCATGTCACTCCTCCATTTCACTCCACTACGTCTCTCCTCTACGTCACTCCTCATGTCACTACACCAACTCAATCATCCTTGTCACTCCCCCATATCACTCATCAATGTCATTCCTCCATGTCACTCCTTTTTGTCAATCCTCCAAGTCACTCCTCCATGTCACTTCTATATGTCTTCCATTTCACTCCTCCATCTCCATCCATCATGTCACTACTCCATGTCACTCCTCCATGTCGCTCCTCCGTGTTGTTCCTCCAAGTCACTCCTCCATGTAACTCCTCCATGTAGCTACTCCATGTCACTCCACCTTTTCACTACTCCGTGTTGCTCCTCCACATCAATCCTCTATGTAACTCCTCCATGTCACTCCTACATGTCACTCCTCCATGTCTCTCCTCCATGTCGCTCTAACAACTCACTCCTCCATGTCACTCCACCATTTCACTCCTCCATGTCACTCCTCCAGGTCACTCCTCCATGTCGATACTCAAAGTCACTCCTCCATGTCACTACACCAACTCACTCCTCACTGTCACTCCTCCATGTCGCTCCTCCGTGTTGCTCCTCCTTGTCAGTCCTCCAAGTCACTCACCCATGTCCCTCCACGATGTCACTCCACCATATCAACACTCCTTCCTGATCAACCCTGTCACTTCTCAAAGTCACTCCTCCATGTCCATCCTCCATGTCACTACTCCACATCAATACTCTATCTCACTCCTCCATGTAACTCCTCCATGTCGCTATTCCATGCGACTCCTCCATGTCGCTCCACCAACTCACTCCTCCATGTCACTCCTTCATGTCACTCCACCATTTCACTCCTCCATGTCACTCCTCCAGGTCACTCCTCCATGTCGCTACTCAAAGTCACTCCTCCATGTTACTACACCAACTCACTCTTCAATGTCAATCCTCCATGTCACTTCTCATTTCTCTCCTCCATGTCGCTATAACAACTCACTCCTCCATGTCACTCCTCCATTTCACTCCTCCATGTCGTTATTCCATGTCAGTCCTCCATGTCACTCCTCCATGTCACACTTCCATGTCACTCCTCCATGTCGCTACACCAACTCATTACTCATGTCACTCCTCCATGTCACTCCTCCATGTCACTCCTCCATGTCGCTACACAAACTCACTCCTCAATGTCACTCCTATATGTCACTATTTCTTGTCACTCCTCCATGTCACTCATCCATGTCATTCCTCCATGTCACTCCTTTATGTCACAACTCCAATTCACTCCTCCATGTCACCTCTATATGTCTTCCATGTCACTTCTCCAAATCACTCCACCATGTCCATCCTCCATGTCACTACTCCACATCTATCCTCTATGTCACTCCTCCATGTCACTCCTCCATGTCGCTCTAACAACTCACTCCTCCATGTTACTCCTCCATGTCGCTACTCAAAGTCACTCCTCCATGTCACTACACCAACTCAATCCTTCTTGTCACTCCTCCATGTCACTCATGCATGTCATTTCTATATGTATTCCATGTCACTCCTCCATGTCCCTCCTCCATGTCACTCCTCCACGTCGCTCCTCTATGTCACTCCTCCAAGTCACACCTCCATGTAACTCCTCCATGTCGCTACACCAACTCATTACTCATGTCACTCCTCCATGTCGCTACTCCATGTCACTCCTCCATGTCGCTCTAACAACTCACTCGTCCATGTCACTCCACCATTTCACTCCTCCATGTCACTCCTCAAAGTCACTCCTCCATGTCACTACACAAACTCACTCCTCAATGTCACTAATTCATGTCACTCCTCCATGTCGCTACACAAACTCAATCCTCCTTTAAACTCTTTCATGTCACTTCTCCATATCGCTCCTCCATGTCCCTCCTCCATGTCACTCCTCCATGTCATTCCTCCATGTCACTCCTCCATGTATCTCCTCCATGTCGCTACTTCATGTCACTCCTCCATGTCGCTACAAAAACTCAACCCTCCTTGTCACTCCTCTATGTAACTCATCCATGTCATTCCTCATGTCACTCCTTTATGTCACTCCTCCAAGTCACTCCTCCATGTCACTCCTCCATGTCACTCATCCATGTCCCTCCGCCATGTCACTCCACCCTATAAATCTCCCTTGGTGATCCGACCTGTCACTTCTCCATAACACTCTTCCATGTCACTCCTCCATGTTGCCACTCAAAGTCACTCCTCCATGTCACTCATCCATGTCATTCCTCCATGTCATTCCTCCATGTCCATCCTCCATGTCACTCCTCCATGTCATTCCTCCATGTCACTCCTCCGTGTATCTCCTCCATGTCGCTACTCTATGTCACTCCTCCATGTCGCTGCTCCATGTCACTCCCCCATGTCGCTCTAACAACTCACTCGTCCATGTCACTCCACAATTTCACTCCCCATGTCACTCCTCAAAGTCACTCCTCCATGTCACTACACCAACTCACTCCTCAATGTCACTCCTCAATGTCACTAATTCATGTCACTCCTCCATGTCGCTACCACAAACTCAATCCTCCTTTAAACTCTTTCATGTCACTCCTCCATATCGCTCCTCCATGTCCCTCCTCTATGTCACTCCTCCATGTCACACCTCCATGTCACTCCTCCATGTCGCTACAGCAACTCATTCCTCATGTCAATCCTCCATGTCGCTACTCCATGTCACTTCTATATGTCTTCCATGTCACTGTCCCTCATCCATGTCACTCCTCCACGTAACTCCTCCATTTCACTCCTCCACGTCACTCCTCTATGTCACTCCTCCATGTCACACCTCCATGTCACTCCTCCATGTCATTATTCCATGTCACTCCTCCATGTCGCTACACCAACTCATTACTCATGTCACTCCTCCATTTCGCTACTCCATGTCACTCCTCCATGTCGCTACACCAACTCAACCCTCCTCGTAACTCCTCCATGTCACTTATCCATGTCACCTCTATATGTCTTCAATGTCACTCCTCCATATCCATCCTCCATGTCACTACTCCATGTCACTCCTCCATGTTGCTCCTCCGTGTTGCTCCTCCATGTCACTCCTCCAAGTCACTCACCCATGTCCCTCCACGATGTCACTCCACCATATCAACCCTCCTTCCTGATCAACCCTGTCACTTCTCCAAGTCCACTCCTCCATGTCCCTCCTACATGTAGCTATTCCATGTCACAACTCCATGTCACTCCTCCATGTCGCTCCTCCGTGTTGCTCCTCAAAGACACTCCTCCATGTAACTCCTCCATGTAGCTACTTCATGTCACTCCTCCATGTCGCTACACAAACTCACTCCTCATGTCACTCCTCCATGTCACTCCTCCAAGTCACTCACCCATGTCCCTCCGCGATGTCACTCCACCATATCAACCCTCCTTGGTTATCCGCCTTGTCACTTCTCCATGTCTCTCCTCCACGTCACTCCTCTATGTCACTCCTCCATGTCAGTCCTCCATATCACTTCTCCATGTCTCTCCTCCACGTCACTCCTCTATGTCACTCCTCCATGTGACTGCTCCATGTCACTCCTCCATGTCGCTACTCAAAGTCACTCCTCCATGTCACTACACCAACTCACTCCTCAAAGTCACTCCTCCATGTCACTACTTCATGTCATTCCTCCACTTCGCTCCTCCATGTTGCTCTTCCACGTCACTCCTCCATGTAACTCATCTATGTCCCTCCGCCATGTCACTACACCAACTCAATCCTCTTGTCACTCCTCCATGTCACTCATCCATGTCACTTCTATGTCTTCCATGTCACTCCTCCATGTCACTCCTCCATGTCACTCCTCCACGTCGCTCCTCTATGTCACTCCTCCATGTTGCTACACCAAACTCATTACTCATGTCACTCCTCCAAGTCACTCACCCATGTCACTTCTCCAAGTCACCATATAAACCCTCCTTCCTGATCTACCCTTTCACTTCTCCAAGTCACTCCTCCATGTCCATCCTCCATGTCACTACTCCACATCAATCCTCTATGTCACTCCTCCATGTTTCTCCTCCATGTCTTCTCCTCCAGGTCACTCCTCCATGTCGATACTCAAAGTCACTCCTCCATGTCACTACACCAACTCACTCCTCACTGTCACTCCTCCATTTCACAACACAAACTCAACCCTCCTTGTCACTCCTCCATGTCACTCATCCATGTCATTCCTCCATGTCACTCCTTTATGTCACTCCTCCAATTCACTCCTCCATGTCACCTCTATTGTCTTACATGTCACTCCTCCATGTCACTCCTCCATGTCGCTCCTCTGTGTTGCTCCTCGATGTCACTTCTCCAAGTCACTATTCCATGTCACTCCTCCATGTCGCGCCTCCGTGTTGCTCCTCCACATCAATCCTCTATGTCACTCCTCCATTTCACTCCTCCATGTCGCTATTCCATGTCAGTCCTCCATGTCGCTACACCAACTCACTCTTCCATGTCACTTCTCCATGTAACTTCTCCATGTCTCTCCTCCATGTCAATACACCAACTCAAACCTCTTTGTCCATCCTCCATGTTGCTACACCAACTGACTTCCATGTCACTTCTCCGTGTTGCTCCTCCATATCACTCCTCCATGTCACTCCTCCATGTCGCTACTGTATGTCACTCCTCCATGTCACTACACCAACTCAATCCTTCTTGTCACTCCTCCATGTCACTCATCCATGTCACTTCTATATGTCTTCTATGTCACTCCTCCATGTCCCTCCTTCATGTCACTCCTCCACGTCACTCATCTATGTCACATCTCCATGTCACACCTCCATGTCACTCCACCATGTCGTTATTCCATGTCACTCCTCCATGTCGCTACACCAACTCATTACTCATGTCACTCCTCCATGTCGCTACACCAACTCAAACCTCCTTGTAACTCCTCCATGTCACTCATCCATGTCATTCCTCCAATTCACTCCTCCATGTCATCTCTATATGTCTTCCATGTAAATCCTCCATGTCATCCTCCATGTCACTACTCCATGTCCCTCCTCCTTGTCGCTCCTCCGTGTTGCTCCTCCACATCAATCCTCTATGTCACTCCTCCATGTTGCTCCTCCAACTCAC
>CM025825.1:34401376-34561437 GCA_014673565.1 Sebastes schlegelii
TCGCTCCTCCATGTCACTCCTCCATGTCGCTTCTCAAAGTCACTCCTCCATGTCACTACACCAACTAACTCCTCAATGTCACTCCTCCATGTCACTACTTCATGTCACTCCTCCATGTCGCTCCTCCGTGTTGCTCCTCCACATCAATTCTCTATGTCACTCCTCCATGTCACTCCTCCCTGTCGCTATTCCATGTCAGTCCTCCATGTCGCTACACCACCAACTCACTCTTTCATGTTACTCCTCCATGTCGCTTCTCCATGTCACTCCTCGATGTCAATACACCAACTCAAACCTCTTTGTCCATTCTCCATGTCACTCCTCCATGTCGCTCCTCCATGTTGCTCTTCCATGTCACTACTCCATGTCGCTACACCAACTCATTATTCATGTCACTCCTCCATGTCGCTACTCCATGTCACTCCTCAATGTCGCTCTAACAACTCACTCCTCCATGTCACTCCACCATTTCACTCCTCCATGTTTCTCCTCCATGTCAATACTTCTTGTCACTCCTCCATGTCATTCCTCCATGTCGCTACAACAACTCATTCCTCATGTCACTCCTCCATGTCGCTCATCCGTATTGATCCTCCAAGTCACTCCTCCATGTTACTCCTCCTTGACGCTATTCCATGTCAGTACTCCATGTCGCTACACCAACTCACTCTTCCATGTCACTCCTCCATTTCACTCCACCACGTCACTCCTCTACATCACTCCTCATGTCACTCTTCCATGTCAATACACTCAAACCTCTTTGTCCATCCTCCATGTCACTCCTGCATTTTGCTCCTCCATGTCCCTGTGCCATGTCACTCCACCATGTCGCTACTCAAAGTCACTCCTCCATGTCACTCCACCATTTAACTCCTCCATGTCACTCCTCCAGGTCACTCCTCCATGTCGCTACTCAAAGTCACTCCTCCATGTCACTCCTACAGGTCACTCCTCCATGTCGCTACTCAAAGTCACTCCTCCATGTCACTCCTCCATGTCCATCCTTCATGTCACTACTCCACGTCACTCCTCCATGTCGCTCCTCTGTGTTGCTCCTCCATGTCACTTCTCCAAGTCACTCACCCATGTGCCTCCGCGATGTCACTCCACCATATCAATCTTCCTTGGTGATCCGCCCTGTCACTTCTCCATGTCACTCTTCCATGTCTCTCCTCCACGTCATTCCTCTATGTCACTCCTCCATGTCACTACTCCATGTCACTCCTCCATGTCGCTCCTCTGTGTTGCTCCTCCACATCAATTCTCTATGTAACTCCTCCATGTCACTCCTCCCTGTCGCTACTCTATGTCACTCCTCCATGTCGCTACACCAACTCAACCCTCCTTGTCACTCCTCCATGTCGCTCCTCCATGTTGCTCCTCCATGTCACTCCTCCATGTCACTCCTCCATGTCCCTACTCCATGTGACTCATCCATGTCGCTCCACCAACTTACTCCTCCACGACGCTCCTCCATGTTGCTCTTCCATGTCACTCCTCGATGTAACTCATCTATGTCCCTCTGCCATGTCACTACACCAACTCAATCCTTCTTGTCACTCCTCCATGTCACTCATCCATGTCACTTCTATATGTCTTCCATGTCACTCCTCCATGTCCCTCCTCCATGTCACTCCTCCACGTAACTCCTCTATGTCACTCCTCCATGTCACACCTCCATTTCACTCCTCCATGTCGTTATTCCATGTCACTCCTCCATGTCGCTACACCAACTCATTACTCATGTCACTCCTCCATGTCGCTACTCAAAGTCACTCCTCTATGTCACTACACCAACTCACTCCTCAATGTCACTCCTCCATGTCGCTACACCAACTCATTCCTCGTGTAATTTCTCCATGTCGCTACTCCATGTCGCTACACCAACTCAACCCACCTTGTAACTCCTCCATGTCACTCATCCATGTCATTCCTCCATGTCACTCGTTTATGTCACTCCTCCAATTCACTCCTCCATGTCATCTCTATATGTCTTCCATATCACTCCTCCATGTCCATCCTCCATGTCACTACTCTGTCACTCATCCATGTCACTTCTATATGTCTTCCATGTCACTCCTCTATATCCCTCCTCCATGTCACTCCTCCATGTCGCTACACCAACTCATTACTCATGTCACTCCTCCATGTCGCTACTCCATGTCACTCCTCCATGTCATTCCACCATTTCACTCCTCCATGTCACTTCTCCAGGTCACTCCTCCATGTCGCTACTCAAAGTCACTCCTCCATGTTACTACACCAACTCACTCCTAAATGTCACTCCTCCATATCACTCCTCCATTTCTCTCTTCCATGTCGCTATAACTACTCACTCCTCCATGTCACTCCACAATGTGACTACTTCATGTCACTCCTCCATGTCGCTACACAAACTCAACCCTCCTTTACACTCTTTCATGTCCACTCCTCCATATCGCTCCTCCATGTCCCTCCTCCATTTCACTCCTCCATGTCATTCCTCCATGTCACTCATCCATGTATCTCCTCCATGTCGCTACTCTATGTCACTCCTCCATGTCACTCCTCCATGTCACTCCTCCATGTCGCTACACAACTCGCTCCTCATGTTACTACTCTATGTCGCTACTCCATGTCACTCCTCCATGTCGCTACACCAACTCACTCCTCTATGTCACTCCTCCATGTCACTACTTCTTGTCACTCCTCCATGTCACTCATCCATGTCACTCCTTTATGTCAAAACAACCAATTCACTCCTCCAAGTAACCTCTATATGTCTTCCATGTCACTTCTCCAAGTCACTCCTCCAGGTCACTCCTCCATGTCGCTACTTAAAGTCACTCCTCCATGTCACGACACCAACTCATTCCTAATTGTCACTCCTCCATGTCACTACTTCATGTCACTCCTCCATGTCACTACTCCATTTGACTCCTCCATGTCGCTCCACCAACTCACTGCTCCACGTCGCTCCTCCATGTTGCTCTTCCATGTAACTGCTCCATGTCACTCATCCATGTCACTTCTATATGTCTTCCATGTCACTCCTCCATGTTCCTCCTCCATGTCACTCCTCCACATCACTCCTCTATGTCACTCCTCCATGTCACACCTCCATGTCACTCCTCAATGTCGCTACACTGACTCATTCCTCGTGTCACTCCTCCATGTTGCTACTCCATGTCACTCCTCCATGTCACTACAACCAACTCAACCCTCCTTGTAACTTCTCCATGTCACTCATCCATGTCATTCCTTCATGTCACTCGTTTATGTCACTCCTCCAGTTCACTCCTCCATGTCATCTCTATATGTCTTCCATGTCACTCCTCCATGTCCATACTCCATGTAACTACTCCATGTCACTCCTCCATGTTGCTCCTCCGTGTTGCTCCTCCTTGTCACACCTCCAAGTCACTCACCCACGTCCCTACACGATGTCACTCCACCATATCAACCCTCCTTCTTGATCAACCTGTCACTTCTCCAAGTCACTCCTCCATGTCCCTCCTCCATGTCACTACTCCATGTCGCTCCTCCGTGTTGCTCCTCCACATCACTCCTTTATGTCACTCCTCCATGTTGCTCCTCCAAGTCACTCCTCCATGTAACTCCCACATGTAGCTACTCCATGTCACTACTCCAGGTCACTCCTCCATGTCGCTCCTCCGTGTTGCTCCTCCAAGTCACTCCTCCATGTAACTCCTCCATGTAGGTACTCCATGTCACTCCTCCATGTCGCTACACAAACTCACTCCTCATGTGACTCCTCCATGTCACTCCTCCATGTCACTCCTCCAAGTCACATCATCCATGTCCCTCCGCCATGTCACTCCACCATATCAATCTTCCTTGATGATCCGCCCTGTCACTTCTCCATGTCACTCCTCCATGTCTCTGCTCCACGAAATTCCTCTATGTCACTCCTCCATGTCTCTCCTCTATAGCGCTATAACAACTCACTCCTCCATGTCACTCATCCATGTCACTCCACCATTTCATTCCTCCATGTCACTCCTCCAGGTCACTCCTCCATGTCGCTACACCAACTTTCTCCTCAATGTCACTCCTTCATGTCACTCCTCCATTTCTCTCCTCCATGTCTCTATAACAACTCACTCCTCCATGTCACTCCTCCAGGTCACTCCTCCATGTCGCTACTCAAAGTCACTCCTCCATGTCACTCCTCCATGTATCTCCTCCATATCGCTAATCTATGTCACTCCTCCATGTCACTCCTCCATGTCGCTACACCAACTCACTCCTCAATGTCACTCCTCCATGTCACAACTCCAATTCACTCCTCCATGTCACCTCTATATGTCTTCCATGTCACTCCTCCATGTCCATCCTCCATGTCACTACTCTATGTCACTCCTCCATGTCGCTCCTCCGTGTTGCTCCTCCTTGTCACTCCTCCAAGTCACTCACCCATGTCCTTCTACGATGTCACTCCACCATATAAACCCTCCTTCCTGATCAACCCTATCACTTCTCCAAGTCACTCCTCCATGTCCATCCTCCATGTCACTACTCCATGTCACTCCTCCATCTCGTTCCTCCATGTTGCTCCTCCTTGTCACTCCTCCAAGTCACTCACCCATGTCCCTCCACGATGTCAATCCACCATATCAACCCTCCTTCCTGATCAACCCTGTCACTTCTCCAAGTCACTCCTCCATGTCCATCCTCCATGTCACTCCTCCATGTCGCTCCTCCGTGTTGCTCCTCCTAGTCACTCCTCCAAGTCACTCACCCATGTCCCTCCACAATGTCACTCCACCATATCAACCCTCCTTCCTGATCAACCCTGTCACTTCTCCAAGTCACTCCTCCATGTCTATCCTCCATGTCACTACTACACATCAATCCTCTATGTCACTCCTCCATGTCACTCCTCCATATTGCTCTAACAACTCACTCCTCCATGTCACTCCTCCAGGTCACTCCTCCATGTCGCTACTTAAAGTCACTCCTTAATGTCACTACACCAACTCAACCCTTCTTATCTCTCCTCCATGTCACTCATCCATTTCACTCCTCCATGTCGCTCCTCTATGTCACTCCTCCATGTCACACCTCCATTTCACTCCTCCATGTCGTTATTCCATGTCACTCCTCCATGTCGCTCTAACAACTCACTCCTCCATGTCACTCCACCATTTCACTCTTCCATGTCACTCCTCAAAGTCACTCCTCCATGTCACTCCACCATTTCACTCCTCCATGTCACTCCTCCAGATCACTCCTCCATGTTGCTACTCAAAGTCACTCCTCCATGTCACTCATCCATGTCATTCCTCCATGTCACTCCTTTATGTCAGTCCTCCAATTCACTCTTCCATGTCACTTCTATATGTCTTCCAAGTCACTCCGCCATGTCCCTCCTCCATGTCGCTCCTCCGTGTTGCTCCTCCAAGTCAGTCCTCCATGTAACTCCTCCATGTAGCTACTCCATGTCACTCCTCCATGTCGCAACACAAACTCAATCCTCCTTTACACTCTTTCATGTCACTCCTCCATATCGCTCCTCCATGTCCCTCCTCCATGTCACTCCTCCATGTCATTCCTCCATGTATCTCCTCCATGTTGCTACTCTATGTCACTCCTCCATGTCACTCCTCCATGTCACTACACAAACTCACTCCTCAATGTCACTCCTCCATGTCAATACTTCTTGTCACTCCTCCATGTCATTCCTCCATGTCACTCCTTATGTCAGTCCTCCAATTCACTCCTCCATGTCACCTCTATATGTCTTCAATGTCACTCCTCCATGTCCATCTTCCTTTTCACTACTCCATGTCACTCCTCCATGTCGCTCCTCCGTGTTGCTCCTCCTTGTCACTCCTCCAAGTCACTCACACATGTCCCTCCACGATTTCACTCCACCATATAAACACTCCTTCCTGATCAACCCTGTCACTTCTCCATGTCACTCCTCCATGTCCATCCTCCATGTCACTACTCCATGTCACTCCTCCATGTCGCTCCTCCGTGTTGCTCCTCCTTGTCACTCCTCCAAGTCAGTCCTCCATGTCACTTCTCCTATGTCTCTCCTCCACATCACTCCTCTATGTCACTCCTCCATGTCACTCCTCCATGTCACTCCTCCATGTATCTACTCCATGTCGCTATAACAACTCACTCCTCCATGTCACTCCACCATTTCAGTCCTCCATGTCACTCCACCATTTCATTCCTCCATGTCACTCATCCAAGTCAGTCCTCCATGTCACTTCTCCATGTCTCTCCTCCACGTCACTCCTCTATGTCACTCCTCCATGTCACTCCTCCATGTCACTCCTCCATGTATCTACTCCATGTCGCTATAACAACTCACTCCTCCATGTCACTCCACCATTTCAGTCCTCCATGTCACTCCACCATTTCATTCCTCCATGTCACTCCTCCATGTCAATCCTCCATGTATCTACTCCATGTCGCTATAACAACTCACTCCTCCAGGTCACTCCACCATTTCAGTCCTCCATGTCACTCCACCATTTCATTCCTCCATGTCACTCCTTCATGTCACTCCTCCATTTCTCTCCTCCATGTCGTTATAACAACTCACTCCTCCATGTCACTCCTCCAGGTCACTCCTCCATGTCGCTACTCAAAGTCACTCCTCCATGTCACTACACCAACTCACTCTTCAATGTCACTCCTCAATGTCACTACTTCATATCACTCCTCCATGTCATTCCTCCCTGTCACTCCTCCATGTATCTCCTCCATGTCGCTAATCTATGTCACTCCTCCATGTCACTCCTCCATGTCGCTACACCAACTCACTCCTCAATGTCACTCCTCCATGTCACAACTCCAATTCACTCCTCCATGTCACCTCTATATGTCTTCCATGTCACTCCTCCATGTCCATCCTCCATTTCACTACTCTATGTCACTTCTATATGTCTTCCATTTCACTCCTCCATGTCCATCCATCATGTCACTACTCCATGTCATTCCTCCATGTCACTCCTCCATGTAGCTACTCCATGTCACTCCTCCATGTCACTACTTCTTCTCACTCCTCCTTGTCACTCATCCATATCATTCCTCCATGTCACTCCTTTATGTTATTCATCCATGTCGCTACACCAACTCACTCTTTCATGTTACTCCTCAATGTTGCTACTCCATGTGACTCCTCTATGTCGCTCCACCAACTCCTTCCTCCATGTTACTCCTCCATGTCACTCCTTTATGTCACTCCTCCAAGTTACTCCTCAATGTCACTCCTCCATGTCGCTCCTCCGTGTTGCTCCTCCAAGTCACTCCTCCATGTAACTCCTCCATGTAGCTACTCCATGTCACTCCTCCATGTCGCTTCACAAACTCACTCCTCATGTCACTCCTCCATGTCACTCCTCTATGTCACTCCTCCAAGTCACTCACCCATGTCCCTCCGCGATGTCACTCCACCATATCAACCCTCCTTGGTTATCCGCCCTGTCACTTCTCCATGTCACTCTTCTATGTCTCTCCTCCACATCACTCCTCTATGTCACTCCTCCATGTCACTCCTCCATGTCTCTCCTCCATGTTGCTCTAACAACTCACTCATCCATGTCATTCCTCCATGTCACTCCTCCATGTCCATCCTCCATGTCACTCCTCCATGTCGCTCTAACAACTCACTCCTCCATGTAAATCCACCATTTCACTCCTCCATGTATCTCCTCCAGGTCACTCCTCCATGTCGCTACTCAAAGTCACTCCTCCATGTAACTACACCAACTCACTCCTCAATGTCACTACTTCATGTCACTCCTCCAGGTCGCTACACAAACTCAACCCTCCTTTACACTCTTTCATGTCACTCCTCCATATCGCTCCTCCATGTCACTCCTCCATGTCACTCCTCCATGTCATTCCTCCATGTCACTCCTCCATGTATCTCCTCCATGTCGCAACTCTATGTCACTCCTCCATGTCACTCCTCCATGTCGCTACACAAACTCACTCCTCAATGTCACTCCTCCATGTCACTACTTCATGTCATTCCTCCATGTCACAACACAAATTCAACCCTCCTTGTCAAACCTCCATGTCACTCATCCATGTCATTCCTCCTTTTCACTCCTTTATGTCACTCTTCCAATTCACTCCTCCATGTCACTCCTCCATGTCACTCCTCCAGGTCACTCCTCCATGTCGCTACTCAAAGTCACTCCTCCATGTCACTACACCAACTCACTCCTCAATGTCACTCCTCAATGTAACGACTTCATATCACTCCTCCATGTCATTCCTCCATGTCACTCCTCCATATATCTCCTCCATGTCGCTAATCTATGTCACTTCTCCATGTCACTCCTCCATGTCGCTACACCAACTCACTCCTCAATGTCACTCCTCCATGTCACAACTCCAATTCACTCCTCCATGTCACCTCTATATGTCTTCCATGTCACTCCTCCATGTCCATCCTCCATGTCACTACTCTATGTCACTTCTATATGTCTTCCATTTCACTCCTCCATGTCCATCCATCATGTCACTACTCCATGTCATTCCTCCATGTCACTCCTCCATGTAGCTACTCCATGTCACTCCTCCATGTCACTACTTCTTCTCACTCCTCCTTGTCACTCATCCATATCATTCCTCCATGTCACTCCTTTATGTTATTCCTCCATGTCGCTACACCAACTCACTCTTTCATGTTACTCCTCAATGTTGCTACTCCATGTGACTCCTCCATGTCGCTCCACCAACTCCTTCCTCCATGTTACTCCTCCATGTCACTCCTCCATGTCACTCCTTTATGTCACTCCTCCAAGTTACTCCTCAATGTCACTCCTCCATGTCACTCCTCCGTGTTGCTCCTCCAAGTCACTCCTCCATGTAACTCCTCCATGTAGCTACTCCATGTCACTCCTCCATGTCGCTTCACAAACTCACTCCTCATGTCACTCCTCCATGTCACTCCTCTATGTCACTCCTCCAAGTCACTCACCCATGTCCCTCCGCGATGTCACTCCACCATATCAACCCTCCTTGGTTATCCGCCCTGTCACTTCTCCATGTCACTCTTCTATGTCTCTCCTCCACATCACTCCTCTATGTCACTCCTCCATGTCACTCCTCCATGTCTCTCCTCCATGTTGCTCTAACAACTCACTCATCCATGTCATTCCTCCATGTCACTCCTCCATGTCCATCCTCCATGTCACTCCTCCATGTCGCTCTAACAACTCACTCCTCCATGTCACTCCACCATTTCACTCCTCCATGTATCTCCTCCAGGTCACTCCTCCATGTCGCTACTCAAAGTCACTCCTCCATGTAACTACACCAACTCACTCCTCAATGTCACTACTTCATGTCACTCCTCCAGGTCGCTACACAAACTCAACCCTCCTTTACACTCTTTCATGTCACTCCTCCATATCGCTCCTCCATGTCACTCCTCCATGTCACTCCTCCATGTCATTCCTCCATGTCACTCCTCCATGTATCTCCTCCATGTCGCAACTCTATGTCACTCCTCCATGTCACTCCTCCATGTCGCTACACAAACTCACTCCTCAATGTCACTCCTCAATATCACTACTTCATGTCATTCCTCCATGTCACAACACAAATTCAACCCTCCTTGTCAATCCTCCATGTCACTCATCCATGTCATTCCTCCTTTTCACTCCTTTATGTCACTCTTCCAATTCACTCCTCCATGTCACTCCTCCATGTCACTCCTCCAGGTCACTCCTCCATGTCGCTACTCAAAGTCACTCCTCCATGTCACTACACCAACTCACACCTCAATGTCACTCCTCAATGTCACTACTTCATGTCACTCCTCCATGTCATTCCTCCATGTCACTCCTCCATGTATCTCCTCCATGTCGCTACTCTATGTCACTCCTCCATGTCACTCCTCCATGTCACTACACCAACTCACTCCTCAATGTCACTCCTCCATGTCACAACTCCAATTCAATCCTCCATGTCACCTCTATATGTCTTCCATGTCACTCCTCCATGTCCATCCTCCATGTCACTACTCTATGTCACTCCTCCATGTCGCTCCTCCGTGTTGCTCCTCCTTGTCACTCCTCCAAGTCACTCACCCATATCCTTCTACGATGTGACTCCACCATATAAACCCTCCTTCCTGATCAACCCTGTCACTTCTCCTAGTCACTCCTCCATGTCCATTCTCCATGTCACTACTCCATGTCACTCCTCCATCTCGCTCCTCTGTGTTGCTCCTCCTTGTCACTCCTCCAAGTCACTCACCCATGTCCCTCCACGATGTCACTCCACCATATCAACCCTCCTTCCTGATCAATCCTGTCACTTCTCCAAGTCACTCCTCCATGTTACTCCTCCATGTCACTACTCCACATCAATCCTCTATGTCACTCCTCCATGTCACTCCTCCATGTTGCTATTCCATGTCAGTCCTCCATGTCACTACACAAACTCACTCCTCTACGTCACTCCTCATGTCACTCCTCCATGTCGCTACACCAACTCAACCCTCCTTGTAACTCCTCCATGTCACTCATCCATGGCATTCCTCCATGTCACTTGTTAATGTCACTCCTCCAATTCACTCCTCCATGTCATCTCTATATGTCTTCCATGTCACTCCTCCAATTCCATCCTACATGTCAATACTCCAGGTCACTCATCCACGTTGCTCCTCCGTGTTGCTCCTCCATGTCACTCCTCCAAGTCACTCATCCATGTCCCTCCACAATGTAACTCCACCATATCAACCCTCCTTGGTGATCCGCCCTCTCACTTCTCCATGTCACTCTTCCAAGTCTCTCCTCCACGTCACTCCTCTATGTCACTCCTCCATGTCACTCCTACATGTCACTCCTCCATGTCTCTCCTCTATGTCGCTCAAACAACTCACTCCTCCATGTCACTCCTACATGTCACTCCTCCAGGTCACTCCTCCATGTCACTCCTCCATGTCAATCCTCCATGTTGCTCTAACAACTCACTCCTCCATGTCACTCCTCCAGGTCACTCCTCCATGTCGCTACTTAAAGTCACTCCTCCATGTCACTACACCAACTCAACCCTTCTTATCCCTCCTCCATGTCACTCATCCATTTCACTCCTCCATGTCGCTCCTCTATGTCACTCCTCCATGTCACACCTCCATGTCACTCCTCCATGTCGCTACACCAACTCATTACTCATGTCACTCCTCCATGTCGCTACTCCATGTCACTCCTCCATGTCGCTCTAACAACTCACTCCTCCATGTCACTCCACCATTTCACTCTTCCATGTCACTCCTCAAAGTCACTCCTCCATGTCACTCCACTATTTCACTCCTCCAGATCACTCATCCATGTTGCTACTCAAAGTCACTTCTCCATGTCACTCATCCATGTCATTCCTCCATGTCACTCCTTTATGTCAGTCCTCCAATTCACTCTTCAATGTCATTTCTATATGTCTTCCAAGTCACTCCTCCATGTCCCTCCTCCATGTCGCTCCTCCGTGTTGCTCCTCCAAGTCAGTCCTCCATGTAACTCCTCCATGTAGCTACTCCATGTCACTCCTCCATGTCGCTACACAAACTCAATCCTCCTTTACACTTTTTCCATGTCACTCCTCCATATCGCTCCTCCATGTCCCTCCTCCATGTCACTCCTCCATGTCATTCCTCCATGTATCTCCTCCATGTTGCTACTCTATGTCACTCCTCCATGTCACTCCTCCATGTCACTCCTCCATGTCACTACACAAACTCACTCCTCAATGTCACTCCTCCATGTCAATACTTCTTGTCACTCCTCCATGTCATTCCTCCATGTCACTCCTTTATGTCAGTCCTCCAATTCACTCCTCCATGTCACCTCTATATGTCTTCCATGTCACTCACACATGTCCTTCCACGATTTCACTCCACCATATAAACACTCCTTCCTGATCAACCCTGTCACTTCTCCATGTCACTCCTCCATGTCCATCCTCCATGTCACTACTCCATGTCACTCCTCCATGTCACTCCTTTATGTCACTCCTCCAAGTTACTCCTCCATGTTGCTCCTCCATGTTGCTCCTTCATGTCACTCCTCCATGTAACTCCTCCATGTAGCTACTCCATGTCACTCCTCCATGTCGCTACACCAACTCACTCCTCATGTCACTCCTCCATGTCACTCCTCCATGTCACTCCTCCAAGTCACTTACCCATGTCCTTCCACGATGTCACTCCACCATATAAACCCTCCTTCCTGATCAACCCTGTCACTTCTCCAAGTCACTCACCCATGTCCCTCCGCGATGTCACTCCACCATATCAACCCTCCTTTTTGATCCGCCCTGTCACTTATCCATGTCACTCCTCCATGTCACTGCTCTATGTCACTCCTCCATTTCTCTACTCCATGTCGCTCTAACAACTCACTCCTCCATGTCACTCCACCATTTCACTCCTTCATGTCACTCCTCCAGGTCACTCCTCCATGTCACTACTTCATGTCACTCCTCCATGTCGCTACACAAACTCAACCCTCCTTGTCACTCCTCCATGTCATTCATCCATGTCATTCCTCATGTCACTCCTTCATGTCACTTCTCCAAGTCACTCCTCCATGTCACTCCTCCATGTCACTCATCCATGTCCCTCCGCTATGTCACTCCACCCTATCAATCTCCCTTGGTGATCCGACCTGTCACTTCTCCATATCAATCTTCCTTATCTCTCCTCCACGTCACTCCTCTATGTCACTCCTCCATGTCACTCCTCCATGTCACTCCTCCATGTCTCTCCTCCATGTCGCTCTAAACAACTCACTCATCCATGTCGCTCCTCCGTGTTGCTCCTCCAAGTCAGTCCTCCATGTAACTCCTCCATGTAGCTACTCCATGTAACTCCTCCATGTCGCTACACAAACTCACTCCTCATGTCACTCTTCCATGTCACTCCTCCAAGTCACTCACCCATGTCCCTCCGTGATGTCACTCCACCATATAAACCCTCCTTTTTGATCCGCCCTGTCACTTTTCCATGTCACTCCTCCATGTCTCTCCTCCACGTCACTGCTCTATGTCACTCCTCCATGTCACTCCTACATGTCACTCATCCATGTCTATCCTCTATGTCGCTCTAAAAACTCACTCCTCCATGTCACTCCTCCATGTCACTCCACCATTTCACTCCTCCATGTCACTCCTCAATGTCACTCCTCCATGTCACTCCTCCATTTCTCTCCTCCATGTCGCTATAACAACTCACTCCTCCATGTCTCTCCTCCAGGTCACTCCTCCATGTCACTCCACCATTTCACTCCTCCATGTCACTCCTCCAGGTCACTCCTCCATGTCGCTACTCAAAGTCACTCCTCCATGTCACTCAACCATGTCATTCCTCCATGTCACTCGTTTATGTCACTCCTCCAATTCACTCCTCCATGTCACTTCTATATGTCTTCCATGTCACTCCTCCATGTCCATCCTCCATGTCGCTACACCTACTCACTCTTCCATGTCACTCCTCCATGTCGCTCCTCCATGTTGCTCCTCCGTGTCACTCCTCCATGTCACTCATCCATGTCCCTCCGCCTTGTCACTCCACTATATCAATCTTCTTTTGTTATCTGCCCTGTCACTTCTCCATGTCACTCTTCCATGTCTCTCCTCCACGTCATTCCTCTATGTCACTCCTCCATGTCAATCCTCTATATCACTCCTCCATGTCTCTACTCCATGTCGCTCTAACAACTCACTCCTCCATGTCACTCCACCATTTCACTCCTTCATGTCACTCCTCCAGGTCACTCCTCCATGTCGCTAGTTCATGTCACTCCTCCATGTCGCTACACAAACTCAACCCTCCTTGTCACTCCTCCATGTCACTCATCCATGTCATTCCTCATGTCACTCCTTTATGTTACTCCTCCATATCACTCTTCCATGTCTCTCCTCCATGTCACTACTCAAAGTCACTCCTCCATGTTGCTCCTCCAAGTCATTCCTCCATTTCACTCCTTTATGTCCATCCTCCTTTTCACTACTCCATGTCACTCCTCCATGTCTCTCCTCTATATCGCTCTAACAACTCACTCCTCCATGTAACTCCTCCATGTCACTCCACCATTTCACTCCTCCATGTCACTCCTCCAGGTCACTCCTCCATGTCGCTACACCAACTTACTCCTCAATGTCACTACTTCATGTCACTCCTCCATTTCTCTCCTCCATGTCGCTATAACAACTCACTCCTTTATGTCACTCCTCCAAGTTACTCCTCCATGTTGCTCCTCCATGTTGCTCCTTCATGTCACTCCTCCATGTAACTCCTCCATGTAGCTACTCCATGTCACTCCTCCATGTCGCTACACCAACTCACTCCTCAATGTCACTCCTCCATGTCACCACTTCTTGTCAATCCTCCATGTCACTCATCCATGTCACTCCTTTATGTCACAACTCCAATTCACTCCTCCATGTAACCTCTATATGTCTTCCATGTCACTTCTCCAAGTCACTCCTCCATGTCCATCCTAAATGTCACTACTCCACATCAATCTTCTATGTCACTCCTCCATGTCGCTCTAACAACTCACTCCTCCATATCACCCCACCATTTCAATCTTCCATTTCACTCCTCCAGGTCACTCCTTCATGTCGCTACTCAAAGTCACTCCTCCATGTCACGACACCAACTCAATCCTAATTGTCACTCCTCCATGTAACTACTTAATGTCACTCCTCCATGTCACTACTCCATTTGACTCCTCCATGTCGCTCCACCAACTCACTGCTCCACGTCGCTCCTCCATGTTGCTCTTCCATGTAACTCCTCCATGTCACTCATCCATGTCACTTCTATATGTCTTCCATGTCACTCCTCCATGTTTCTCCTCCATTTCACTCCTCCACATAACTCCTCTATGTCACTCCTCCATGTCACACCTCCATGTCACTCCTCAATGTCACACCTCCATGTCACTCCTCCATGTCGCTACACCAACTCATTACTCATGTCACTCCTCCATGTCGCTACTCCATGTCACTCCTCCATGTCGCTCTAACAACTCACTCCTCCATGTCACTCCACCATTTCACTCTTCCATGTCACTCCTCAAAGTCACTCCTCCATGTCACTCCACTATTTCACTCCTCCAGATCACTCATCCATGTTGCTACTCAAAGTCACTTCTCCATGTCACTCATCCATGTCATTCCTCCATGTCACTCCTTTATGTCAGTCCTCCAATTCACTCTTCAATGTCATTTCTATATGTCTTCCAAGTCACTCCTCCATGTCCCTCCTCCATGTCGCTCCTCCGTGTTGCTCCTCCAAGTCAGTCCTCCATGTAACTCCTCCATGTAGCTACTCCATGTCACTCCTCCATGTCGCTACACAAACTCAATCCTCCTTTACACTTTTTCCATGTCACTCCTCCATATCGCTCCTCCATGTCCCTCCTCCATGTCACTCCTCCATGTCATTCCTCCATGTATCTCCTCCATGTTGCTACTCTATGTCACTCCTCCATGTCACTCCTCCATGTCACTCCTCCATGTCACTACACAAACTCACTCCTCAATGTCACTCCTCCATGTCAATACTTCTTGTCACTCCTCCATGTCATTCCTCCATGTCACTCCTTTATGTCAGTCCTCCAATTCACTCCTCCATGTCACCTCTATATGTCTTCCATGTCACTCACACATGTCCTTCCACGATTTCACTCCACCATATAAACACTCCTTCCTGATCAACCCTGTCACTTCTCCATGTCACTCCTCCATGTCCATCCTCCATGTCACTACTCCATGTCACTCCTCCATGTCACTCCTTTATGTCACTCCTCCAAGTTACTCCTCCATGTTGCTCCTCCATGTTGCTCCTTCATGTCACTCCTCCATGTAACTCCTCCATGTAGCTACTCCATGTCACTCCTCCATGTCGCTACACCAACTCACTCCTCATGTCACTCCTCCATGTCACTCCTCCATGTCACTCCTCCAAGTCACTTACCCATGTCCTTCCACGATGTCACTCCACCATATAAACCCTCCTTCCTGATCAACCCTGTCACTTCTCCAAGTCACTCACCCATGTCCCTCCGCGATGTCACTCCACCATATCAACCCTCCTTTTTGATCCGCCCTGTCACTTATCCATGTCACTCCTCCATGTCACTGCTCTATGTCACTCCTCCATTTCTCTACTCCATGTCGCTCTAACAACTCACTCCTCCATGTCACTCCACCATTTCACTCCTTCATGTCACTCCTCCAGGTCACTCCTCCATGTCACTACTTCATGTCACTCCTCCATGTCGCTACACAAACTCAACCCTCCTTGTCACTCCTCCATGTCATTCATCCATGTCATTCCTCATGTCACTCCTTCATGTCACTTCTCCAAGTCACTCCTCCATGTCACTCCTCCATGTCACTCATCCATGTCCCTCCGCTATGTCACTCCACCCTATCAATCTCCCTTGGTGATCCGACCTGTCACTTCTCCATATCAATCTTCCTTATCTCTCCTCCACGTCACTCCTCTATGTCACTCCTCCATGTCACTCCTCCATGTCACTCCTCCATGTCTCTCCTCCATGTCGCTCTAACAACTCACTCATCCATGTCGCTCCTCCGTGTTGCTCCTCCAAGTCAGTCCTCCATGTAACTCCTCCATGTAGCTACTCCATGTAACTCCTCCATGTCGCTACACAAACTCACTCCTCATGTCACTCTTCCATGTCACTCCTCCAAGTCACTCACCCATGTCCCTCCGTGATGTCACTCCACCATATAAACCCTCCTTTTTGATCCGCCCTGTCACTTTTCCATGTCACTCCTCCATGTCTCTCCTCCACGTCACTGCTCTATGTCACTCCTCCATGTCACTCCTACATGTCACTCATCCATGTCTATCCTCTATGTCGCTCTAAAAACTCACTCCTCCATGTCACTCCTCCATGTCACTCCACCATTTCACTCCTCCATGTCACTCCTCAATGTCACTCCTCCATGTCACTCCTCCATTTCTCTCCTCCATGTCGCTATAACAACTCACTCCTCCATGTCTCTCCTCCAGGTCACTCCTCCATGTCACTCCACCATTTCACTCCTCCATGTCACTCCTCCAGGTCACTCCTCCATGTCGCTACTCAAAGTCACTCCTCCATGTCACTCAACCATGTCATTCCTCCATGTCACTCGTTTATGTCACTCCTCCAATTCACTCCTCCATGTCACTTCTATATGTCTTCCATGTCACTCCTCCATGTCCATCCTCCATGTCGCTACACCTACTCACTCTTCCATGTCACTCCTCCATGTCGCTCCTCCATGTTGCTCCTCCGTGTCACTCCTCCATGTCACTCATCCATGTCCCTCCGCCTTGTCACTCCACTATATCAATCTTCTTTTGTTATCTGCCCTGTCACTTCTCCATGTCACTCTTCCATGTCTCTCCTCCACGTCATTCCTCTATGTCACTCCTCCATGTCAATCCTCTATATCACTCCTCCATGTCTCTACTCCATGTCGCTCTAACAACTCACTCCTCCATGTCACTCCACCATTTCACTCCTTCATGTCACTCCTCCAGGTCACTCCTCCATGTCGCTAGTTCATGTCACTCCTCCATGTCGCTACACAAACTCAACCCTCCTTGTCACTCCTCCATGTCACTCATCCATGTCATTCCTCATGTCACTCCTTTATGTTACTCCTCCATATCACTCTTCCATGTCTCTCCTCCATGTCACTACTCAAAGTCACTCCTCCATGTTGCTCCTCCAAGTCATTCCTCCATTTCACTCCTTTATGTCCATCCTCCTTTTCACTACTCCATGTCACTCCTCCATGTCTCTCCTCTATATCGCTCTAACAACTCACTCCTCCATGTAACTCCTCCATGTCACTCCACCATTTCACTCCTCCATGTCACTCCTCCAGGTCACTCCTCCATGTCGCTACACCAACTTACTCCTCAATGTCACTACTTCATGTCACTCCTCCATTTCTCTCCTCCATGTCGCTATAACAACTCACTCCTTTATGTCACTCCTCCAAGTTACTCCTCCATGTTGCTCCTCCATGTTGCTCCTTCATGTCACTCCTCCATGTAACTCCTCCATGTAGCTACTCCATGTCACTCCTCCATGTCGCTACACCAACTCACTCCTCAATGTCACTCCTCCATGTCACCACTTCTTGTCAATCCTCCATGTCACTCATCCATGTCACTCCTTTATGTCACAACTCCAATTCACTCCTCCATGTAACCTCTATATGTCTTCCATGTCACTTCTCCAAGTCACTCCTCCATGTCCATCCTAAATGTCACGACTCCACATCAATCTTCTATGTCACTCCTCCATGTCGCTCTAACAACTCACTCCTCCATATCACCCCACCATTTCAATCTTCCATGTCACTCCTCCAGGTCACTCCTTCATGTCGCTACTCAAAGTCACTCCTCCATGTCACGACACCAACTCAATCCTAATTGTCACTCCTCCATGTAACTACTTAATGTCACTCCTCCATGTCACTACTCCATTTGACTCCTCCATGTCGCTCCACCAACTCACTGCTCCACGTCGCTCCTCCATGTTGCTCTTCCATGTAACTCCTCCATGTCACTCATCCATGTCACTTCTATATGTCTTCCATGTCACTCCTCCATGTTTCTCCTCCATTTCACTCCTCCACATAACTCCTCTATGTCACTCCTCCATGTCACACCTCCATGTCACTCCTCAATGTAGCTACACTGACTCATTCCTCGTGTCACTCCTCCATGTCGCTACTCCATGTCATTCCTCAATGTCACTCGTTTATGTCACTCCTCCAGTTCACTCCTCCATGTCATCTCTATATGTCTTCCATGTCACTCCTCCATGTCAATTCTCCATGTCACTACTCCAAGTCACTCCTCCATGTTGCTCCTCCGTGTTGCTCCTCCATGTCACACCTCCAAGTCACTCACCCATGTCCCTACACGATGTCACTCCACCATATCAACCCTCCTTCCTGATCAACCCTGTCACTTCTCCAAGTCACTCCTCCATGTCCCTCCTCCATGTCACTACTCCATGTCACTCCTCCATGTCGCTCCTCCGTGTTGCTCCTCCAAGTCACTCCTCCAAGTCACTCCTCCATGTAACTCCTCCGTGTTGCTCCTCCACATCACTCCTTTATGTCACTCCTCCATGTTGCTCCTCCAAGTCACTCCTCCATGTAACTCCTACATGTAGCTACTCCATGTCACTACTCCAGGTCACTCCTCCATGTCGCTCCTCCATGTTGCTCCTCCAAGTCACTCCTCCATGTAACTCCTCCATTTAGCTACTCCATGTCACTCCTCCATGTCGCTACACAAACTCACTCCTCATGTGACTCCTCCATGTCGCTCCTCCGTGTTGCTCCTCCAAGTCACTCCTCCATGTAACTCCTCCATGTCACTACTCCAGGTCACTCCTCCATGTCGCTCCTCCGTGTTGCTCCTCCAAGTCACTCCTCCATGAAACTCCTCCATGTAGCTACTCCATGTCACTCCTCCATGTCACTCCTCAAAGTCACTCATCCATGTCCCTCCGCCATGTCACTCCACCATATCAATCTTCCTTGGTGATCCGCCCTGTCACTTCTCCATGTCACTCCTCCATGTCTCTGCTCCACGAAATTCCTCTATGTCACTCCTCCATGTCTCTCCTCTATATCGATATAACAACTCACTCCTCCATGTCACTCATCCATGTCACTCCACCATTTCATTCCTCCATGTCACTCCTCCAGGTCACTCCTCCATGTCGCTACACCAACTCACTCCTCAATGTCACTCCTCCAGGTCACTCCTCCATGTCGCTACTCAAAGTCACTCCTCCATGTCACTACACCAACTCACTCCTCAATGTCACTCCTCAATGTCACTACTTCATATCACTCCTCCATGTCATTCCTCCATGTCACTCCTCCATGTATCTCCTCCATGTCGCTAATCTATGTCACTCCTCCATGTCACTCCTCCATTTCGCTACACCAACTCACTCCTCAATGTCACTCCTCCATGTCACAACTCCAATTCACTCCTCCATGTCACCTCTATATGTCTTCCATGTCACTCCTCCATGTCCATCCTCCATGTCACTACTCTATGTCACTTCTATATGTCTTCCATTTCACTCCTCCATGTCCATCCATCATGTCACTACTCCATGTCATTCCTCCATGTCACTCCTCCATGTCACTACTTCTTCTCACTCCTCCTTGTCACTCATCCATATCATTCCTCCATGTCACTCCTTTATGTTATTCCTCCATGTCGCTACACCAACTCACTCTTTCATGGTACTCCTCAATGTCGCTACTCCATGTGACTCCTCCATGTCGCTCCACCAACTCCTTCCTCCATGTTACTCCTCCATGTCACTCCTCCATGTCACTCCTTTATGTCACTCCTCCAAGTTACTCCTCAATGTCACTCCTCCATGTCGCTTCTCCGTGTTGCTCCTCCAAGTCACTCCTCCATGTAACTCCTCCATGTAGCTACTCCATGTCACTCCTCCATGTCACACCTCCATGTCACTCCTCCATGTCACTACACCAACTCATTACTCATGTCACTCCTCCATGTCGCTACTCCATGTCACTCCTCCATGTCGCTCTAACAACTCACTCCTCCATGTCACTCCACCATTTCACTCTTCCATGTCACTCCTCAAAGTCACTCCTCCATGTCACTCCACTATTTCACTCCTCCAGATCACTCATCCATGTTGCTACTCAAAGTCACTTCTCCATGTCACTCATCCATGTCATTCCTCCATGTCACTCCTTTATGTCAGTCCTCCAATTCACTCTTCAATGTCATTTCTATATGTCTTCCAAGTCACTCCTCCATGTCCCTCCTCCATGTCGCTCCTCCGTGTTGCTCCTCCAAGTCAGTCCTCCATGTAACTCCTCCATGTAGCTACTCCATGTCACTCCTCCATGTTGCTACACAAACTCAATCCTCCTTTACACTTTTTCCATGTCACTCCTCCATATCGCTCCTCCATGTCCCTCCTCCATGTCACTCCTCCATGTCATTCCTCCATGTATCTCCTCCATGTTGCTACTCTATGTCACTCCTCCATGTCACTCCTCCATGTCACTCCTCCATGTCACTCCTCCATGTCAATACTTCTTGTCACTCCTCCATGTCATTCCTCCATGTCACTCCTTTATGTCAGTCCTCCAATTCACTCCTCCATGTCACCTCTATATCTCTTCCATGTCACTCACACATGTCCTTCCACGATTTCACTCCACCATATAAACACTCCTTCCTGATCAACCCTGTCACTTCTCCATGTCACTCCTCCATGTCCATCCTCCATGTCACTACTCCATGTCACTCCTCCATGTCACTCCTTTATGTCACTCCTCCAAGTTACTCCTCCATGTTGCTCCTCCATGTTGCTCCTTCATGTCACTCCTCCATGTAACTCCTCCATGTAGCTACTCCATGTCACTCCTCCATGTCGCTACACCAACTCACTCCTCATGTCACTCCTCCATGTCACTCCTCCATGTCACTCCTCCAAGTCACTTACCCATGTCCTTCAAAGATGTCACTCCACCATATAAACCCTCCTTCCTGATCAACCCTGTCACTTCTCCAAGTCACTCACCCATGTCCCTCCGCGATGTCACTCCACCATATCAACCCTCCTTTTTGATCCGCCCTGTCACTTATCCATGTCACTCCTCCATGTCACTGCTCTATGTCACTCCTCCATTTCTCTACTCCATGTCGCTCTAACAACTCACTCCTCCATGTCACTCCACCATTTCACTCCTTCATGTCACTCCTCCAGGTCACTCCTCCATGTCACTACTTCATGTCACTCCTCCATGTCGCTACACAAACTCAACCCTCCTTGTCACTCCTCCATGTCATTCATCCATGTCATTCCTCATGTCACTCCTTCATGTCACTTCTCCAAGTCACTCCTCCATGTCACTCCTCCATGTCACTCATCCATGTCCCTCCGCTATGTCACTCCACCCTATCAATCTCCCTTGGTGATCCGACCTGTCACTTCTCCATATCAATCTTCCTTATCTCTCCTCCACGTCACTCCTCTATGTCACTCCTCCATGTCACTCCTCCATGTCACTCCTCCATGTCTCTCCTCCATGTCGCTCTAACAACTCACTCATCCATGTCGCTCCTCCGTGTTGCTCCTCCAAGTCAGTCCTCCATGTAACTCCTCCATGTAGCTACTCCATGTAACTCCTCCATGTCGCTACACAAACTCACTCCTCATGTCACTCTTCCATGTCACTCCTCCAAGTCACTCACCCATGTCCCTCCGTGATGTCACTCCACCATATAAACCCTCCTTTTTGATCCGCCCTGTCACTTTTCCATGTCACTCCTCCATGTCTCTCCTCCACGTCACTGCTCTATGTCACTCCTCCATGTCACTCCTACATGTCACTCATCCATGTCTATCCTCTATGTCGCTCTAAAAACTCACTCCTCCATGTCACTCCTCCATGTCACTCCACCATTTCACTCCTCCATGTCACTCCTCAATGTCACTCCTCCATGTCACTCCTCCATTTCTCTCCTCCATGTCGCTATAACAACTCACTCCTCCATGTCTCTCCTCCAGGTCACTCCTCCATGTCACTCCACCATTTCACTCCTCCATGTCACTCCTCCAGGTCACTCCTCCATGTCGCTACTCAAAGTCACTCCTCCATGTCACTCAACCATGTCATTCCTCCATGTCACTCGTTTATGTCACTCCTCCAATTCACTCCTCCATGTCACTTCTATATGTCTTCCATGTCACTCCTCCATGTCCATCCTCCATGTCGCTACACCTACTCACTCTTCCATGTCACTCCTCCATGTCGCTCCTCCATGTTGCTCCTCCGTGTCACTCCTCCATGTCACTCATCCATGTCCCTCCGCCTTGTCACTCCACTATATCAATCTTCTTTTGTTATCTGCCCTGTCACTTCTCCATGTCACTCTTCCATGTCTCTCCTCCACGTCATTCCTCTATGTCACTCCTCCATGTCAATCCTCTATATCACTCCTCCATGTCTCTACTCCATGTCGCTCTAACAACTCACTCCTCCATGTCACTCCACCATTTCACTCCTTCATGTCACTCCTCCAGGTCACTCCTCCATGTCGCTAGTTCATGTCACTCCTCCATGTCGCTACACAAACTCAACCCTCCTTGTCACTCCTCCATGTCACTCATCCATGTCATTCCTCATGTCACTCCTTTATGTTACTCCTCCATATCACTCTTCCATGTCTCTCCTCCATGTCACTACTCAAAGTCACTCCTCCATGTTGCTCCTCCAAGTCATTCCTCCATTTCACTCCTTTATGTCCATCCTCCTTTTCACTACTCCATGTCACTCCTCCATGTCTCTCCTCTATATCGCTCTAACAACTCACTCCTCCATGTAACTCCTCCATGTCATTCCACCATTTCACTCCTCCATGTCACTCCTCCAGGTCACTCCTCCATGTCGCTACACCAACTTACTCCTCAATATCACTACTTCATGTCACTCCTCCATTTCTCTCCTCCATGTCGCTATAACAACTCACTCCTTTATGTCACTCCTCCAAGTTACTCCTCCATGTTGCTCCTCCATGTTGCTCCTTCATGTCACTCCTCCATGTAACTCCTCCATGTAGCTACTCCATGTCACTCCTCCATGTCGCTACACCAACTCACTCCTCAATGTCACTCCTCCATGTCACCACTTCTTGTCAATCCTCCATGTCACTCATCCATGTCACTCCTTTATGTCACAACTCCAATTCACTCCTCCATGTAACCTCTATATGTCTTCCATGTCACTTCTCCAAGTCACTCCTCCATGTCCATCCTAAATGTCACTACTCCACATCAATCTTCTATGTCACTCCTCCATGTCGCTCTAACAACTCACTCCTCCATATCACCCCACCATTTCAATCTTCCATTTCACTCCTCCAGGTCACTCCTTCATGTCGCTACTCAAAGTCACTCCTCCATGTCACGACACCAACTCAATCCTAATTGTCACTCCTCCATGTAACTACTTAATGTCACTCCTCCATGTCACTACTCCATTTGACTCCTCCATGTCGCTCCACCAACTCACTGCTCCACGTCGCTCCTCCATGTTGCTCTTCCATGTAACTCCTCCATGTCACTCATCCATGTCACTTCTATATGTCTTCCATGTCACTCCTCCATGTTTCTCCTCCATTTCACTCCTCCACATAACTCCTCTATGTCACTCCTCCATGTCACACCTCCATGTCACTCCTCAATGTCACACCTCCATGTCACTCCTCCATGTCGCTACACCAACTCATTACTCATGTCACTCCTCCATGTCGCTACTCCATGTCACTCCTCCATGTCGCTCTAACAACTCACTCCTCCATGTCACTCCACCATTTCACTCTTCCATGTCACTCCTCAAAGTCACTCCTCCATGTCACTCCACTATTTCACTCCTCCAGATCACTCATCCATGTTGCTACTCAAAGTCACTTCTCCATGTCACTCATCCATGTCATTCCTCCATGTCACTCCTTTATGTCAGTCCTCCAATTCACTCTTCCATGTCATTTCTATATGTCTTCCAAGTCACTCCTCCATGTCCCTCCTCCATGTCGCTCCTCCGTGTTGCTCCTCCAAGTCAGTCCTCCATGTAACTCCTCCATGTAGCTACTCCATGTCACTCCTCCATGTCGCTACACCAACTCACTCCTCATGTCACTCCTCCATGTCACTCCTCCATGTCACTCCTCCAAGTCACTTACCCATGTCCTTCCACGATGTCACTCCACCATATAAACCCTCCTTCCTGATCAACCCTGTCACTTCTCCAAGTCACTCACCCATGTCCCTCCGCGATGTCACTCCACCATATCAACCCTCCTTTTTGATCCGCCCTGTCACTTATCCATGTCACTCCTCCATGTCACTGCTCTATGTCACTCCTCCATTTCTCTACTCCATGTCGCTCTAACAACTCACTCCTCCATGTCACTCCACCATTTCACTCCTTCATGTCACTCCTCCAGGTCACTCCTCCATGTCACTACTTCATGTCACTCCTCCATGTCGCTACACAAACTCAACCCTCCTTGTCACTCCTCCATGTCATTCATCCATGTCATTCCTCATGTCACTCCTTCATGTCACTTCTCCAAGTCACTCCTCCATGTCACTCCTCCATGTCACTCATCCATGTCCCTCCGCTATGTCACTCCACCCTATCAATCTCCCTTGGTGATCCGACCTGTCACTTCTCCATATCAATCTTCCTTATCTCTCCTCCACGTCACTCCTCTATGTCACTCCTCCATGTCACTCCTCCATGTCACTCCTCCATGTCTCTCCTCCATGTCGCTCTAACAACTCACTCATCCATGTCGCTCCTCCGTGTTGCTCCTCCAAGTCAGTCCTCCATGTAACTCCTCCATGTAGCTACTCCATGTAACTCCTCCATGTCGCTACACAAACTCACTCCTCATGTCACTCTTCCATGTCACTCCTCCAAGTCACTCACCCATGTCCCTCCGTGATGTCACTCCATCATATAAACCCTCCTTTTTGATCCGCCCTGTCACTTTTCCATGTCACTCCTCCATGTCTCTCCTCCACGTCACTGCTCTATGTCACTCCTCCATGTCACTCCTACATGTCACTCATCCATGTCTATCCTCTATGTCGCTCTAAAAACTCACTCCTCCATGTCACTCCTCCATGTCACTCCACCATTTCACTTCTCCATGTCACTCCTCAATGTCACTCCTCCATGTCACTCCTCCATTTCTCTCCTCCATGTCGCTATAACAACTCACTCCTCCATGTCTCTCCTCCATGTCACTCCTCCATGTCACTCCACCATTTCACTCCTCCATGTCACTCCTCCAGGTCACTCCTCCATGTCGCTACTCAAAGTCACTCCTCCATGTCACTCAACCATGTCATTCCTCCATGTCACTCGTTTATGTCACTCCTCCAATTCACTCCTCCATGTCACTTCTATATGTCTTCCATGTCACTCCTCCATGTCCATCCTCCATGTCGCTACACCTACTCACTCTTCCATGTCACTCCTCCATGTCGCTCCTCCATGTTGCTCCTCCGTGTCACTCCTCCATGTCACTCATCCATGTCCCTCCGCCTTGTCACTCCACTATATCAATCTTCTTTTGTTATCTGCCCTGTCACTTCTCCATGTCACTCTTCCATGTCTCTCCTCCACGTCATTCCTCTATGTCACTCCTCCATGTCAATCCTCTATATCACTCCTCCATGTCTCTACTCCATGTCGCTCTAACAACTCACTCCTCCATGTCACTCCACCATTTCACTCCTTCATGTCACTCCTCCAGGTCACTCCTCCATGTCGCTAGTTCATGTCACTCCTCCATGTCGCTACACAAACTCAACCCTCCTTGTCACTCCTCCATGTCACTCATCCATGTCATTCCTCATGTCACTCCTTTATGTTACTCCTCCATATCACTCTTCCATGTCTCTCCTCCATGTCACTACTCAAAGTCACTCCTCCATGTTGCTCCTCCAAGTCATTCCTCCATTTCACTCCTTTATGTCCATCCTCCTTTTCACTACTCCATGTCACTCCTCCATGTCTCTCCTCTATATCGCTCTAACAACTCACTCCTCCATGTAACTCCTCCATGTCACTCCACCATTTCACTCCTCCATGTCACTCCTCCAGGTCACTCCTCCATGTCGCTACACCAACTTACTCCTCAATGTCACTACTTCATGTCACTCCTCCATTTCTCTCCTCCATGTCGCTATAACAACTCACTCCTTTATGTCACTCCTCCAAGTTACTCCTCCATGTTGCTCCTCCATGTTGCTCCTTCATGTCACTCCTCCATGTAACTCCTCCATGTAGCTACTCCATGTCACTCCTCCATGTCGCTACACCAACTCACTCCTCAAAGTCACTCCTCCATGTCACCACTTCTTGTCAATCCTCCATGTCACTCATCCATGTCACTCCTTTATGTCACAACTCCAATTCACTCCTCCATGTAACCTCTATATGTCTTCCATGTCACTTCTCCAAGTCACTCCTCCATGTCCATCCTAAATGTCACTACTCCACATCAATCTTCTATGTCACTCCTCCATGTCGCTCTAACAACTCACTCCTCCATATCACCCCACCATTTCAATCTTCCATGTCACTCCTCCAGGTCACTCCTTCATGTCGCTACTCAAAGTCACTCCTCCATGTCACGACACCAACTCAATCCTAATTGTCACTCCTCCATGTAACTACTTAATGTCACTCCTCCATGTCACTACTCCATTTGACTCCTCCATGTCGCTCCACCAACTCACTGCTCCACGTCGCTCCTCCATGTTGCTCTTCCATGTAACTCCTCCATGTCACTCATCCATGTCACTTCTATATGTCTTCCATGTCACTCCTCCATGTTTCTCCTCCATTTCACTCCTCCACATAACTCCTCTATGTCACTCCTCCATGTCACACCTCCATGTCACTCCTCAATGTAGCTACACTGACTCATTCCTCGTGTCACTCCTCCATGTCGCTACTCCATGTCATTCCTCAATGTCACTCGTTTATGTCACTCCTCCAGTTCACTCCTCCATGTCATCTCTATATGTCTTCCATGTCACTCCTCCATGTCAATTCTCCATGTCACTACTCCAAGTCACTCCTCCATGTTGCTCCTCCGTGTTGCTCCTCCATGTCACACCTCCAAGTCACTCACCCATGTCCCTACACGATGTCACTCCACCATATCAACCCTCCTTCCTGATCAACCCTGTCACTTCTCCAAGTCACTCCTCCATGTCCCTCCTCCATGTCACTACTCCATGTCACTCCTCCATGTCGCTCCTCCGTGTTGCTCCTCCAAGTCACTCCTCCAAGTCACTCCTCCATGTAACTCCTCCGTGTTGCTCCTCCACATCACTCCTTTATGTCACTCCTCCATGTTGCTCCTCCAAGTCACTCCTCCATGTAACTCCTACATGTAGCTACTCCATGTCACTACTCCAGGTCACTCCTCCATGTCGCTCCTCCATGTTGCTCCTCCAAGTCACTCCTCCATGTAACTCCTCCATTTAGCTACTCCATGTCACTCCTCCATGTCGCTACACAAACTCACTCCTCATGTGACTCCTCCATGTCGCTCCTCCGTGTTGCTCCTCCAAGTCACTCCTCCATGTAACTCCTCCATGTCACTACTCCAGGTCACTCCTCCATGTCGCTCCTCCGTGTTGCTCCTCCAAGTCACTCCTCCATGAAACTCCTCCATGTAGCTACTCCATGTCACTCCTCCATGTCACTCCTCAAAGTCACTCATCCATGTCCCTCCGCCATGTCACTCCACCATATCAATCTTCCTTGGTGATCCGCCCTGTCACTTCTCCATGTCACTCCTCCATGTCTCTGCTCCACGAAATTCCTCTATGTCACTCCTCCATGTCTCTCCTCTATATCGATATAACAACTCACTCCTCCATGTCACTCATCCATGTCACTCCACCATTTCATTCCTCCATGTCACTCCTCCAGGTCACTCCTCCATGTCGCTACACCAACTCACTCCTCAATGTCACTCCTCCAGGTCACTCCTCCATGTCGCTACTCAAAGTCACTCCTCCATGTCACTACACCAACTCACTCCTCAATGTCACTCCTCAATGTCACTACTTCATATCACTCCTCCATGTCATTCCTCCATGTCACTCCTCCATGTATCTCCTCCATGTCGCTAATCTATGTCACTCCTCCATGTCACTCCTCCATTTCGCTACACCAACTCACTCCTCAATGTCACTCCTCCATGTCACAACTCCAATTCACTCCTCCATGTCACCTCTATATGTCTTCCATGTCACTCCTCCATGTCCATCCTCCATGTCACTACTCTATGTCACTTCTATATGTCTTCCATTTCACTCCTCCATGTCCATCCATCATGTCACTACTCCATGTCATTCCTCCATGTCACTCCTCCATGTCACTACTTCTTCTCACTCCTCCTTGTCACTCATCCATATCATTCCTCCATGTCACTCCTTTATGTTATTCCTCCATGTCGCTACACCAACTCACTCTTTCATGGTACTCCTCAATGTCGCTACTCCATGTGACTCCTCCATGTCGCTCCACCAACTCCTTCCTCCATGTTACTCCTCCATGTCACTCCTCCATGTCACTCCTTTATGTCACTCCTCCAAGTTACTCCTCAATGTCACTCCTCCATGTCGCTTCTCCGTGTTGCTCCTCCAAGTCACTCCTCCATGTAACTCCTCCATGTAGCTACTCCATGTCACTCCTCCATGTCGCTTCACAAACTCACTCCTCATGTCACTCCTCCATGTCACTCCTCTATGTCAATCCTCCAAGTCACTCACCCATGTCCCTCCATGATGTCACTCCTCCTTGTCGTCATTCCATGTCGCTCTTCCATGTCGCTACACCAACTCATTACTCTTGTCACTCCTCCATGTCGTTACTCCATGTCACTCCTCCATGTCACCTCTATATGTCTTCCATGTCACTCCTCCATGTCCATCCTCCATGTCACTACTCCATGTCACTACTCCATGTTGCTCCTCCGTGTTGCTCCTCCATGTCACTCCTCCAAGTCACTCATCCATGTCCCTCCACGATGTCACTCCACTATATCAACCCTCCTTACTGATCAACCCTTTCACTTCTCCAAGTCACTCCTCCTTGTCCCTCCTCCATGTCACTACTCCATGTCACTCCTCCATGTCGCTCTACCATGACGCTCCTCTGTGTTGCTCCTCCACATCAATCCTCTATGTCACTCCTCGATGTTGCTCCTCAAAGTCACTCCTCCATGTAACTCCTCCATGTAGCTACTTCATGTCACTCCTCCATGTCGCTACACAAACTCACTCCTCATGTCACTCCTCCATGTCGCTCCTCCGTGTTTCTCCTCCAAGTCACTCCTCCATGTCACTCCTCCATGTTTCTCCTCCATGTCGCTATAACAACTCACTCCTCCATGTCACTCCACCATTTCACTCCTCCATGTCACTCCTCCAGGTCACTACTCAAAGTCACTCCTCCATGTCACTCCTCCATGTCGCTACTCCATGTGACTCCTCCATGTCGCTCCACCAACTCACTACTCAATGTCGCTCCTCCATGTTGCTCTTCCATGTCACTCCTCCATGTTACTCATCTATGTCCCTCCGCCATGTCACTACACCAATTCAATCCTTCTTGTCACTCCTCCATGTCACTCCACCATTTCACTCCTCTATGTCACTCCTCCAGGTCACTCCTCCATGTCGCTACTCAAAGTCACTCCTCCATGTCACTCATCCATGTCATTCCTCCATGTCACTCGTTTATGTCACTCCTTCTATTCAATCCTCGATGTCACTTCTATATGTCTTCCATGTCACTCCTCCTTGTCCATCCTCCATGTCGCTACACCTACTCACTCTTCCATGTCACTCCTCCATGTCGCTCCTCCATGTTGCTCCTCCGTGTCACTCCTCCATGTCACTCATCCATGTCCCTCCGTCATGTCACTCCACCATATCATTCTTCCTTAATTATCCGCCCTGTCACTTCTCCATGTCACTCTTCCATGTCTCTCCTCCACGTCATTCCTCTATGTCACTCCACCATGTCACTCCTCTATGTCACTCCTCCATGTCTCTACTCCATGTCGCTCTAACAACTCACTCCTCCATGTCACTCCACCATTTCACTCCTTCATGTCACTCCTCCAGGTCACTCCTCCATGTCGCTACTTAATGTCACTCCTCCATGTCGCTACACAAACTCAAACCTCCTTGTCACTCCTCCATGTCACTCATCCATGTCATTCCTCCATGTTATTCGTTTATGTCACTCCTCCAATTCACTCCTCCATTTAACCTCTATATGTCTTTCATGTCACTGCTCCATGTCCATCCTCCATGTCACTACTCCATGTCACTCCTACGTGATGCTCCTCCTTGTTGCTCCTCCACATCAATCCTCTATGTCACTCCTCCATGTTGCTCCTCCAAGTCACTCCTCCATGTAGTTCCTCCATGTAGCTACTCCATGTCACTACTCCATGTCACTTCTCCATGTCGCTCCTCCGTGTTGCTCCTCCAAGTCACTCCTCCATGTAACTCCTCCATGTAGCTACTCCATGTCACTCCTCCATGTCGCTACACAAACTCACTCCTCATATCACTCCTCCATGTCACTCCTCCATGTCACTTCTCATGTCTCTCCTCTATGTCGCTCTAACAACTCACTCCTCCATGTAACTCCTCCATGTAACTACTCCATGTCACTCCTCCATGTCACTCCTCCATATCACTCCTCCATGTCGGTATTCCATATCAGTCCTCCATGTCGCTACACCAACTCACTCTTTCATGTTACTCCTCCATGTTGCTACTCCATGTGACTCCTCCATGTCACTCCTCCATGTAACTCCTCCATGTAGCTACTCCATGTCACTCCTCCATGTCACTCCTTTTTGTAACTCCTCCAAGTTACTCCTCCATGTCGCTCCTCCATGTAGCTACTCCATGTCACTCCTCCATGTCGCTACACTAACTCACTCCTCATGTCACTCCTCCGTGTCACTCCTCCATGTCACTCCTCCAAGTCACTTACCCATGTCCCTCCACGATGTCACTCCACCATATAAACCCTCCTTCCTGATCAACAATGTCACATTTCCAAGTCACTCCTCCATGTCACTCCACCATGTCATTACTCCTTGTCACTCCTCCATGTCGCTACAGCAACTCATTCCTCATGTCACTCCTCCATGTCGCTCCTCCGTGTTGCTCCTCCAAGTCAATCCTCCATGTAACTCCTCCATGTAGCTACTCCATGTCACTCCTCCATGTCACTCCTCCATGTCGCTCCTCCGTGTTGATCCTCCAAGTCACTCCTCCATGTCCATCCTCCATGTCACTACTCCACATCAATCCTCTATGTCACTCCTCCATGTGACTCCTTCATGTCGCTATTCCATGTGACTCCTCCATGTCGCTCCACCAACTCACTCCTCCATGTCACTCCTTCATGTCACTCCACCATTTCACTCCTCCAGGTCACTCCTCCATGTCGCAACTCAAAGTCACTCCTCCATGTTACTACACCAACTCACTCCTCAATGTCACTCCTCCGTGTCACTCCTCCATTTCTCTCCTCCATGTCGCTATAACAACTCACTCCTCCATGTCACTCCTCCAGGTCACTCCTCCATGTCGCTACTCAAAGTCACTCCTCCATGTCACTACAACAACTCACTCCTCAATGTCACTCCTCAATGTCACTACTTTATGTCACTCCTCCATGTCGCTACACAAACTCCATCCTCCTTTACACTCTTTCATGTCACTCCTCCATTTCACTCCTCCATTTATCTCCTCCATGTCGCTACTCTATATCACTCCTCCATGTCACTCCTCCATGTCACTCCTCCATGTCACTACTCCATGTTGCTCTATCAACTCACTAATCCATGTCACTCCATCATTTCACTCCTTCATGTCACTCCTCCAGGTCACTCCTCCATGTCGCTACTCAAAGTCACTCCTCCATGTAACTACACCAACTCACTCCTCAATGTCACTCCTCCATGTCACTACTTCATGTAACTCCTTCATGTCGCTACAGAAACTCAACCCTCCTTGTCACTCCTCCATGTCACTCCTCCATGTCTCTCCTTCATGTCATTCCTCCAGGTCACTCCTCCATGTTGCTACTCAAAGTCACTCCTCCATGTCACTCATCCATGTCATTCCTCCATGTCACTCCTCCATGTCACTCCTCCATATAGCTACTCCATGTCACTTCTCCATGTCGTTATTCCATGTCACTCCTCCATGTCGCTACACCAACTCATTCCTCATGTCACTCCTCCATGTCGCTACTCCATGTCACTCCTCCATGTCACTCCTCCATGTCGCTACTCCATGTCACTCCTCCATGTCATTCCTCCAAATCACTCACCCATGTCCCTCCATGATGTCACTCCACCATATCAATCCTCCTTCCTGATCAACCCTGTCACTTCTCCAAGTCACTCCTCATTGTCCCTCCTCCATGTCACTACTCCATGTCACTCCTCCATGTCGCTCCTCCGTTTTGCTCCTCCACATCAATCCTCTATGTCTCTCCTCCATGTCACTCCTCCATGTCAATATTCCATGTCAGTCCTCCATGTCGCTACACCAACTCACTCTTCCATGTCACTCCTCCATGTCGCTTCTCCATGTCACTCCTCCACGTCATTCCTCTATGTCACTTCTATATGTCTTCCATGTCACTCCTCCATGTCACTCCTCCAGGTCACTCTTCCATGTCGCTACTCAAAGTCACTCGTCCATGTAACTACACCAACTCACTCCTCAATGTCACTCCTCCATGTCACTACTTCTTGTCACTCCTCCATGTCACTATACAAACTCAACCCTCCTTGTCACTCCTCCATGTAACTCCTCCATGTCAATCCTCCATGTCACTCCTTTATGTCATTATTTCATGTCACTCCTCCATGTCGCTACACCAACTCATTCCTCATGTCACTCCTCCATGTCGCTACTCCATGTCACTCCTCCATGTCACTCATCCATGTCGCTACACCAACTCAACCCTCCTGGTCACTCCTCCATGTCACTCATCCATGTCATTCCTACATTTCACTCCTTTATATCACTCCTCCAATTCACTCCTCCAATTCAGTCCTCCATGTCACTCCACCCTATCAATCTTCCTTGGTGATCCGACCTGTCACTCCTCCATGTCGCTACACCAACTCACTCTTCCATGTTACCCCTCCATGTCGCTACTCCATGTGACTCCTCCATGTCAATACACCAACTCAAACCTCTTCATCCATCCTCCATGTCACTACACCAACTCACTCTTCCATGTCAATTCTCCATGTCGCTTCTCCATGTCACTCCTCCATGTCAATACACCAACTCAAACCTCTTTGTCCATCCTCCATGTCACTCCTCCATGTCGCTACTCTATGTCACTCCTCCATGTAGCTACACCAACTAAATCCTTGTCACTCCTCCATGTCACTCCTCCGTGTTGGTCCTCCATGTCACTCCTCCGTGTTGCTCCTCCACATCAATCCTCCATGTCACTCCTCCATGTCAATACACCAACTCAAACCTCTTTGTCCATCCTCCATGTCACTCCTCCATGTCACTTCTATATGTCTTCCATGTCACTGTCCCTCCTCCATGTCACTCCTCCACGTAACTCATCCATTTCACTCCTCCACGTCACTCCTCTATGTCACTCCTCCATGTCACAACTCCATGTCAATCCTCCATGTCGTTATTCCATGTCGCTACACCAACTCATTATTCATGTCACTCCTCCATGTCGCTACTCCATGTCACTCCTCCATGTCGCTACACCAACTCAACCCTCCTTGTAACTCCTCCATATCACACCTCCATGTCACTCCTCCATGTCGTTATTCCATGTCACTCCTCCATGTCGCTACACAAACTCATTACTCATGTCACTCCTCCATGTCGCTACTCCATGTCACTCCTCATTTCGCTCCTCCTTGTTATTCCTCCATGTCACTCCTTCAAGTCACTCACCCATGTCCCTCCACGATGTCACTCTACCATATCAACCCTCCTTCCTGATCAACCCTGTCACTTCTCCAAGTCACTCCTCCATCTCCCTCCTCCATGTCACTACTCCATGTCACTCCTTCATGTCGCTCCTCCGTGTTGCTCCTCCACATCAATCCTCTATGTCACTCCTCCATGTAACTCCTACATGTAGCTACTATATGACACTACTCCATGTCACTCCTCCATGTAACTCCTCCATGTAGCTACTCCATGTCACTCCTCCATGTCGCTACACAAACTCACTCCTCATGTCACTCCTCCATGTCACTTCTCCATGTCCCTCCTCCAAGTCACTCCTCTATATCGTTCCTCCATGTCACTACTCCATGTCACTCCCCCATGTCGCTCCTCCGTGTTGCTCCTCCACATCAATCCTCTGTCACTCCTCCATGTTGCTCCTCCAAGTCACTCCTCCATTTCCCTCCTCCATGTCACTACTCCATGTCACTCCTCCATGTCGCTCCTCCGTGTTGCTCCTCCACATCAATCCTCTATGTCACTCCTCCATGTTGCTCCTCCAAGTCACTCCTCCATGTCGTCCACCAACTCCTTCCTCCATGTTACTCCTCCATGTCACTCCTCCATGTCAGTCCTTTATGTCACTCATCCAAGTTACTCCTCCATGTCACTTCCCCATTTCACTCCTCCTTGTCACTCCTCCAGGTCACTCTTCCATGTCGCTACTCAAAGTCACTCCTCCATTTCACTACACCAACTCACACCTCAATGTCACTCCTCCATATCACTCCTTCATTTCTCTCCTCCATTTCACTACACCAACTCACTCCTCAATGTAACTCCTCCATATCGCTCCTCCATGTCCCTCCTCCATGTCATTCCTCCATGTCACTCCTCCATGTATCTCCTCCATGTCGCTACTCAAAGTCACTCCTCCATGTCACTACACCAACTCAGTCCTCAATGTAACTCATCCATGTCACTCCTCCATGTCACTCCTTTATGTCACTCCTCCAAGTTACTCCTCCATATCACTTCTCCATGTCACTCCTCTAGGTCACTCCTCCATGCCACTCCTCCATGTAACTCCTCCATGTAGCTACTCCATGTCACTCCTCCATGTCGCTACAGCAACTCATTCCTCATGTCACTCCTCCATGTCGCTCCTCCGTCTTGCTCCTCCAAGTAACTCCTCCATGTCACTCCTCCATGTCTCTCCTCCATGTCGCTCTAACAACTCACTCCTCCATGTCACTCCACAATTTCACTCCTCCATGTCACTCATTCATGTCATTCCTCCATGTCACTCCTCCATGTCCATCCTCTATGTCACTCCTCCATGTCGCTCCTCCGTGTTGCTCCTCCACATCAATCCTCTATGTCACTCCTCCATGTTGCTCCTCCAAGTCATTCCTCCATGTCACTCATCCAGGTCACTCCTCCATGTCGCTACTCAAAGTCACTCCTCCATGTTGCTATAACAACTCACTCCTCCATGTCACTCTTCAATGTCGCTACTCAAAGTCACTCCTCCATGTCACTCATCCAGGTCAATCCTCCATGTCACTACTCCATGTCACTCCTCCATGTCACTCCTACATGTAGCTACTCCATGTCACTACTCCATGTCACTCCTCCATGTCACTCATCCATGTCCCTCCGCCATGTCACTCTACCCTATCAATCTTTCTTGGTGATCGACCTGTCACTCCTCCATGTAACTCCTCCATGTCACTCCTCCAAGTCACTTACCCATGTCCCTCCACGATGTCACTCCACCATATAAACCCTCCTTCCTGATCAACCCTGTCACTTCTCCAAGTCACTCCTCCATATCCCTCCTCCATGTCATTACTCCTTGTCACTCCTCCATGTCGCTACAGCAACTCATTCCTCATGTCACTCCTCCATGTCACTCCTCTGTGTTGCTCCTCCAAGTGACTCCTCCATGTAACTCCTCCATATAGCTACTCCTTGTCACTCCTCCATGTCCATCCTCCATGTCACTACTCCACATCAATCCTTTATGTCACTCCTCCATGTCACTCCTCCATGTCACTCCTCCATGTCGCTACTTCAAGTCACTCCTCCATGTCGCTACACAAACTCAATTCTCCTTTACACTCTTTCATGTCATTCCTCCATATCGCTCCTCCATGTCCCTCTTCCATGTCACTCCTCCATGTCATTCCTCTACATCACTCCTCCATGTATCGCCTCCATGTCGCTACTCTATATCACTCCTCCATGTCACTCCTCCATGTCGCTACACAAACTCACTCCTCATGTTACTACTCTGTCGCTACTCCATGTCACTCCTCCATGTCGCTCCTCCGTGTTGCTCCTCCACATCAATCCTCTATGTCACTCCTCCATGTCTCTCCTCCATGTCGCTCTAACAACTCACTCCTCCATGTCACTCCACCATTTCACTCCTCCATGTCACTCCTCCAGGTCACTCCTCCATGTCGATACTCAAAGTCACTCCTCCATGTCACTACACCAACTCACTCCTCACTGTCACTCCTCCATGTCGCTCCTCCGTGTTGCTCCTCCTTGTCAGTCCTCCAAGTCACTCACCCATGTCCCTCCACGATGTCACTCCACCATATCAACACTCCTTCCTGATCAACCCTGTCACTTCTCAAAGTCACTCCTCCATGTCCATCCTCCATGTCACTACTCCACATCAATACTCTATCTCACTCCTCCATGTAACTCCTCCATGTCGCTATTCCATGCGACTCCTCCATGTCGCTCCACCAACTCACTCCTCCATGTCACTCCTTCATGTCACTCCACCATTTCACTCCTCCATGTCACTCCTCCAGGTCACTCCTCCATGTCGCTACTCAAAGTCACTCCTCCATGTTACGACACCAACTCACTCTTCAATGTCAATCCTCCATGTCACTTCTCATTTCTCTCCTCCATGTCGCTATAACAACTCACTCCTCCATGTCACTCCTCCATTTCACTCCTCCATGTCGTTATTCCATGTCAGTCCTCCATGTCACTCCTCCATGTCACACTTCCATGTCACTCCTCCATGTCGCTACACCAACTCATTACTCATGTCACTCCTCCATGTCACTCCTCCATGTCACTCCTCCATGTATCTCCTCCATGTCGCTATAACAACTCACTCCTCCATGTCACTCCACCATTTCACTACTCCATGTCACTCCTACAGGTCACTCCTCTATGTCACTACACCAACTCACTCCTCAGAGTCACTCCTCCATGTCACTACTTCATGTCACTCCTCCACTTCGCTCCTCCATGTTGCTTTTCCACGTCAGTCCTCCATGTAACTCATCTATGTCCCTCCGCCATGTCACTACACCAACTCAATCCTTCTTGTCACTCCTCCATGTCACTCATCCATGTCACTTCTATGTCTTCCATGTCACTCCTCCATGTCACTCCTCCATGTCACTCCTCCACGTCGCTCCTCTATGTCACTCCTCCATGTTGCTACACCAACTCATTACTCATGTCACTCCTCCAAGTCACTCACCCATGTCACTTCTCCAAGTCACCATATAAACCCTCCTTCCTGATCTACCCTTTCACTTCTCCAAGTCACTCCTCCATGTCCATCCTCCATGTCACTACTCCACATCAATCCTCTATGTCACTCCTCCATGTTTCTCCTCCATGTCTCTCCTCCAGGTCACTCCTCCATGTCGATACTCAAAGTCACTCCTCCATGTCACTACACCAACTCACTCCTCACTGTCACTCCTCCATTTCACAACACAAACTCAACCCTCCTTGTCACTCCTCCATGTCACTCATCCATGTCATTCCTCCATGTCACTCCTTTATGTCACTCCTCCAATTCACTCCTCCATGTCACCTCTATATGTCTTACATGTCACTCCTCCATGTCACTCCTCCATGTCGCTCCTCTGTGTTGCTCCTCGATGTCACTTCTCCAAGTCACTATTCCATGTCACTCCTCCATGTCGCGCCTCCGTGTTGCTCCTCCACATCAATCCTCTATGTCACTCCTCCATTTCACTCCTCCATGTCGCTATTCCATGTCAGTCCTCCATGTCGCTACACCAACTCACTCTTCCATGTCACTTCTCCATGTAACTTCTCCATGTCTCTCCTCCATGTCAATACACCAACTCAAACCTCTTTGTCCATCCTCCATGTCGCTACACCAACTCACTTCCATGTCACTTCTCCGTGTTGCTCCTCCATATCACTCCTCCATGTCACTCCTCCATGTCGCTACTGTATGTCACTCCTCCATGTCACTACACCAACTCAATCCTTCTTGTCACTCCTCCATGTCACTCATCCACGTCACTCATCTATGTCACTCATCTATGTCACATCTCCATGTCACACCTCCATGTCACTCCACCATGTCGTTATTCCATGTCACTCCTCCATGTCGCTACACCAACTCATTACTCATGTCACTCCTCCATGTTGCTACACCAACTCAAACCTCCTTGTAACTCCTCCATGTCACTCATCCATGTCATTCTTCCAATTCACTCCTCCATGTCATCTCTATATGTCTTCCATGTAAATCCTCCATGTCATCCTCCATGTCACTACTCCATGTCCCTCCTCCTTGTCGCTCCTCCGTGTTGCTCCTCCACATCAATCCTCTATGTCACTCCTCCATGTTGCTCCTCCAACTCACTCATCCATGTAACTCCTACATGTATTTACTCCATGTCACTACTCCATGTCACTCCTCCATGTAACTCCTTCATGTAGTTACTCCATGTCACTCCTCCATGTTGCTACACAAACTCACTCCTCTTGTCACTCCTCCATGTCACTCCTCCAAGTCACTCACCCATGTCCCTCCGCGATGTCACTCCACCATATCAACCCTACTTGGTTATCTGCCCTGTCACTTCTCCATGTCACTCTTCCATGTCTCTCCTCCACGTCACTCCTCCATGTCACTTCTCCATGTCACTCTTCCATGTCTCTCCTCCACGTCACTCCTCTATGTCACTCCTCCATGTCAGTCCTCCATGTCACTTCTCCATGTCTCTCCTCCACGTCACTCCTCTATGTCACTCCTCCATGTCACTCCTCCATGTTTCTCCTCCATGTCGCTATAACAACTCACTCCTCCATGTCACTCCACCATTTCACTCCTCCATGTCACTCCTCCATGTCCCTCCTCCATGTCACTACTCCATGTGACTCCTCCTTGTCACTCATCCATGTCATTCCTCCATGTCACTCCTTTATGTCACTCCTCCATTTCACTCCTCCATGTCACTTCTATATGTCTTCCATGTCACTCCTCCATGTCCATCCTCCATGTCGCTACACCTACTCACTCTTCCATGTCACTCCTCAATGTCGCTCCTCCATGTTGCTCCTCCGTGTCACTCCTCCATGTCACTCATCCATGTCTCTCCGCCCTGTTACTTCTCCATGTCACTCTTCCATGTCTCTCCTCCACGTCATTCCTCTATGTCACTCCTCCATGTCACTCCTCCGTGTCACTCCTCCATGTCGCTACTTCAAGTCACTCCTCCATGTCGCTACACAAACTCAATTCTCCTTTACACTCTTTCATGTCATTCCTCCATATCGCTCCTCCATGTCCCTCCTCCATGTCACTCCTCCATGTCATTCCTCCACATCACTCCTCCATGTATCGCCTCCATGTCGCTACTCTATATCACTCCTCCATGTCACTCCTCCATGTCGCTACACAAACTCACTCCTCATGTTACTACTCTGTCGCTACTCCATGTCACTCCTCCATGTCGCTCCTCCGTGTTGCTCCTCCACATCAATCCTCTATGTCACTCCTCCATGTCTCTCCTCCATGTCGCTCTAACAACTCACTCCTCCATGTCACTCCTCCATGTCACTCCTCTAGGTTACTCCTCCATGTCACTCCTCCATGTTACTCCCCCATGTCGCTATTCCAAGTTACTCCTCCATGTCGCTCCTCCATGTTGCTCCTCCATGACACTCCTCCATGTCACTCATCCATGTCACTCCTCTATGTCACTCCTCCATGTCACTCCTCAGGTCACTCCTCCATGTCACTCCTCCATTTCACTCCTCCAAGTCACTCATCCATGTCCCTCCGCGATGTCACTCCACCATATCCACCCTTATTGGTTATCCGCCCTGTCACTTCTCCATGTCACTCTTCCATGTCTCTCCTCCACGTCACTCCTCTATGTCACTCCTCCATGTCAGTCCTCCATGTCACTTCTCCATGTCTCTCCTCCACGTCACTCCTCTATGTCACTCCTCCATGTAACTCCTCCATGTCACTCCTCCATGTTTGTCCTCCATGTTGCTATAACAACTCACTCCTCCATGTCACTCCGCCATTGCACTCCTCCATGTCGCTACTCAAAGTCACTCCTCCATGTCACTACACTAACTCACTCCTCAATGTCACTCCTCCATGTCACTACTTCATGTCACTCTTCCATGCCGCTACTCTATTTCACTCCTTCATTTCACACCTCCATGTGACTCCTCCATGTCGCTCCACCAACTCCTTCCTCCATGTAACTCCTCCATGTCACTCCTCCATGTCACTCCTCCATGTGACTCCTCAATGTCGCTCCATCAACTCACTCCTCCATGTCACTCCTCCATGTCACTCCTCCATGTCGCTACACCAACTCAATCCTCCTCGTCACTCCTCCATATCGCTCATTCATGTTGCTCCTCCATGTCACTCCTCCATTTCACTCCACTACGTCTCTCCTCTACGTCACTCCTCATGTCACTACACCAACTCAATCATCCTTGTCACTCCCCCATATCACTCATCAATGTCATTCCTCCATGTCACTCCTTTTTGTCAATCCTCCAAGTCACTCCTCCATGTCACTTCTATATGTCTTCCATTTCACTCCTCCATCTCCATCCATCATGTCACTACTCCATGTCACTCCTCCATGTCGCTCCTCCGTGTTGTTCCTCCAAGTCACTCCTCCATGTAACTCCTCCATGTAGCTACTCCATGTCAATCCACCTTTTCACTACTCCGTTTTGCTCCTCCACATCAATCCTCTATGTAACTCCTCCATGTCACTCCTACATGTCACTCCTCCATGTCTCTCCTCCATGTCGCTCTAACTACTCACTCCTCCATGTCACTCCACCATTTCACTCCTCCATGTCACTCCTCCAGGTCACTCCTCCATGTCGATACTCAAAGTCACTCCTCCATGTCACTACACCAACTCACTCCTCACTGTCACTCCTCCATGTCGCTCCTCCGTGTTGCTCCTCCTTGTCAGTCCTCCAAGTCACTCACCCATGTCCCTCCACGATGTCACTCCACCATATCAACACTCCTTCCTGATCAACCCTGTCACTTCTCAAAGTCACTCCTCCATGTCCATCCTCCATGTCACTACTCCACATCAATACTCTATCTCACTCCTCCATGTAACTCCTCCATGTCGCTATTCCATGCGACTCCTCCATGTCGCTCCACCAACTCACTCCTCCATGTCACTCCTTCATGTCACTCCACCATTTCACTCCTCCATGTCACTCCTCCAGGTCACTCCTCCATGTCGCTACTCAAAGTCACTCCTCCATGTTACTACACCAACTCACTCTTCAATGTCAATCCTCCATGTCACTTCTCATTTCTCTCCTCCATGTCGCTATAACAACTCACTCCTCCATGTCACTCCTCCATTTCACTCCTCCATGTCGTTATTCCATGTCAGTCCTCCATGTCACTCCTCCATGTCACACTTCCATGTCACTCCTCCATGTCGCTACACCAACTCATTACTCATGTCACTCCTCCATGTCACTCCTCCATGTCACTCCTCCATGTCGCTACACAAACTCACTCCTCAATGTCACTCCTATATGTCACTATTTCTTGTCACTCCTCCATGTCACTCATCCATGTCATTCCTCCATGTCACTCCTTTATGTCACAACTCCAATTCACTCCTCCATGTCACCTCTATATGTCTTCCATGTCACTTCTCCAAATCACTCCACCATGTCCATCCTCCATGTCACTACTCCACATCTATCCTCTATGTCACTCCTCCATGTCACTCCTCCATGTCGCTCTAACAACTCACTCCTCCATGTTACTCCTCCATGTCGCTACTCAAAGTCACTCCTCCATGTCACTACACCAACTCAATCCTTCTTGTCACTCCTCCATGTCACTCATGCATGTCATTTCTATATGTATTCCATGTCACTCCTCCATGTCCCTCCTCCATGTCACTCCTCCACGTCGCTCCTCTATGTCACTCCTCCAAGTCACACCTCCATGTAACTCCTCCATGTCGCTACACCAACTCATTACTCATGTCACTCCTCCATGTCGCTACTCCATGTCACTCCTCCATGTCGCTCTAACAACTCACTCGTCCATGTCACTCCACCATTTCACTCCTCCATGTCACTCCTCAAAGTCACTCCTCCATGTCACTACACAAACTCACTCCTCAATGTCACTAATTCATGTCACTCCTCCATGTCGCTACACAAACTCAATCCTCCTTTAAACTCTTTCATGTCACTTCTCCATATCGCTCCTCCATGTCCCTCCTCCATGTCACTCCTCCATGTCATTCCTCCATGTCACTCCTCCATGTATCTCCTCCATGTCGCTACTTCATGTCACTCCTCCATGTCGCTACAAAAACTCAACCCTCCTTGTCACTCCTCTATGTAACTCATCCATGTCATTCCTCATGTCACTCCTTTATGTCACTCCTCCAAGTCACTCCTCCATGTCACTCCTCCATGTCACTCATCCATGTCCCTCCGCCATGTCACTCCACCCTATAAATCTCCCTTGGTGATCCGACCTGTCACTTCTCCATAACACTCTTCCATGTCACTCCTCCATGTTGCCACTCAAAGTCACTCCTCCATGTCACTCATCCATGTCATTCCTCCATGTCATTCCTCCATGTCCATCCTCCATGTCACTCCTCCATGTCATTCCTCCATGTCACTCCTCCGTGTATCTCCTCCATGTCGCTACTCTATGTCACTCCTCCATGTCGCTGCTCCATGTCACTCCTCCATGTCGCTCTAACAACTCACTCGTCCATGTCACTCCACAATTTCACTCCCCATGTCACTCCTCAAAGTCACTCCTCCATGTCACTACACCAACTCACTCCTCAATGTCACTCCTCAATGTCACTAATTCATGTCACTCCTCCATGTCGCTACACAAACTCAATCCTCCTTTAAACTCTTTCATGTCACTCCTCCATATCGCTCCTCCATGTCCCTCCTCTATGTCACTCCTCCATGTCACACCTCCATGTCACTCCTCCATGTCGCTACAGCAACTCATTCCTCATGTCAATCCTCCATGTCGCTACTCCATGTCACTTCTATATGTCTTCCATGTCACTGTCCCTCATCCATGTCACTCCTCCACGTAACTCCTCCATTTCACTCCTCCACGTCACTCCTCTATGTCACTCCTCCATGTCACACCTCCATGTCACTCCTCCATGTCATTATTCCATGTCACTCCTCCATGTCGCTACACCAACTCATTACTCATGTCACTCCTCCATTTCGCTACTCCATGTCACTCCTCCATGTCGCTACACCAACTCAACCCTCCTCGTAACTCCTCCATGTCACTTATCCATGTCACCTCTATATGTCTTCAATGTCACTCCTCCATATCCATCCTCCATGTCACTACTCCATGTCACTCCTCCATGTTGCTCCTCCGTGTTGCTCCTCCATGTCACTCCTCCAAGTCACTCACCCATGTCCCTCCACGATGTCACTCCACCATATCAACCCTCCTTCCTGATCAACCCTGTCACTTCTCCAAGTCACTCCTCCATGTCCCTCCTACATGTAGCTATTCCATGTCACAACTCCATGTCACTCCTCCATGTCGCTCCTCCGTGTTGCTCCTCAAAGACACTCCTCCATGTAACTCCTCCATGTAGCTACTTCATGTCACTCCTCCATGTCGCTACACAAACTCACTCCTCATGTCACTCCTCCATGTCACTCCTCCAAGTCACTCACCCATGTCCCTCCGCGATGTCACTCCACCATATCAACCCTCCTTGGTTATCCGCCTTGTCACTTCTCCATGTCTCTCCTCCACGTCACTCCTCTATGTCACTCCTCCATGTCAGTCCTCCATATCACTTCTCCATGTCTCTCCTCCACGTCACTCCTCTATGTCACTCCTCCATGTGACTCCTCCATGTCACTCCAACATGTATCTCCTCCATGTCGCTATAACAACTCACTCCTCCATGTCACTCCACCATTTCACTACTCCATGTCACTCCTACAGGTCACTCCTCCATGTCACTACACCAACTCACTCCTCAAAGTCACTCCTCCATGTCACTACTTCATGTCATTCCTCCACTTCGCTCCTCCATGTTGCTCTTCCACGTCACTCCTCCATGTAACTCATCTATGTCCCTCCGCCATGTCACTACACCAACTCAATCCTTCTTGTCACTCCTCCATGTCACTCATCCATGTCACTTCTATGTCTTCCATGTCAGTCCTCCATGTCACTCCTCCATGTCACTCCTCCACGTCGCTCCTCTATGTCACTCCTCCATGTTGCTACACCAACTCATTACTCATGTCACTCCTCCAAGTCACTCACCCATGTCACTTCTCCAAGTCACCATATAAACCCTCCTTCCTGATCTACCCTTTCACTTCTCCAAGTCACTCCTCCATGTCCATCCTCCATGTCACTACTCCACATCAATCCTCTATGTCACTCCTCCATGTTTCTCCTCCATGTCTCTCCTCCAGGTCACTCCTCCATGTCGATACTCAAAGTCACTCCTCCATGTCACTACACCAACTCACTCCTCACTGTCACTCCTCCATTTCACAACACAAACTCAACCCTCCTTGTCACTCCTCCATGTCACTCATCCATGTCATTCCTCCATGTCACTCCTTTATGTCACTCCTCCAATTCACTCCTCCATGTCACCTCTATATGTCTTACATGTCACTCCTCCATGTCACTCCTCCATGTCGCTCCTCTGTGTTGCTCCTCGATGTCACTTCTCTAAGTCACTATTCCATGTCACTCCTCCATGTCGCGCCTCCGTGTTGCTCCTCCACATCAATCCTCTATGTCACTCCTCCATTTCACTCCTCCATGTCGCTATTCCATGTCAGTCCTCCATGTCGCTACACCAACTCACTCTTCCATGTCACTTCTCCATGTAACTTCTCCATGTCTCTCCTCCATGTCAATACACCAACTCAAACCTCTTTGTCCATCCTCCATGTTGCTACACCAACTCACTTCCATGTCACTTCTCCGTGTTGCTCCTCCATATCACTCCTCCATGTCACTCCTCCATGTCGCTACTGTATGTCACTCCTCCATGTCACTACACCAACTCAATCCTTCTTGTCACTCCTCCATGTCACTCATCCATGTCACTTCTATATGTCTTCTATGTCACTCCTCCATGTCCCTCCTTCATGTCACTCCTCCACGTCACTCATCTATGTCACATCTCCATGTCACACCTCCATGTCACTCCACCATGTCGTTATTCCATGTCACTCCTCCATGTCGCTACACCAACTCATTACTCATGTCACTCCTCCATGTCGCTACACCAACTCAAACCTCCTTGTAACTCCTCCATGTCACTCATCCATGTCATTCCTCCAATTCACTCCTCCATGTCATCTCTATATGTCTTCCATGTAAATCCTCCATGTCATCCTCCATGTCACTACTCCATGTCCCTCCTCCTTGTCGCTCCTCCGTGTTGCTCCTCCACATCAATCCTCTATGTCACTCCTCCATGTTGCTCCTCCAACTCACTCATCCATGTAACTCCTACATGTATTTACTCCATGTCACTACTCCATGTCACTCCTCCATGTAACTCCTTCATGTAGTTACTCCATGTCACTCCTCCATGTTGCTACACAAACTCACTCCTCATGTCACTCCTCCATGTCACTCCTCCAAGTCACTCACCCATGTCCCTCCGCGATGTCACTCCACCATATCAACCCTACTTGGTTATCTGCCCTGTCACTTCTCCATGTCACTCTTCCATGTCTCTCCTCCACGTCACTCCTCCATGTCACTTCTCCATGTCACTCTTCCATGTCTCTCCTCCACGTCACTCCTCTATGTCACTCCTCCATGTCAGTCCCTCCATGTCACTCCTCCATGTTTCTCCTCCATGTCGCTATAACAACTCACTCCTCCATGTCACTCCACCATTTCACTCCTCCATGTCACTCCTCCATGTCCCTCCTCCATGTCACTACTCCATGTGACTCCTCCTTGTCACTCCTCCATGTCACTTCTATATGTCTTCCATGTCACTCCTCCATGTCCATCCTCCATGTCGCTACACCTACTCACTCTTCCATGTCACTCCTCAATGTCGCTCCTCCATGTTGCTCCTCCGTGTCACTCCTCCATGTCACTCATCCATGTCCCTCCGCCCTGTTACTTCTCCATGTCACTCATCCATGTCTCTCCACCATTTCATTCCTTCATATCACTCCTCCATGTCACTCCTCTATGTCACTCCTCCATGTCTTTACTCCATGTTGCACTAACAACTCACTCATCCATGTCACTCCACCATTTCATTCCTTCATATCACTCCTCCAGGTCACTCCTCCATGTCGCTACTTCATGTCACTCCTCCATGTCGCTACACAAACTCAACCCTCCTTGTCACTCCTCCATGTCATTCATCCATGTCGCTCCTCCGTGTTGCTTCTCCAAGTCAGTCCTCCATGTAACTCCTCCATGTAGCTACCCCTTTTCACTCCTCCATGTCGCTACACAAACTCACTCCTCATGTCACTCTTCCATGTCACTCCTCCAACTCACTCACCCATGTCCCTCCGCGATGTCACTCCACCATATCAACCCTCCTTTTTGAGCCGCCCTGTCACTTCTCCATGTCACTCCTCCATGTCTCTCCTCCACGTCACTCCTCTATGTCACTTCTCCATGTCACTCCTACATGTCACTCCTCCATGTATCTCCTCTATGTCGCTCTAACAACTCACTCCTCCTTGTCACTCCTCCATGTCACTCCACCATTTCACTCCTCCATGTTACTCCTCCAGGTCACTCCTCCATGTCGCTACTCAAAGTTACTCCTCCATGTTACTACACCAACTCACTCCTCATTGTCACTCCTCCATGTCATTCCTCCATTTCTCTCCTTCATGTCGCTATAACAACTCACTCCTCCATGTCACTCCACCATTTCACTCCTCCATGTCACTCCTCCATGTCCCTCCTCCATGTCACTACTCCATGTCACTCCTCCATGTCGCTCCTCCGTGTTGCTCCTCCACATCAATTCTCTATGTCACTCCTCCATGTCGAAGACATGTCGCTATTCCATGTGACTCCTCCATGTCGCTCCACCAACTCACTCCTCCACGTCGCTCCTCCATGTTGCTCTTCCATGTCACTCCTCCATGTCACTTCTATATATCTTCCATGTCACTCCTCCATGTCCCTCCTCCATTTCACTCCTCTACGTCACTCCTCTATGTCACTCCTCCATGTCACACCTCCATGTCACTCCTCCATGTCGTTATTCCATGTCACTCCTCCATGTCGCTACACCAACTCACTCTTACATATCAATACACCAACTCAAACCTCTTTGTCCATCCTCCATGTCACTCCTCCATGTTGCTCCTCCATGTCACTCCTCCATGGCGCAACTCTATGTCACTCCTCCATGTCGCTACACCAACTCAATCCTCCTTGTCAGTCCTCCATGTCGCTCCTCTGTGTTGCTCCTCCATGTCACTTCTCCAAGTCACTCACCCATGTCCTTCCACGATGTCACTCCACCATATCAACTCTACTTCCTGATGAACCCTGTCACTTCTCCAAGTCACTCCTCCATGTCCCTCCTCCATGTCACTACTCCATGTCACTCCTCCATGTCGCTCCACCAGGTCACTCTTCCATGTCGCCACACAAACTCACTCCTCCATGTCATTACACCTAATCACTCCTCAATGTCACTCCTCCATGTCACTACTTCTTGTCACTCCTCCAATTCACTCCTCCATGTCACCTCTATATGTCTTCCATGTCACTCCTCCATGTCCATCCTCCATGTCACTACTCCATGTCACTCCTCCATGTCGCTCCTCTGTGTTGCTCCTCCATGTCACTTCTCCGAGTCACTCACCCATGTCCCTCCGCGATGTCACTCCACCATATCAATCTTTCTTGGTGATCCGCCCTGTCACTTCTCCATGTCACTCTTCCATGTCTCTCCTCCACGTCATTCCTCTATGTCACTCCTCCATGTCACTACACCAACTCACTCCTCAATGTCACTCCTCCATGTCACTACTCCATGTGACTCCTCCATGTTGCTCCACCAACTCACTCCTCCACGTCACTCCTCCATGTTGATCTTCCATGTCACTCCTCCATGTAACTCATCTATGTCCCTCCATCATGTCACTACACCAACTCAATCCTTCCTGTCACTCCTCCATGTCACTCATCCATGTCACTTCTCCACATCACTCCTCTTTTTCACTCCTCCATGTCACACCTCCATGTCACTCCTCCATGTCGTTATACCATGTCACTCCTCCATGTCGCTACACCAACTCATTACTCATGTCACTCCTCCATGTCGCTACTCCATGTCACTCATCCAAGTCATTCACCCATGTCCCTCTGCCATTTCTCTCCTGCATGTCGCTATAACAACTCACTCCTCCATGTCACTACACCATTTCACTCCTCCATGTCACTCCTCCATGTCATTCCTCCATGTCACTCCTCCATGTATCTCCTCCATGTCGCTACTCTGTCACTCCTCCATGTCACTCCTCGATGTCGCTCCTCCGTTTTGCTCCTCCATGTCACTTCTCCAAGTCACTCACCCATGTCACTCCACGATGTCACTCTACCATATCAACCCTCCTTCCTGATCAACTCTGTCATTTCTCCAAGTCACTCCTCCATGTCCCTCCTCCATGTCACTACACCCGATCAATCCTCTATGTCACTCCTCCATGTCACTCCTCCATCTCACTCCTCCATGTCGCTATTCCTTGTGACTCCTCCATGTCGCTCCACCAACTCCTTCCTCCATGTTACTCTTCCATGTCACTCCTCCATGTCAGTCCTTTATGTCACTCCTCCAAGTTATTCCTCCATGTCACTCCACCATTTCACTCCTCCTTGTCACTCCTCCAAGTCACTCCTCCATGTCGCTACTCAAAGTCACTCCTCTATGCCACTTCTCCACATCACTCCTCTATGTCACTCCTCCATGTCACACCTCCATGTCACTCCTCCATGTCGCTACAGCAACTCATTCCTCATGTCAATCCTCCATGTCACTCCTCCAAGTCACTCACCCATATCCCTCCACAATGTCATTCCACCATATCAACCCTCCTTCCTGATCAACCCTGTCACTTCTCCAAGTCACTCTTCCATGTCCCTCCTCCATGTAACTACTCCATGTCACTCCTCCATGTCGCTCTTCCATGACGCTCCTCCGTGTTGCTCCTCCACATCAATCCTCTATGTCACTCCTCCATGTTGCTCCTCAAAGTCACTCCTCCATGTAACTCCTCCATGTCACTCCTCCAAGTCACTCACCCATGTCCCTCCGCGATGTCACTCCTCTATGTCAGTCCTCCATGTCACTTCTCTATGTCTCTCCTCCACGTCACTCCTCCATGTCACTTCTCCATGTCACTTTTCCATATCTCTCCTCCACGTCACTCCTCCATGTCACTCCTCCATGTCAGTCTTCCATGTAACTTCTCCATGTCTCTCCTCCACGTCACTCCTCTATGTCACTCCTCCATGTGACTGCTCCATGTCACTCCTCCATGTCTCTCCTCCATGTCGCTATAACAACTCACTCCTCCATGTCACTCCTCCATGTCACTCCACCATTTCACTAAACCAACTCAATCCTCAAGGTCACTCCTCCATGTCACTACTTCTTGTCCCTCCTCCATGTCATTACTCCATGTCACTCCTCCATGTCACTCCTCCATGTCACTCCTCCATGTCGCTACAACAACTCATTCCTTATGTCACTCCTCCATGTCACTCCTCCGTGTCTCTCCTCCATGACGCTCTAACAACTCACTCCTCCATGTCACTCCACCATTTCACTCCTCCATTTCACCTCTATTTGTCTTCCATGTCACTCCTCCATGTCCATCCTCTATGTCCCTCCACGATGTCACTCCAATATATCAACTCTTCTTCCTGATCAACCCTGTCAGTACTCCATGACACTCCTCCATGTCGCTCCTCCGTGTTGCTCTTCCAAATCAATTCTCTATGTCACTCCTCCATGTCACTCCTCCCTGTCGCTATTCCATGTCAGTCCTCCATGTCGCTACACTAACTCACTCTTCCATGTTACTTCTCCATGTCGCTACTCCATGTGACTCCTCCATGTCACTTCTCCATGTCGCTTCTCCATGTCACTCCTCGATGTCAATACACCAACTGGAACCTCTTTGTCCATCCTCCATGTCACTCCTCCGTGTTGCTCCTCCATTTCACTCCTTTATGTCACTCCTCCATGTCCCTACTCCATGTGACTCCTCCATGTCGCTCCACCAACTTACTCCTCCACGTCGCTCCTCCATGTTGCTCTTCCATGTCACTCCACCATATAACTCATCTATGTCCCTCCGCCATGTCACTACACCAACTCAATCCTTCTTGTCACTCCTCCATGTCACTTCTATATGTCTTCCATGTCACTCCTCCATGTCCCTCCTCCACGTAACTCCTCTATGTCACTACTCCATGTCACACCTCCATTTAACTCCTCCATGTCGTTATTCCATGTCACTCCTCCATGTCGCTACAACAACTCATTACTCATGTCACTCCTCCATGTCGCTACTCCATGTCACTCCAAGTCACTCACCCATGTCCCTCCGCCATTTCTCTCCTCCATGTCGCTATAACAACTCACTCCTCCATGTCACTCCTCCAGGTCACTCCTCCTTGTCGCTACTCAAAGTCACTCCTCCATGTCACTACACCAACTCACTCCTCAATGTAACTCCTCCATATCGCTCATCCATGTCATTCCTCCATGTCACTCCTCCATGTCACCCCTCCATGTCACTCCTCCATGTCACTCCTCCATGTCGCTCCTCCGTGTTGCTCCCCCGTGTTGCTCCTCCATGTCACTTCTCCAAGTCACTCACCCATGTCCCTCCACAATGTCACTCCACCATATCAACCCTCCTTCCTGATCAACTCTGTCACTTCTCCAAGTCACTCCTCCATGTCCCTCCTCCATGTCACTACACCCGATCAATCCTCTATGTCACTCCTCCATGTCACTCCTTCATCTCACTCCTCCATGTCGCTATTCCATGTGACTCCTCCATATCGCTCCACCAACTCCTTCCTCCATGTTACTCCTCCATGTCAATCCTCCATGTCAGTCCTTTATGTCACTAATCCAAGTTACTGCTCCATGTCACTCCACCATTTCACTCCTCCTTGTCACTCCTCTATGTCACTCCTCCATTTCACACCTCCATGTCACTCCTCCATGTCGCTACAGCAACTCATTCCTCATGTCAATCCTCCATGTCGCTACTCCATGTCACTTCTATATGTCTTCCATGTCACTGTCCCTTATCCATGTCACTCCTCCACGTAACTCCTCCATTTCACTCCTCCACATCACTCCTCTATGTCACTCCTCCATGTCACACCTCCATGTCACTCCTCCTTGTCGTTATTCCATGTCACTCCTCCATGTCGCTACACCAACTCATTACTCATGTCACTCCTCCATGTCGTTACTCCATGTCACTCCTCCATGTCACCTCTATTATATCTTCCATGTCACTCCTCCATGTCCATCCTCCATGTCACTACTCCATGTGACTACTCCATGTTGCTCCTCTTTGTTGCTCCTCCATGTCACTCCTCCAAGTCACTCACCAATGTCCCTCCACGATGTCACTCCACCATATCAACCCTCCTTCCTGATCAACCGTGTCACTTCTCCAATTCACTCCTCCATGTCACTCCTCTAGGTCACTCCTCCATGCCACTCCTCCATGTAACTCCTCCATGTAGCTACTCCATGTCACTCCTCCATGTCGCTACAGCAACTCATTCCTCATGTCACTCCTCCATGTCGCTCCTCCGTCTTGCTCCTCCAAGTAACTCCTTCATGTCACTCCTCCATGTCTCTCCTCCATGTCGCTCTAACAACTCACTCCTCCATGTCACTCCACAATTTCACTCCTCCATGTCACTCATTCATGTCATTCCTCCATGTCACTCCTCCATGTCCATCCTCCATGTCACTCCTCCATGTCGCTCCTCCGTGTTGCTCCTCCACATCAATCCTCTATGTCACTCCTCCATGTTGCTCCTCCAAGTCATTCTTCCATGTCACTCATCCAGGTCACTCCTCCATGTCGCTACTCAAAGTCACTCCTCCATGTTGCTATAACAACTCACTCCTCCATGTCACTCTTCAATGTCGCTACTCAAAGTCACTCCTCCATGTCACTCATCCAGGTCAATCCTCCATGTCACTACTCCATGTCACTCCTCCATGTCACTCCTACATGTAGCTACTCCATGTCACTACTCTATGCCACTCCTCCATGTTGCTCCTCCAAGTCACTCCTCCATATAACTCCTACATGTAGCTACTCCATGTCACTCCTCCATGTCACTCCTCCATGTTGCTCCTCCAAGTCACTCCTCCATGTAACTCCTACATGTAGCTACTCCATGTCACTACTCCATGTCACTCCTCCATGTCGCTCCTCCGTGTTGCTCCTCCAAGTCACTCCTCCATGTAATTCCTCCATGTAGCTACTCCATGTCTCTCCTCCATGTCGCCTCACAAACTCACTCCTCATGTCACTCGTCCATGTCACTCCTCCATATCACTCCTCCATGTCGCTATTCCATGTCACTCCTCCATGTTGCTCCACCAACTCCTTCCTCCGTGTTACTCCTCCATGTCACTCCTTTATGTCACTCCTCCATGTCACTCCTCCATGTCAATCCTCTAGGTCACTCATCCATGCCACTCCTCCATGTAACTCCTCCATGTCACTCCTCCAAGTCACTTACCCATGTCCCTCCACGATGTCACTCCAACATATAAACCCTCCTTCCTGATCAACCCTGTCATTTCTCCAAGTCACTCCTCCATGTCCCTCCTCCATGTCATTACTCCTTGTCACTCCTCCATGTCGCTACAGCAACTCATTCCTCATGTCACTCCTCCATGCCACTCCTCCATGTATCTCCTCCATGTCGCTACTCTATGTCACTCCTCCATGTCACTCCTCCATGTCGCTACACAAACTCACTCCTCATGTTACAACTCTGTCGCTACTCCATGTCACTCCTCCATGCCGCTACACCAACTCACTCCTCAATGTCACTCCTCCATGTCACTACTTCTTATCACTTATCTATGTCACTCATCCATGTCATTCCTCCATGTCACTCCTTTATGTCACTCCTCCAATTCACTCCTCCATGTCACTCCTCCATGTCACTCATCCATGTCCCTCCGCCATGTCACTCCACCCTGTCAATCTTCCTTGGTGATCCGACCTGTAACTTCTCCATGTCACTCTTCCATGTCTCTCCTCCACGTCACTCCTCTATGTCACTCCTCCATGTCACTCCTCCATGTCACTCCTTCATTTCTCTCCTCCATGTCGCTATAACAACTCTCTCCTCCATGTCACTCTTCCATGTCACTCCTCGATGTCTCTCCTCCATGTCACTCCACCATTTCACTCCTCCATGTCACTCCTCCAGGTCACTCCTCAATGCCGTTTTTCCATGTCACTCCTCCATGTCGCTATTCCATGTGACTCCTTCATGTCGCTCCACCAACTCCTTCCTCCATGTTACTCCTCCATGTCACTCCTCCATGTCAGTCCTTTATGGCACTCCTCCAAGTTACTCCTCCATGTCACTCCACCATTTCACTCCTACTTGTCACTCCTCCATGTTACTCCTCCATGTCGCTCCTCCATGTCGCTATTCCATGTCAGTCTTCCATGTCGCTACACCAACTCACTCTTCCATGTTACTCCTCCATGTCGCTACTCCATGTCACTCCTCCATGTCACTCCTCCATGTCATTCCTCTATGTCACTCCTTTATTACACTCCTCCAATTCACTCCTCCTTGTCACTCCTCCATGTCACTAATCCACATCAATCCTCTATGTCACTCCTCCATGTTACTCCCCCATGTCGCTATTCCAAGTTACTCCTCCATGTCGCTCCTCCATGTTGCTCCTCCATGACACTCCTCCATGTCACTCATCCATGTCACTCCTCTATGTCACTCCTCCATGTCACTCCTCAGGTCACTCCTCCATGTGACTCATCCATTTCACTCCTCCAAGTCACTCATCCATGTCCCTCCGCGATGTCACTACACCATATCCACCCTTATTGGTTATCCGCCCTGTCACTTCTCCATGTCACTCTTCCATGTCTCTCCTCCACGTCACTCCTCTATGTCACTCCTCCATGTCAGTCCTCCATGTCACTTCTCCATGTCTCTCCTCCACGTCACTCCTCTATGTCACTCCTCCATGTAACTCCTCCATGTCACTCCTCCATGTTTGTCCTCCATGTTGCTATAACAACTCACTCCTCCATGTCACTCCGCCATTGCACTCCTCCATGTCGCTACTCAAAGTCACTCCTCCATGTCACTACAGCAACTCACTCCTCAATGTCACTCCTCCATGTCACTACTTCATGTCACTCCTCCATGCCGCTACTCTATTTCACTCCTTCATTTCACACCTCCATGTGACTCCTCCATGTCGCTCCACCAACTCCTTCCTCCATGTAACTCCTCCATGTCACTCCTCCATGTCACTCCTCCATGTGACTCCTCCATGTCGCTCCATCAACTCACTCCTCCATGTCACTCCTCCATGTCGCTACACCAACTCAATCCTCCTTGTCACTCCTCCATATCGCTCATTCATGTTGCTCCTCCATTTCACTCCACGACGTCTCTCCTCTACGTCACTCCTCATGTCACTACACCAACTCAATCATCCTTGTCACTCCCCCATATCACTCATCAATGTCATTCCTCCATGTCACTCCTTTTTGTCAATCCTCCAAGTCACTCCTCCATGTCACTTCTATATGTCTTCCATTTCACTCCTCCATCTCCATCCATCATGTCACTACTCCATGTCACTCCTCCATGTCGCTCCTCCGTGTTGTTCCTCCAAGTCACTCCTCCATGTAACTCCTCCATGTAGCTACTCCATGTCACTCCACCTTTTCACTACTCCGTGTTGCTCCTCCACATCAATCCTCTATGTAACTCCTCCATGTCACTCCTACATGTCACTCCTCCATGTCTCTCCTCCATGTCGCTCTAACAACTCACTCCTCCATGTCACTCCACCATTTCACTCCTCCATGTCACTCCTCCAGGTCACTCCTCCATGTCGATACTCAAAGTCACTCCTCCATGTCACTACACCAACTCACTCCTCACTGTCACTCCTCCATGTCGCTCCTCCGTGTTGCTCCTCCTTGTCAGTCCTCCAAGTCACTCACCCATGTCCCTCCACGATGTCACTCCACCATATCAACACTCCTTCCTGATCAACCCTGTCACTTCTCAAAGTCACTCCTCCATGTCCATCCTCCATGTCACTACTCCACATCAATACTCTATCTCACTCCTCCATGTAACTCCTCCATGTCGCTATTCCATGCGACTCCTCCATGTCGCTCCACCAACTCACTCCTCCATGTCACTCCTTCATGTCACTCCACCATTTCACTCCTCCAGGTCACTCCTCCATGTCGCTACTCAAATTCACTCCTCTATGTTACTACACCAACTCACTCTTCAATGTCACTCCTCCATGTCACTTCTCATTTCTCTCCTCCATGTCGCTATAACAACTCACTCCTCCATGTCACTCCTCCATTTCACTCCTCCATGTCGTTATTCCATGTCACTCCTCCATGTCGCTACACCAACTCATTACTCATGTCACTCCTCCATGTCGCTACTCCATGTCAGTCCTCCATGTCACTCCTCCATGTCACACTTCCATGTCACTCCTCCATGTCGCTACACCAACTCATTACTTATGTCACTCCTCCATGTCACTCCTCCATGTCGCTACACAAACTCACTCCTCATTATACTACTCTATGTCGCTATTCCATGTTACTCCTCCATGTCACTCCTCCATGTCGCTACACCAACTCACTCCTCAATGTCACTCCTATATGTCACTATTTCTTGTCACTCCTCCATGTCACTCATCCATGTCATTCCTCCATGTCACTCCTTTATGTCACAACTCCAATTCACTCCTCCATGTCACCTCTATATGTCTTCCATGTCACTTCTCCAAATCACTCCTCCATGTCCATCCTCCATGTCACTACTCCACATCTATCCTCTATGTCACTCCTCCATGTGACTCCTCCATGTCGCTCTAACAACTCACTCCTCCATGTTACTCCTCCATGTCGCTACTCAAAGTCACTCCTCTATGTCACTACACCAACTCAATCCTTCTTGTCACTCCTCCATGTCACTCATGCATGTCATTTCTATATGTATTCCATGTCACTCCTCCATGTCCCTCCTCCATGTCACTCCTCCACGTCGCTCCTCTATGTCACTCCTCCAAGTCACACCTCCATGTAACTCCTCCATGTCGCTACACCAACTCATTACTCATGTCACTCCTCCATGTCGCTACTCCATGTCACTCCTCCATGTCGCTACACCAACTCACTCCTCCATGTCACTCCTCAAAGTCACTCCTCCATGTCACTACACAAACTCACTCCTCAATGTTACTAATTCATGTCACTCCTCCATGTCGCTACACAAACTCAATCCTCCTTTAAACTCTTTCATGTCACTTCTCCATATCGCTCCTCCATGTCCCTCCTCCATGTCACTCCTCCATGTCATTCCTCCATGTCACTCCTCCATGTATCTCCTCCATGTCGCTACTTCATGTCACTCCTCCATGTCGCTACAAAAACTCAACCTTCCTTGTCACTCCTCTATGTAACTCATCCATGTCATTCCTCATGTCACTCCTTTATGTCACTCCTCCAAGTCACTCCTCCATGTCACTCCTCCATGTCATTCATCCATGTCCCTCCGCCATGTCACTCCACCCTATCAATCTCCCTTGGTGATCCGACCTGTCACTTCTCCATAACACTCTTCCATGTCACTCCTCCATGTTGCTACTCAAAGTCACTCCTCCATGTCACTCATCCATGTCATTCCTCCATGTCATTCCTCCATGTCCATCCTCCATGTCACTCCTCCATGTCATTCCTCCATGTCACTCCTCCGTGTATCTCCTCCATGTCGCGACTCTATGTCACTCCTCCATGTCGCTACTCCATGTCACTCCTCCATGTCGCTCTAACAACTCACTCGTCCATGTCACTCCACCATTTCACTCCCCCATGTCACTCCTCAAAGTCACTCCTCCATGTCACTACACCAACTCACTCCTCAATGTCACTAATTCATGTCACTCCTCCATGTCGCTACACAAACTCAATCCTCCTTTAAACTCTTTCATGTCACTCCTCCATATCGCTCCTCCATGTCCCTCCTCTATGTCACTCCTCCATGTCACACCTCCATGTCACTCCTCCATGTCGCTACAGCAACTCATTCCTCATGTCAATCCTCCATGTCGCTACTCCATGTCACTTCTATATGTCTTCCATGTCACTGTCCCTCATCCATGTCACTCCTCCACGTAACTCCTCCATTTCACTCCTCCACATCACTCCTCTATGTCACTCCTCCATGTCATTATTCTATGTCACTCCTCCATGTCGCTACACCAACTCATTACTCATGTCACTCCTCCATTTCGCTACTCCATGTCACTCCTCCATGTCGCTACACCAACTCAAACCTCCTTGTAACTCCTCCATGTAACTCATCCATGTCATTCCTCCATGTCACTCATTTATGTCACTCCTCCAATTCACTCCTCCATGTCATCTCTATATGTCTTCCATGTAAATCCACCATGTCATCCTCCATGTCACTACTCCATGTCCCTCCTCCTTGTCGCTCCTCCGTGTTGCTCCTCCACATCAATCCTCTATGTCACTCCTCAATGTTGCTCCTCCAACTCACTCATCCATGTAACTCCTACATGTATTTACTCCATGTCACTACTCCATGTCACTCCTCCATGTAACTCCTTCATGTAGTTACTCCATGTCACTCCTCCATGTTGCTACACAAACTCACTCCTCATGTCACTCCTCCATGTCACTCCTCCAAGTCACTCACCCATGTCCCTCCGCGATGTCACTCCACCATATCAACCCTACTTGGTTATCTGCCCTGTCACTTCTCCATGTCACTCTTCCATGTCTCTCCTCCACGTCACTCCTCCATGTCACTTCTCCATGTCACTCTTCCATGTCTCTCCTCCACGTCACTCCTCTATGTCACTCCTCCATATCAGTCCTCCATGTCACTTCTCCATGTCTCTCCTCCACGTCACTCCTCTATGTCACTCCTCCATGTCACTCCTCCATGTTTCTCCTCCATGTCGCTATAACAACTCACTCCTCCATGTCACTCCACCATTTCACTCCTCCATGTCACTCCTCCATGTCCCTCCTCCATGTCACTACTCCATGTGACTCCTCCTTATCACTCATCCATGTCATTCCTCCATGTCACTCCTTTATGTCACTCCTCCATTTCACTCCTCCATGTCACTTCTATATGTCTTCCATGTCACTCCTCCATGTCCATCCTCCATGTCGCTACACCTACTCACTCTTCCATGTCACTCCTCAATGTCGCTCCTCCATGTTGCTCCTCCGTGTCACTCCTCCATGTCACTCATCCATGTCCCTCCGCCCTGTTACTTCTACATGTCACTCTTCCATGTCTCTCCTCCACGTCATTCCTCTATGTCACTCCTCCATGTCACTCCTCTATGTCACTCCTCCATGTCTTTACTCCATGTTGCACTAACAACTCACTCATCCATGTCACTCCACCATTTCATTCCTTCATATCACTCCTTCAGGTCACTCCTCCATGTCGCTACTTCATGTCACTCCTCCATGTCGCTACACAAACTCAACCCTCCTTGTCACTCCTCCATGTCATTCATCCATGTCGCTCCTCCGTGTTACTTCTCCAAGTCAGTCCTCCATGTAACTCCTCCATGTAGCTACCCCTTTTCACTCCTCCATGTCGCTACACAAACTCACTCGTCATGTCACTCTTCCATGTCACTCCTCCAACTCACTCACCCATGTCCCTCCGCGATGTCACTCCACCATATCAACCCTCCTTTTTGATCCGCCCTGTCACTTCTCCATGTCACTCCTCCATGTCTCTCCTCCACGTCACTCCTCTATGTCACTTCTCCATGTCACTCCTACATGTCACTCCTCCATGTATCTCCTCTATGTCGCTCTAACAACTCACTCCTCCTTGTCACTCCTCCATGTCACTCCACCATTTCACTCCTCCATGTTACTCCTCCAGGTCACTCCTCCATGTCGCTACTCAAAATTACTCCTCCATGTTACTACACCAACTCACTCCTCAATGTCACTCCTCCATGTCATTCCTCCAATTCTCTCCTTCATGTCGCTATAACAACTCACTCCTCCATGCCACTCCACCATTTCACTCCTCCACGTCACTCCTCCATGTCCCTCCTCCATGTCACAACTCCATGTCACTCCTCCATGTCGCTCCTCCGTGTTGCTCCTCCACATCAATTCTCTATGTCACTCCTCCATGTCACTCCTACATGTCGCTATTCCATGTGACTCCTCCATGTCGCTCCACCAACTCACTCCTCCACGTCGCTCCTCCATGTTGCTCTTCCATGTCACTCCTCCATGTAACTCATCTATGTCCCTCCGCCATGTCACTACACCAACTAAATCCTTCTTGTCACTCCTCCATGTCACTCATCCATGTCACTACACCAACTCATTACTCATGTCACTCCTCCATGTCACTTCTCCATGTCACTCCTCCACGTCGCTCCTCTATGTCACTCCTCCATGTCACACCTCCATGTGACTCCTCCATGTCGCTACACCAACTCATTACTCATGTCACTCCTCCAATTCACTCCTCCATGTCACCTCTATATGTCTTCCATGTCACTTCTTCATGTCCATCCTCCATTTCACTACTCCATGTCACTCCTCCATGTCGCTCCTCCATGTCACTCCTCCATGTCGCTCCTCCGTGTTGCTCCTCCTTGTCACTCCTCCAAGTCACTCCTCCATGTCACTCCTCCGTGTTGCTCCTCCTTGTCACTCCTCCAAGTCACTCACCCATGTCTCTCCACGATGTCACTCCACCATATCAACCCTCCTTCCTGATCAACCATGTCATTTCTCCAAGTCACTCCTTCATGTCATTCCTCCATGTCACTCCTCCACGTCGCTATTCCATGTTACTCCTCCATGTCGCTCCACCAACTCCTTCCTCCATGTTACTCCTCCATGTCACTCCACCATATCAATCCTTTATGTCACTCCTTCAAGTTACTCCTCCATGTCACTCCACCATTTCACTCCTCCATGTCACACCTCCAGGTCACTCCTCCATGTCGGTACTCAAAGTCACTCCTCCATGTCGCTACACCAACTCATTACTCATGTGACTCCTCCATGTCACTACTCCATGTCACTCCTCCATGTCGCTACACCAACTCAACCCTCCTCGTGACTCCTCCATGTCACTTATCCATGTCACCTCTATATGTCTTCAATGTCACTCCTCCATGTCCATCCTCCATGTCACTACTCCATGTCACTCCTCCATGTTGCTCCTCCGTGTTGCTCCTCCATGTCACTCCTCCAAGTCACTCACCCATGTCCCTCCACGATGTCACTCCACCATATCAACCCTCCTTCCTGATCAACCCTGTCACTTCTCCAAGTCACTCCTCCATGTCCCTCCTACATGTAGCTACTCCATGTCACTACTCCATGTCACTCCTCCATGTCGCTCCTCCGTGTTGCTCCTCAAAGACACTCCTCCATGTAACTCCTCCATGTAGCTACTTCATGTCACTCCTCCATGTCGCTACACAAACTCACTCCTCATGTCACTCCTCCATGTCACTCCTCCAAGTCACTCACCCATGTCCCTCCGCGATGTCACTCCACCATATCAACCCTCCTTGGTTATCCGCCTTGTCACTTCTCCATGTCTCTCTTCCATGTCTCTCCTCCACGTCACTCCTCTATGTCACTCCTCCATGTCAGTCCTCCATGTCACTTCTCCATGTCTCTCCTCCACGTCACTCCTCTATGTCACTCCTCCATGTGACTCCTCCATGTCACTCCAACATGTATCTCCTCCATGTCGCTATAACAACTCACTCCTCCATGTCACTCCACCATTTCACTACTCCATGTAACTCCTACAGGTCACTCCTCCATGTCGCTACTCAAAGTCACTACTCCATGTCACTACACCAACTCACTCCTCAAAGTCACTCCTCCATTTCACAACACAAACTCAACCCTCCTTGTCACTCCTCCATGTCACTCATCCACTTCGCTCCTCCATGTTGCTCTTCCACGTCACTCCTCCATGTAACTCATCTATGTCCCTCCGCCATGTCACTACACCAACTCAATCCTTCTTGTCACTCCTCCATGTCACTCATCCATGTCACTTCTGTCTTCCATGTCACTCCTCCATGTCACTCCTCCATGTCACTCCTCCACGTCGCTCCTCTATGTCACTCCTCCATGTTGCTACACCAACTCATTACTCATGTCACTCCTCCAAGTCACTCACCCATGTCACTTCTCCAAGTCACCATATAAACCCTCCTTCCTGATCTACCCTTTCACTTCTCCAAGTCACTCCTCCATGTCCATCCTCCATGTCACTACTCCACATCAATCCTCTATGTCACTCCTCCATGTTTCTCCTCCATGTCTCTCCTCCAGGTCACTCCTCCATGTCGATACTCAAAGTCACTCCTCCATGTCACTACACCAACTCACTCCTCACTGTCACTCCTCCATTTCACAACACAAACTCAACCCTCCTTGTCACTCCTCCAATTCACTCCTCCATGTCACCTCTATATGTCTTACATGTCACTCCTCCATGTCACTCCTCCATGTCGCTCCTCTGTGTTGCTCCTCGATGTCACTTCTCCAAGTCACTATTCCATGTCACTCCTCCATGTCGCGCCTCCGTGTTGCTCCTCCACATCAATCCTCTATGTCACTCCTCCATTTCACTCCTCCATGTCGCTATTCCATGTCAGTCCTCCATGTCGCTACACCAAATCACTCTTCCATGTCACTTCTCCATGTAACTTCTCCATGTCTCTCCTCCATGTCAATACACCAACTCAAACCTCTTTGTCCATCCTCCATGTCGCTACACCAACTCACTTCCATGTCACTTCTCCGTGTTGCTCCTCCATATCACTCCTCCATGTCACTCCTCTATGTCGCTACTGTATGTCACTCCTCCATGTCACTACACCAACTCAATCCTTCTTGTCACTCCTCCATGTCACTCATCCATGTCACTTCTATATGTCTTCTATGTCACTCCTCCATGTCCCTCCTTCATGTCACTCCTCCACGTCACTCATCTATGTCACATCTCCATCTCACACCACCATGTCACTACACCCTGTCGTTATTCCATGTCACTCCTCCATTTCACTCCTCCATGTCACTTCTATATGTCTTCCATGTCACTCCTCCATGTCCATCCTCCATGTCGCTACACCTACTCACTCTTCCATGTCACTCCTCAATGTCGCTCCTCCATGTTGCTCCTCCGTGTCACTCCTCCATGTCACTCATCCATGTCCCTCCGCCCTGTTACTTCTACATGTCACTCTTCCATGTCTCTCCTCCACGTCATTCCTCTATGTCACTCCTCCATGTCACTCCTCTATGTCACTCCTCCATGTCTTTACTCCATGTTGCACTAACAACTCACTCATCCATGTCACTCCACCATTTCATTCCTTCATATCACTCCTTCAGGTCACTCCTCCATGTCGCTACTTCATGTCACTCCTCCATGTCGCTACACAAACTCAACCCTCCTTGTCACTCCTCCATGTCATTCATCCATGTCGCTCCTCCGTGTTACTTCTCCAAGTCAGTCCTCCATGTAACTCCTCCATGTAGCTACCCCTTTTCACTCCTCCATGTCGCTACACAAACTCACTCCTCATGTCACTCTTCCATGTCACTCCTCCAACTCACTCACCCATGTCCCTCCGCGATGTCACTCCACCATATCAACCCTCCTTTTTGATCCGCCCTGTCACTTCTCCATGTCACTCCTCCATGTCTCTCCTCCACGTCACTCCTCTATGTCACTTCTCCATGTCACTCCTACATGTCACTCCTCCATGTATCTCCTCTATGTCGCTCTAACAACTCACTCCTCCTTGTCACTCCTCCATGTCACTCCACCATTTCACTCCTCCATGTTACTCCTCCAGGTCACTCCTCCATGTCGCTACTCAAAATTACTCCTCCATGTTACTACACCAACTCACTCCTCAATGTCACTCCTCCATGTCATTCCTCCAATTCTCTCCTTCATGTCGCTATAACAACTCACTCCTCCATGCCACTCCACCATTTCACTCCTCCATGTCACTCCTCCATGTCCCTCCTCCATGTCACAACTCCATGTCACTCCTCCATGTCGCTCCTCCGTGTTGCTCCTCCACATCAATTCTCTATGTCACACCTCCATGTCACTCCTACATGTCGCTATTCCATGTGACTCCTCCATGTCGCTCCACCAACTTACTCCTCCACGTCGCTCCTCCATGTTGCTCTTCCATGTCACTCCTCCATGTAACTCATCTATGTCCCTCCGCCATGTCACTACACCAACTAAATCCTTCTTGTCACTCCTCCATGTCACTCATCCATGTCACTACACCAACTCATTACTCATGTCACTCCTCCATGTCACTTCTCCATGTCACTCCTCCACGTCGCTCCTCTATGTCACTCCTCCATGTCACACCTCCATGTGACTCCTCCATGTCGCTACACCAACTCATTACTCATGTCACTCCTCCAATTCACTCCTCCATGTCACCTCTATATGTCTTCCATGTCACTTCTACATGTCCATCCTCCATTTCACTACTCCATGTCACTCCTCCATGTCGCTCCTCCATGTCACTCCTCCATGTCGCTCCTCCGTGTTGCTCCTCCTTGTCACTCCTCCAAGTCACTCCTCCATGTCACTCCTCCGTGTTGCTCCTCCTTGTCACTCCTCCAAGTCACTCACCCATGTCTCTCCACGATGTCACTCCACCATATCAACCCTCCTTCCTGATCAACCATGTCATTTCTCCAAGTCACTCCTTCATGTCATTCCTCCATGTCACTCCTCCACGTCGCTATTCCATGTTACTCCTCCATGTCGCTCCACCAACTCCTTCCTCCATGTTACTCCTCCATGTCACTCCACCATATCAATCCTTTATGTCACTCCTCCAAGTTACTCCTCCATGTCACTCCACCATTTCACTCCTCCATGTCACACCTCCAGGTCACTCCTCCATGTCGGTACTCAAAGTCACTCCTCCATGTCGCTACACCAACTCATTCCTCATGTGACTCCTCCATGTCACTACTTCATGTCACTCCTCCATGTCGCTACTCCATGTGACTCCTTCATGTCGCTCCACCAACTCACTCCTCCATGTCGCTCCTCCATGTTGCTCTTCCATGTCACTCCTCCATGTAACTCATCTATGTCCCTCCGCCATGTCACTACACCAACTCAATCCTTCTTGTCACTCCTCCATGTCACTCATCCATATCACTTCTATATGTCTTCCATGTCACTCCTCCATGTTCCTCCTCCATGTCACTCCTCCACATCACTCCTCCACATCACTCCTCTATGTCACTCCTCCATGTCACACCTCCATGTCACTCCTCCATGTCGTTACACTAACTCATTCCTCATGTCACTCCTCCATGTCGCTACTCCATGTCAATCCTCCATGTTGCAACACCAACTCAACCCTCCTTGTAACTCCTCCATGTCACTCATCCATGTCATTCATCCATGTCACTCGTTTATGTCACTCCTCCAGTTCACTCCTCCATGTCATCTCTATATGTCTTCCATGTCACTCCTCCATGTCCATCCTCCATGTCACTACTCCATTTCACTCCTCCATGTTGCTCCTCCATGTTGCTCCTCCATGTCACTCCTCCAAGTCACTCACCCATGTCCCTACACGATGTCACTCCACCTTATCAACCCTCCTTCCTGATCAACCCTGTCACTTCTCCAAGTCACTCCTCCATGTCCCTCCTCCTTGTCACTACTCCATGTCACTCCTCCATGTCGCTCCTCCAAGTCACTCCTCCATTCTACTCCTACATGTAGCTACTCCATGTCACTACTCCATGTCACTCCTCCATGTCGCTCCTCCGTGTTGCTCCTCCAAGTCACTCCTCTATGTAACTCCTCCATGTAGCTACTCCATGTCACTCATCCATGTCGCTACTCCAAGTCACTCATCCATGTCCCTCCACCATGTCACTCCACCATATCAATCTTCCTTGATGATCCGCCCAGTCACTCCTCTATGTCACTCCTCCATGTCACTCCTACATGTCACTCCTCCATGTCTCTCCTCTATATCGCTCTAACAACTCACTCCTCCATGTCACTCCTCCATGTCACTCCACCATTTCACTCCTCCATGTCACTCCTCCAGGTCACTCCTCCAAGTCGATATTCAAAGTCACTCCTCCATGTCACTACACCAACTCACTCCTCAATGTCACTCCTCAATGTCACTACTTCATGTCACTCCTCCATGTCGCCACACAAACTCAACCCTCCTTTACACTCTTTCATGTCACTCCTCCATATCGCTCCTCCATGTCCCTCCTCCATGTCACTTCTCCATGTCATTCCTCCATGTCACTCCTCCATGTATCTCCTCCATGTCGCTACTCTATGTCACTCCTCCATGTCACTCCTCCATGTCGCTACACAAACTCACTCCTCATTTTACTACTCTATGTCGCTACTCCATGTCACTCCTCCATGTCGCTACACCAACTCACTCCTCAATGTCACCCCTCCATGTCACTACTTCTTGTCACTCCTCCATGTCACTCATCCATGTCATTCCTCCATGTCACTCCTTTATGTCACAACTCCAATTCACTCCTCCATGTCCATCCTCCATGTCACTACTCCACATCAATCCTCTATGTCACTCCTCCATGTCGCTCTAACAACTCACTCTTCCATGTCACCCCACCATTTCACTCCTCCATTTCACTCCTCCAGGTCACTCCTCCATGTCGCTACTCAAAGTCACTCCTCCATGTCACTACACCAACTCAATCCTTCTTGTCACTCCTCCTTATCACTCATCCATGTCACTTCTATATGTCTTCCATGTCACTCCTCCAAGTCACACCTCCATGTTACTCCTCCATGTCGCTACACCAACTCATTACTCATGTCACTCCTCCATGTCGCTACTCCATGTCACTCCTCCATGTCGCTCTAACAACTCACTCCTCCAAGTCAGTCCTCCATGTAACTCCTCCATGTACCTACTCCATGTCACTCCTCCATGTCGCTACACAAACTCACTCCTCATGTCACTCTTCCATGTCACTCCTCCAATTCACTCACCCATGTCCCTCCGCGATGTTACTCCACCATATCAACCCTCCTTTTTGATCCGCCCTGTCACTTCTCCATGTCACTCCTCCATGTCTCTCCTCCACGTCACTCCTCTATGTCACTCCTCCATGTCACTCCACCATTTCACTCCTCCATGTCACTCCTACAGGTCACTCCTCCATGTCGCTATAACAACTCACTCCTCCATGTCACTCCTCCAGGTCACTCCTCCAGGTCACTCCTCCATGTCGCTACTCTAAGTCACTCCTCCATGTCACTCCTCCAGGTCATTCCTCCATGTCGCTACTCAAAGTCACTCCTCCATGTTCCTCCTCCATGTCACTCCTCCATGTCATTCCTCCATGTCACTCCTCCATTTATCTCCTCCATGTCGCTACTCTATATCACTCCTCCATGTCACTCCTCCATGTCAATCCTCCATGTCGCTACTTCTTCTCACTCCTCGTGTCACTTCTCCATGTCACTCTTCCATTACTCTCCTCCACATCACTCCTCTATGTCACTCCTCCATGTCACCCCTCCATGTCACTCCTCCATATCTCTCCACCATTTCGCTCTAACAACTCACTCCTCAATGTCATTCCACCATTTCACTCCTCCATGTCACTCCTCCAGGTCACTTCTCCATGTCGCAACTGAAAGTCACTCCTCCATGTCACTCATCCATGTCATTCCTCCATGTCACTCCTCCATGTCACTCCTCCATGTCCATTCTCTATGTCACTCCTCCAAGTCACTCACCCATGTCCCTCCACAATGTCACTCCACCATATCAAACCTACTTCCTGATCAACCCTGTCACTCCTCCATGTCACTCCACCATTTCACTCCTCCATGTCACTCCTACAGGTCACTCCTCCATGTCGCTACTCGAAGTCACTCCTCCATGTTACTACACCAACTCACTCCTCAATGTCACTCCTCCATGTCACTCCTCCATTTCTCTCCTCCATGTCACTATTACAACTCACTCCTCCATGTCACTCCTCCAGGTCACTCCTCCATGTCGCTACTCAAAGTCACTCCTCCATGTCACTCCTCCAGGTCATTCCTCCATGTCGCTACTCAAAGTCACTCCTCTATGTCACTCCTCCATGTCCTTCCTCCATGTCACTCCTCCATTTCATTCCTCCATGTCACTCCTCCATTTATCTCCTCCATGTCGCTACTCTATATCACTCCTCCATGTCACTCCTCCATGTCAATCCTCCATGTCGCTACTTCTTCTCACTCCTCATGTCACTCCTCCATGTCACTCCTCCATGTCACTCATCCATGTCACTTCTATATGTCTTCCATGTCACTCCTCCATGTTCCTCCTTCATGTCACTCCTCCACATCACTCCTCTATTTCACTCCTTCATGTCACACCTCCATGTCACTCCTCCATGTCACTACACCAACTCAACCCTCCTTGTAACTCCTCCATGTCACTAATCCATGTCATTCCTCCATGTCACTCGATTATGTCACTCCTCCAATTCACTCCTCCATTTCATCTCTATATGTCTTCCATGTCACTCCTCCATGTCCATCCTCCATGTCACTACTCCATGTCACTCCTCCATGTTGCTCCTCCGTGTTGCTCCTCCTTGTCACTCCTCCAAGTCAATCACCCATGTCCCTCCATTATGTCACTCCACCATATCAACCTTCCTTCCTGATCAACCCTGTCACTTCTCCAAGTCACTCCTCCATGTCCCTCCTCCATGTCACTCCTCCAGGTCACTCCTCCATGTCGCTACTCAAAGTCACTCCTCCATGTCACTACACCAACTCACTCCACAATGTAACTCCTCGATATCGCTCCTCCATGTCCCTCCTCCATGTCATTCCTCCATGTCACTCCTCCATGTATCTCCTCCATGTCGGTACTCAAAGTCACTCCTCCATGTTACTCCACCATTTCACTCCTCCATGTCACTCCTCCAGGTCACTCCTCCTTGTCGGTACTCAAAGTCACTCCTCCATGTCGCTACACCAACTCATTCCTCATGTCACTCCTCAATGTCACTACTTCATGTCACTCCTCCATGTCGCTACTCCATGTGACTCGTCCATGTCGCTCCACCAACTCACTCCTCCACGTCGCTCCTCCATGTTGCTCTTCCATGTCACTCCTCCATGTAACTCATCTATGTCCATCCGCCACGTCACTACACCATCTCAATCCTTCTTGTCACTCCTCCATGTCACTCATCCATGTCACTTCTATATGTCTTCCACGTCACTCCTCCATGTTCCTCCTCCATGTCACTCCTCCACATCACTCCTCTATTTCACTCCTCCATGTCACACCTCCATGTCACTCCTCCATGTCACTATACCAACTCAACCCTCCTTGTAACTCCTCCATGTCACTCATCCGTGTTGCTCCTCCACATCAATCCTCTATGTCACTCCTCCATGTTGCTCCTCCAAGTCACTCCTCCATGTAACTCCTACATGTAGCTACTCCATGTCAGTACTCCATGTCACTCCTCCATGTCGCTCCTCCGTGTTGCTCCTCCATGTCACTCCTCCAAGTCACTCATCCATGTCCCTCCGCCATGTCACTCCACCATATCAATCTTCCTTGGTGATCCGCCCTGTCACTTCTCCATGTCACTCCTCCATGTCTCTCCTCCACGAAACTCCTCTATGTCACTCCTCCATGTCACTCCTACATGTAACTCCTCCATGTCTCTCCTCTATATCGCTCTAACAACTCACTCCTCCATGTCACTCCTCTATGTCACTCCACCATTTCACTCCTCCATGTAACTCCTCCAGGTCACTCCTCCATGTCGCTACACCAACTTACTCCTCAATGTCGCTCCTTCATGTCACTCCTCCATTTCTCTCCTCCATGTCGCTATAACAACTCACTCCTCCATCTCAGTCCTCCAGGTCACTCCTCCATGTCGCTACTCAAAGTCACTCCTCCATGTCACTACACCAACTCACTCCTCAATGTCACTCCTCAATGTCACTACTTCATGTCACTTCTCCATGTCGCTACACAAACTCAACCCTCCTTTACACTCTTTCATGTCACTCCTCCATATCGCTCCTCCATGTCCCTCCTCCAAGTCACTCCTCCATGTCTTTCCTCCATGTCACTCCTCCATGTATCTCCTCCATGTCGCTACTCTATGTCACTCCTCCATGTCACTCGTCCATGTCACTCCTCCATGTTGCTACACAAACTCACTCCTCATGATACTACACTATGTCGCTACTCCATGTCACTCCTCCATGTCGCTACACCAACTCACTCCAAAATGTCACTCCTCCATGTCACTACTTCTTGTCACTCCTCCCTGTCACTCATCCATGTCATTCCTCCATGTCACTCCTTTATGTCACAACACCAATTCACTCCTCCATGTCACCTCTATATGTCTTCCATGTCACTCCTCCAGGTCACTCCTCCATGTTGCTATACCAACTTACACCTCAATGTCACTCCTTCATGTCACTCCTCCATTTCTCTCCTCCATGTCACTATAACATCTCACTCCTCCATGTCATTCCTCCATTTCACTCCTCCATGTATCTCCTCCATGTCCCTACTCAATGTCACTCCTCCATGTCGCTACACCAACTCACTCCTCAATGTCACTCCTCCATGTCACTACTTCTTGTCACTCCTCCATGTCACCTCTATATGTCTTCCATGTCACTCCTCCATGTCCATCCTCCATGTCACTACTCCATGTCACTCCTCCATGTCGCTCCTCCGTGTTGCTCCTCCTTGTCACTCCTCCAAGTCACTCACCCATGTCCCTCCACGATTTCACTCCACCATATAAACACTCCTTCCTGATCAACCCTGTCACTTCTCCAAGTCACTCCTCCATGTATCTCCTCCATGTCCCTACTCTATGTCACTCCTCCATGTCACTCCTCCATGTCGCTACACAAACTCACTCCTCATGTTACTACTCTATGTCGCTACTCAATGTCACTCCTCCATGTCGCTACACCAACTCACTCCTCAATGTCAATCCTCCATTTCATTACTTCTTGTCACTCCTCCATGTCACTCATCCATGTCATTCTTCCATGTCACTCCTTTATGTCACAACTCCAATTCACTCCTCCATGTCACCTCTATATGTCTTCCATGTCACTCCTCCATGTCCATCCTCCATGTCACTCCTCCATGTCACTCCTCCGTGTTGCTCCTCCTTGTCACTCCTCCAAGTCACTCACCCATGTCCCTCCAAGATGTCACTCCAACATATCAACCCTCCTTCCTGATCAACCCTGTCACTTCTCCAAGTCACTCCTCCATGTCTGTCCTCCATGTCACTACTCCCCATCAATCCTCTATGTCACTCTTCCATGTCACTCCTCCATGTCGCTCTAACAACTCACTCCTCCGTGTCACTCCTCCAGGTCACTCCTCCATGTCGCTACTCAAAGTCACTCCTCCATGTCACTACACCAACTCAATCCTTCTTGTCACTCCTCCATGTCACTCATCCATGTCACTTCTATATGTATTCCATGTCACTCCTCCATGTCCCTCCTCCATGTCACTCATCCATGTCGCTCCTCTATGTCACTCCTCCATGTCACACCTCCATGTCACTCCTCCATGTCGCTACACCAACTCATTACTCATGTCACTCCTCCATGTCGCTACCCCACATCACTCCTCTTTTTCACTCCTCCATGTATCTCCTCCATGTCCCTACTCTATGTCACTCCTCCATGTCACTCCTTCATGTCGCTACACAAACTCACTCCTCATGTTACTACTCTATGTCGCTACTCAATGTCATTCCTCCATGTCGCTACACCAACTCACTCCTGAATGTCACTCCTCCATGTCACTACTTCTTGTCACTCCTCCATGTCACCTCTATATGTCTTCCATGTCACTCCTCCATGTCCATCCTCCATGTCTCTACTCCATGTCACTCCTCCAAGTCACTCACCCATGTCCCTCCACGATTTCACTCCACCATATAAACACTCCTTCCTGATCAACCCTGTCACTTCTCCAAGTCACTCCTCCATGTATCTCTTCCATGTCCCTACTCTATGCCACTCCTCCATGTAACTCCTCCATGTCGCTACACAAACTCACTCCTCATGTTACTATTCTATTTCGCTACTCAATGTCACTCCTCCATGTCGCTACACCAACTCACTCCTCAATGTCACTCCTCCATGTCATTACTTCTTGTCACTCCTTCATGTCACTCATCCATGTCATTCCTCCATGTCACTCCTTTATGTCACAACTCCAAATCACTCCTCCATGTCACTCATCCATGTCACTTCTATATGTATTCCATGTCACTCCTCCATGTCGCTCCTCTATGTCACTCCTCCATGTCACACCTCCATGTCACTCCTCCATGTCGCTACACCAAATCATTACTCATGTCACTCCTCCATGTCACTACTCCATGTGACTCCTCCATGTCGCTCCACCAACTCACTCCTCCACGTCACTCCTCCATGTAACTCATCTATGTCCCTCCATCATGTCACTACACCAACTCAATCCTTCCTGTCACTCCTCCATGTCACTCATCCATGTCACTTCTCCACATCATTCCTCTTTTTCACTCCTCCATGTCACACCTCCATGTCACTCCTCCATGTTGTTATTCCATGTCACTCCTCCATGTCGCTACACCAAGTCATTACTCATGTCACTCCTCCATGTCGCTACTCCATGTCACTCCTCCAAGTCACTCACCCATGTCCCTCCGCCATTTCTCTCCTCCATGTCGCTATAACAACTCACTCCTCCATGTCACTACACCTTTTCACTCCTCCATGTCACTCCTCCAAGTCACTACTCCATGTCGCTACTAAAAGTCACTCCTCCATGTCGCCACTCAAACTCACTCCTCCATGTCATTACACCTACTCACTCCTCAATGTCACTCCTCCATGTCACTCCTCCATGTCACTCCTCCAAGTCACTCACCCATGTCCCTCCGCGATGTCACTCCACAATATCAATCTTCCTTGGTGATCCGCCCTGTCACTACACCAACTCACTCCTCAATGTCACTCCTCCACGTCACTCCTCCATGTTGCTCTTCCATGTCACTCTTACATGTAACTCATCTATGTCCCTCCATCATGTCACTACACCAACTCAATCCTTCCTGTCACTCCTCCATGTCACTCATCCATGTCACTCCTCCATGTCGTTATTCCATGTAACTCCTCCATGTCGCTACACCAACTCATTACTCATGTCACTCCTCCATGTCGCTACTACACATCACTCCTCTTTTTCACTCCTCCATATCACACCTCCATGTCACTCCTCCATGTCGTTATTCCATGTCACTCCTCCATGTCGCTACACCAACTCATTACTCATGTCACTCCTCCATGTCACTACTCCATGTCACTCCTCGAAGTCACTCACCCATGTCCCTCCGCCATTTCTCTCCTCCATGTCGCTATAACAACTCACTCCTCCATGTCACTACACCATTTCACTCCTCCATGTCACTCCTCCAGGTCACTCCTCCATGTCGCTATTCAAAGTCACTCCTCCATGTCACTACACCAACTCACTCCTCAATGTAACTCCTCCATATCGCTCCTCCATGTCCCTCCTCCATGTCATTCCTCCATGTCACTCCTCCATGGATCTCCTCCATGTCGCTAGTCTGTCACTCCTCCATGTCACCCCTCCATGTCACTCCTCCATGTCACTCCTCGATGTCGCTCCTCCGTGTTGCTCCTCCGTGTTGCTCCTCCATGTCACTTCTCCAAGTCACTCCTCCAATTCACTCACCCATGTCCCTCCACGATGTCGCTCCACCATATCAACCCTCCTTCCTGATCAACCCTGTCACTTCTCCAAGTCACTCCTCCATGTCCCTCCTCCATGTCACTACTCCATATCACTCCTCCATGTGGCTCTACCATGACGCTCCTCCTTGTTGCTCCTCCACATCAATCCTCCATGTCGCTCCTCCGTGTTGCTCCTCAAAGTCACTCCTCCATGTAACTCCTCCATGTAGCTACTTCATGTCACTCCTCCATGTCTCTACTCAAACTCACTCGTCATGTCACTCCTCCATGTCACTCCTCCATGTCACTCCTCGAAGTCACTCACCAATGTCCCTCCGCGATGTCACTCCACCATATCAACCCTCCTTGGTTATCTGCCCTGTCACTTCTCCATGTCACTCTTCCATATCTCTCCTCCACATCACTCCTCTATGTCACTCCTCCATGTCAGTCCTCCATGTCACTTCTCCATGTCTCTCCTCCACGTCACTCCTCTATGTCACTCCTCCATGTGACTGCTCCATGTCACTCCTCCATGTCTCTCCTCCATGTCGATATAACAACTCACTCCTCCATGTCACTCCTCCATGTCACTCCACCATTTCACTACACCAACTCAAACCTCAAGGTCACTCCTCCATGTCACTACTTCTTGTCCCTCCTCCATGTCATTACTCCATGTCACTCCTCCATGTCACTCCTCCATATCACTCCTCCATGTCGCGACAACAACTCATTCCTTATGTCACTCCTCCATGTCACTCCTCCATGTTTCTCCTCCATGTCGCTCTAACAACTCACTCCTCCATGTCACTCCACCATTTCACTCCTCCATGTCACCTCTATTTATCTTCCATGTCACTCCTCCATGTCCATCCTACATGTCACTACTCCATGTCACTCCTCCATGTCGCTCCTCCGTGTTGCTCCTCCACATCAATTCTTTATGTCACTCCTCCATGTCACTCCTCCCTGTCACTTCTCCAAGTCACTCCTCCATGTCTGTCCTCCATGTCACTACTCCACATCAATCCTCTATGTCACTCTTCCATGTCACTCCTCCATGTCGCTCTAACAACTCACTCCTCCGTGTCGCTCCTCCAGGTCACTCCTCCATGTCGCTACTCTATGTCACTCCTCCATGTCGCTACACCAACTCAATCCTCTTTGTCACTCCTCCATGTCACTTCTATATGCCTTCCATGTCACTCCTCCATGTCACTCCTCCATGTCACTCATCCATGTCACTTCTATATATCTTCCATGTCACTCCTCCATGTCCCTCCTACATGTCACTCCTCCATGTTACTCCTCCATGTCACTCCTCCATGTCGCTACACCAACTCATTCCTCGTGTCACTCCTCCATGTCGCTACTCCATGTCACTCCTCCGTGTTGCTACACCAACTCAACCCTCCTTCTAACTCCTCCATGTCACTCATCCATGTCATTCCTCCATGTCACTCGTTTATGTCACTACTCCAATTCACTCCTCCATGTCATCTCTATATGTCTTCCATGTCACTCCTCCATGTCCATCCTCCATGTCACTACTCCATGTCACTCCTCCATGTTGCTCCTCCGTGTTGCTCCTCCATGTCACTCCTCCAAGTCACTCACCTATGTCCCTCCACGATGTCACTCCACCATATCAACCCTCCTTCCTGATAAACCCTGTCACTTCTCCATGTCCCTCCCACATGTAGCTACTCCATGTACTAATCCATGTCACTCCTCCATGTCGCTCTTCCGTGTTGCTCCTCCATGTCGCTACACAAACTCATTCCTCATGTTACTACTCTATGTCGCTACTCCATGTCACTCCTCCATGTCGCTCCACCAACTCACTCCTCAATGTCACTCCTCCATGTCAATACTTCTTGTCACTCCTCCATGTCATTCCTCCATGTCACTCCTTTATGTCAGTCCTCCAATTCACTCCTCCATGTCACCTCTATATGTCTTCCATGTCACTCCTCCATGTCCATCCTCTATGTCGCTACTCCATGTAACTCCTCCATGTCGCTACACCAACTCACTCCTCCATGTCACTCTTCCATGTCTCTCCTCCATGTCATTCCTCTATGTCCCTCCATCATGTCACTACACCAACTCAATCCTTCGTGTCACTCCTCCATGTCACTCATCCATGTCACTTCTCCACATCACTCCTCTTTTTCACTCCTCCATGTCACACCTCCAGGTCACTCCTCCATGTCGATACTCAAAGTCACTCCTCCATGTCACTACACCAACTCACTCCTCAATGTAACTCCTCCATATTGCTCCTCCATGTCCCTCCTCCATGTCATTCCTCCATGTCTCTCCTCCATGTCGCTCTAACAACTCACTCCTCCATGTCACTCCACCATTTCACTACACCAACTCACTCCTTAATGTAACTCCTCCATATTGCTCCTCCATGTCACTCCTCCATGTATCTCCTCCATGTCGCTACTCTGTCACTCCTCCATGTCACCCCTCCATGTCACTCCTCCATGTCACCCCTCGATGTCGCTCCTCCGTGTTGCTCCTCCGTGTTGCTCCTCCATGTCACTTCTCTAAGTCACTCACCCATGTCCCTCCACGATGTCACTCCACCATATCAACCCTCCTTCCTGATCAATCCTGTCACTTCTCCAAGTCACTCCTCCATGTCCCTCCTCGGTGTTGCTCCTCCACATCAATCCTCTATGTCACTCCTCCATGTTGCTCCTCCAAGTCACTCCTCCATGTAACACCTAAATGTAGCTACTCCATGTCACTACTCCATGTCACTCCTCCATGTCGCTCCTCCGTGTTGCTCCTCCATGTCACTCCTCCAAGTCACTCATCCATGTCCCTCCGCCATGTCACTCCACCATATCAATCTTCCTTGGTGATCCGCCCTGTCAATTCTCCATGTCACTCCTTCATGTCTCTCCTCCACGAAACTCCTCTATGTCACTCCTCCATGTCACTCCTACATGTCACTCCTCCATGTCTCTCCACTATATCGCTCTAACAACTCACTCCTCCATGTCACTCCTCTATGTCACTCCACCATTTCACTCCTCCATGTAACTCCTCCAGGTCATTCCTCCATGTCGTTACACCAACTTACTCCTCAATTTCACTCCTTCATGTCACTCCTCCATTTCTCTCCTCCATGTCGCTATAACAACTCACTCCTCCATCTCAGTCCTCCAGGTCAATCCTCCATGTCGCTACTCAGTCACTCCTCCATGTCACTACACCAACTCACACCTCAATGTCACTCCTCAATGTCACTACTTCATGTCACTTCTCCATGTCGCTACAAAAACTCAACCCTCCTTTACACTCTTTCATGTCACTCCTCCATATCGCTCCTCCATGTCCCTCCTCCATGTCACTCCTCCATGTCTTTCCTCCATGTCACTCCTCCATGTCACTCGTCCATGTCACTCCTCCATGTCGCTACACAAACTCATTCCTCATGTGATTCCTCCATGTCACTACTTCATGTCACTCCTCCATGTCGCTACTCCATGTGACTCCTTCATGTCGCTCCACCAACTCACTCCTCCACGTCGCTCCTCCATGTTGCTCATCCATGTCACTTCTCCACATCACTCCTCTTTTTCACTCCTCCATGTCACACCTCCATGTCACTCCTCCATGTCGTTATTCCATGTCACTCCTCCATGTTGCTACACCAACTCATTACTCATGTCACTCCTCCATGTCGCTACTCCATGTCACTCCTCGAAGTCACTCACCCATGTCCCTCCGCCATTTCTCTCCTCCATGTCGCTATAACAACTCACTCCTCCATGTTACTACACCATTTCACTCCTCCATGTCACTCCTCCAGGTCACTCCTCCATGTCGCTACTCAAAGTCACTCCTCCATGTCACTACACCAACTCACTCCTCAATGGAACTCCTCCATATCGCTCCTCCATGTCCCTCCTCCATGTCATTCCTCCATGTCACTCCTCCATGTATCTCCTCCATGTCGCTACTCTGTCACTCCTCCATGTCACCCCTCCATGTCACTCCTCCATGTCACTCCTCCAAGTCGCTCCTCCGTGTTGCTCCTCCGTGTTGCTCCTCCATGTCACTTCTCCAAGTCACTCACCCATGTCCCTCCACGATGTCACTCCACCATATCAACCCTCCTTACTGATCAACTCTGTCATTTCTCCAAGTCAATCCTCCATGTCCCTCCTCCATGTCACTACACCTGATCAATCCTCTATGTCACTCCTCCATGTCACTCCTCCATCTCACTCCTCCATGTCGCTATTCCATGTGACTCCTCCATGTCGCTCCACCAACTCCTTCCTCCATGTTACTCATCCATGTCACTCCTCCATGTCAGTCCTTTATGTCACTCCTCCAAGTTACTCCTCCATGTCACTCCTCCATGTCACTCCTCCATGTCGCTCCTCCATGTCGCTACAGCAACTCATTCCTCATGTCAATCCTCCATGTCGCTACTCCATGTCACTTCTATATGTCTTCCATGTCACTGTCCCTCATCCATGTCACTCCTCCACGTAACTCCTACATTTCACTCCTCCACGTCACTCCTCTATGTCACTCCTCCATGTCACACCTCCATGTCACTCCTCCATGTCGTTTTTCCATGTCACTCCTCCATGTCGCTACACCAACTCATTACTCATGTCATTCCTCCATGTTGCTCCTCCGTGTTGCTCCTCCATGTCACTCCACCATTTCACTACACCAACTCAATCCTCAAGGTCACTCCTCCATGTCACTACTTCTTGTCCCTCCTCCATGTCATTACTCCATGTCACTCCTCCATGTCACTCCTCCATGTCACTCCAATATTTCACTCCTCCATTTCACCTCTATTTGTCTTCCATGTCACTCCTCCATGTCCATCCTACATGTCCCTCCACGACGTCACTCCACTATATCAACTCTTCTTCCTGATCAACCCTGTCACTTCTCCAAGTCACTCCTCCATGTCTCTCCTCCATGTCACTACTCCATGTCACTACTCCATGACACTCCTCCATGTCGCTCCTCCGTGTAGCTCCTCCACATCAATTCTCTATGTCACTCCTCCATGTCACTCCTCCATGTCACTCCTCCCTTTCGCTATTCCATGTCAGTCCTCCATGTCGCTACACCAACTCACTCTTCCATGTTACTCCTCCATGTTGCTACTCCATGTAACTCCTCCATGTCACTTCTCCATGTCGCTTCTCCATGTCACTCCTCGATGTCAATACACCAACTGGAACCTCTTTGTCCATCCTCCATGTCACTCCTCCGTGTTGCTCCTCCATATCACACCTCCATGTCACTCCTCCACGTCGCTACTCTATGTCACTCCTCCATGTCGCTACACCAACTCAATCCTTCTTGTCACTCCTCCATGTCGCTCCTCCATGTTGCTCTTCCATTTCACTCCTCCATGTCACTCCTCCATGTCCCTACTCCATGTGACTCCTCCATGTCGCTCCACCAACTTACTCCTCCACGTCGCTCCTCCATGTTGCTCTTCCATGTCACTCCTCCATGTAACTCATCTATGTCCCTCCGCCATGTCACTACACCAACTCAATCCTTCTTGTCACTCCTCCATGTCACTTCTATATGTCTTCCATGTCACTCCTCCATGTCACTCCTCCATGTCACTCATACATGTCACTTCTATATGTCTTCCATGTCACTCCTCCATGTCCCTCCTCCATGTCACTCCTCCACGTAACTCCTCTATGTCACTACTCCATGTCACACCTCCATTTAACTCCTCCATGTCGTTATTCCATGTCACTCCTCCATGTCGCTACACCAACTCATTACTCATGTCACTCCTCCATGTCGCTACTCCATGTCAGTCCTCCATGTCACTCCTCCACGTAACTCATCTATGTCACTCCTCCATGTCACACCTCCATGTCACTCCTTCATGTCGTTATTCCATGACCCTCCTCCATGTCGCTACACCAACTCATTACTCATGTCACTCCTCCATGTCGCTACTCCATGTCACTCCAAGTCACTCACCCATGTCCCTCCGCCATTTCTCTCCTCCATGTCGCTATAACAACTCACTCCTCCATGTCACTACACCAATCACTCCTCCATGTCACTCCTCCAGGTCACTCCTCCATATCGCTACTCAAAGTCACTCCTCCATGTCACTACACCAACTCACTCCTCAATGTAACTCCTCCATATCGCTCCTCCATGTCCCTCTTCCATGTCATTCCTCCATGTCACTCCTCCATGTCACCCCTCCATGTCACTCCTCCATTTCACTCCTCGATGTTGCTCCTTTGTGTTGCTCCTCCGTGTTGCTCCTCCATGTCACTTCTCCAAGTCACTCACCCATGTCCCTCCACAATGTCACTCCACCATATCAACCCTCCTTCCTGATCAACTCTGTCACTTCTCCAAGTCACTCCTCCATGTCCCTCCTCCATGTCACTACACCCGATCAATCCTCTATGTCACTCCTCCATGTCACTCCTCCATCTCACTCCTCCATGTTGCTCCTCCGTGTTGCTCCTCAAAGTCACTCCTCCATGTAACTCCTCCATGTAGCTACTCCATGTCACTCCTCCATGTCACTACTCCAAGTCACTCATCCATGTCCCTCCGCCATGTCACTCCACCATATCAATCTTCCTTGGTGATCCGCCCAGTCACTTCTCCATGTCACTCCTCCATGTCACTCCTCCATGTCTCTCCTCTATATCGCTCTAACAACTCACTCCTCCATGTCACTCCTCCATGTCACTCCACCATTTCACTCCTACATGTCACTCCTCCAGCTCACTCCTCCATGTCGCTGCACCAACTTTCTCCTCAATGTCACTCCTTCATGTAACTCCACCATTTCTCTCCTCCATGTCGCTATAACAACTCACTCCTCCATGTTTATCCTCCAAGTCACTCCTCCATGTATCTCCTCCATGTCGCTACTCTATGTCACTCCTCCATGTCACTCCTCCATGTCGCTACACAAACTCACTCCTCATTTTACTACTCTATGTCGCTACTCCATGTCACTCCTCCATGTCACTACACCAACTCACTCCTCCATGTCACTCATCCATGTCACTTCTCTATGTCACTCCTCCATGTCACTCCTCTATGTCACTTGTCCATGTCACTCTTCCATGTCTCTCCTCCACGTCACTCCTCTATGTCACTCCTCCATGCCAGTCCCCCATGTCACTTCTCAATGTCTCTCCTCCACGTCACTCCTCTATGTCACTCCTCCATGTCACTCCTCCATGTCACTCCTCCATGTTTCTCCTCCATGTCGCTATAACAACTCACTCCTCCATGTCTCTCCACCATTTCACTCCTCCATGTCACTCCTCCAGGTCACTCATCCATGTCGCTTTTCAAAGTCACTCCTCCATGTCACTCCTCCATGCCGCTACTCCAAGTGACTCATCTATGTCGCTCCACCAACTCACTACTCCACGTCGCTCCTCCATGTTGCTCTTCCATGTCACTCCTCCATCTAACTCATCTATGTCACTCCTCCATGTCGCTACACAAACTCACTCCTCATGTTACTACTCTCTGTCGCTACTCCATGTCACTCCTCCATGTCGCTTATACCAGCTCACTCCTCAATGTCACTCCTCCATGTCACTACTTCTTGTAACTCCTCCATGTCAATACTTTATGTCACTCCTCCAATTCACTCCTCCATGTCACCTCTATATGTCTTCCATGTCACTCCTCAAATGTCCATCCTCCATGTCACTACTCCATGTCACTCCACCATGTCACTCCTCCATGTTGCTCCTTCTTGTCACTCCTCCAAGTCACTCACCCATGTTACTCCTCCTTGTCACTACTCCATGTCACTCCACCATTTCACTCCTCCATCTCACTCCTCCAGGTCACTCCTCCATGTCGTCTACTCAAAGTCAATCCTCCATGTAACTACATCAACTCACTCCTCAATGTCATTCCTCCATGTCACTACTTCATGTCACTCCTCCATGTCGCTACACAAACTCAACCCTCCTTGTCACTCCTCCATGTCACTCATCCATGTCATTCCTCCATGTCACTCCTTAATGTTACTCCTCCAATTCACTCCTCCATGTCACTCATCCATGTCCCTCCGACATGTCACTCCACTCTCTCAATCTTCCTTGGTGGTCCGATCTGTCACTTCTCCATGTCACTCTTCCATGTTTCTCCTCCACGTCACTCCTCAAGTCACTCCTCCATGTCACTCCTCCATGTCACTCCTTCATTTCTATCCTCCATGTTGCTCTAACAACTCACTCCTCCATGTCACTCCACCATTTCACTCCGCCATGTCACTCCTCCATGTCGCTACTGAAAGTCACTCCTCCATGTAACTACACCAACTCACACCTCAATGTCATTCCTCCATGTCACTCCGACATGTCACTCCACTCTCTCAATCTTCCTTGGTGATCCGACCTGTGACTTCTCCATGTCACTCTTCCATGTTTCTCCTCCACGTCACTCCTCCAAGTCACTCCTCCATGTCACTCCTCCATGTCATTCCTTAATTTCTCTCCTCCATGTCGCTATAACAACTCACTCCTCCTTTTCACTCCACCATGTCACTACTTCATGTCACTCCTCCACGTCCCTACTCCATGTTGCTTTTCCATGTCACTCCTCCATGTCGTTATTCCATGTCACTCCTTAATGTCGCTACACCAACTCATTAATAATGTCACTCCTCCATGTCGCTACTCCATGTCACTCCTCCATGTCGCTACACCAACTCAACCCTCCTTGTAACTCCTCCATGTCAGTCATCCATGTCATTCCTTCATGTCACTCGTTTATATCACTACTCCATGTCACTCCTCCATGTTGCTCCTCCAAGTTACTCCTCCATGTCACTCCTCCATATCATTACTTAATGTCATTCCTGCTTGTCACTCTTCCATGTCGCTCCTCCATGTCACTTCTCCAAGTCTTCAATATCATGTCTCTCATCCGTGTAGCTCCACATTGTCACTCCTCCATGTCACTCCTCCGACTCACTTCTACATGTTTTCCTCGTCAGTCCTCCATATCATTCCTCCATGTCACTTCTATATGTCTTCAAAGTCGCTCTTCCATGTCCCTCCTCCATGTCACTTCTATATGTCTTCAAAGTCAATTCTCCATGTCCCTCCTCCATGTCGCTCCTCCGTATTGCTCCTCCAAGTCACTCCTCCATGTAACTCCTCCATGTCGCTATACCAACTCACTCCTCCATGTCACTCCTTCATGTCACTCCTCCAAGTCACTCACCCATGTCCCTCCGCGATATCACTCCACCATATCAACCCTCCTTGGTGATCCGCCCTGTCACTTCTCCATGTCACTCCTCCATGTCTCTCCTTCACGAAACTCCTTTATGTCAGTCCTCCAGGTCACTCCTCCATGTCGCTTCACCAACTTACTCCTCAATGTCACTTCTTCAATGTCACTCCTCCATGTCCCTCCTCCATGTCACTCCTCCGTGTTGCTCCTCCATGTCACTCCTCCATTTCACTCCTCCATGTCGCTCCTCCATGTCCCTCCTCCATGTCACTCCTCCATGTCGCTACTCTATGTCACTCCTCCATGTCACTCCTCCATGTCGCTACACCAACTCACTCCTCAATGTCACTCCTCCATGTAACTACTTCTTGTCACTCCTCCATGTCACAACTCCAATTCACTCCTCCATGTAACCTCTATATGTCTTTCATGTCACTCCTCCATGTCCATCCTCCATGTCACTGCTCTACATCACTCCTCCATGTTGCTCCTCCGTGTCGCTCCTCCATGTCACTCCTCTATGTCACTCGTCCATGTCACTCGTCCATGTAACTCCTCAATGTAGCTACACCATGTCACTCCTCCATGTCACTCCTCCATTTCACTCCTCCAAGTCACTCATCCATGTCCCTCCGCCATGTCCCTCCACCATATCAACCCTCCTTCCTCATCAACCCTGTCACATCTCGAAGTCACTCCTCCATGTCCCTCCTCCATGTCACTACTCCTTGTCGCTATTCCATGTCACTCCTCCATGTCGCTACACAAACTCACTCCTCATGTCACTCCTCCAAGTCACTCACCCATGTCCCTCCGCGATGTCACTCCACCATATCAACCCTCCTTAGTTATCCGCTCTGTCACTTCTCCATGTCACTCTTCCATGTCTCTCCTCAACGTCACTCCTCTATATCACTCCTCCATGTCAGTCCTCCATGTCACTTCTCCATGTCACTCCTTTATGTCACAACTCCAATTATCTCCTCCATGTCACCTCTATATGTCTTCCATGTCACTCCTCCATGTCCATCCTCCTTGTCACTTCTCCAAGTCACTCACCCATGTCCTTCCACGATGTCACTCCACCATATAAACCCTACTTCCTGATCAACCCTGTCACTTCTCCAAGTCTCTCCTCCATGTCCATTCTCCATGTCACTACTCCATGTCACTCCTCCATGTCGCTCCTCCGTGTTGCTCCTCCTTGTCACTCCTCCAAGTCACTCACCCATGTCCCTCCACGATGTCACTCCAACATATCAACCCTCCTTCCTGATCAACCCTGTCACTTCTCCAAGTCAATCCTCCATGTCCATCCTCCATGTCACTACTCCATGTTGTTCCTCCATGTCGCTCTAACAACTCACTCCTCCATGTCACTCCAACATTTCACTCCTCCATGTAACTCCTCCAGGTCACTCCTCCATGTAACTACACCAACTCACTCCTCAATGACACTCCTCCATGTCACTACTTCATGTCACTCCTCCATGTCACCTCTATATATTCTCCATGTCACTCCTCCATGTCCATCCTCCATGTCAGTACTCCATGTCACTCCTCCATGTCGCTCTAACAACTCACTCCTCCAGGTCACTCCTCCATGTCGCTACACAAACTCACTCCTTATTTTACTACTCTATGTCGCTACTCCATGTCACTCCTCCATGTCACTACACAAACTCAACCCTCCTTGTCACTCCTCCATGTCACTCCTTCATGTCACTCCTCCATGTCACCTCTATATATTCTCCATGTCACTCCTCCATGTCCATCCTCAATGTCAGTACTCCATGTCACTCCTCCATGTCGCTCTAACAACTCACTCCTCCAGGTCACTCCTCCATGTCGCTACTCAAAGTCACTCCTCCATGTCACTCATCCATGTCACTCCTCCATGTCACTCGTTTATGTAACTCCTCCATGTCACTCAACCATGTCATTCCTCCATGTCACTCGTTTATGTCACTTCTCCAATTCACTCCTCCATGTCACTTCTATTTGTCTTCCATGTCACTCCTCCATGTCCATCCTCCATGTCGCTACAACTACTCACTCAACCATGTCACTCCTCCATGTCGCTCCTCCATGTTGCTACACCATGTCACTCCTCTATATCACTACTCCATGTCTTTACTCCATGTTGCTCTAACAACTCACTCCTCCATGTCACTCCTCCAGGTCACTCCTCCATGTCGCTACTCAAAGTCACTCCTCCATGAAACTCCTCTATATCACTCCTCCATGTCTCTCCTCCATGTCGATCTAACAACTCACTCCTCCATGTCAATCCACCATTTCACTCCTCCATGTCGCTACTCAAAGTCACTCCTCCATGTCACTCATCCATGTCATTCCTCCATGTCACTCCTCCATGTCCATCCTCCATGTCACTACTCCATGTCAATTCTATATGTCTTCCATGTCACTCCTCCATGTCCATCTTCCATGTCGCTACACCTACTCACATTTCCATGTCACTCCTCCATGTCGCTCCTCCGTGTTGCTCCTCCAAGTCACTCCTCCATGTAACTCCTTCATGTAGCTACTCCATGTCACTTCCATGTCGCTACACAATGTCACTCCTCATATCACTCGTCCATGTCACTCGTCCATTTCACTCCTCCATGTCACTCCTCCATGTAAATACACCAACTCACTCCTCAATGTCACTTCTCCATGTCACTACTTCATGTCACTCCTCCATATCGCTACTCAAATTCAACCCTCCTTGTCACTCCTCCATGTCACTCATCTATGTCATTCCTCCATGTCACTCCTTTATGTCACTCCTCCAATTCACTCCTCCATGTCACTTCTCCATGTCACTCTTCCATGTATCTCCTCCATGTCACTCCTCTATGTCACTCCTCCATGTCTCTACTCCGTGTCGCTCTCACAACTCACTCCTCCATGTCACTCCACCATTTCACTCTTCCATGTCACTCCTCCAGGTCACTCCTCCATGTCGCTACTCAAAGTTACTCCTCCATGTCACTCACCCATGTCATTCCTCCATGTCACTCCTCCATGTCCATACTCCAATTCACTACTCCATATTGCTCCTCCGTGTTGCTCCTCCATGTCACTCCTCCAAGTCACTCACCCATGTCCTTCCACTATGTCACTCAACCATATCAACCGTACTTCCTGATCAACCCTGTCACTTCTCCAAGTCACTCCTCCATGTCCCTTCTCCATGTCACTACTCCATGTCACTCCTCCATGTCACTCCTCCATGTTGCTCCTCCAAGTCATTCCTCCATGTAATCCTACATGTAGCTACTCCATGTCACTACTCCATGTCACTCCTCCATGTCGCTCCTCCGTGTAGCTCCTCCAAGTCACTCACCCATGTACCTCCGCGATGTCACTCCACCATATCAACCCTCCTTGGTTATCCGCCCTGTCACTCCTCTATGTCACTCCTCCATGTCTCTCCTCCATGTCGCTCTAACAACTCACTCCTCCATGTCATTCCAACATTTCACTCCTCCATGTCACTCCTCCACGTCACTCCTCCATGTCGCTACTCAAAGTCACTCCTCCATGTCACTCATCCATGTCATTCGTCCATGTCACTCCTCCATGTCACTCCTCCATGTCCATCCTCCATGTCATTCGTCCATGTCACTCGTCCATGTCACTCCTCCATGTAAGTCCTCCATGTAGCTACTCCATGTCAGTCCTCTATGTCGCTATACAAACTCACTCCTCATGTCACTCCTCCATGTCACTCCTCCATTTCACTCCTCCAAGTCACTTATCCATGTCCCTGCGCGATGTCACTCCACCATATCAACCCTCCTTGGTTATCCGCCCTGTCACTTCTCCATGTGACTCTTCCATGTCTCTCCTCCGTGTAACTCCTCCATGTCGCTATAACAACTCCCTCCTCCAGGTCACTCCTCCATGTCGATACTCAAAGTCACTCCTCCATGTCAATACACCAACTCACTCCTCAATGTCACTCCTCCATATCACTACTTCATGTCACTCCTCCATGTCGCTACTCCATGTTACTATTCCATAGCGCTCCACCAACTCACTCCTCCACGTCGCTCCTCCATGTTGCTGTTCCATGTCACTCCTCCATGTAACTCATCTATGTCCCTCAGCCATGTCACTACACCAACTAAACCCGTCTTGTCACTCCTCCATGTCACTCATCCATGTAACTTCAATATGTCTTCCCTGTCACTCCTCCATGTCCCTCCTCCATGTCACACCTCCATGTCACTCCTCCATGTCGCTACACCAACTCATTACTCATGTCACTCCTCCATGTCACTTCTCCATGTCTCTACTCCATGTCGCTCTAACAACTCACTCCTACATATCACTGCACCATTTCACTCCTCCATGTCACTCCTCCAGGTCACTTCTCCATGTCGCTACTCAAAGTCACTCCTCCATGTTACTACACCAACTCACTCCTCAATATGACTCCTCCATATCACTCCTCCATTTCTGTCCTCCATGTCGCTATAACAACTCACTCCTCCATGTCACTCCACCGTTTCACTCCTCCATGTCACTCCTCCAGGTCACTCCTCCATGTCTCTACTCAAAGTCACTCCTTCATGTTACTACTTTATGTCACTCCTCCAATTCACTCCTCCCTGTCACCTCTATATGTTCTCCATGTCACTCCTCCATGTCCATCCTCCATGTCAGTACTCCATGTCACTCCTCCATGTCGCTCCTCCATTTCACTCCTCCATGTTGCAACACCAACTTACTCCTCAATGTCACTCCTTCATGTCACTCCTCCATTTCTCTTCTCCATGTCGCTATAACACCTCACTCCTACATGTCACTCCTCCAAACTCACTCCTCAATGTCGCTCCTCAAAGTCACTCCTACATGTTCCTCCTCCATGTCACTCCTCCATGTCATTCCTCCATTTCACTCCTCCATGTATTTACTGCATGTCCCTACTCTATGTCACTCCTCCATGTTACTCCTCCATGTCGCTACACAAACTCACTCCTCATGTTATTACTCTATGTCGCTACTCAATGTCACTCCTCCATGTCGCTACACCAACTCACTCCTCAATGTCACTCCTCCATGTCACTACTTCTTGTCACTCCTCCATGTCACTCATCCATGTCATTCCTCCATGTCACTCCTTTATGTCACAACTCCAATTCACTCCTCCATGTCACCTCTATATGTCTTCCATGTCACTCCTCCATGTCCATCCTCCATGTCACTCCTCCATGTCGCTCCTCCGTATTGCTCCTCCTTGTCACTCCTCCAAGTCACTCACCCATGTCCCTCCACGATGTCACTCCACCATATCAACCCTCCTTCCTGATCAACCCTTTCACTTCTCCAAGTCACTCCTCCATGTCTATCCTCCATGTCACTACTCCACATCAATCCTCTATGTCACTCCTCCATGTCACTCCTCCATGTCGCTCTAACAACTCAGTCCTCCATGTCACTCCTCCAGGTCACTCATCCATGTCTCTACTCAAAGTCACTCGTCCATGTCACTACACCAACTCAACCCTTCTTGTCACTCCTCCATATCACTCATCCATGTCACTTCTATATGTCTTCCATGTCGCTACTCCATGTCCCTCCTCCATGTCACTCCTCCACGTCGCTCCTCTATGTCACTCCACCAGGTCGCTACAACCAACTCATTACTCATGTCACTCCTCCATGTCGCTACTCCATGTCACTCCTCCATGTCTCTCTAACAACTCACTCCTCCATGTCACTCCACCATTTTACTCCTCCATGTCACTCCTCAAAGTCACTCCTCCATGTCACTACACCAACTCACTCCTCAATGTCACTCCTCAATGTCACTACTTCATGTCACTCCTCCATGTCGCTACACAATCTCAATCCTCCTTTACAATCTTTCATATCACTCCTCCATATCGCTCCTCCATGTCCCTCCTCCATGTCACTCCTACATGTATCTCCTCCATGTTGCTACTCTATGTAACTCCTCCATGTCACTCCTCCATGTCGCTACACAAACTCACTCCTCAATGTCACTCATCCATGTCAATACTTCTTGTCACTCCTCCATGTCATTCCTCCATGTCACTCCTTTATGTCAGTACTCCAATTTACTCCTCCATGTCACCTCTATATGTATTACACGTCACTACTCCATGTCACTCCTCCATGTCGCTCCTCCGTGTTGCTCCTCCTTGTCACTCCTCCAAGTCACTCACCCATGTCCCTCAACGATGTCACTCCACTATATCAACCCTCCTTCCTGATCAACCCTGTCACTTCTCCAAGTCACTCCTCCATGTCCATCCGCCATGTCACTTCTCCATGTCACTCTTCCTTGTCTCTCCTCCACGTCACTCCTCTATGTCACTCCTCCATGTCAGTCCTCCATGTCAGTCCTCCATGCTCACTCCTCCATGTTTCTCTTCCATGTCACTATAACAACTCACTCCTCCATGTCACTCCACCATTTTCAGTCCTCCATGTCACTCCTCCAGGTCACTCCTCCATGTCACTACTCAAAGTCACTCCTCCATGTCACTACACCAACTCACTCCTCAATGTCACTCCTCAATGTCACTAATTCATGTCACTCCTCCATGTCGCTACACAAACTCAAGCCTCCTTTTTAGTCTTTCATGTCACTCCTCCATATCGCTCCTCCTTGTCCCTCCTCCATGTCACTCCTCCATGTATCTCCTCCATGTCGCTATTCTATGTCACTCCTCCATGTCACCCCTCCATGTCACTCCTCCATCTCGCTACAACAAACTCACTCCTCATGTTGCTACTCTATGTTGCTACTCCATGTCACTCCTCCATGTCGCTACACCAACTCACTCATCAATGTCACTCCTCCATGTCACTACTTCTTGTCACTCCTCCATGTCACTCCTCCATGTCCATCCTCCATGTCACTACTCCATGTCATTTCTCCATGTCACTCCTCCATGTCACTCCTCCAAATCACTCACCCATGTCCTTCCACGATGTCAATCCACCATATACACCATCCTTCCTGATCAACCCTGTCACTTCTCCAAGTCACTCCTCCATGTCCATCCTCCATGTCACTACTCCATGTCATTCCTCCATGTCGCTACACCAAATCAATCTTCCTTGTCACCTCTCTATGTCACTCATCCAAGTCAATCTTACATGTCACTTCTATATGTCTTCCATGTCACTCCTCCATGTCGCTCCTCCGTGTTGCTCCTCCAAGTCACTCCTCCATGTAACTCCTCCATGTCGCTAGACAAACTCAAACCTCATGTCACTCCTCCATGTCGCTACATCAACTCATTCCTTATGTCACTCCTCCATGTCGCTCCTCCATGTCACTACTTCCATTTCACTACTCCATGTCGCTCCTCCGAGTTGCTCCTCCACATCAATCCTCTATGTCACATCTTCATGTCACTCCTCCATGTCCCTCCTCCATGTCACTTCTCCATGTCGCTATTCCATGTCAGTCCTCCATGTCGCTACAACAACTCACTCTTCCATGTCTCTTCTCCACTACACTCCTCTATGTCACTCCTCCATGTCAGTCCTCCAAGTCACTCCTCCATGTCACTACTCCACATCAATCCTCTATGTCACTCCTCCATGTCGCTACACCACCACTCATTACTCATGTCACTCCTCCATGTCGCTACTCCATGTCACTCCTCCATGTCACTACACCAACTCAACCCTCCTTGTCACTCCTCCATGTTACACCTCCATGTCACTCCTCCATGTCGCTACAACCAACTCATTCCTCATGTCACTCCTCCATGTCGCTACACCAACTCAACCCTCCATGTCACTCCTCCATGTCTTTCCTCCATGTCACTTCTCCATGTCACTCCTCCATATTGCTCCTTCGTGTTGCTCCTCCATGTCAATTCTCCAAGTCACTCCTCCATGTCCTTCCTCCATGTCACCACTCCATGTCACTCCTCCATGTCGCTCCTCTGTATTGCTCCTCCACATTGATCCTCTATGTCATTCTTCCATGTCACTCCTCAATGTCACTCCTCCATGTCGCTATTCCATGTTAGTCCTCCATGTCGCTACACCAACTCACTCTTCCATATTACTCCTCCATGTCGCTTCTCCATGTCACTCCTCCATGTCAATACACCGACTCAAACCTCTGTGTCCATCTTCCATGTCACTCCTCCGTGTTGCTCCTCCATGTCACTCCTCCATGTCGCTACTCTACGTCACTCCTCCATGTCGCTACACCAACTCAATCCTCCTTGTCGCTATAACAACTCATGTTGTTGCTATGTAACTCCACAATTTCACTCCTCCATTTCACTCCTCCAGGTCACTCCTCCATGTCGCTACTCAAAGTAACTCCTCCATGTCCCTACACAAACTCACTCCTCAATGTCACTACTCCATGTCACTCCTCCATTACACTCCACCACGTCACTCCTCTACATCACTCCTCATACCGCTCATCCATGTCATTCCTCCATGTCACTCCTTTATGTTACTCCTCCAAGTCACTCACCCATATCCCTCCACGATGTCACTCCACCATATAAACCGTCATTCCTGATTAACCCTGTCACTTCTCCAAGTCACTCCTCCATGTCCATCCTCTATGTCACTATTCCATGTTACTCCTCCATATCGCTCCTCCGTGTTGCTCCTCCGTGTCACTCCTCCATGTCACTCCGCCATATCAATCTTCCTTGGTGATCCGTCCTGTAACTTCTCCATGTCACTCTTCCATGTGTCTCCTCCACGTCATTCCTCTATGTCAGTCCTCCATGTTACTCCTCCATGTTTCTCCTCCATGTCTCTCCTCCTTGTCGCTCTAACAACTCACTCCTCCATGTCACTCCACCATTTCACTCCAACATGTCACTCCTCCAGGTCACTCCTTCATGTCGCAACTCAAAGTCACTCCTCTATGTAACTACAACCAACTCACTTCTCCTTGTCACTCCTCCACGTCACTCATCCATGTCATTCCTCCATGTCACTACTTTATGTCACTATTCCAATTCACTCCTCCATGTCACTCCTCCATGTCACTCCACCCTATCAATCTTCCTTGGTGATACGACCTGTTACTTCTCCATGTCACTCTTCCATGTCTCTCCACCACGTCACTCCTCTATGTCACTCCTCCATGTCACTCCTCCAGGTCACTCCTCCATGTCGCAACTCAAAGTCAGTCCTCCATGTCAGTCCTCCATGTCAGTCCTCTATGGACTGACATGGAGGACTGACATGGAGGAGCAATATGGAGGAGTAACACTTCTATATGTCTTCAATGTCACTCCTCCATGTAACTCCTCCATGTCTTTATGCCATATCACTCCTCCATGTCCTTACACCAACTCACTCCTCCATGTCACTCCTCCATGTCACTACTCCATATCACTCCTCAATATCACATCTATATGTCTGCCATGTAAGTCCTCCATGTCGCTCCTCCACGTCTTTCATCTGTGTCCCTCCTCCGTGTCACTCCTCCACGTGATTGAGTTTCTGTAGCGACATAGAGGAGTGACATGGAGGAGTGACATGGAGGACTGACATGGAGGAGTGACATGGAGGACTGACATGGAGTAGCGACATGGGGGAGTGACATAGAGGAGTGATGTGGAAGAGTGAGTTGGTGTAGCGACATGGAGGAGTGACATAGAAGACATATAGAGATGACATGGAGGAGTGAATTGGAGGAGTGACATAAACGAGTGACATGGAGGAATGACATGGATGAAAGACATGGAGGAGTTACAAGGAGAGTTGAGTTGGTGTAGCGACATGGAGGAGTGACATAGAGTAGCGACATGGAGGAGTGACATGAGGAATGAGTTGGTGTAGCAACATGGAGGAGTGACATGGAGGAGTGACATGGAGTAGTGACATGGAGGAGTGACATGAGGAGTGAGCTTGTGTAGCAACATGGAGGAGTGACATGGAGTAGCTACATGGAGAAGTGACTTGGATGAGCAACAGGGAGGAGCGACATGGAGGAGTAACATGGAGTAGTGAAATGGTGGAGTGACATCGAGGAGAGACATGGAGGAGTGACATAGAGGATTGATGTGGAGGAGCAACATGGAGGAGCGACATGGAGGAGTGATATGGAGTAGTGACATGGAGGAGGGACATGGAGGAGTGACTTGGAGAAGTGACAGGGTTGATCAAGAAGGAAGGTTGATATGGTGGAGTTACATCGTGGAGGGACATGGGTGAGTGACTTGGAGGAGTGACAAGGAGGAGCAACACAGAGGAGTGACAAGGAAGAGAGACATGGAGTAGTGACATGGAGGATGGACATGGAGGAGTGACATGGAGGAGTGACATGAAAGACATATAGAGGTGACATGGAGGAGTGAATTGGAGGAGTGACATAAAGGATTGACATGGAGGAATGACATGGAAGAGTGACAAGGAGGAATGACATGGAGTAGCGATATGGAGGAGTGACATGGAGGAGTGAGTTGGTGTAGCGACATGGATGAGTGACTTTGAGTAGCGACATGGAGGAGAGACCTGGAGGAGTGACATGGAGGAGTGAAATGGTGGAGTGACATGGAGGAGTGAGTTGTTAGAGCGACATGGAGGATAGACATGGAGGAGTGACATGGAGGAGTGACATGGAGGAGTGACATAGAGGAGTGACGTGGAGGAGATACATGGAAGAGTGACATGGAGAAGTGACATGTCGGATCAACAAGGAAGATTGATAGGGTGGAGTGACATGACGGAGGGACATGGAGGAGTAAAAGGAGAAGTAACATGGAGGAGCAACATGGTTTAGTGACATGGAGGAGGGACATGGAGGAGTGACTTGGAGGAGGGACATGGATGAGTGACTTGGAGGAGTGAAATGGAGGAGTGACGTGGAGGAGAGACATGGGAGAGTGACATGGAGAAGTGACATGTCGGATCAACAAGGAAGATTGATAGGGTGGAGTGACATGACGGAGGGACATGGAGGAGTGAAAGGAGGAGTAACATGGAGGAGCAACATGGTTTAGTGACATGGAGGAGGGACATGGAGGAGTGACTTGGAGGAGGGACATGGATGAGTGACTTGGAGGAGTGAAATGGAGGAGTGACATGGAGGAGTGACATGATGAGGGACATGGAGGAGTGACTTGGAGGAATGAAATGGAGGAGTGACATGGAGGAGTGTCATGAGGAGTAAGTTTGTATAGCGACATGGAGGAGTGACATGGCGGATAACCAAGGAGGGTTGATATGGTGGAGTGACATCACGGAGGGACAAGGGTGAGTGAATTGGAGGCGTGACATGGAGGAGTTACATGGAGGAGTGACATGAGAAGTAAGTTTGTGTGGCGACATGGAGGAGTGACATGGAGTAGCTACATGGAGGAGTTACATGGAGGAGTGACTTGGAGAAGCAACACGGAGGAGTGACATAGAGTAGTGATATGGAGGAGGGACATGGAGGAGTGACTTGGAGAAGTGACAGGGTTGATCAAGAAGTAGGGTTCATATGTCGGAGTGACATCGTGGAGGGATATGGGTGAGTGACTTGGAGGAGTGACAAGGAGGAGCAACACAGAGGAGCGACAAGGAAGAGAGACATGGAGTAGTGACATGGAGGATGGACATGGAGGAGTGACATGGAGGAGTGACATGAAAGACATATAGAGGTGACATGGAGGAGTGAATTGGAGGAGTGACATAAAGGATTGACATGGAGGAATGACATGGAAGAGTGACAAGGAGGAATGACATGGAGTAGCGATATGGAGGAGTGACATGGAGGAGTGAGTTGGTGTAGCGACATGGATGAGTGACTTTGAGTAGCGACATGGAGGAGAGACCTGGAGGAGTGACATGGAGGAGTGAAATGGTGGAGTGACATGGAGGAGTGAGTTGTTAGAGCGACATGGAGGATAGACATGGAGGAGTGACATGGAGGAGTGACATGGAGGAGTGACATAGAGGAGTGACTTTGAGGAGAGACATGGAAGAGTGACATGGAGAAGTGACATGTCGGATCAACAAGGAAGATTGATAGGGTGGAGTGACATGACGGAGGGACATGGAGGAGTGAAAGGAGGAGTAACATGGAGGAGCAACATGGTTTAGTGACATGGAGGAGGGACATGGAAGAGTGACTTGGAGGAGGGACATGGATGAGTGACTTGGAGGAGTGAAATGGAGGAGTGACGTGGAGGAGAGACATGGGAGAGTGACATGGAGAAGTGACATGTCGGATCAACAAGGAAGATTGATAGGGTGGAGTGACATGACGGAGGGACATGGAGGAGTGAAAGGAGGAGTAACATGGAGGAGCAACATGGTTTAGTGACATTGAGGAGGGACATGGAGGAGTGACTTGGAGGAGGGACATGGATGAGTGACTTGGAGGAGTGAAATGGAGGAGTGACATGGAGGAGTGACATGATGAGGGACATGGAGGAGTGACTTGGAGGAATGAAATGGAGGAGTGACATGGAGGAGTGTCATGAGGAGTAAGTTTGTATAGCGACATGGAGGAGTGACATGGCGGATAACCAAGGAGGGTTGATATGGTGGAGTGACATCACGGAGGGACAAGGGTGAGTGAATTGGAGGCGGGACATGGAGGAGTTACATGGAGGAGTGACATGAGAAGTGAGTTTGTGTGGCGACATGGAGGAGTGACATGGAGTAGCTACATGGAGGAGTTACATGGAGGAGTGACTTGGAGAAGCAACACGGAGGAGTGACATGGAGTAGTGATATGGAGGAGGGACATGGAGGAGTGACTTGGAGAAGTGACAGGGTTGATCAAGAAGTAGGGTTCATATGTCGGAGTGACATCGTGGAGGGACATGGGTGAGTGAAATGGAGGAGCAACATGGAGGAGCAACTTGGAGGCGTGACAAGGAGTAGTGACATGGAGGATGGACATGGAGGAGTGACATGGAAGTTATATAGAGGTGACATGGAGGAGTGAATTGGAGGAGTGACATAAACGAGTGACATGGAGGAATGACATGGATGAGTGACATGGGTAAGTGACTTTGAGTAGCGACATGGAGGAGTGAGTTGTTAGAGCGACATGGAGGAGAGACATGGAGGAGTGACATGGAGGAGTGACATGGAAGAGTGACATAGAGGAGTGACGTGGAGGAGAGACATGGAAGAGTGACATGGAGAAGTGACAGGGCGGATAACCAAGGAGGGTTGATATGGTGGACTGACATCGCGGAGGGACATGGGTGAGTGACTTGTAGGAATGACATGGAGGAGTGACATGGAGGAGTGACATGAGGAGTGAGTTTGTGTAGCGACATGGAGGAGTGACATGGAGTAGCTACATGGAGGAGTTACATGGAGGAGTGACTTGGAGGAGCAACACGGGGGAGCGACATGGAGGAGTGACATGGAGTAGTGACATGGAGTAGCTACATGTAGGATTTACATGGAGGAGTGACTTGCAGGAGCAACATGGAGGAGTGACATAGAGGATTGATGTGGAGGAGCAACAACACGGAGGAGCGACATGGAGGAGTGACATGGAGTAGTGACATGGAGGAGGGACATGGAGTAGTGACTTGGAGAAGTGACAGGGTTGATCAGGAAGTAGGGTTGATATGGTGGAGTGACATAGTGGAGGGACATGGGTCAGTGACTTGGAGGAGTGACATGGAGGAGCAACATGGACGAGCAACATGGAGGAGTGACATGGAGGAATGACATGGATGAGTGACATGGAGGAGTAACTTTGAGTAGCGACATGGAGGAGTGACCTGGAGGAGTGACCTGGAGGAGTGACATGAAGGAATGACATGGAGGAGTGACATGGAGGAGGGACATGGAGGAGCGATATGGAGGGGTGAAATGAAAGAGTGTAAAGGAGGATTGAGTTTGTGTAGTGACATGGAGGAGTGACTTGAAGTAGCGACATGGAGGAGTGACCTGGAGGAGTGACATGGAGGAGTGAAATTGTGGAGTGACATGGAGGAGTTACATAGAGGATTGATGTGGAGGAGCAACACGGAGGAGCGACATGGAGGAGTGACTTTGAGTAGCGACATAGAGGAGTGACCTGGAGGAGTGACATGGAAGACATATAGAGGTGACATGGAGGAATGAATTGGAGGAGTGACATAAAGTAGTGACATTGAGGAATGACATGGATGAGTGACATGGAGGAGTGACAAGAAGTAATGACATGGAGGAGTGACATTGAGGAGTTAGTGGTGTAGCGGCATGGAGGAGTGACATGGAGTAGCGACATAGAGTAGTAACATAAGGAGTGAGTTTGTGTAGCGACATGGAGGAGTGACATGGAGGAGTGACTTAGAGTAGCGACATGGAGGAGATATATGGAGGATTGACATGAAGGAATGATATGGAGGAGTGACATGGAGGAGGGACATGGAGGAGTGATATGGAGGAGTGAAATGAAAGAGTGTAAAGGAGGATTGAGTTTGTGTAGCGACATGGAGGAGTGACTTTAAGTAGCGACATGGAGGAGTGACCTCGAGGAGTGACATGAAGGAGTGAAATGGTGGAGTGACATGGAGGAGTTACATAGAGGATTGATGTGGAGGAGCAACACGGAGGAGCGACATGGAAGATTGACATAAAGGATTGACATGGAGGTTTAACATGGAGGAAGGAGTTGGTGGAGCAACATAGAGTAGTCACATGGAATAGCGACATGGAGGAGTGACATGGAGGAGTGACATGGAGGATGGACATGGAGGAGTGACATGGAGGAGGGGCATGGAGGAGAGACATGGAAGAGTGACATGGAAAAGTGACAGGTCGGATCACCAAGGAAGATTAATAGGGTGGAGTGACATGGCGGAGGGACATGGATGAGTGACATGGAGGAGTGACATGAAGTAGTGAATTGGAGGAGTGACATAAATGAGTGACATGGAGCAATGACATGGATGAGTGACATAAAGGAGTTATAAGGAGGGTTGAGTTGGTGGAGCGACATGGAGGAGTCACATGGATTAGGGACATGGAGGAGTAACATGAAAGAGTGAGTTGGTGTAGCGACATGGAGGACTGACATGGAATAGCGACATGGAGGAGTGACCTGGAGGAGTGACTTGGAGTAGTGAAATGGTGGAGTGACATGGAGGAGTGAGTTGTTAGAGTGACCTGGAGGAGTGACTTGGAGGAGTGAAATGGTGGAGTGACATGGAGGAGTGAGTTGTTAGAGTGACATGGAGGAGAAATATGGAGGAGAAACATGGAGGAGTTACATTGAGGAGTAACTTGGAGGAGTGACATAAAGGATTGACATGGAGGAGTGACATGGAGGTTTAACATGGAGGATGGAGTTGGTGGAGCAACATGGAGGAGTCACATGGAATAGCGACATGGAGGAGTGACATGGAGGAGTGACATGAAGTAGCGACATGGAGGAGATATATGGTGAAGTGACATGAAAAAGTGTAAAGGAGGTTTGAGTTTGTGTAATAACATGGAGGAGTGACATGAAGTAGTGACATTGAGGAGTGACATTGAGGAGTGAGTTGGTGTAGTGCCATGGACGAATGACTTGGAGGAGCAACGTGGAGGAGTGACATAGAGGATTGATGTGGAGGAGCAACACGGAGGAGCGACATGGAGGAGTGACATGGAGTAGTGACATGGAGGAGAGACATGGAGTAGTGACTTGGAGAAGTGACAGGGTTGATCAGGAAGTAGGGTTGATATGGTGGAGTGACATAGTGGAGGGACATGGGTCAGTGACTTGGAGGAGTGACATGGAGGATCAACATGGATGAGCAACATGGAGGAGTGACATGGAGGAATGACATGGATGAGTGACATGGAGGAGTAACTTTGAGTAGCGACATGGAGGAGTGACCTGGAGGAGTGACCTGGAGGAGTGACATGGAGGAGTGAGTTGTTATAGCGACATGGAGGAGAGAAATGGAGGAGTGACATGGAGGAGTGACATTGAGGAGTGAGTTGGTGTAATAACATGGAGGATTGGCTTTGAGTAGCGACATGGAGGAGTGACCTGGAGGAGATACATGGAGGAGTGACATGAAGGAATGACATGGAGGAGTGACATGGAGGAGGGACATGGAGGAGCGATATGGAGGGTTGAAATGAAAGAGTGTAAAGGAGGATTGAGTATGTGTAGTGACATGGAGGAGTGACTTCAAGTAGCGACATGGAGGAGTGACCTGGAGGAGTGACATGGAGGAGTGAAATGGTGGAGTGACATGGATGAGTTACATAGAGGATTGATGTGGAGGAGCAACACGGAGGAGCGACATGGAAGAGTGACTTTGAGTAGCGACATAGAGGAGTGACCTGGAGGAGTGACATGGAAGACATATAGAGGTGACATTGAGGAATGAATTGGAGGAGTGACATAAAGTAGTGACATTGAGGAATGACATGGATGAGGGACATGGAGGAGTGACAAGAAGGATTGAGTTGGTGTAGTGACATGGTGGAGGGACATAGATGAGTTACATGGAGGATTGACATGGAACAGCAACATGGAGTAGCGAAGTGGAGGAGTCACATGGAGTAGCGACATGGAGGAGTGACATGAAGTAGTGACATGGAGGAGTGAGTTGTTATAGCGACATGGAGAAGAGAAATCAAGGAGTGACATGGAGGAGTTACATTCAGGAGTGACTTGGAGGAGCAACACGGAGGAGCGACATGGAGGAGTGACATGACATGAGGAGTGAGTTTGTGTAGCGACATGGATGAGTGACATGGAATAGCTACACGGAGGAGTTACATGGAGGAGTGGCATGGAGGAGTGACCTAGAGGAGTGACATGGAGGAGTGATATGGAGGGGTGACATGGAGTAGTGACCTAGAGTAGCGACATGGAGGAGATACATGGAGGAGAGACATGGAGGAATGACATGGAGGAGTGACTTGGAGGAGGGACATGGAGGAGCAATATGGAGGAGTGTCATGAAAGAGTGTAAAGGAGGATTGAGTTTGTGTAGCGACTTGGAGGAGTGACATGAAGTGGTGACATTGAGGAGTGACATTGAGGAGTGACCTGGAGAAGTGACATGGAGGAGTGAAACGGTGGAGTGACATGGAGGAGTGAGTTGTTATAGCGACATGGAGGAGCGAAATGGAGGAGTGATATGGAGGAGTGAGCTGTTAGAGCGACATGGAGGAGAGACATGGAGAAGTGACCTGGAGGAGTGAAATGGAGGAGTGACATGGAGGAGTGAAATGGTGGAGTGACATGGAGGAGTGAGTTGTTATAGCGACATGGAGGAGATAAATCAAGGAGTGACATGGAGGAGTTACATGGAGGAGTGACTTAGAGGAGTGACATGTAGGAGTGACCTGGAGGAGTGACATGGAGGAGTGAAATGGTGGAGTGACATGGAGGAGTGACATGGAGTAGCGACATAGAGTAGCAACATGAGGAGTTAGTTTGTGTAGCGAAATGGAGGGTTGACATGGAGGAGTGATATGGAGGAGTGACATAGAGTAGCAACATGGAGGAGATACATGGAGGAGTGACATGAAGGAATGACATGGAGGAGTGACATGGAGGAGGGACATGTAGGAGCGATATGGAGGAGTGACATGAAAGAGTGTAAAGGAGGATTGAGTTTGTGTAGCAACATGGAGGAGTGACATGAAGTAGTGACATTGAGGTGTGACAGTGAGGAGTGAGTTGGTGTAGTGACATGGAGGAGTGACTTTGAGTAGAGACATGGAGGAGTGACCTGGAGGAGTGACATGGAGGAGTGAAATAGTGGAGTGACATGGAGGAGTGAGTTGTTATAGCGACATGGAGGAGAGAAATGAAGGAGTGACATGGAGGAGTGACATTGAGGAGTGAGTTGGTGTAGTAACATGGAGGAGTGACTTCTAGTAGCGACATGGAGGAGTGACCTGGAGGAGTGACATGTAGGAGTGAAATGGTGCAGTGACATGGAGGAGTGACATGGAGGAGTGTGTTGTTAGAGCGACATAGAGGAGAGACATGGAGGAGTGACATGTAGGAGTGACATGGAGGAGTGAAATGGTGGAGTGACATGGAGGAGTGAGTTGTTAGAGCGACATGGAGGAGAGACATGGAGGAGTGACATGGAGGAGTCACATAAAGGATTGATGTGGAGTAGTGACATGGAGAATGGACATGGAGGAGTGACTTGGAGAAGTGACAGGGTTGATCAGGAAGGAGGGTTGATATGGTGGAGTGACATCGTGGAAGGACATGGGTGAGTGACTTGGAGGAGTGACAAAGAGGAGCAACACGGAGGAGCGACATGGAAGAGTGACATGGGGTAGTTACATGGAGGATGGACATGGAGGAGTGACATGGAAGACATATAGAGGTGACATGGAGGAGTGTATTGGAGGAGGGACATAAAGGAGTGACATGGAGGAATGACATGGATGAGTGACATGGAGGAGTTACAAGAAGTAGTGACATGGAGGAGTGACATGTAGGAGTTACATGGAGAAGTGACATAGAGGATTGATGTGGAGGAGCAACACGGAGGAGCGACATGGAGGAGTGACATGAAGTAGTGACATCGTGGAGGGACATGGGTGAGTGACTTGGAGAAGTGACATGGAGGAGCAACACGGAGGAGCGACATGGAGGAGTGACATGGAGTAGTGACATGGAGGATGGACATGGAGGAGTGACATGGAAGACATATAGAGGTGACTTGGAGGACTGAATTGGAGGAGCAACATGGAGGAGCAACATGGAGGACTGAATTGGTGGAGCAACATGGAGGAGTCACATGGAGTAGCGACGTTTAGGAGTAACTTGGAGGAGTGACATAAAGGAGTGAAATGGTGGAGTGACATGGAGGAGTGAGTTGTTAGAGAAACATGGAGGAGAGACATGTAGGAGTGACATGGAGGATTGACATGGAGGAGTGATATGGAGGAGTGACATGAAAGAGTGTATAGCATGATTGAGTTTGTGTAGCGACATGGAGGAGTGACATGGATGTGTGACATGGAGGAGTGACAAGGAGTAATGACATTAAGTAGCGATATGGAGGAGTGACATGGAGGAGTGAGCTGGTGTTGCGACATGGAGGAGTGAGTTGGTGGAATGAAATAAAGGAGGGATATGGAGGAGTGACTAGGAGGAGCAACACAGAGGAGCGAAATGGAGGAGTGACATGGAGTAGTGACATGGAGGAGGGACATGGAGGAGTGACTTGGAGATGTGACAGGGTTGATCTGGAAGGAGGGTTGATATGATGGAGTGACATGGCGGAGGGACATGGATGAGTGACTTGGAGGAGTGACATGGAGGAGTGACATGGAGGAGTGACATGAGGAGTGAGTTTGTGTAGCGACATGGAGGAGTGACATGGAGTAGCGACATGGAGGAGTGACATGAGGAAAGAGTTGGTGTAGCGACATGGAGGAGTGACATGGAGGTGTGACATGGAGGAGTGACATAGAGGAGTGATTTGGATGAATGACATGGAGGAGGATCATGGCGGAGTGACATGGAAGACTTATAGAAGTTACATTGATGAGTGACATAGAGAAGTGACAAGAATGATTGAGTTGGTGTAGTGACATGGCGGAGGGACATAGATGAGTTACATGGTGGTTTGACATGGAAGAGCAACATGGAGGAGCGACGTGGAGGAGTGAGTTGGTGGAGCAACATGGGGAGTCACATGAAGTAGCGATATTTAGGAGTAACTTGGAGGAGTGACATAAAGGAGTGACATGGAGAGGTGACATGGAGGATTGACATGGAGGAGCGATATGGAGGAGTGACATGAAAGATTGTATAGGAGGATTGAGTTTGTGTAGCGACATGGAGGAGTGACATGAAATAGTCACATGGAGGAGTGACATTGAGGAGTGAGTTGGTGTTGTAAAATGGAGGAGTGACTTTGAGTAGCGACATGGAGGAGTGACCTGGAGGAGTGACATGGAGTAGTGAAATGGTGGAGTGACATGGAGGAGTTAGTTGTTATAGCGACATCGAGGAGAGACATGGAGGAGTGACATGGAGGAGTGACATAGAGGAGTGACGTGGAGGAGAGACATGGAATAGTGACATGGAGAAGTGACAGGGCGGATCACCAAGGGGGGTTGATATGGTGGAGTGACATCGCGGAGGGACATGGGTGAGTGACTTGGAGGAGTGACATGGAGGAGTGACATGAGGAGTGAGTTTGTGTAGCGACATGGAGGAGTGACATGGAGTAGCTACATGGAGGAGTTACATGGAGGAGTGACTTGGAGGACTGACATGGAATAGCGACATGGGGGAGTGACATGGAAGACATATAGAGATGACATGGAGGAGTGAATTGGAGGAGTGACATAAACGAGTGACATGGAGGAATGACATGGATGAAAGACATGGAGGACTTACAAGGAGGGTTGAGTTGGTGTAGCGACATGGAGGAGTGACATGGAGTAGCGACATGGAGGAGTGACATGAGGAATGAGTTGGTGTAGCAACATGGAGGAGTGACATGGAGGAGTGACATGGAGTAGTGACATGGAGGAGTGACATGAGGAGTGAGCTTGTGTAGCAACATGGAGGAGTGACATGGAGTAGCTACATGGAGAAGTGACTTGGATGAGCAACAGGGAGGAGCGACATGGAGGAGTAACATGGAGTAGTGAAAAGGTGGAGTGACATCGAGGAGAGACATGGAGGAGTGACATAGAGGATTGATGTGGAGGAGCAACACGGAGGAGCGACATGGAGGAGTGATATGGAGTAGTGACATGGAGGAGGGACATGGAGGAGTGACTTAGAGAAGTGACAGGGTTGATCAGGAAGTAGGGTTGATATAGTGGAGTGACATAGTGGAGGGACATGGGTGAGTGACTTGGAGGAGTGACATGGAGGAGCAACACGGAGGAGCGACATGGAGGAGTGACATGGAGTAGTGACATGGAGGATGGACATGGACGAGTGACATGGAAGACTAGTAGAGGTGACATGGAGGAGCAACACGGAGGAGCGACATCGCGGAGGGACATGGGTGATTGACTTGGAGGAGTGACATGGAGGAGTGACAAGAAGGAATGATATTAAGTAGCGATATGGAGGAGTGACCTGGAGGAGTGACATGGAGGAGTGAAATGGAGGAATGACATTGAGGAGTGAGTTGGTGTAGTGACATGGAGGAGTGACATGGAGGAGTGACATGGAGAAGTGACATGGAGGAATTACAGAGAGGAGTGACTTGGATGAGTGACATGGAGGAGTGACATGGAGGAGTGACTTGGAGGAGCAACACGGAGGAGTGACATGGAGTAATGACATGGAGGAGTGACATAGAGGAGTGAAGTGGAGGAGCAACACGGAGGAGCGACATGGAGGAGTGACATGGAGGAACAACATGGAGGAGTGACATGGAGTAGTGACATGGAGGAGTGATATGGAGGAGTGACATTGAGGAGTGAGTTGGTGTAGTGACATGGAGGAGTGACTTTGAGTAGCGACATGGAGGAGTGACCTGGTGGAGTGACATGGGGGAGTGAAATGGAGGAGTGACATGGAGGAGTAACATGGAGAAAGAGTTGGTGGAGCGACATGGAGGAGTCACATGGATTAGCGACATGGAGGAGTGACATGGAATAGTGACATGGAGGATGGACATGGACGAGTGACATGGAAGACTAGTAGAGGTGACATGGAGGAGCAACACGGAGGAGCGACAGCGCGGAGGGACATGGGTGATTGACTTGGAGGAGTGACATGGAGGAGTGACAAGAAGGAATGATATTAAGTAGCGATATGGAGGAGTGACCAGGAGGAGTGACATGGAGGAGTGAAATGGAGGAATGACATTGAGGAGTGAGTTGGTGTAGTGACATGGAGGAGTGACATGGAGGAGTGACATGGAGAAGTGACATGGAAGAATTACAGAGAGGAGTGACTTGGATGAGTGACATGGAGGAGTGACATGGAGGAGTGACTTGGAGGAGCAACACGGAGGAGGGACATGGAGGAGTGACATGGAGTAATGACATGGAGGAGTGACATAGAGGAGTGAAGTGGAGGAGCAACACGGAGGAGCGACATGGAGGAGTGACATGGAGTAGTGACATGGAGGAGTGACATGGAGGAGCAACATGGAGGAGTGACATGGAGTAGTGACATGGAGGAGTGATATGGAGGAGTGACATGAAAGAGTATAAAGGAGGATTGAGTTTTTGTAGCAACATGGAGGAGTGACATGAAGTAGTGACATTGAGGAGTGACATGGAGTAGCTACATGGAGGAGTGACTTGGAGGAGCAAAACGGAGGAGCAACATGGAGGAGGGACATGGAGGAGTAGCATTGAGGAGTGAGTTGGTGTAGTGACATAGAGGAGTGACTTTGAGTAGCGACATGGAGGAATGACCTGGAGGAGTGACATGGAGGAGTGAAAAGGTGGAGTGACATGGATGAGTGACATTGAGGAGAGAGTTTGTGTAGTAACATGGAGGAGTGACTTTGAGTAGCGACATGGAGGAGTGACCTGGAGGAGTGACTTGGAGGAGTGAAATGGTGGAGTGACATGGAGGAGTGTGTTGTTAGAGCGACATAGAGGAGAGACATGGAGGAGTGACATGTAGGAGTGACATGGAGGAGTGACATAGAGGAGTGACATAAAGGATTGATGTGGAGTAATGACATGGAGGATGGACATGGAGGAGTGACCTGGAGAAGTGACGGGGTTGATCAGGAAGGAGGGTTGATATGGTGGAGTGACATCGTGGAAGGACATGTGTGAGTGAATTGGATTAGTGACAAGGAGGAGCAACACGGAGGAGCGACATGGAGGAGTGACATGGAGTAGTGACATGGAAGATGGACATGGAGGAGTGACATGGAAGACATATAGAGGTGACATGGAGGAGTGTATTGGAGGAGTGACATAAAGGAGTGACATGGAGGAATGACATGGATGAGTGACATGGAGGAGTGTATTGTTGGAGTGACATAAAGGAGTGACATGGAGGAATGACATGGATGAGTGACATGGAGGATTAACAAGAAGTAGTGACATGGAGGAGTGACATGAGGAGTGAGTTTGTCTAGCGACATGGAGGAGTGAAATAAAGTAGTTACATGGAGGAGTTACGTGGAGGAGTGACTTGGAGGAGCAACATGGAGGAGCGACATGGAGGAGTGACATGGAGTAGTGACATGGAGTAGCTATATGTAGGAGTTACATGGAGGAGTGACATGGAGGAGTAACATGGAGGAAGGAGTTGGTGGAACGACATGGAGGAGTCCCATAGAGTAGCGACATGGAGGAGTGACATGGAGGAGCAACACGGAGGAGTGACATGGAGGATGGACAAAGAGGTTTGAGTTGGTGTATTGACATGGAGGAGTGACATGGAGAAGCGACATGGAGAAGTGACATGGAAGAGTGAGTTGGTGTAGCGACATGGAGGATGGACAAAGTGGTTTGAGTTGGTGTATTGACATGGAGGAGTCACATGGAGTAGCGACATGGAGGAGTAACATGGATGAGTGAGTTGGTGTAGCGATATGGAGGACTGACATGGAATAGCGACATGGAGGAGTGACATGGAGGAGTGACATAGAGAATTGATGTGGAGGACCAACACGGAGGAGTGACATGGAGGAGTGACATGGAGTAGTGACATGGATGAGTGACATAGAGGAATGACATGGAGGAGTGACATAGAGGAGTGACATGGATGAGTGACATGGAGGAGTGACATGGAGGAGTGACAAGGAGGGTTGAGTTTGTGTTGTGACATGGAGAAGTGACAGGTCGGATCACCAAGGAAGATTGATAGGGTGGAGATACATGGCGGAGGGACATGGATGAGTGACATGGAGGAGTGACATGGAGGAGTGACATGGAGGATGGACATGGAGGAGTGACATGGAAGACATATAGAGGTGACATGGAGGAATGACAAGAAGTAGTGACATGGAGGAGTGACATTGAGGAGTGTGTTGGTGTAGCGACACGGAGGAGTGACATTGAGTTGCGACATAGAGTAGTAACATGAGGAGTGAGTTTGTGTAGCAACATGAAGGAGTGACATGGAGGAGTAACTTGGAGGAGTGACATAAAGTATTGACATGGAGGAGTGACATGGAAGAGTAACATGGAGGAAGGAGTTGGTGGAGCGACATGGAGGAGTCCCATAGAGTAGCGACATGGAGGAGTGACATGGAGGAGCAACACGGAGGAGTGACATGGAGGATGGACAAAGAGGTTTGAGTTGGTGTATTGACATGGAGGAGTGACATGGAGAAGCGACATGGAGAAGTGACATGGAAGAGTGAGTTGGTGTAGCGACAAGGAGGATGGACAAAGAGGTTTGAGTTGGTGTATTGACATGGAGGAGTCACATGGAGTAGCGACATGGAGGAGTAACATGGAAGAGTGAGTTGGTGTAGCGACATGGAGGACTGACATGGAATAGCGACATGGAAGAGTGACATGGAGGAGTGACATAGAGAATTGATGTGGAGGAGCAATACGGAGGAGCGACATGGAGGAGTGACATGGAGTAGTGACATGGATGAGTGACATGGAAGAGTGACATGGAGGAGTGAATTGGAGGAGTGACATCAAGGAGTGACATAGAGGAATGACATGGATGAGTGACATAGAGGAGTGACAAGGAGGGTTGAGTTTGAGTAGCGACATGGAGGAGTGACATGAAGTAGTGACATGGAGGAGTGACATTGAGGAGTGAGTTGGTGTAGTTACATGGATGAGTGACTTTGAGTAGCGACCTGGAGGAGTGACCTGGAGGAGTGGCATGGAGGAGTGACATGGAGTAGCTACATGTAGGAGTTACATGGAGGAGTGACTTGGAGGAGCAACATGGAGGAGCGACATGGAGGAGTGACATGGAGTAGTGACGTGGAGTAGCTACATGTAGGAGTTACATGGAGGAGTGACATAGAGGATTGACGTGGAGGAGCAACACGGAGGAGCGACATGGAGGAGTGACATGGAGTAGTGACATGGAGGAGGGACATGGAGGAGAGACATGGAAGAGTGACATGGAAAAGTGACAGGTCAGATCACCAAGGAAGATTGATAGGGTGTAGTGACATGGCGGAGGGACATGGATGAGTAACATGGATGAGTGACATGAAGGAGTGACATGGAGGAGTGAATTGGAAGAGTGACATAAAGGAGTGAAAAGGAGGAATGACATGGATGAGTGACAAGGAGGAGTGACAAGGAGGGTTGAGTTTGTGTTGTGACATGGAGGAGTGACATGTAGTAGTGACATGGAGGAGTGACATTGAGGAGTGAGTTGGTATAGTGACATGGAGGAGTGACTTTGAGTAGCGACATGGAGGAGTGACCTGTAGGAGTGACATAGAGGAGTGACATGGAGGAGGGACATGAACGAGTGTAAAGGAGAATTGAGTTTGTGTAGCGACATGGAGGAGTGACATGAAGTAGTGACATGGAGGAGTGACATTGAGGAGTGAGTTGGTATAGTGACATGGAGGAGTGACTTTGAGTAGCGACATGGAGGAGTGACCTGTAGGAGTGACATGGAGGAGTGACATGGAAGAGGGACATGAAAGAGTGTAAAGGAGAATTGAGTTTGTGTAGCGACATGGAGGAGTGACATGAAGTACTGACATGGAGGAGTGACATAGAGGAGTGACGTGGAGGAGTGACATGGAGGAGGGACATGGAGGAGTGACATGGAAGACATATAGAAGTGACATGGATGAGTGACATGGAGGAGTGACAAGAAGGATTGAGTTGGTGTAGTGACATGGAGGAGTGACTTTGAGTAGTAACATGGAGGAGTGACACGGAGGAGTGAGTTGTTAGAGCGACATGGAGGAGTGATATGGAGGAGTGACATAGAGGATTGATGTGGAGTAGTGACATTGAGGACAGACATGGAGGAGTGACTTGGAGAAGTGACTTGGTTGATCAGGAAGGAGGGTTGTTATAGTGGAGTGACATCGTGGAGGGACATGGGTGAGTGACTTGGAGGAGTGACAAGGAGGAGCAACACGGAGGAGTGACATGGAGGAGTGACATGGAGGATGGACATGGAGGAGTGACATGGAAGACATATAGAGGTGACATGGAGGAGTGACAAAAAGTAGTGACATGGAGGAGTGACATTGAGGAGTGAGTTGGTGTAGCGACATGGAGGAGTGACATTGAGTAGCGACATACAGTAGTAACATGAGGAGTGAGTTTGTGTAGCAACATGAAGGAGTGACATGGAGGAGTAACTTGGAGGAGTGACATAAAGGATTGACATGGAGGAGTGACATGGAGGAGTAACATGGAGGAAGGAGTTGGTGGAGCGACATGGAGGAGTCCCATAGAGTAGCGACATGGAGGAGTGACATAGAGGAGCAACACGGAGGAGTGACATGGAGGATGGACAAAGAGGTTTGAGTTGGTGTATTGACATGGAGGAGTGACATGGAGAAGCGACATGGAGAAGTGACATGGAGGAGTGAGTTGGTGTAGCGACATGGAGGATGGACAAAGAGGTTTGAGTTGGTGTATTGACATGGAGGAGTCACATGGAGTAGCGACATGGAGGAGTAACATGGAAGAGTGAGTTGGTGTAGCGACATGGAGGACTGACATGGAATAGCGACATGGATGAGTGACATGGAGGAGTGACATGGAGGAGTGAATTGGAGGAGTGACATAAAGGAGTGACATGGAGGAATGACATGGATGAGTGACATAGAGGAGTGACAAGGAGGGTTGAGTTTGTGTAGCGACATGGAGGAGTGACATGAAGTAGTGACATGGAGGAGTGATATTGAGGAGTGAGTTGGTGTAGTTACATGGATGAGTGACTTTGAGTAGCGACCTGGAGGAGTGACCTGGAGGAGTGGCATGGAGGAGTGACATGGAGTAGCTACATGTAGGAGTTACATGGAGGAGTGACTTGGAGGAGCAACATGGAGGAGCGACATGGAGGAATGACATGGAGTAGTGACGTGGAGTAGCTACATGTAGGAGTTACATGGAGGAGTGACATAGAGGATTGACGTGGAGGAGCAACACGGAGGAGCGACATGGAGGAGTGACATGGAGTAGTGACATGGCGGTGGGACATGGATGAGTGACTTGGATGAGTGAATTGTAGGAGTGACATGGAGTAACTACATGGAAGAGTTACATGGAGGAGTGACATGGACGAGTGACATAGAGGAATGACATGGAGGAGTGACATAGAGGAGTGACATGGATGAATGACATGGAGGAGTGATATGGAGGAGCAACATGGAGGAGCAACATGGAGGAGTAACTTGGAATAGCGACATGGAGGAGTGACATGGAGGAGTGACATAGAGGATTGAGGTGGAGTAGTGACATGGAGGTTGGACATGGAGGAGTGACTTGGAGAAGTGACAGTGCGGATAACCAAGGAGGGTTGATATGGTGGAGTGTCATCGCGGAGGGACATAGGTGAGTGACTTGGAGGAGTGACATGGAGGAGTGACATGGAGGAGTGACATGAGGAGTGAGTTTGTGTAGCGACATGGAGGAGTGACATGGAGTAGCTACATGGAGGAGTTACATGGAGGAGTGACTTGGAGGAGCAACACGGAGGAGCGACATGGAGGAGTGACATGGAGTAGTGACATGGAATAGCTACATGTAGGAGTTACATGGAGGAATGACTTGGATGAGCAACATGAAGGAGTGACATAGAGGATTGATGTGGAGTAGCAACACGGAGGAGCGACATGGAGGAGTGACATGGAGTAGTGACATGGAGGAAGGACATGGAGGAGTGACTTGGAGAAGTGACAGGGTTGATCAGGAAGTAGGGTTGATAAGGTGGAGTGGCATAGTGGAGGGACATGGGTGAGTGACTTGGAGGAGTGACATGAAGAGCAACACGGAGGAGCAACATGGAGGAGTGACATGGAGTAGTGACATGGAGGATGGACATGGAGGAGTGACATGGAGGAATGACATGGATGAGTGACATGGAGGAGTGAATTTGAGTAGCGACATGGAGGAGTGAACTGGAGGAGTGACATGGAGTAGTGAGTTGTTAGAGCGACATAGAGGAGAGACATGGAGGAGTGACATGGAGGAGTGACATGGAGGAGTGACATAGAGGAGTGACGTGGAGGAGAGACATGGAAGAGTGACATAGAGAAGTGACAGGTCGGATTACCAAGGGAGATTGATAGGGTGGCGTGACATGGCGGAGGGACATGGATGAGTGACATGGAGCAGTGACATGGAGGAGTGAATTGGAGGAGTGACAAGGAGGGTTGAGTTTGTGTAGCGACATGGAGGAGTGACATGAAGTAGCGACATGGAGGAGTGACCTGGAGGAGTGACATGAAGGCGTGAAATGGTGGAGTGACATGGAGGAGTGAGTTGTTAGAGCGACATGGAGTAGAGACATGGAGGAGTGACATAGAGGAGTGACATGGAGGAGTGACATAGAGGAATGACGTGGAGGAGAGACATGGAAGAGTGACATGGAAAAGTGACAGAGCGGATAACCAAGGAAGATTGATATAGTGGAGTGACATTGCGGAGGGACATGGATGAGTGACATGGAGGAGTGACACGGAGGAGAAAAATTGAGGAGCGACATGGAGGAGTGACATGGAAGAGTGAGTAGGTGTAGCGACATGGAGGATGGACATGGAGGAGTGACATGGAAGACATATAGAAGTGACATGGAGGAGTGAATTGGAGGAGTGACATGGATGAGTGACATGGAGGAGTGACAAGGAGGGTTGAGTTTGTGTTGTGACATGGAGAAGTGACAGGTCGGATCACCAAGGAAGATTTATAGGGTGGAGTGACATGGCGGAGGGACATTGATGAGTGACATGGAGAAGTGAATTGGAGGAGTGACATAAAGGAGTGACATGGAGGAATGACATGGATGAGTGACATAGAGGAGTGACAAGGAGGGTTGAGTTTGTGTAGCGACATGGAGGAGTGACATGAAGTAGTGACATGGAGGAGTGACATTGAGGAGTGAGTTGGTGTAGTTACATGGAGGAGTGACTTTGAGTAGCGACCTGGAGGAGTGACATGGAGGAGTGAAGTGGTGGAGTGAAATGGAGGAGTGAGTTGTTAGAGTGACATGGAGGAGAGACATGGAAGTGTGACATGGAGAATTGACAGGGCGGATAACCAAGGAAGATTGATATGGTGGAGTGACATGGCGGAGTGACATTGAGTAGTGACATGGAGGATGGACATGGAGGAGTGACATGGAAGACATATAGAGGTGACATGGAGGAGTGAATTGGAGGAGTGACATAAAGGAGTGATGTGGAGGAGTGACATTGAGGAGTGATTTGGTGTAGCGAGATGGAGGAGTTACATGGAGTAGCGAAATAGAGTAGTAACATGAGGATTGAGTTTGTGTAACGACATGGAGGAGTGACATGGAGGAGTGACATGGAGGAGTGACATAGAGTAGCGACATGGAGGAGATACATGGAGGAGTGACATGAAGGAGTGACATGGAGGAGTGACATGGAGGACTGACATGGAGGTGTGACTTGGAGAAGTGACAGGGTTGATCAGGAAGGGGGGTTGATATGGTGGAGTGACATCGTGGAGAGACATGGGTGAGTGACTTGGAGGAGTGACAAGGAGGAGCAACACGGAGGAGCGACATGGAGGAGTGACATGGAGTAGTGACATGGAGGATGGACATGGAGGAGTGACATGGAAGACTTATAGAGGTGACAAGGAGGAGTGTATTGGAGGAGTGACATAAAGGAGTGACATGGAGAAGTGACATGAGGAGTGAGTTTGTGTAGCGACATGGAGGAGTGACATGGAGTAGCTACATGGAGGAGTTACATGGAGGAGTGACATGGACGAGTGACATAGAGGAGTGACAAGGAGGAGTGACATAGAGGAGTGACATGGATGAGTGACATGGGGGAGTGACATGGAGGAGCAACATGGAGGAGCGACAGGGTTGATCAGGAAGGGGGGGTTGATATGGTGGAGTGACATCGTGGAGAGACATGGGTGAGTGACTTGGAGGAGTGACAAGGAGGAGCAACACGGAGGAGCGACATGGAGGAGTGACATGGAGTAGTGACATGGAGGATGGACATGGAGGAGTGACCTGTAGGAGTGACATGGAGGAGTGACATGGAGGAGGGACATAAAAGAGTGTAAAGGAGTATTGAGTTTGTGTGGCGACATGGAGGAGTGACATGAAGTACTGACATTGAAGAGTGACATGGAGGAGTGAGTTGTTATAGCGACATGGAGGAGAGAAATGGAGGAGTGACATGGAGGAGTGACATGGAGGAGCAACACGGAGGAGCGACATGGAGGAGTGACATGGAGTAGCAACATGGAGGAGTTACATGGAGGAGTGACTTGGAGGAGCAACACGGAGGAGCGACATGGAGGAGTGACATGGAGTAGTGACATGGAGTAGCTACATGTAGGAGTTACATGGAGGAGTGACTTGGAGGAGCAACATGGACGAGTGACATAGAGGTGACATGGAGGAGTGACATGGAGAAGTGACAGGGCGGATAACCAAGGAGGGTTGATATGGTGGAGTGACATCGCGGTGGGACATGAGTGAGTGACTTGGAGGAGTTACATGGAGGAGCAACACGGAGGAGCAACATGGAGGAGTGACATAGAGTAGTGACATGGAGGATGGACATGGAGGAGTGACATGGAAGACATATAGAGGTGACATGGAGGAGTGAATTGGAGGAGTGACATAAACGAGTGACATGGAGGAATGACATAAATGAGTGACATGGAGGAGTTACAAGCAGAGTTGAGTTGGTGTAGCGACATGGAGGAGTGACATGGAGTAGTGACATGGAGGATTGACATGAGGAATGAGTTGGTGTAGCGACATGGAGGAGTGACATGGAGGTGTGACATGGAGGAGTAACTTGGAGGAGTGACATAAAGTATTGACATGGAGTTGTGACATGGAGGAGTAACATGGAGGAAGGAGTTGGTGGAGCGACATGGAGGAGTAACATGGAATAGAGACATGGAGGAGTGACATAGAGGGTTGATGTGTAGTAGTGACATGGAGGATAGACATGGAGGAGTGACTTGGAGAAGTGACAGGGTTGATCAGGAAGGAGGGTTGATATGGTGGAGTGACATAATGGAGGGACATGGGTGATTGACTTGGAGGAGTGACAAGGAGGAGCAACACGGAGGAGCGACATGGAGGAGTGACTTGGAGGAGTGACAAGGAGGAGCAATACGGAGGAGCAACATGGAGGAGTGACATGGAAGAGTGACATGGAGTACTGACATGGAGAATGGACATGGAGGAGTGACATGGAGAACATATAGAGGTGACATGGAGGAGTGAATTGGAGGAGTGACATAAAGTAGTAACATGGAGGAGTTACATTGAGGAGTGAGTTGGTGTAGCGACATAGAGGAGTGAAATGGAGTAGCGACATAGAATAGTAACATGAGGAGTGAGTTTGCGTATCAAGATGGAGGAGTGACATGGAGGATTGACATGGAGGAGTGACATAGAGGACTGATGTGGATTAGTGACATGAAAGAGTGTAAAGGAGGATTGAGTTACATTGAGGAGTGAGTTGGTGTAGCGACATGGAGGAGTGAAATGGAGTAGCGACATAGATTAGTAACATGAGGAGTGAGTTTGCGTAGCAACATGGAGGAGTGACATGGAGGGGTGACATGGAGGAGTGACATATAGTAGTGACATGGAGGAGATAAATGGAGGAGTGACATGGAGGAATGAAATGGTAGAGTGACATGGAGGAGTGACATGGAGGAATGACATGGATGAGTAACATGGAGGAGTTACTTTGAGTAGCGACATGGAGGAGTGACTTTGAGTAGCGACATGGAGGAGTGACATGGAGGAGTGACATGGAGGAGTCACATTGAGGAGTGAGTTGGTGTAGTGACATGAAGGAGTGACTTTAAGTAGCGACATGGAGGAATGACCTGGAGGAGTGACATGGAGGAGTGAAATGGTAGAGTGACATGGAGGAGTGACATGAAGTAGTGACATGGAGGAGAGAAATGGAGGATTGATATGGAGTAGTGAAATGGTGCAGTGATATGTAGGAGTGAGTTGTTAGAGCGACATGGAGGAGAGAAATGGAGAAGTGACATGGAGGAGTGACATGAGTAATGAGTTGGTGTAGCGACATGGAGGAGTAACATGGAGGTGTGACATGGAAGACATATAGAAGTGACATGGATGAGACACATGGAGGAGTGACAAGAAGGATTGAGTTGGTGTAGTGACATGGCGGAGGGACATAGATGAGTTACATGGAGGAGTGACATGGAAGAGCAACATGGAGGAGCGACGTGGAGGAGTGAGTTGGTGGAGCGACATGGAGGAGTCACATGGAGTAGCGACATGGAGGAGTGACATGAAGTGGTGACATGGAGTAGTGACATTGAGGAGTGAGTTGGTGTAGTGACATGGAGGAGTGACTTTGAGTAGCGACATGGAGGAGTGACCTGGAGGATTGACATGGAGGAGTGCAATGGTGGAGTGACATGGAGGAGTGAGTTGTTATAGCGACATGGAGGACAAACATGGAGGAGTGACATGGAGGAGTGAAATGGAGGAGTGACATAGAGGAGTGACGTGGAGGAGAGACATGGAGAAGTGACATGGAGGACTGACACGGAGGAGTGACATAGAGGATTGACGTGGAGGAGAGACATGGAGAAGTGACATGGAGGACTGACATGTAGGAGTGACATAGAGGAGTGACGTGGAGGAGAGACATGGAAGAGTGACATGGAGATGTGACAGGGCGGATAACCAAGGAGGGTTGATATGGTGGAGTGAAATCGCGGAGGGACATGGATGAGTGACTTGGAGGAGTGAAATGGAGGAGGGACATGGAGGAGTGACATGAGGAGTGAGTTTGTATAGCGACATGGAGGAGTGACATGGATTAGCTACATGGAGGAGTTACATGGAGGAGTGACATGGACGAGTGTCATAGAGGAGTTACCTGGAGGAGTGACATAGAGGAGTGACTTGGATGAGTGACATGGAGAAGTGACATGGTGGAGCAACATGGAGGAGCAACATGGAGGAGTAACTTGGAATTGCGACATGGGGGAGTGATATGGAGGAGTGACATAGAGGATTGATGTGGATTAGTGACATGGAGGACTGACATGGAGGAGTGAATTGGAGGAGTGACATAAAGGAGTGACATGGAGGAATGACATGGATGAGTGACATGGAGGAGTGACAAGGAGGGTTGAGTTTGTGTAGCGACATGGAGGAGTGACATGAAGTAGTGACATGGAGGAGTGACATTGAGGAGTGAGTTGGTGTAGTTACATGGAGGAGTGACTTTGAGTAGCGACATGGAGGAGTGACATGGAGGAGTGAAATGTTGGAGTGACATGGAGGAGTGAGTTGTTAGAGCGACATGGAGGAGGGACATGTAGGAATGACATGTAAGACATATAGAAGTGACATAGATGAGTTATATGGAGGAGTGACATGGAAGAGCAACATGGAGGAGCGACGTGGAGGAGTGAGTTGGTGGAGCGACATGGAGGAGTCACATGGAGTAGCGACATGGAGGAGTGACATGAAGTGGTGACATGGAGTAGTGACATTGAGGAGTGAGTTGGTGTAGCGACATGGAGGAGTGACCTGGAGGAGTGACATGGAGGAGTGCAATGGTGGAGTGACATGGAGGAGTGAGTTGTTACAGCGACATGGAGGACAAACATGGAGTAGTGACATGGAGGAGTGACATGAAGTGGTGACATGGAGTAGTGACATTGAGGAGTGAGTTGGTGTAGCGACATGGAGGAGTGACCTGGAGGAGTGACATGGAGGAGTGAAAAGGAGGAGTGACATAGAGGAGTGACGTGGAGGAGAGACATGGAGAAGTGACATTGAGGACTGACATGGAGGAGTGACATAGAGGAGTGACATGGATGAGTGACATGGAGGAGTGACATGGAGGAGCAACATGGAGGTGCAACATGGAGGAGTAACTTGGAATAGCGACATGGAGGAGTGACATAGAGGATTGAGGTGGAGTAGTGACATGGAGGTTGGACATGGAGGAGTGACTTGGAGAAGTGACAGGGCGGATAACCAAGGAGGTTTGATATGGTGGAGTGACATCGCGGAGGGACATAGGTGAGTGACTTGGAGGAGTGACATGGAGGAGTGACATGAGGAGTGAGTTTGTGTAGCGACATGGAGGAGTGACAAGGAGTAGCTACATGGAGGAGTTACATGGAGGAGTGACTTGGAGGAGTGACATAAACGAGTGACATGGAGGAATGAAATTGTTGAGTGACATGGAGGAGTAACTTTGGGTAGCGACATTGAGGAGTGACCTGGAGGAGTGACATGGAGGAGTGAAATGGTGGAGTGACATGGAGGAGTGAGTTGTTAGAGCGACATGGAGGAGAGACATGGAGAAGTTACATGGCGGAGTGACATAAACGAGTGACATGGAGGAGTGACCTGGAGGAGTGACATGGAGGAGTGACCTGGAGGAGTGACATGGAGGAGTGAGTTGTTATAGCGACATGGAGGAGAGAAATGGAGGAGTGATATGGAGGAGTGAAATGGTGGAGTGACATGGAGGAGTGACATGGAGGAGTGAGTTGTTAGAGCGACATAGAGGAGAGACATGGAGGAGTGACATGTAGGAGTGACATGGAGGAGTGACATAGAGGAGTTACATGGAGGAGTGACATAGAGGATTGATGTGGAGGAGAAACAAGGAGGAGCAACACGGAGGAGTGACATGGAGTAGTGACTTGGAGGATGGAGATGGAGCAGTGACATGAAAAACATATAGAGGTGACATGGAGGAGTGAATTGGAGGAGTGACATAAACGAGTGACATGGAGGAATGACATGGATGATTGACATGGAGGAGTGACTTTGAGTAGCGACATGGAGGAGTGACCTGGATAAGTGACATGGAGGAGTGAAATGGTGGAGTGACATTGAGGAGCGACATGGAGGATTGATGTGGAGGAGCAACAAGGAGTAGCGACATGGAGGAGTGACATGGAGGAATGACATGGAAGAGTGACATGGAGGAGTGACATGGAGGAATGACATGGATGAGTAACATGGAGGAGTTACTTTGAGTAGCGACATGGAGGAGTGACTTTGAGTAGCGACATGGAGGAGTGACATGGAGGAGTGACATGGAGGAGTGAAATGGTGGAGTGACATGGAGGAGCGACATGGAGGATTGATGTGGAGGAGCAACAAGGAGTAGAGACATGGAGGAGTGACATGGAGTAGTGACATGGAGGAGGGAGATGGAGGAGTGACTTGGAGGAGTGACATGGAGGAATGACATGGAAGAGTGACATGGAGGAGTGACATGGAGGAATGACATGGATGAGTAACATGGAGGAGTGACTTTGAGTAGCGACATGGAGGAGTGACTTTGAGTAGCGAAATGGAGGAGTGAAATGGTGGAGTGACATGGAGGAGTGATATGGAGGAGTGACTTTGAGTAGCGACATGGTGGAGTGACCTGTAGGAGTGACATGGAGGAGTGAGTTGTTATAGCGACATGGAGGAGAGAAATGGAGGAGTGACATGAAGGAGTGACATTGAGGAGTAAGTTGGTGTAGCGACATGGAGGAGTGATCTGGAGGAGTGACATGGAGGAGTTAAATGGTGGAGTGACATGGAGGAGTGACATGGAGGAGTGACAGAGGAATTTCGTGGAGGAGAGACATGGAGGAGTGACATGGAGAAGTGACAGGGGGATCACCAAGGAATATTGATATGGTGGAGTGACATGGCGGAGGGACATGGATGAGTGACTTGGAGGAGTGACATGGAGGTGTGACCTGGAGGAGTGACATGGAGGAGTGAGTTGTTAGAGCGATATAGAGGAGAGACATGGAGGAGTGACATGTAGGAGTGACATGGAGGAGTAACATAGAGGAATTTCGTGGAGGAGAGACATGGACGAGTGACAAGGTTGATCAGGAAGGAAGATTGATATGGTGGATTGACATGGCGGAGGGACATGGATGAGTGACTTGGAGGAGTGACATGGAGGAGTGAGTTGTTAGAGCGATATAGAGGAATGAAATGGTGGAGTGACATGGAGGAGTGACATGGAGGAGTGAGTTGTTAGAGCGATATAGAGGAGAGACATAGAGGATTGATGTGGAGGAGCAACACGGAGGAGCGACATGGAGGAGTGACATGGAGTAGTGACATGGAGGAGGGACATGGAGGAGTGACTTGGAGAAGTGACAGGGTTGATCAGGAAGGAGGGTTGATATGGTGGAGTGACATCGTGTAGGGACATGGGTGAGTGACTTGGAGGAGTGACAAGGAGGAGCAACACGGAGGAGCGACATGGAGGAGTGACATGAAGTAGTGACATGGAAGAGTGACATGAGGAATGAGTTGGTGTAGCGACATGGAGGAGTGACTTTGAGTACCGACATGGAGGAGTGACCTGGAGGTGTGACATGGAGGAGTGACATGGAGGAGTGACATAGAGGAGTGACCTGGAGGTGTGACATGGAGGAGTGAAATGGTGGAGTGGCATGGAGGAGTAACTTGGAGGAGTGACATAAAGGATTGACATGGAGGAGTGACATGGAGGAGTAACATGGAGGAAGGAGTTGGTGGAGTGACATGGAGGAGTAACATGGAATAGCGACATGGAGGAGTGACATGGAGGAGTGACATGTAGGAGTGACATAGAAGATTGATGTGTAGTTATTGACATGGAGGATGGACATGAAGGAGTTACTTGGAGAAGTGACAGAGTTGATCAGGAAGGATGGTTGATATGTTGGAGTGACAACGTGGAGGGACATGGGTGAGTGACTTGGAGGAGTGACAAGGAGGAGCAACACGGAGGAGCGACATGGAGGAGTGACTTGGAGGAGTGACAAGGATGAGCAACACGGAGGAGCGACATGGAGGAGTGACATGGAGGAGCGACATTGAGTAGTGACATGGAGGATGGACATGGAGGAGTGACATAGAGTAGCGACATGGAGGAGATACATGGAGGAGTGAAATGGAGGAATGACATTGAGGAGTGAGTTGGTGGAGCAACATGGAGGAGTCACATGGAGGAGTGACATAGAGGATTGATGTGGAGTAGTGACATGGAGGACAGACATGGAGGAGTGACTTGGAGAAGTGACAGGGTTGATCAGGAAGGAGGGTTGATATGGTGGAGTGACATCGTGGAGGGACATGGGTGAGTGACATGGAGGAGTGACATGGAGGATGGACATGGAGGAGTGACATGGAAGACATATAGAGGTGACATGGAGGAGTGAATTGGAGGAGGAACATGGAGGAGTGAGTTGGTGGAGCAACATGGAGGAGTCACATGGAGTAGCGACATTTAGGAGTAACTTGGAGGAGTGACATAAAGGAGTGACATGGAGGAATGACATTGAGGATTGACATGGAGGAGCGATATGGAGGAGTGACATGAAAGATTGTATAGGAGGATTGAGTTTGTGTAGCGACATGGAGGAGTGACATGAAGTAGTGACATGGAGGAGGGACCCTGAGGAGTGAGTTGGTGTAGTAACATGGAGGAGTGACTTTGAGTAGCGACATGGAGGAGTGACCTGGAGGAGTGACATGGAGGAGTGAAATGGTGGAGTGACATGGAGGAGTGAGTTGTTAGAGCAACAGGAAGGAGAGACATGGAGGAGTGACATGGAGAAGTGACAGGGGGATCACAAGGAATATTGATATGGTGGAGTGACATGGCGGAGGGACATGGATGAGTGACTTGGAGGAGTGACATGAAGGAGTGACCTGGAGGAGTGACATGGAGGAGTGAAATGGTGGAGTGACATGGAGGAGTGACATGGAGGAGTGAGTTGTTAGAGCGATATAGAGGAGAGACATGGAGGACTGACATGTAGGAGTGACATGGAGGAGTAACATAGAGGAATTTCGTGGAGGAGAGACATGGAGGAGTGACAAGGTTGATCAGGAAGGAAGATTGATATGGTGGAGTGACATGGCGGAGGGACATGGATGAGTGACTTGGAGGAGTGACATGGAGGAGTGAGTTGTTAGAGCGATATAGAGGTGTGAAATGGTGGAGTGACATGGAGGAGTGACATGGAGGAGTGAGTTGTTAGAGCGATATAGAGGAGAGACATAGAGGATTGATGTGGAGGAGCAACACGGAGGAGCGACATGGAGGAGTGACATGGAGTAGTGACATGGAGGAGGGACATGGAGGAGTGACTTGGAGAAGTGAAAGGGTTGATCAGGAAGGAGGGTTGATATGGTGGAGTGACATCGTGTAGGGACATGGGTGAGTGACTTGGAGGAGTGACAAGGAGGAGCAACGCGGAGGAGCGACATGGAAGAGTGACATGAAGTAGTGACATGGAGGAGTGACATGAGGAATGAGTTGGTGTAGCGACATGGAGGAGTGACTTTGAGTACCGACATGGAGGAGTGACCTGGAGGTGTGACATGGAGGAGTGACATGGAGGAGTGACATAGAGGAGTGACCTGGAGGTGTGACATGGAGGAGTGAAATGGTGGAGTGGCATGGAGGAGTAACTTGGAGGAGTGACATAAAGGATTGACATGGAGGAGTGACATGGAGGAGTAACATGGAGGAAGGAGTTGGTGGAGTGACATGGAGGAGTAACATGGAATAGCGACATGGAGGAGTGACATGGAGGAGTGACATGTAGGAGTGACATAGAAGATTGATATGTAGTTATTGACATGGAGGATGGACATGAAGGAGTTACTTGGAGAAGTGACAGAGTTGATCAGGAAGGATGGTTGATATGTTGGAGGGACAACGTGGAGGGACATGGGTGAGTGACTTGGAGGAGTGACAAGGAGGAGCAACACGGAGGAGCGACATGGAGGAGTGACTTGGAGGAGTGACAAGGATGAGCAACACGGAGGAGCGACATGGAGGAGTGACATGGAGGAGGGACATGGAGGAGTGACATGGAGTAGTGACATGGAGGATGGACATGGAGGAGTGACATGGGAGACATATAGAGGTGACATGGAGGAGTGAATTGGAGGAGAGACATAAAGGAGTGACATGGAGGAATGACATGGATGAGTGACATGGAGGAGTGACAAGCAGTAGTGACATGGAGGAGTTACATTGAGGAGTGAGTTGGTGTAGCGACATGGAGGAGTGACATGGAGTAGCGACAAAGAGTAGTAACATGAGGAGTGCGTTTGTGTAGTGACATGGAGGAGTGACATGAAGGAATGACATGGATGAGTGACATGGAGAAGGGACATGGAGGAGCGATATGGAGGAGTGACATGAAAGAGTGTAAAGGAGGATTGAGTTTGTGTAGCTACATGGAGGAGCGACATGGAGGAGTGACATGGAGGAATGACATAGAGTAGCGACATGGAGGAGATACATGGAGGAGTGAAATGGCGGAATGACATTGAGGAGTGAGTTGGTATAGCGACATGGAGGAGTGACATGGAGGAGTGACATAGAGGATTGATGTGGAGTAGTGACATGGAGGACAGACATGGAGGAGTGACTTGGAGAAGTGACAGGGTTGATCAGGAAGGAGGGTTGATATGGTGGAGTGACATCGTGGAGGGACATGGGTGAGTGACATGGAGGAGTGACATGGAGGATGGACATGGAGGAGTGACATGGAAGACATATAGAGGTGACATGGTGGAGTGAATTGGAGGAGGAACATGGAGGAGTGAGTTGGTGGAGCAACATGGAGGAGTCACATGGAGTAGCGACATTCAGGAGTAACTTGGAGGAGTGACATAAAGGAGTGACATGGAGGAATGACATTGAGGATTGACATGGAGGAGCGATATGGAGGAGTGTCATGAAAGATTGTATAGGAGGATTGAGTTTGTGTAGCGACATGGAGGAGTGACATGAAGTAGTGACATGGAGGAGGGACCCTGAGGAGTGAGTTGGTGTAGTAACATGGAGGAGTGACTTTGAGTAGCGTCATGGAGGAGTGACCTGGAGGACTGACATGGAGGAGTGAAATGGTGGAGTGACATGGAGGAGTGAGTTGTTAGAGCAACATGGAGGAGAGACATGGAGGAGTGACATGGAAGACATATAGAGGTGACTTAGAGGAGTGAATTGGAAGAGCAACATGGAGGAGCAACATGGAGGAGTGAGATGGTGGAGCAACATGGAGAAGTCACATGGAGTAGTGACATCTAGGAGTGACTTGGAGGAGTGACATAAAGGAGTGACATGGAGGAGTGACATGGAGGATTGACATGGAGGAGTAATATGGAGGAGTGACATGAAAGAGTGTATAGTATGATTGAGTTTGTGTAGCGACATAGAGGAGTGACATGGAGTAGTGACATGGAGGAGGGACATGGAGGAGTGACTTGGAGAAGTGACAGGGTTGATCAGGAAAGAGAGTTGATATGGTGGAGTGACATCGTGGAGGGACATGGGTGAGTGACTTGGAGAAGTGACATGGAGGAGCAACACAGAGGAGTGACATGGAGTAGTGACATGGAGGATGGACAAGGAGGAGTGACATGGAAGACATATAGAGGTGACTTGGAGGAGTGAATTGGAGGAGCAACATGGATGAGTGAGTTGGTGTAGCAACATGGAGAAGTCACATGGAGTAGCGACATTTAGGAGTAACTTGGAAGAGTGACATAAAGGAGTGACTTGGAGGAGTGACATGGAGGATTGACATGGAGGAGTAATATGGAGGAGTGACATGAAAGAGTGTATAGTATGATTGAGTTTGTGTAGCGACATAGAGGAGTGACATGGAGTAGTAACATGGAGGAGGAACATGGAGGAGTGACTTGGAGAAGTGACAGGGTTGATCAGGAAAGAGAGTTGATATGGTGGAGTGACATCGTGGAGGGACATGGGTGAGTGACTTGGAGAAATGACATGGAGGATGGACATGGAGGAGTGACATGGAAGACATATAAAGGTGACATGGTGAGTGAATTGGAGGAGTGACATAAAGGGGTGACATGGAGGATTGACATGGATGAGTGACATGGAGGAGTGACAAGGAGGGTTGAGTTTTTGTTGTGACATGGAGAAGTGACAGGTCGGATCACCAAGGAGGATTGATAGGGTGGAGTGACATGGCGGAGGGACATTGATGAGTGACATGGAGAAGTGATTTGGAGGAGTGACATAAAGGAGTGACATGGAGGAATGACATGGATGAGTGACATAGAGGAGTGACAAGGAGGGTTGAGTTTGTGTAGCGACATGGAGGAGTGACATGAAGTAGTGACATGGAGGAGTGACATTGAGGAGTGAGTTGGTGTAGTTACATGGAGGAGTGACTTTGAGTAGCGACCTGGAGGAGTGACCTGGAGGAGTGACATGGAGGAGTGAAGTGGTGGAGTGAAATGGAGGAGTGAGTTGTTAGAGCGACATGGAGGAGAGACATGGAGGATTGACATGGAGGAGCGACATGGAGGAGTGACATGGAAGACATATGGAAGTGAAATTAAGGAGTGGCTTGGAGGAGTGACATAAAGGAGTGACATGGAGGAATGACATGGATGAGTGACATGGAGGAGTTACAAGGAAGATTGAGTAGGTGTAGCGACATGGAGGAGTGACATGGAGTAGTGACATGGAGGATGGACATGGAGGAGTGACATGGAAGACATATAAAGGTGACATGGAGGAGTGAATTGGAGGAGTGACATAAAGGAGTGACGTGGAGGAGTGACATTGAGGAGTGAGTTGGTGTAGCGAGATGGAGGAGTTACATGGAGTAGCGAAATAGAGTAGTAACATGAGGAGTGACATGGAGGAGTGGCATGGAGGAGGGACATGGAGGAGCGATATGGAGAAGTGACATGAAAGAGTGTAAAGGAGGTTTGAGTTTGTGTAGCGACATGGAGGAGTGACATGAAGTAGTGACATTGAGGAGTGACATTGAGGAATGAGTTGGTGTAGTGACATGGAGGAGTGACTTTGAGTAGCGACATGGAGGAGTGACATGGAGGAGTGACATTGAGGAGTGAGTTGGTGTAGTAACATGGAGGAGTGACTTTAAGTAGCGACATGGAGGAGTGACCTGGAGGAGTGTCATGGAGGAGTGAAATGGTGGAGTGACATGGAGGAGTGACATGGAGGAGTGAGTTGTTAGAGCGACATAGAGGAGAGACATGGAGGAGTGACATGTAGGAGTGACATGGAGGAGTGACATAGAGGAGTGACTTGGAGTAGTGACATGGAGTAGCTACATGTAGGAGTTACATGGAGGACTGACATAGAGGATTGATGTGGAGGAGCAACACGGAGCGGAGCGACATGGAGGAGTGACATGAAGTAGTGACATTGTGGAGGGACACGGGTGAGTGACTTGGAGAAGTGACATGGAGGAGCAACACGGAGGAGCGACATGGAGGAGTGACATGGAGTAGTGACATGGAGGATAGACATGGAGGAGTCACATGGAGTAGCGACATTTAGGAGTAACTTGGAGGAGTGACATAAAGGAGTGACAAGGAGGAGTGACATGGATGATTGACATGGAGGAGTGATATGGAGGAGTGACATGAAAGAGTGTATAGTATGATTGAGTTTGTGTAGCGACATGGAGGAGTGACATGAAGTAGTGACATGGAGGAGTAACCCTGTGGAGTGAGTTGGTGTAGTAACATGGAGGAGTGACTTTGATTAGTGACATGGAGGAGTGACCTGGAGGAGTGACTTGGAATAGTGACATGGAGGAGTGACATGGAGGAGTGACATGGAGGAATGACATGGATGAGTGACATGGAGGAGTTACAAGGAGGGTTGAGTTGGTGTAGCGACATGGAGGAGTGACATAGAGTAGCGACATGGAGGAGTGACATGAGGAATGAGTTGGTGTAGCGACAAGGAGGAGTGACATGGAGGTTTGACATGGAGGAGTGACATAGAGGAGTGATGTGGAGGAGTGACATGTAGGAGTGACATAGAGGAGTGACATGGAGGAGTGACATTTAGGAGTGACATGGAGGATCGACATGGAGGAGTGACATAGAGGAGCCACATGGAGGAGTGACATGTAGGAGTGACTTGTAGGAGTCACAGAGAAGATCGACAGGGAGGAGTGACATGGAGGAGTGACAAGGAAGAGTGAAATGGAGGAGTGACATGGTGTATTGACATGGAGGAGTGACATGGAGTAGCGACATGGAGGAGTGACAAGAGGAATGAGTTGGTGTAGCGACAAGGAGGAGTGACATGGAGGTTTGACATGGAGGAGTGACATAGAGGAGTGATGTGGAGGAGTGACATGTAGGAGTGACATAGAGGAGTAACATGGAGGAGTGACATTTAGGAGTGACATGGAGGATCGACATGGAGGAGTGACATAGAGGAGTCACATGGAGGAGTGACATGTAGGAGTGACTTGTAGGAGTCACAGAGAAGATCGACATGGAGGAGTGACATGGAGGAGTGACAAGGAAGAGTGAAATGGAGGAGTGACATGGTGGAGCTTCATGGAGTAGTGATATGTAGAAGTGATTTGTAGGAGACACAGAGAAGATCGACATGGAGGAGTGACAAGGAGTAGCGATATGGAAGACGGACATGGAGGAGTGAATTTAATGATCGTCATGGAGGAGTGACATGGATAAGCAACACGGTGGCTCAACATATAGGAGATATATTGAGGAGTGACATTGAAGGGCGACATGGAGGCTGAACATGGAGTAGCGACATGGAGGAGTGATATGAGAAGTTACAAAAAGGAGTGACGTGGTGGAGTGAAATTGAGTGACATGGAAGAGTGAGTTGGTGGAGCGACATGGAGGAGTGACATGGAGTAGCGACATGGAGGAGTGACATGAGGAGTTACATAGAGGAGTGACGTGGTGGAGTGAAATGGAGTGACATGGAAGAGTGAGTTGGTGTAGCGACAAGGACGAGTGACATGATGGATCTACATGGAGGAGCGAAATGGAGGAGTTACATGGAGGAGCGACATGGAAGAGCAACATGGAGGAGCTACAGGAAGGAGCGACATTGCGGAGCGACATGGAGGACTGACAACAGTGAGGTACATTCTGGAGGGACATGGTGGAGCGACATTCTGGAGTGACATTCTGGAGTGACATGGAGAATCGACATTGTGTAGTTACATAGAGGAGCAACATGGAATATCGACATGGAGGATCGACCTGGAGGAGTGACATGGAGGAGCGACATGGAGGAGCGACATGAAGGATCGACATGGAGGATCGACATAGAGGAGTGACATGGAAGTAGTTACATGGAGGAGTGACAAGGAGGAGCGACATGGAAAAGCGACATGGAGGATTGGCATGTGCCGACATGGAAAACCTACATTGAGGAGCGACATTGGAAGACATGGAGGAGTGAAATGGAGGAGCAACATAGATGATCGACATGGAGGATCAACATGGAGCAACGACATGGTGAATCATCACTGAGTAGTGACATGGAGGATTGACAAGGAGGAGCGACATGGAGGAGCAACATGAAGGATCTACATGGAGGAGCGAAATGGAGGAGTGACATGGAGGAGTGACATGGATGATCGACATGGAGGAGTGACATGGAGGAGTGACATGAAGGAGTGACATGGAGTAGCGACACGGAGGAGTGACATGAGTAGTGAGTTGGCGTAGCGACATGGAGGAGTGACATAGAGGAGTGAGTTGGTGTAGCGACATGGAGGAGTGACAATGAAGACATAGAAGTGAAATGGTTGAGTGATATGGAGAAGTGACAGGGTGGATCAGCAAGGAGGGTTGATATAGTGGAGTGACATAGTGGAGGGACATGGGTGAGTGACTTGGAGGAGTGACATGGAGGAGCAACACAGAGGAGCAACATGGATGAGTGACATGGAGTAGTGCCATGGAGGATGGACATGGAGGAGTGACATGGAGGAGTGACATAGAGGAATGACATATATGAGTGACATGAAGGAGTGACCTGGAGGTGCAACATGGAGGAGTGAAATGGTGGAGTGACATGGAAGAGTGAGTTGTTAGAGCGACATGGAGGAGAGACATGGATGAGTGAATTGGAGGAGTGACATAAAGGAGTGACATGAGGAATAACATGGATGAGTGACATGGAGGAGTGACAAGGAGGGTTGAGTTTGTGTAGCGACATGGAGGAGTGACCCGGAGGAGTGACATGGAGTAGAGACATGGAGGAGTGACATGGAGGAGTGACATAGAGGAGTGACGTGGAGGAGAGACATGGAAGAGTGACATGGAGAAGTGACAGGTCGGATCACCAAGGAAGATTGATAGGGTGGAGTGACATGGCGGAGGGACATGGATGAGTGACATGGAGGAGGAACATGGAGGAGTGACGTGGAGGAGTGACGTGGAGGAGGAACATGGAGGAGTGACGTGGAGGAGTGAGTTGGTGGAGCAACATGGAGGAGTCACATGGAGTAGCGACAAGGAGGAGTGGCGTGAAGTAGTGACATGGAGGAGTGACATTGAGGAGTGAGTTGGTGTAGTGACATAGAGGAGTGACTTTGAGTAGCGACATGGAGGAGTGACCTGGATGAGTGACATGGAGGAGTGAAATGGAGGAGTGACATTGAGGAGTAACATGGAGAAAGAGTTGGTGGAGCGACATGGAGGAGTCACATGGATTAGCGACATGGAGGAGTTACATTGGAGGAGTGACATAGAGTATTGATATGGAGTAGTGACATGGAGGATGACATGGAGGAGTGACTTGGAGAAGTGACAGGATTGATCAGTTGATATGGTGGAGTGACATCGTGAAGGGACATGGGTGAGTGACTTGGAGGAGTGACAAGGAGGAGCAACACGGAGGAGCGACATGGAGGAGTGACATGGAGTAGTGACATGGAGGATGGACATGGACGAGTGACATGGAAGACTAGTAGAGGTGACATGGAGGAGCAACACGGAGGAGCGACATCGCGGAGGGACATGGGTGATTAACTTGGAGGAGTGACATGGAGGAGTGAAATGGAGGAATGACATTGAGGAGTGAGTTGGTGTAGTGACATGGAGGAGTGACATGGAGGAGTGACATGGAGAAGTGACATGGAGGAATTACAGAGAGGAGTGACTTGGATGAGTGACATGGAGGAGTGACATGGAGGAGTGACTTGGAGGAGCAACACGGAGGAGGGACATGGAGGAGTGACATGGAGTAATGACATGGAGGAGTGACATAGAGGAGTAACACTTCTATATGTCTTCAATGTCACTCCTCCATGTAACTCCTCCATGTCTTTATTCCATATCACTCCTCCATGTCCTTACACCAACTCACTCCTCCATGTCACTCCTCCATGTCACTACTCCATATCACTCCTCAATATCACATCTATATGTCTGCCATGTAAGTCCTCCATGTCGCTCCTCCACGTCTTTCATCTGTGTCCCTCCTCCGTGTCACTCCTCCACGTGATTGAGTTTGTGTAGCGACATAGAGGAGTGACATGGAGGAGTGACATGGAGGACTGACATGGAGGAGTGACATGGAGGAGTAACATGGAGTAGCGACATGGGGGAGTGACATAGAGGAGTGATGTGGAAGAGTGAGTTGGTGTAGCGACATGGAGGAGTGACATAGAGGTTTGACATGGAAGAGTGACATGGAGAAGCGACATGGAGGAGTGACATGGAGGAGTGAGTTAGTGTAGCGACATGGAGGAGTGACATGGAGTAGCGACATGGTGGAGTGACTTGGAGGACTGACATGGAGGAGTGACATGGAGGAGTGAAATAGAGGAGTGACATGGAGAAAAGACATGGATGAATGACATGGAGGAGTGACAAGGAGGATTGAGTTGGTGTAGCGACATGGAGGAGTGACATGTAAGAGTGACATGAGGAGTGAGTTGGTTTAGCGACATGGAGGAGTGACATGGATGTGTGACATGGAGAACTGACATAGAGAAGTGACGTGGAGGAGTGAAATGGATGAGTTACATGGAGGAATGAATTGTGGGGCGACTCGGAGGAGAAACATGGAGGAGTGACATGGAAAACATGTAGAAGTGACACGGAGGAGTGATATGGAGGAGTGAAAATGTGGAGCTACACGGATGAGAGACATGACATTGAATACTTGGAGAAGTTACATGGAGGAGCGACATGGAAGATTGATATGGAGGAGTGACATGGACTAGCGACATGGAGGAGTGACATGGAAGACATATAAGTGACATGGAGGATTGACATGGAGAAGTAACATGGCGGATCAGCAATGAGGATTGATATGGTGGAGTGACATGGAGGAGTGACAAGGAAGATTGAGTTGGTGTAGCGACATGGAGGAGTGACATGGAGTAACGACATAGAGGAGTGACGAGGAGTGAGTTAGTGTAGCGACATGGAGGAGTGAAATGGATTAGCGACATGGAGGAGGGACCTAGAGGAGTGACATGGAAGACATATAGAAGTGACATGGATGAGTGACATGGAGGAGTGACATGAAGGATTGATATGGAGGAGTGATGTGGAGGAGTGACATGGAGGAGGAACATGGAGGAATGACAAAAAGGATTGAGTTGGTGTAGTGACATGGCGTAGGGAAATAGATGAGTTACTTGGAGGAGTGACATGGAAGAGCAACATGGAGGAGCGACGTGGAGGAGTGAGTTGGTGGAGCGACATGAAAGAGTCACATGGAGTAGCGACATGGAGGAGTGACATGAAGTAGTGACATGGAGGAGTGACATTGAGGTGTGAGTTGGTGTAGTGACATGGAGGAGTGACTTTGAGTAGCGACATGAAGGAGTGACCTGGTGGAGTGACATGGAGGAGTAAATTGGAGGAAGGAGTTTGTGGAGCGACATGGAGGAGTCACATGGAATAGCAACATGGAGGAGTGACATGGAGGAGTGACATGGAGGAGTGACATGGAGAAGCGACATGGAGGAGTGACATGGAGGAGTGATTTAGTGTAGCAACATGGAGGAGTGACGTGGAGTAGCGACATGGTGGAGTGACTTGGAGGACTGACATGGAGGAGTGACATGGAGGAGTGACATAGAGGATTGACATGGAGGACTAACATTGAAGACATATAGAGGTGACATGGAGAAAAGACATGGATGACTGACATGGAGGAGTGACAAGGAGGATTGAGTTGGTGTAGCGACATGGAGGAGTGACATGTAAGAGTGACATGAGGAGTGAGTTGGTTTAGCGACATGGAGGAGTGACATGGATGTGTGACATGGAGGACTTACATAGAGGAGTGACGTGGAGGAGTGAAATGGAGGAGTTACATGGAGGAATGAATTGTGGAGTGACATGGAGGAGTAACATGGAGGAGTGACATGGAAAACATGTAGAAGTGACACGGAGGAGTGATATGGAGGAGTGAAAATGTGGAGCTACACGGATGAGAGACATGACATTGAATACTTGGCGAAGTTACATGGAGGAGCGACATGGAAGATTGATATGGAGGAGTGACATGGAGTAGCGACATGGAGGAGTGACATGGAGGAGTGAGTTTGTGTAGTGACATGGAGGAGTGACATGGAAGACATATAAGTGACATGGAGGATTGACATGAAGGAGTGACATGGAGAAGTGAAATAGAGGAGTGACTTGGAGAAGTGACAGGATTGATCAGGAAGGAAGGTTGATATGGTGGAGTTACATCGTGGAGGGACATGGGTGAGTGACTTGGAGGAGTGACAAGGAGGAGCAACACAGAGGAGCGACAAGGAAGAGAGACATGGAGTAGTGACATGGAGGATGGACATGGAGGAGTGACATGGAGGAGTGACATGAAAGACATATAGAGGTGACATGGAGGAGTGAATTGGAGGAGTGACATAAAGGATTGACATGGAGGAATGACATGGAAGAGTGACAAGGAGGAATGACATGGAGTAGCGATATGGAGGAGTGACATGGAGGAGTGAGTTGGTGTAGCGACATGGATGAGTGACTTTGAGTAGCGACATGGAGGAGAGACCTGGAGGAGTGACATGGAGGAGTGAAATGGTGGAGTGACATGGAGGAGTGAGTTGTTAGAGCGACATGGAGGATAGACATGGAGGAGTGACATGGAGGAGTGACATAGAGGAGTGACGTGGAGGAGAGACATGGAAGAGTGACATGGAGAAGTGACATGTCGGATCAACAAGGAAGATTGATAGGGTGGAGTGACATGACGGAGGGACATGGAGGAGTGAAAGGAGGAGTAACATGGAGGAGCAACATGGTTTAGTGACATGGAGGAGGGACATGGAGGAGTGACTTGGAGGAGGGACATGGATGAGTGACTTGGAGGAGTGAAATGGAGGAGTGACGTGGAGGAGAGACATGGGAGAGTGACATGGAGAAGTGACATGTCGGATCAACAAGGAAGATTGATAGGGTGGAGTGACATGACGGAGGGACATGGAGGAGTGAAAGGAGGAGTAACATGGAGGAGCAACATGGTTTAGTGACATGGAGGAGGGACATGGAGGAGTGACTTGGAGGAGGGACATGGATGAGTGACTTGGAGGAGTGAAATGGAGGAGTGACATGGAGGAGTGACATGATGAGGGACATGGAGGAGTGACTTGGAGGAATGACATGGAGGAGTGACATGGAGGAGTGACATGAGAAGTGAGTTTGTGTGGCGACATGGAGGAGTGACATGGAGTAGCTACATGGAGGAGTTACATGGAGGAGTGACTTGGAGAAGCAACACGGAGGAGTGACATGGAGTAGTGATATGGAGGAGGGACATGGAGGAGTGACTTGGAGAAGTGACAGGGTTGATCAAGAAGTAGGGTTCATATGTCGGAGTGACATCGTGGAGGGACATGGGTGAGTGAAATGGAGGAGCAACACGGAGGAGCAACTTGGAGGAGTGACAAGGAGTAGTGACATGGAGGATGGACATGGAGGAGTGACATGGAAGTTATATAGAGGTGACATGGAGGAGTGAATTGGAGGAGTGACATAAACGAGTGACATGGAGGAATGACATGGATGAGTGACATGGGTAAGTGACTTTGAGTAGCGACATGGAGGAGTGAGTTGTTAGAGCGACATGGAGGAGAGACATGGAGGAGTGACATGGAGGAGTGACATGGAAGAGTGACATAGAGGAGTGACGTGGAGGAGAGACATGGAAGAGTGACATGGAGAAGTGACAGGGCGGATAACCAAGGAGGGTTGATATGGTGGACTGACATCGCGGAGGGACATGGGTGAGTGACTTGTAGGAATGACATGGAGGAGTGACATGGAGGAGTGACATGAGGAGTGAGTTTGTGTAGCGACATGGAGGAGTGACATGGAGTAGCTACATGGAGGAGTTACATGGAGGACTGACTTGGAGGAGCAACACGGGGGAGCGACATGGAGGAGTGACATGGAGTAGTGACATGGAGTAGCTACATGTAGGATTTACATGGAGGAGTGACTTGCAGGAGCAACATGGAGGAGTGACATAGATGATTGATGTGGAGGAGCAACAACACGGAGGAGCGACATGGAGGAGTGACATGGAGTAGTGACATGGAGGAGGGACGTGGAGTAGTGACTTGGAGAAGTGACAGGGTTGATCAGGAAGTAGGGTTGATATGGTGGAGTGACATAGTGGAGGGACATGGGTCAGTGACTTGGAGGAGTGACATGGAGGAGCAACATGGAGGAGCAACATGGAGGAGTGACATGGAGGAATGACATGGATGAGTGACATGGAGGAGTAACTTTGAGTAGCGACATGGAGGAGTGACCTGGAGGAGTGACCTGGAGGAGTGACATGAAGGAATGACATGGAGGAGTGACATGGAGGAGGGACATGGAGGAGCGATATGGAGGGGTGAAATGAAAGAGTGTAAAGGAGGATTGAGTTTGTGTAGTGACATGGAGGAGTGACTTGAAGTAGCGACATGGAGGAGTGACCTGGAGGAGTGACATGGAGGAGTGAAATGGTGGAGTGACATGGAGGAGTTACATAGAGGATTGATGTGGAGGAGCAACACGGAGGAGCGACATGGAGGAGTGACTTTGAGTAGCGACATAGAGGAGTGACCTGGAGGAGTGACATGGAAGACATATAGAGGTGACATGGAGGAATGAATTGGAGGAGTGACATAAAGTAGTGACATTAAGGAATGACATGGATGAGTGACATGGAGGAGTGACAAGAAGTAATGACATGGAGGAGTGACATTGAGGAGTTAGTGGTGTAGCGGCATGGAGGAGTGACATGGAGTAGCGACATAGAGTAGTAACATAAGGAGTGAGTTTGTGTAGCGACATGGAGGAGTGACATGGAGGAGTGACTTAGAGTAGCGACATGGAGGAGATATATGGAGGATTGACATGAAGGAATGATATGGAGGAGTGACATGGAGGAGGGACATGGAGGAGTGATATGGGGGAGTGAAATGAAAGAGTGTAAAGGAGGATTGAGTTTGTGTAGCGACATGGAGGAGTGACTTTAAGTAGCGACATGGAGGAGTGACCTCGAGGAGTGACATGAAGGAGTTACATAGAGGATTGATGTGGAGGAGCAACACGGAGGAGCGACATGGAAGATTGACATAAAGGATTGACATGGAGGTTTAACATGGAGGAAGGAGTTGGTGGAGCAACATAGAGTAGTCACATGGAATAGCGACATGGAGGAGTGACTTTGAGTAGCGACATAGAGGAGTGACATGGAGGAGTGACATGGAGGATGGACATGGAGGAGGGGCATGGAGGAGAGACATGGAAGAGTGACATGGAAAAGTGACAGGTCGGATCACCAAGGAAGATTAATAGGGTGGAGTGACATGGCGGAGGGACATGGATGAGTGACATGGAGGAGTGACATGAAGTAGTGAATTGGAGGAGTGACATAAACGAGTGACATGGAGGAATGACATGGATGAGTGACATAAAGGAGTTATAAGGAAGGTTGAGTTGGTGGAGCGACATGGAGGAGTCACATGGATTAGGGACATGGAGGAGTAACATGAAAGAGTGAGTTGGTGTAGCGACATGGAGGACTGACATGGAATAGCGACATGGAGGAGTGACCTGGATGAGTGACTTGGAGTAGTGAAATGGTGGAGTGACATGGAGGAGTGAGTTGTTAGAGTGACCTGGAGGAGTGACTTGGAGGAGTGAAATGGTGGAGTGACATGGAGGAGTGAGTTGTTAGAGTGACATGGAGGAGAAATATGGAGGAGAAACATGGAGGAGTTACATTGAGGAGTAACTTGGAGGAGTGACATAAAGGATTGACATGGAGGAGTGACATGGAGGTTTAACATGGAGGATGGAGTTGGTGGAGCAACATGGAGGAGTCACATGGAATAGCGACATGGAGGAGTGACATGGAGGAGTGACATGGAGTAGCGACATGGAGGAGATATATGGTGAAGTGACATGAAAGAGTGTAAAGGAGGTTTGAGTTTGTGTAATAACATGGAGGAGTGACATGAAGTAGTGACATTGAGGAGTGACATTGAGGAGTGAGTTGGTGTAGTGCCATGGACGAATGACTTGGAGGAGCAACGTGGAGGAGTGACATAGAGGATTGATGTGGAGGAGCAACACGGAGGAGCGACATGGAGGAGTGACATGGAGTAGTGACATGGAGGAGAGACATGGAGTAGTGACTTGGAGAAGTGACAGGGTTGATCAGGAAGTAGGGTTGACATGGAGGAATGACATGGATGAGTGACATGGAGGAGTAACTTTGAGTAGCGACATGGAGGAGTGACCTGGAGGAGTGACCTGGAGGAGTGACATGGAGGAGTGAGTTGTTATAGCGACATGGAGGAGAGAAATGGAGGAGTGACATGAAGGAGTGACATTGAGGAGTGAGTTGGTGTAGTAACATGGAGGATTGGCTTTGAGTAGCGACATGGAGGAGTGACCTGGAGGAGATACATGGAGGAGTGACATGAAGGAATGACATGGAGGAGTGACATGGAGGAGGGACATGGAGGAGCGATATGGAGGGTTGAAATGAAAGAGTGTAAAGGAGGATTGAGTATGTGTAGTGACATGGAGGAGTGACTTCAAGTAGCGACATGGAGGAGTGACCTGGAGGAGTGACATGGAGGAGTGAAATGGTGGAGTGACATGGATGAGTTACATAGAGGATTGATGTGGAGGAGCAACACGGAGGAGCGACATGGAAGAGTGACTTTGAGTAGCGACATAGAGGAGTGACCTGGAGGAGTGACATGGAAGACATATAGAGGTGACATTGAGGAATGAATTGGAGGAGTGACATAAAGTAGTGACATTGAGGAATGACATGGATGAGGGACATGGAGGAGTGACAAGAAGGATTGAGTTGGTGTAGTGACATGGTGGAGGGACATAGATGAGTTACAAGGAGGATTGACATGGAAGAGCAACATGGAGTAGCGATGTGGAGGAGTCACATGGAGTAGCGACATGGAGGAGTGACATGAAATAGTGACATGGAGGAGTGAGTTGTTATAGCGACATGGAGAAGATAAATCAAGGAGTGACATGGAGAAGCTACATGGAGGAGTTACATTCAGGAGTGACTTGGAGGAGCAACACGGAGGAGCGACATGGAGGAGTGACATGACATGAGGAGTGAGTTTGTGTAGCGACATGGATGAGTGACATGGAATAGCTACATGGAGGAGTTACATGGAGGAGTGGCATGGAGGAGTGACCTAGAGGAGTGACATGGAGGAGTGACATGGAGGGGTGACATGGAGTAGTGACATAGAGTAGCGACATGGAGGAGATACATGGAGGAGTGACATGGAGGAATGACATGGAGGAGTGACATGGAGGAGGGACATGGAGGAGCAATATGGAGGAGTGACATGAAAGAGTGTAAAGGAGGATTGAGTTTGTGTAGCGACTTGGAGGAGTGACATGAAGTGGTGACATTGAGGAGTGACATTGAGGAGTGACCTGGAGAAGTGACATGGAGGAGTGAAATGGTGGAGTGACATGGAGGAGTGAATTGTTATAGCGACATGGAGGAGCGAAATGGAGGAGTGATATGGAGGAGTGAGCTGTTAGAGCGACATGGAGGAGAGACATGGAGAAGTGACCTGGAGGAGTGAAATGGAGGAGTGACATGGAGGAGTGAAATGGTGGAGTGACATGGAGGAGTGAGTTGTTATAGCGACATGGAGGAGATAAATCAAGGAGTGACATGGAGGAGTTACATGGAGGAGTGACTTAGAGGAGTGACATGTAGGAGTGACCTGGAGGAGTGACATGGAGGAGTGAAATGGTGGAGTGACATGGAGGAGTGACATGGAGTAGCGACATAGAGTAGCAACATGAGGAGTTAGTTTGTGTAGCGAAATGGAGGGTTGACATGGAGGAGTGATATGGAGGAGTGACATAGAGTAGCGACATGGAGGATATACATGGAGGAGTGACATGAAGGAATGACATGGAGGAGTGACATGGAGGAGGGACATGGAGGAGCGAAATGGAGGAGTGACATGAAAGAGTGTAAAGGAGGATTGAGTTTGTGTAGCAACATGGAGGAGTGACATGAAGTAGTGACATTGAGGTGTGACAGTGAGGAGTGAGTTGGTGTAGTGACATGGAGGAGTGACTTTGAGTAGAGACATGGAGGAGTGACCTGGAGGAGTGACATGGAGGAGTGAAATAGTGGAGTGACATGGAGGAGTGAGTTGTTATAGCGACATGGAGGAGAGAAATGAAGGAGTGACATGGAGGAGTGACATTGAGGAGTGAGTTGGTGTAGTAACATGGAGGAGTGACTTCTAGTAGCGACATGGAGGAGTGACCTGGAGGAGTGACATGTAGGAGTGAAATGGTGCAGTGACATGGAGGAGTGACATGGAGGAGTGTGTTGTTAGAGCGACATAGAGGAGAGACATGGAGGAGTGACATGTAGGAGTGACATGGAGGAGTGAAATGGTGGAGTGACATGGAGGAGTGAGTTGTTAGAGCGACATGGAGGAGAGACATGGAGGAGTGACATGGAGGAGTCACATAAAGGATTGATGTAGAGTAGTGACATGGAGAATGGACATGGAGGAGTGACTTGGAGAAGTGACAGGGTTGATCAGGAAGGAGGGTTGATATGGTGGAGTGACATCGTGGAAGGACATGGGTGAGTGACTTGGAGGAGTGACAAAGAGGAGCAACACGGAGGAGCGACATGGAAGAGTGACATGGGGTAGTTACATGGAGGATGGACATGGAGGAGTGACATGGAAGACATATAGAGGTGACATGGAGGAGTGTATTGGAGGAGGGACATAAAGGAGTGACACGGAGGAATGACATGGATGAGTGACATGGAGGAGTTACAAGAAGTAGTGACATGGAGGAGAGACATGTAGGAGTTACATGGAGAAGTGACATAGAGGATTGATGTGGAGGAGCAACACGGAGGAGCGACATGGAGGAGTGACATGAAGTAGTGACATCGTGGAGGGACATGGGTGAGTGACTTGGAGAAGTGACATGGAGGAGCAACACGGAGGAGCGACATGGAGGAGTGACATGGAGTAGTGACATGGAGGATGGACATGGAGGAGTGACATGGAAGACATATAGAGGTGACTTGGAGGACTGAATTGGAGGAGCAACATGGAGGAGCAACATGGAGGACTGAATTGGTGGAGCAACATGGAGGAGTCACATGGAGTAGCGACGTTTAGGAGTAACTTGGAGGAGTGACATAAAGGAGTGAAATGGTGGAGTGACATGGAGGAGTGAGTTGTTAGAGAAACATGGAGGAGAGACATGTAGGAGTGACATGGAGGATTGACATGGAGGAGCGATATGGAGGAGTGACATGAAAGAGTGTATAGCATGATTGACTTTGTGTAGCGACATGGAGGAGTGACATGGAGGTGTGACATGGAGGAGTGACATAGAGGAGTGATGTGGAGGAGTGACATGTAGGAAGAACATGGAGGAGTGACATGGAAGACATATAGAAGTGACATGGGTGAGTGACATGGAGGAGTGACAATAAGGATTGAGTTGGTGTAGTGACATGGCGGAGGGACATAGATGAGTTAGATGGAGGAGTTACATGGAAGAGCAACATGGAGGAGAAACGTGGAGGAGTGAGTTGGTGGAGCGACTTGGAGGAGTCACATGGAGTAGCGACATGGAGGAGTGACATGAAGTAGTGACATGGAGGAGTGACATTGAGGAGTGAGTTGGTGTAGTGACATGGAGGAGTGACCTGAAGGAGTAACATGGAGGAGTGAAATGGTGGAGTGACATGGAGGAGTGAGTTGTTAGAGTGACATGGAGTAGAGACATGGAGGAGTGACATGGAGGAGAGACATGGAAGAGTGACAAGGAGTAATGACATTAAGTAGCGATATGGAGGAGTGACATGGAGGAGTGAGCTGGTGTTGCGACATGGAGGAGTGAGTTGGTGGAATGAAATAAAAGAGGGATATGGAGGAGTGACGAGGAGGAGCAACACAGAGGAGTGAAATGGAGGAGTGACATGGAGTAGTGACATGGAGGAGGGACATGGAGGAGTGACTTGGAGATGTGACAGGGTTGATCTGGAAGGAGGGTTGATATGGTGGAGTGACATGGCGGAGGGACATGGATGAGTGACTTGGAGGAGTGATATGGAGGAGTGACATGGAGGAGTGACATGAGGAGTGAGTTTGTGTAGCGACATGGAGGAGTGACATGGAGTAGCGACATGGAGGAGTGACATGAGGAAAGAGTTGGTGTAGCGACATGGAGGAGTGACATGGAGGTGTGACATGGAGGAGTGACATAGAGGAGTGATTTGGATGAATGACATGGAGGAGGATCATGGCGGAGTGACATGGAAGACTTATAGAAGTTACATTGATGAGTGACATAGAGGAGTGACAAGAATGATTGAGTTGGTGTAGTGACATGGCGGAGGGACATAGATGAGTTACATGGAGGTTTGACATGGAAGAGCAACATGGAGGAGCGACGTGGAGGAGTGAGTTGGTGGAGCAACATGGGGAGTCACATGAAGTAGCGACATTTAGGAGTAACTTGGAGGAGTGACATAAAGGAGTGACATGGAGAGGTGACATGGAGGAGTGACATAGAGGAGTGACGTGGAGGAGAGACATGGAATAGTGACATGGAGAAGTGACAGGGCGGATCACCAAGGAGGGTTGATATGGTGGAGTGACATCGCGGAGGGACATGGGTGAGTGACTTGGAGGAGTGACATGGAGGAGTGACATGAGGAGTGAGTTTGTGTAGCGACATGGAGGAGTGACATGGAGTAGCTACATGGAGGAGTTACATGGAGGAGTGACTTGGAGGACTGACATGGAATAGCGACATGGGGGAGTGACATGGAAGACATATAGAGATGACATGGAGGAGTAAATTGGAGGAGTGACATAAACGAGTGACATGGAGGAATGACATGGATGAAAGACATGGAGGAGTTACAAGGAGGGTTGAGTTGGTGTAGCGACATGGAGGAGTGACATGGAGTAGCGACATGGAGGAGTGACATGAGGAATGAGTTGGTGTAGCAACATGGAGGAGTGACATGGAGGAGTGACATGGAGTAGTGACATGGAGGAGTGACATGAGGAGTGAGCTTGTGTAGCAACATGGAGGAGTGACATGGAGTAGCTACATGGAGAAGTGACTTGGATGAGCAACAGGGAGGAGCGACATGGAGGAGTAACATGGAGTAGTGAAATGGTGGAGTGACATCGAGGAGAGACATGGAGGAGTGACATAGAGGATTGATGTGGAGGAGCAACACGGAGGAGCGACATGGAGGAGTGATATGGAGTAGTGACATGGAGGAGGGACATGGAGGAGTGACTTGGAGAAGTGACAGGGTTGATCAGGAAGTAGGGTTGATATAGTGGAGTGACATAGTGGAGGGACATGGGTGAGTGACTTGGAGGAGTGACATGGAGGAGCAACACGGAGGAGCGACATGGAGGAGTGACATGAAGTAGTGACATGGAGGATGGACATGGACGAGTGACATGGAAGACTAGTAGAGGTGACATGGAGGAGCAACACGGAGGAGCGACATCGCGGAGGGACATGGGTGATTGACTTGGAGGAGTGACATGGAGGAGTGACAAGAAGGAATGATATTAAGTAGCGATATGGAGGAGTGACCTGGAGGAGTGACATGGAGGAGTGAAATGGAGGAATGACATTGAGGAGTGAGTTGGTGTAGTGACATGGAGGAGTGACATGGAGGAGTGACATGGAGAAGTGACATGGAGGAATTACAGAGAGGAGTGACTTGGATGAGTGACATGGAGGAGTGACATGGAGGAGTGACTTGGAGGAGCAACACGGAGGAGGGACATGGAGGAGTGACATGGAGTAATGACATGGAGGTGTGACATAGAGGAGTGAAGTGGAGGAGCAACACGGAGGAGCGACATGGAGGAGTGACATGGAGGAACAACATGGAGGAGTGACATGGAGTAGTGACATGGAGGAGTGATATGGAGGAGTGACATTGAGGAGTGAGTTGGTGTAGTGACATGGAGGAGTGACTTTGAGTAGCGACATGGAGGAGTGACCTGGTGGAGTGACATGGAGGAGTGAAATGGAGGAGTGACATGGAGGAGTAACATGGAGAAAGAGTTGGTGGAGCGACATGGAGGAGTCACATGGATTAGCGACATGGAGGAGTGACATGGAATAGTGACATGGAGGATGGACATGGACGAGTGACATGGAAGACTAGTAGAGGTGACATGGAGGAGCAACACGGAGGAGCGACAGCGCGGAGGGACATGGGTGATTGACTTGGAGGAGTGACATGGAGGAGTGACAAGAAGGAATGATATTAAGTAGCGATATGGAGGAGTGACCAGGAGGAGTGACATGGAGGAGTGAAATGGAGGAATGACATTGAGGAGTGAGTTGGTGTAGTGACATGGAGGAGTGACATGGAGGAGTGACATGGAGAAGTGACATGGAGGAATTACAGAGAGGAGTGACTTGGATGAGTGACATGGAGGAGTGACATGGAGGAGTGACTTGGAGAAGCAACACGGAGGAGGGACATGGAGGAGTGACATGGAGTAATGACATGGAGGAGTGACATAGAGGAGTGAAGTGGAGGAGCAACACGGAGGAGCGACATGGAGGAGTGACATGGAGTAGTGACATGGAGGAGTGACATGGAGGAGCAACATGGAGGAGTGACATGGAGTAGTGACATGGAGGAGTGATATGGAGGAGTGACATGAAAGAGTATAAAGGAGGATTGAGTTTTTGTAGCAACATGGAGGAGTGACATGAAGTAGTGACATTGAGGAGTGACATGGAGTAGCTACATGGAGGAGTGACTTGGAGGAGCAAAACGGAGGAGCAACATGGAGGAGGGACATGGAGGAGTAACATTGAGGAGTGAGTTGGTGTAGTGACATGGAGGAGTGACTTTGAGTAGCGACATGGAGGAATGACCTGGAGGAGTGACATGGAGGAGTGAAAAGGTGGAGTGACATGGAGGAGTGAGTTCTTATAGCGACATGGAGGAGAGAAATGAAGGAGTGACATGGATGAGTGACATTGAGGAGAGAGTTGGTGTAGTAACATGGAGGAGTGACTTTGAGTAGCGACATGGAGGAGTGACCTGGAGGAGTGACTTGGAGGAGTGAAATGGTGGAGTGACATGGAGGAGTGTGTTGTTAGAGCGACATAGAGGAGAGACATGGAGGAGTGACATGTAGGAGTGACATGGAGGAGTGACATAGAGGAGTGACATAAAGGATTGATGTGGAGTAATGACATGGAGGATGGACATGGAGGAGTGACCTGGAGAAGTGACAGGGTTGATCAGGAAGGAGGGTTGATATGGTGGAGTGACATCGTGGAAGGACATGTGTGAGTGAATTGGAGTAGTGACAAGGAGGAGCAACACGGAGGAGCGACATGGAGGAGTGACATGGAGTAGTGACATGGAAGATGGACATGGAGGAGTGACATGGAAGACATATAGAGGTGACATGGAGGAGTGTATTGGAGGAGTGACATAAAGGAGTGACATGGAGGAATGACATGGATGAGTGACATGGAGGAGTGTATTGTTGGAGTGACATAAAGGAGTGACATGGAGGAATGACATGGATGAGTGACATGGAGGAGTTACAAGAAGTAGTGACATGGAGGAGTGACATGAGGAGTGAGTTTGTCTAGCGACATGGAGGAGTGACATAAAGTAGTTACATGGAGGAGTTACGTGGAGGAGTGACTTGGAGGAGCAACACGGAGGAGCGACATGGAGGAGTGACATGGAGTAGTGACATGGAGTAGCTATATGTAGGAGTTACATGGAGGAGTGACATGGAGGAGTAACATGGAGGAAGGAGTTGGTGGAACGACATGGAGGAGTCCCATAGAGTAGCGACATGGAGGAGTGACATGGAGGAGCAACACGGAGGAGTGACATGGAGGATGGACAAAGAGGTTTGAGTTGGTGTATTGACATGGAGGAGTGACATGGAGAAGCGACATGGAGAAGTGACATGGAAGAGTGAGTTGGTGTAGCGACATGGAGGATGGACAAAGAGGTTTGAGTTGGTGTATTGACATGGAGGAGTCACATGGAGTAGCAACATGGAGGAGTAACATGGAAGAGTGAGTTGGTGTAGCGATATGGAGGACTGACATGGAATAGCGACATGGAGGAGTGACATGGAGGAGTGACATAGAGAATTGATGTGGAGGACCAACACGGAGGAGTGACATGGAGGAGTGACATGGAGTAGTGACATGGATGAGTGACATAGAGGAATGACATGGAGGAGTGACATAGAGGAGTGACATGGATGAGTGACATGGAGGAGTGACATGGAGGAGTGACAAGGAGGGTTGAGTTTGTGTTGTGACATGGAGAAGTGACAGGTCGGATCACCAAGGAAGATTGATAGGGTGGAGTGACATGGCGGAGGGACATGGATGAGTGACATGGAGGAGTGACATGGAGGAGTGACATGGAGGATGGACATGGAGGAGTGACATGGAAGACATATAGAGGTGACATGGAGGAATGACAAGAAGTAGTGACATGGAGGAGTGACATTGAGGAGTGAGTTGGTGTAGCGACTTGGAGGAGTGACATTGAGTTGCGACATAGAGTAGTAACATGAGGAGTGACATGGAGGAGTAACTTGGAGGAGTGACATAAAGGATTGACATGGAGGAGTGACATGGAAGAGTAACATGGAGGAAGGAGTTGGTGGAGCGACATGGAGGAGTCCCATAGAGTAGCGACATGGAGGAGTGACATGGAGGAGCAACACGGAGGAGTGACATGGAGGATGGACAAAGAGGTTTGAGTTGGTGTATTGACATGGAGGAGTGACATGGAGAAGCGACATGGAGAAGTGACATGGAAGAGTGAGTTGGTGTAGCGACAAGGAGGATGGACAAAGAGGTTTGAGTTGGTGTATTGACATGGAGGAGTCACATGGAGTAGCGACATGGAGGAGTAACATGGAAGAGTGAGTTGGTGTAGCGACATGGAGGACTGACATGGAATAGCGACATGGAAGAGTGACATGGAGGAGTGACATAGAGAATTGATGTGGAGGAGCAATACGGAGGAGCGACATGGAGGAGTGACATGGAGTAGTGACATGGATGAGTGACATGGAGGAGTGACATGGAGGAGTGAATTGGAGGAGTGACATAAAGGAGTGACATAGAGGAATGACATGGATGAGTGACATAGAGGAGTGACAAGGAGGGTTGAGTTTGAGTAGCGACATGGAGGAGTGACATGAAGTAGTGACATGGAGGAGTAACATTGAGGAGTGAGTTGGTGTAGTTACATGGATGAGTGACTTTGAGTAGCGACCTGGAGGAGTGACCTGGAGGAGTGGCATGGAGGAGTGACATGGAGTAGCTACATGTAGGAGTTACATGGAGGAGTGACTTGGAGGAGCAACATGGAGGAGCGACATGGAGGAGTGACATGGAGTAGTGACGTGGAGTAGCTACATGTAGGAGTTACATGGAGGAGTGACATAGAGGATTGACGTGGAGGAGCAACACGGAGGAGCGACATGGAGGAGTGACATGGAGTAGTGACATGGAGGAGGGACATGGAGGAGAGACATGGAAGAGTGACATGGAAAAGTGACAGGTCAGATTACCAAGGAAGATTGATAGGGTGTAGTGACATGGCGGAGGGACATGGATGAGTAACATGGATGAGTGACATGAAGGAGTGACATGGAGGAGTGAATTGGAAGAGTGACATAAAGGAGTGAAAAGGAGGAATGACATGGATGAGTGACAAGGAGGAGTAACAAGGAGGGTTGAGTTTGTGTTGTGACATGGAGGAGTGACATGTAGTAGTGACATGGAGGAGTGACATTGAGGAGTGAGTTGGTATAGTGACATGGAGGAATTACAGAGAGGAGTGACTTTGATGAGTGACATGGAGGAGTGACATGGAGGAGTGACTTGGAGGAGCAACACGGAGGAGGGACATGGAGGAGTGACATGGAGTAATGACATGGAGGAGTGACATAGAGGAGTGAAGTGGAGGAGCAACACGGAGGAGCGACATGGAGGAGTGACATTGAGGAGTGACATTGAGGAGTGAGTTGGTGAAGTGACATGGAGGAGTGACTTATAGTAGCGACATGGAGGAGTGGCCTGGAGGATTGACATGGATGAGTGACATGGAGGAGCAACATGGAGGAGTGACATGGAGTAGTGACATGGAGAAGTGATATGGAGGAGTGACATGAAAGAGTATAAAGGAGGATTGAGTTTTTGTAGCAACATGGAGGAGTGACATGAAGTAGTGACATTGAGGAGTGACATGGAGTAGCTACATGGAGGAGTGACTTGGAGGAGCAAAACGGAGGAGCGACATGGAGGAGGGACAAGGAGGAGTAACATTGAGGAGTGAGTTGGTGTAGTGACATGGAGGAGTGACTTTGAGTAGCGACATGGAGGAATGACCTGGAGGAGTGACATGGAGGAGTGAAAAGGTGGAGTGGCATGGAGGAGTGAGTTCTTATAGCGACATGGAGGAGAGAAATGAAGGAGTGACATGGATGAGTGATATTGAGGAGAGAGTTGGTGTAGTAACATGGAGGAGTGACTTTGAGTAGCGACATGGAGGAGTGCCCTGGAGAAGTGACTTGGAGGAGTGAAATGGTGGAGTGACATGGAGGAGTGTGTTGTTAGAGCGACATAGAGGAGAGACATGGAGGAGTGACATGTAGGAGTGACATGGAGGAGTGACATAGAGGAGTGACATAAAGGATTGATGTGGAGTAATGACATGGAGGATGGACATGGAGGAGTGACAAGGAGGGTTGAGTTTGTGTTGTGACATGGAGAAGTGACAGGTCGGATCACCTAGGAAGATTGATAGGGTGGAGTGACATGGCAGAGGGACATGGATGAGTGACATGGAGGAGTGACATGGAGGAGTGAATTGGAGGAGTGACATAAAGGAGTGACATAGAGGAATGACATGGATGAGTGACATTGAGGAGTGAGTTGGTGTAGTTACATGGATGAGTGACTTTGAGTAGCGACCTGGAGGAGTGACCTGGAGGAGTGGCATGGAGGAGTGACATGGAGTAGCTACATGTAGGAGTTACATGGAGGAGTGACTTGGAGGAGCAACATGGAGGAGCGACATGGAGGAGTGACATGGAGTAGTGACGTGGAGTAGCTACATGTAGGAGTTACATGGAGGAGTGACATAGAGGATTGACGTGTAGGAGCAACACGGAGGAGCGACATGGAGGAGTGACATGGAGTAGTGACATGGAGGAGGGACATGGAGGAGAGACATGGAAGAGTGACATGGAAAAGTGACAGGTCGGATCACCAAGGAAGATTGATAGGGTGTAGTGACATGGCGGAGGGACATGGATGAGTAAAATGGATGAGAGACATGAAGGAGTGACATGGAGGAGTGAATTGGAAGAGTGACATAAAGGAGTGAAAAGGAGGAATGACATGGATGAGTGACAAGGAGGAGTGACAAGGAGGGTTGAGTTTGTGTTGTGACATGGAGGAGTGACATGAAGTAGTGACATGGAGGAGTGACATTGAGGAGTGAGTTGGTATAGTGACATGGAGGAGTGACTTTGAGTAGCGACATGGAGGAGTGACCTGTAGGAGTGACATGGAGGAGTGACATGGAGGAGGGACATGAAAGAGTGTAAAGGAGAATTGAGTTTGTGTAGCGACATGGAGGAGTGACATGAAGTACTGACATGGAGGAGTGACATAGAGGAGTGACGTGGAGGAGTGACATGGAGGAGGGACATGGAGGAGTGACATGGAAGACATATAGAAGTGACATGGATGAGTGACATGGAGGAGTGACAAGAAGGATTGAGTTGGTGTAGTGACATGGAGGAGTGACTTTGAGTAGTAACATGGAGGAGTGACACGGAGGAGTGAGTTGTTAGAGCGACATGGAGGAGTGATATGGAGGAGTGACATAGAGGATTGATGTGGAGTAGTGACATTGAGGACAGACATGGAGGAGTGACTTGGAGAAGTGACTTGGTTGATCAGGAAGGAGGGTTGTTATAGTGGAGTGACATCGTGGAGGGACATGGGTGAGTGACTTGGAGGAGTGACAAGGAGGAGCAACACGGAGGAGTGACATGGAGGAGTGACATGGAGGATGGACGTGGAGGAGTGACATGGAAGACATATAGAGGTGACATGGAGGAGTGACAAGAAGTAGTGACATGGAGGAGTGACATTGAGGAGTGAGTTGGTGTAGCGACATAGAGGAGTGACATTGAGTAGCGACATACAGTAGTAACATGAGGAGTGAGTTTGTGTAGCAACATGAAGGAGTGACATGGAGGAGTAACTTGGAGGAGTGACATAAAGGATTGACATGGAGGAGTGACATGGAGGAGTAACATGGAGGAAGGAGTTGGTGGAGCGACATGTAGGAGTCCCATAGAGTAGCGACATGGAGGAGTGACATGGAGGAGCAACACGGAGGAGTGACATGGAGGATGGACAAAGAGGTTTGAGTTGGTGTATTGACATGGAGGAGTGACATGGAGAAGCGACATGGAGGAGTAACATGGAAGAGTGAGTTGGTGTAGCGACATGGAGGACTGACATGGAATAGCGACATGGAAAAGTGACATGGAGGAGTGACATAGAGAATTGATGTGGAGGAGCAACACGGAGGAGCGACATGGAGGAGTGACATGGAGTAGTGACATGGATGAGTGACATGGAGGAGTGACAAGGAGGGTTGAGTTTGTGTTGTGACATGGAGAAGTGACAGGTCGGATCACCAAGGAAGATTGATAGGGTGGAGTGACATGGCGGAGGGACATGGATGAGTGACATGGAGGAGTGACATGGAGGAGTGAATTGGAGGAGTGACATAAAGGAGTGACATGGAGGAATGACATGGATGAGTGACAAGGAGGAGTGACAAGGAGGGTTGAGTTTGTGTAGCGACATGGAGGAGTGACATGAAGTAGTGACATGGAGGAGTGATATTGAGGAGTGAGTTGGTGTAGTTACATGGATGAGTGACTTTGAGTAGCGACCTGGAGGAGTGACCTGGAGGAGTGGCATGGAGGAGTGACATGGAGTAGCTACATGTAGGAGTTACATGGAGGAGTGACTTGGAGGAGCAACATGGAGGAGCGACATGGAGGAATGACATGGAGTAGTGACGTGGAGTAGCTACATGTAGGAGTTACATGGAGGAGTGACATAGAGGATTGACGTGGAGGAGCAACACGGAGGAGCGACATGGAGGAGTGACATGGAGTAGTGACATGGCGGAGGGACATGGATGAGTGACTTGGATGAGTGAATTGTAGGAGTGACATGGAGTAACTACATGGAGGAGTTACATGGAGGAGTGACATGGACGAGTGACATAGAGGAATGACATGGAGGAGTGACATAGAGGAGTGACATGGATGAATGACATGGAGGAGTGATATGGAGGAGCAACATGGAGGAGCAACATGGAGGAGTAACTTGGAATAGCGACATGGAGGAGTGACATGGAGGAGTGACATAGAGGATTGAGGTGGAGTAGTGACATGGAGGTTGGACATGGAGGAGTGACTTGGAGAAGTGACAGTGCGGATAACCAAGGAGGGTTGATATGGTGGAGTGTCATCGCGGAGGGACATAGGTGAGTGACTTGGAGGAGTGACATGGAGGAGTGACATGGAGGAGTGACATGAGGAGTGAGTTTGAGTAGCGACATGGAGGAGTGACATGGAGTAGCTACATGGAGGAGTTACATGGAGGAGTGACTTGGAGGAGCAACACGGAGGAGCGACATGGAGGAGTGACATGGAGTAGTGACATGGAGGAAGGACATGGAGGAGTGACTTGGAGAAGTGACAGGGTTGATCAGGAAGTAGGGTTGATAAGGTGGAGTGGCATAGTGGAGGGACATGGGTGAGTGACTTGGAGGAGTGACATGAGGAGCAACACGGAGGAGCAACATGGAGGAGTGACATGGAGTAGTGACATGGAGGATGGACATGGAGGAGTGACATGGAGGAATGACATGGATGAGTGACATGGAGGAGTGAATTTGAGTAGCGACATGGAGGAGTGACCTGGAGGAGTGACATGGAGTAGTGAGTTGTTAGAGCGACATAGAGGAGAGACATGGAGGAGTGACATGGAGGAGTGACATGGAGGAGTGACATAGAGGAGTGACGTGGAGGAGAGACATGGAAGAGTGACATAGAGAAGTGACAGGTAGGACTACCAAGGGAGAATGATAGGGAGGCGTGACATGGCGGAGGGACATGGATGAGTGACATGGAGCAGTGACATGGAGGAGTGAATTGGAGGAGTGACAAGGAGGGTTGAGTTTGTGTAGCGACATGGAGGAGTGACATGAAGTAGCGACATGGAGGAGTGACCTGGAGGAGTGACATGAAGGCGTGAAATGGTGGAGTGACATGGAGGAGTGAGTTGTTAGAGCGACATGGAGTAGAGACATGGAGGAGTGACATAGAGGAGTGACATGGAGGAGTGACATAGAGGAATGACGTGGAGGAGAGACATGGAAGAGTGACATGGAAAAGTGACAGGGCGGATAACCAAGGAAGATTGATATAGTGGAGTGACATTGCGGAGGGACATGGATGAGCGACATGGAGGAGTGACATGGAAGAGTGAGTAGGTGTAGCGACATGGAGGATGGACATGGAGGAGTGACATGGAAGACATATAGAAGTGACATGGAGGAGTGAATTGGAGGAGTGACATGGATGAGTGACATGGAGGAGTGACAAGGAGGGTTGAGTTTGTGTTGTGACATGGAGAAGTGACAGGTCGGATCACCAAGGAAGATTTATAGGGTGGAGTGACATGGCGGAGGGACATTGATGAGTGACATGGAGAAGTGAATTGGAGGAGTGACATAAAGGAGTGACATGGAGGAATGACATGGATGAGTGACATAGAGGAGTGACAAGGAGGGTTGAGTTTGTGTAGCGACATGGAGGAGTGACATGAAGTAGTGACATGGAGGAGTGACATTGAGGAGTGAGTTGGTGTAGTTACATGGAGGAGTGACTTTGAGTAGCGACCTGGAGGAGTGACATGGAGGAGTGAAGTGGTGGAGTGAAATGGAGGAGTGAGTTGTTAGAGTGACATGGAGGAGAGACATGGAAGTGTGACATGGAGAATTGACAGGGCGGATAACCAAGGAAGATTGATATGGTGGAGTGACATGGCAGAGTGACATTGAGTAGTGACATGGAGGATGGACATGGAGGAGTGACATGGAAGACATATAGAGGTGACATGGAGGAGTGAATTGGAGGAGTGACATAAAGGAGTGATGTGGAGGAGTGACATTGAGGAGTGATTTGGTGTAGCGAGATGGAGGAGTTACATGGAGTAGCGAAATAGAGTAGTAACATGAGGATTGAGTTTGTGTAACGACATGGAGGAGTGACATGGAGGAGTGACATGGAGGAGTGACATAGAGTAGCGACATGGAGGAGATACATGGAGGAGTGACAAGGAGGAGTGACATGGAGGAGTGACATGGAGTAGCGACATGGAGGAGATACATGGAGGTGTGACTTGGAGAAGTGACAGGGTTGATCAGGAAGGGGGGTTGATATGGTGGAGTGACATCGTGGAGAGACATGGGTGAGTGACTTGGAGGAGTGACAAGGAGGAGCAACACGGAGGAGGGACATGGAGGAGTGACATGGAGTAGTTACATGGAGGATTGACATGGAGGAGTGACATGGAAGACTTATAGAGGTGACAAGGAGGAGTGTATTGGAGGAGTGACATAATGGAGTGACATGGAGAAGTGACATGAGGAGTGAGTTTGTGTAGCGACATGGAGGAGTGACATGGAGTAGCTACATGGAGGAGTTACATGGAGGAGTGACATGGACGAGTGACATAGAGGAGTGACAAGGAGGAGTGACATAGAGGAGTGACATGGATGAGTGACATGGGGGAGTGACATGGAGGAGCAACATGGAGGAGCGACAGGGTTGATCAGGAAGGGGGGTTGATATGGTGGAGTGACATCGTGGAGAGACATGGGTGAGTGACTTGGAGGAGTGACAAGGAGGAGCAACACGGAGGAGCGACATGGAGGAGTGACATGGAGTAGTGACATGGAGGATGGACATGGAGGAGTGACCTGTAGGAGTGACATGGAGGAGTGACATGGAGGAGGGACATAAAGAGTGTAAAGGAGTATTGAGTTTGTGTGGCGACATGGAGGAGTGACATGAAGTACTGACATTGAAGAGTGACATGGAGGAGTGAGTTGTTATAGCGACATGGAGGAGAGAAATGGAGGAGTGACATGGAGGAGTGACATGGAGGAGCAACACGGAGGAGCGACATGGAGGAGTGACATGGAGTAGCAACATGGAGGAGTTACATGGAGGAGTTACTTGGAGGAGCAACACGGAGGAGCGACATGGAGGAGTGACATGGAGTAGTGACATGGAGTAGCTACATGTAGGAGTTACATGGAGGAGTGACTTGGAGGAGCAACATGGACGAGTGACATAGAGGTGACATGGAGGAGTGACATGGAGAAGTGACAGGGCGGATAACCAAGGAGGGTTGATATGGTGGAGTGACATCGCGGTGGGACATGAGTGAGTGACTTGGAGGAGTTACATGGAGGAGCAACACAGAGGAGCAACATGGAGGAGTGACATAGAGTAGTGACATGGAGGATGGACATGGAGGAGTGACATGGAAGACATATAGAGGTGACATGGAGGAGTGAATTGGAGGAGTGACATAAACGAGTGACATGGAGGAATGACATAAATGAGTGACATGGAGGAGTTACAAGCAGAGTTGAGTTGGTGTAGCGACATGGAGGAGTGACATGGAGTAGTGACATGGAGGATTGACATGAGGAATGAGTTGGTGTAGCGACATGGAGGAGTGACATGGAGGTGTGACATGGGGGAGTAACTTGGAGGAGTGACATAAAGTATTGACATGGAGGAGTGACATGGAGGAGTAACATGGAGGAAGGAGTTGGTGGAGCGACATGGAGGAGTAACATGGAATAGAGACATGGAGGAGTGACATAGATGGTTGATGTGTAGTAGTGACATGGAGGATAGACATGGAGGAGTGACTTGGAGAAGTGACAGGGTTGATCAGGAAGGAGGGTTGATATGGTGGAGTGACATAATGGAGGGACATGGGTGATTGACTTGGAGGAGTGACAAGGAGGAGCAACACGGAGGAGCGACATGGAGGAGTGACTTGGAGGAGTGACAAGGAGGAGCAATACGGAGGAGCAACATGGAGGAGTGACATGGAAGAGTGACATGGAGTACTGACATGGAGAATGGACATGGAGGAGTGACATAGAGAACATATAGAGGTGACATGGAGGAGTGAATTGGAGGAGTGACATAAAGTAGTAACATGGAGGAGTTACATTGAGGAGTGAGTTGGTGTAGCGACATAGAGGAGTGAAATGGAGTAGCGACATAGAGTAGTAACATGAGGAGTGAGTTTGCGTATCAAGATGGAGGAGTGACATGGAGGAGTGACATGGAGGAGTGACATAGAGGACTGATGTGGATTAGTGACATGAAAGAGTGTAAAGGAGGATTGAGTTACATTGAGGAGTGAGTTGGTGTAGCGACATGGAGGAGTGAAATGGAGTAGCGACATAGAGTAGTAACATGAGGAGTGAGTTTGCGTAGCAACATGGAGGAGTGACATGGAGGGGTGACATGGAGGAGTGACATAGAGTAGTGACATGGAGGAGATAAATGGAGGAGTGACATGGAGGAATGACATGGAGGAGTGACATGGAGGAGGGACATGAAGTAGCCATATGGAGGAGTGACATGAAAGAGTGTAAAGGAGGATTGAGTTTGTGTAGCGACATGGAGGAGTGACATGAAGTAGTTACATTTAGGAGTCACATTGAGGAGTGAGTTGGTGTAGTGACATGAAGGAGTGACTTTAAGTAGCGACATGGAGGAATGACCTGGAGGAGTGACATGGAGGAGTGAAATGGTAGAGTGACATGGAGGAGTGACATGAAGTAGTGACATGGAGGAGAGAAATGGAGGATTGATATGGAGTAGTGAAATGGTGCAGTGATATGTAGGAGTGAGTTGTTAGAGCGACATGGAGGAGAGAAATGGAGAAGTGACATGGAGGAGTGACATGAGTAATGAGTTGGTGTAGCGACATGGAGGAGTAACATGGAGGTGTGACATGGAGTAATGACATGGAGGAGGGACATGGAGGAGTGACATGGAAGACATATAGAAGTGACATGGATGAGACACATGGAGGAGTGACAAGAAGGATTGAGTTGGTGTAGTGACATGGCGGAGGGACATAGATGAGTTACATGGAGGATTGACATGGAAGAGCAACATGGAGGAGCGACGTGGAGGAGTGAGTTGGTGGAGCGACATGGAGGAGTCACATGGAGTAGCGACATGGAGGAGTGACATGAAGTGGTGACATGGAGTAGTGACATTGAGGAGTGAGTTGGTGTAGTGACATGGAGGAGTGACTTTGAGTAGCGACATGGAGGAGTGACCTGGAGGATTGACATGGAGGAGTGCAATGGTGGAGTGACATGGAGGAGTGAGTTGTTATAGCGACATGGAGGAGAAACATGGAGGAGTGACATGGAGGAGTGAAATGGAGGAGTGACATAGAGGAGTGACGTGGAGGAGAAACATGGAGAAGTGACATGGAGGACTGACATGGAGGAGTGACATAGAGGATTGACGTGGAGGAGAGACATGGAGAAGTGACATGGAGGACTGACATGTAGGAGTGACATAGAGGAGTGACGTGGAGGAGAGACATGGAAGAGTGACATGGAGAAGTGACAGGGCGGATAACCAAGGAGGGTTGATATGGTGGAGTGACATCGCGGAGGGACATGGATGAGTGACTTGGAGGAGTGAAATGGAGGAGGGACATGGAGGAGTGACATGAGGAGTGAGTTTGTATAGCGACATGGAGGAGTGACATGGATTAGCTACATGGAGGAGTTACATGGAGGAGTGACATGGACGAGTGACATAGAGGAGTTACATGGAGGAGTGACATAGAGGAGTGACTTGGATGAGTGACATGGAGAAGTGACATGGTGGAGCAACATGGAGGAGCAACATGGAGGAGTAACTTGGAATTGCGACATGGGGGAGTGATATGGAGGAGTGACATAGAGGATTGATGTGGATTAGTGACATGGAGGACTGACATGGAGGAGTGAATTGGAGGAGTGACATAAAGGAGTGACATGGAGGAATGACATGGATGAGTGACATGGAGGAGTGACAAGGAGGGTTGAGTTTGTGTAGCGACATGGAGGAGTGACATGAAGTAGTGACATGGAGGAGTGACATTGAGGAGTGAGTTGGTGTAGTTACATGGAGGAGTGACTTTGAGTAGCGACATGGAGGAGTGACATGGAGGAGTGAAATGTTGGAGTGACATGGAGGAGTGAGTTGTTAGAGCGACATGGAGGAGTGACATGGAGGACTGACATAGAGGTGTGACATGGAGTAGTGACATGGAGGAGGGACATGTAGGAGTGACATGTAAGACATATAGAAGTGACATAGATGAGTTATATGGAGGAGTGACATGGAAGAGCAACATGGAGGAGCGACGTGGAGGAGTGAGTTGGTGGAGCGACATGGAGGAGTCAAATGGAGTAGCGACATGGAGGAGTGACATGAAGTGGTGACATGGAGTAGTGAGTTGTTATAGCGACATGGAGGACAAACATGGAGGAGTGACATGGAGGAGTGAAATGGAGGAGTGACATAGAGGAGTGACGTGGAGGAGAGACATGGAGAAGTGACATTGAGGACTGACATGGAGGAGTGACATAGAGGAGTGAGTGACATGGATGAGTGACATGGAGGAGCAACATGGAGGTGCAACATGGAGGAGTAACTTGGAATAGCGACATGGAGGAGTGACATAGAGGATTGAGGTGGAGTAGTGACATGGAGGTTGGACATGGAGGAGTGACTTGGAGAAGTGACAGGGCGGATAACCAAGGAGGTTTGATATGGTGGAGTGACATCGCGGAGGTACATAGGTGAGTGACTTGGAGGAGTGACATGGAGGAGTGACATGAGGAGTGAGTTTGTGTAGCGACATGGAGGAGTGACAAAGAGTAGCTACATGGAGGAGTTACATGGAGGAGTGACTTGGAGGAGCAACACGGAGGAGCGACATGGAGGAGTGACATGGAGTAGTGACATGGAGGAGGGACATGTAGGAGTGACATGTAAGACATATAGAAGTGACATAGATGAGTTATATGGAGGAATGACTTGGATGAGCAACATGGAGGAGTGACATAGAGGATTGATGTGGAGGAGCAACACGGAGGAGCGACATGGAGGAGTGACATGGAGTAGTGACATGGAGGAAGGACATGGAGGATTGACTTGGAGAAGTGACAGGGTTGATCAGGAAGTAGGGTTGATAAGGTGGAGTGGCATAGTGGAGGAACATGGGTGAGTGACTTGGAGGAGTGACATGAAGGAGCAACACGGAGGAGCAACATGGAGGAGTGACATGGAGTAGTGACATAGAGGATGGACATGGAGGAGTGACATGGAGGAATGACATGGATGAGTGACATGGAGGAGTGACTTTGAGTAGCGACATGGATGAGTGACCTGGAGGAGTGAAATTCAGGAGTGAAATGGTGGAGTGACATGGAGTAGTGAGTTGTTAGAGCGACATAGAGCAGAGACATGGAGGAGTGACATGGAGGAGTGACATGGAGGAGTGACATGGAGGAGTGACATAGAGGAGTGACGTGGAAGAGAGACATGGAAGAGTGACATAGAGAAGTGACAGGTCGGATTACCAAGGGAGATTGATAGGGTGGAGTGACATGGCGGAGGGACATGGGTGAGTGACATGGAGCAGTGACATGGAGGAGTGAATTGGAGGAGTGACAAGGAGGGTTGAGTTTGGTGTAGCGACATGGAGGAGTGACATGAAGTAGCGACATGGAGGAGTGACCTGGAGGAGTGACATGAAGGTGTGAAATGGTGGAGTGACATGGAGGAGTGAGTTGTTAGAGCGACATGGAGTAGAGACATGGAGGAGTGACATAGAGGAGTGACATGGAGGAGTGACCTAGAGGAATGACGTGGAGGAGAGACATGGAAGAGTGACATGGAAAAGTGACAGGGCGGATAACCAAGGAAGATTTATATAGTGGAGTGACATGGCGGAGGGACATGGATGAGTGACATGGAGGAGTGACACGGAGGAGCAAAATGGAGGAGCGACATGGAGGAGTAACATGTAAGAGTGAGTAGGTGTAGCGACATGGAAGATGGACATGGAGGAGTGACATGGAAGACATATAGAAGTGACATGGAGGAGTGAATTGGAGGAGTGACATAAACGAGTGACATGGAGGAATGAAATTGTTGAGTGACATGGAGGAGTAACTTTGGGTAGCGACATTGAGGAGTGACCTGGAGGAGTGACATGGAGGAGTGAAATGGTGGAGTGACATGGAGGAGGTGAGTTGTTAGAGCGACATGGAGGAGAGAGACATGGAGAAGTTACATGGCGGAGTGACATAAACGAGTGACATGGAGGAGTGACCTGGAGGAGTGACATGGAGGAGTGACTTTGAGTAGCGACATGGAGGAGTGACCTGGAGGAGTGACATGGAGGAGTGAGTTGTTATAGCGACATGGAGGAGAGAAATGGAGGATTGACATGGAGGAGTGACATTGAGGAGTGAGTTGGTGTAGTAAAATGGAGGGTGACTTTGAGTAGCGACATGGAGGAGTGACCTGGAGGAGTGTGATATGAGGATGTGAAATGGTGGAGAGTGACATGGAGGAGTGACATGGAGGAGTGAGTTGTTAGAGCGACATAGAGGAGAGACATGGAGGAGTGACATGTAGGAGTGACATGGAGGAGTGACCATAGAGGAGTTACATGAGGAGTGACATAGAGGATTGGATGTGGAGGAAGAAACAAGGAGGAGCAAACACGGAAGGAGTGACATGGAGAGTAGGACTTTGGAGGATGGACATGGAGCAGAGTGACATGAAAAACATATAGAGGTTGACATGGAGGAGTGAATTGGAGGAGTGACATAAACGAGTGACATGGAGGAATGACATGGATGATGACATGGAGGAGCTGACTTTGAGTAGCGACATGGAGGAGTGACCTGGAAAGTGACATGGAGGAGTGAAATGGTGGAGTGAGCATTGAGGGCGACATGGAGGATTGATGTGGAGGAGCAACAAGGAGTAACGACATGAGGAGGAGTTGACATGGAGGAATGAACATGGAAGAGTAGTGACATGGAGGAGTGATATGGAGGAATGGACATGGTGATGAGTAACATGGAGGAGTTACTTTGAGGTAGCGACATGGAGGAGTGACTTTGAGTAGCGACATGGAGGAGTGGACCTGGAGGTAGTGACATGAGGAGTTGAAATGGTGGAGTGACATGGAGGAGCAACATGGAGGATTTATGTGGAGGAGCAACAAGGAGTAGAGACATGGAGGAGTGACATGGAGTAGTGACATGGAGGAGGGATGGAGGATGACTTGACTTGGAGGAGTGACATGGAGGAATGAACATGGAAGAGTGACATGGAGGAGTGACATGGAGGAATGGACATGGATGAGTAACATGGAGGAGTGACTTTGAGTAGCGACATGGAGGAGTGACTTTGAGTAGCGAAATGGAGGAGTGACTAATGGTGGAGCCAGAGTTGACATGGAGGAGTGCGTTGTTAGAGCGACATGGATGAGAGACATGGAGGAGTGACATGGAGGAGTTACATGAGGAGTGACATAGAGGAGTGATGTGGAGGAGAGACATGGAAGAGTGACATTGAGAAGTGACAGGGCGGATAACCAAGGAGGGTTGATATGGTGGAGTGACATAACGGAGGGACATGGGTGAGTGACTTGGAGGAGTGACATGGATGAGTGACATGGAGGAGTGACATGGAGGAGCAACACTGAGGAGCAACATGGAGGAGTAACTTGGAATAGCGACATGGAGGAGTGACATGGAGGATTGACTTTGAGTAGCGACATGGATGAGTGACCTGGAGGAGTGACATGGAGGAGTGAGTTGTTATAGCGACATGGAGGAGAGACATGGAGGAGTGACATGGAGGAGTAACATAGAGGAATTTCGTGGAGGAGAGAAATGAAGGAGTGACAAGGTTGATCAGGAAGGAAGATTGATATGGTGGAGTGACATGGCGGAGGGACATGGATGAGTGACTTGGAGGAGTGACATGGAGGAGTGACATGAGGAGTGAGTTTGTGTAGCGACATGGAGGAGTGACATGGAGTAGCTACATGGAGGAGTTACATGGAGGAGTGACTTGGAGGAGCAACACGGAGGAGCGACATGGAGGAGTGACATGGAGTAGTGACATGGAGTAGCTACATGTAGGAGTTACATGAGGAGTGACAGGGTTGATCAGGAAGGAGGGTTGATATGGTGGAGTGACATCGTGTAGGGACATGGGTGAGTGACCTGGAGGAGTGACATGGAGGAGCAAGACGGAGGAGCAACATGGAGGGAGTGACATGGAGTAGTGCCATGGAGGATGGACATGGAGGAGTGACATGGAGGAGTGACATAGAGGAATGACATATATGAGTGACATGAAGGAGTGACCTGGAGGTGCAACATGGAGGAGTGAAATGGTGGAGTGGCATGGAAGAGTGAGTTGTTAGAGCGACAGGAGAGAGAGACATGGAGGAGTGAATTGGAGGAGTGACATAAAGGAGTGACATGAGGAATAACATAGATGAGTGACATGGAGGAGTGACAAGGAGGGTTGAATTTGTGTAGCGACATGGAGGAGTGACCCGGAGGAGTGACATGGAGGAGTGAAATGGTGGAGTGACATGGAGGAGTGAGTTGTTAGAGTGACATGGTAGAGTAGAGACATGGAGGAGTGACATGGAGGAGTGACATAGAGGAGTGACGTGGAGGAGAGACATGGAAGAGTGACATGGAGAAGTGACAGGTCGGATCACCAAGGAGAAGATTGATAGGGTGGAGTGACATGGCGGAGGGACATGGATGAGTGACATGGAGGAGGAACATGGAGGAGTGACATGGAGGAGTGACGTGGAGGAGGAACATGGAGGAGTGACGTGGAGGAGTGAGTTGGTGGAGCAACATGGAGGAGAGTAACATGGAGTAGCGACATGGAGGAGTGGCATGAAGTAGTGACATGGAGGAGTGACATTGAGGAGTGAGTTGGTGTAGTGACATAGAGGAGTGACTTTGAGTAGCGACATGGAGGAGTGACCTGGATGAGTGACA
>CM025825.1:34565937-34630105 GCA_014673565.1 Sebastes schlegelii
TGGAGGAGTGAATGGAGGAGGAGGAGTGACATTGAGAGAGTAACATGGAGAAAGAGTTGGTGGAGCGACATGGAGGAGTCACATGGATTAGCGACATGGAGGAGTTACATGGAGGAGTGACATAGAGTATTGATATGGAGTAGTGACATGGAGGATGACATGGAGAGTGACTTGGAGAAGTGACAGGATTGATCAGGAAGGAGGGTTGATATGGTGGAGTGACATCGTGAAGGGACATGGGTGAGTGACTTGGAGGAGTGACAAGGAGGGCAACACGGAGGAGCGACATGGGAGTAGTGACATGGAGTAGTGACATGGAGGATGGACATGGACGAGTGACATGGAAGACTAGAAGAGGTGACATGGAGGAGCAACACGGAGGAGCGACATCGCGGAGGGACATGGTGATTGACTTGGAGGAGTGACATGGAGGAGTGACAAGAAGGAATGATATTAAGTAGCGATATGGAGGAGTGACCTGGAGGAGTGACATGGAGGAGTGAAATGGAGGAATGACATTGAGGAGTGAGTTGGTGTAGTGACATGGAGGAGTGACATGGAGGAGTGACATGGAGAAGTGACATGGAGGAATTACAGAGAGGAGTGATTGGATGAGTGACATGGAGGAGTGACATGGAGGAGTGACTTGGAGGAGCAACACGGAGGAGGGACATGGAGGAGTGACATGGAGTAATGACATGGAGGAGTGACATAGAGGAGTAACACTTCTATATGTCTTCAATGTCACTCCTCCATGTAACTCCTCCATGTCTTTATTCCATATCACTCCTCCATGTCCTTACACCAACTCACAGTTTGGTGTAAGGAGGAGAGACATGGGAGAGTTACATGTCAGTCCTCTATGGACTGACATGGAGGACTGACATGGAGGAGCAATATGGAGGAGTAACACTTCTATATGTCTTCAATGTCACTCCTCCATGTAACTCCTCCATGTCTTTATGCCATATCACTCCTCCATGTCCTTACACCAACTCACTCCTCCATGTCACTCCTCCATGTCACTACTCCATATCACTCCTCATATCACATCTATATGTCTGCCATGTAAGTCCTCCATGTCGCTCCTCCACGTCTTTCATCTGTGTCCCTCCTCCGTGTCACTCCTCCACGTGATTGGAGTTTGTGTAGCGAATAGAGGAGTGACATGGAGGAGTGACATGGAGGACTGACATGGAGGAGTGACATGGAGGAGTAACAGAGTAGCGACATGGGGGAGTGACATAGAGGAGTGATGTGGAAGAGTGAGTTGGTTTGTAGGACATGGAGGAGTGACATAGAGGTTTGACATGGAAGAGTGACATGGAGAGGAGTGACATGGAGGAGGGACATGGAGGAGTGCCATGGAAGATTGACATGGAGGAGTGACATGTAGAAGCGACATGGAGGAGTGACATGGAGGAGTGAGTTAGTGTAGCGACATGGAGGAGTGACATGGAGTAGCGACATGGTGGAGTGACTTGGAGGACTGACATGGAGGAGTGACATGGAGGAGTGACATAGAGGGTGACATGGAGAAAAGACATGGATGAATGACATGGAGGAGTGACAAGGAGGATTGAGTTGGTGTAGCGACATGGAGGAGTGACATGTAAGAGTGACATGAGGAGGATGAGTTGGTTTAGCGACATGGAGGAGTGACATGGATGTGTGACATGGAGGAATGACATAGAGAAGTGACGTGGAGTGAAATGGATGAGTTACATGGAGGAATGAATTGTGGGGCGACTCGGAGAGAGTAACATGGAGGAGTGACATGGAAAACATGTAGAAGTGACACGGAGGAGTGATATGGAGGAGTGAAAATGTGGAGCTACACGGATGAGAGACATGACATTGAATACTTGGAGAATTTACATGGAGGAGCGACATGGAAGATTGATATGGAGGAGTGACATGGACTAGCGACATGGAGGAGTGACATGGAAGACATATAAGTGACATGGAGGATTGACATGGAGAAGTAACATGGCGGATCAGCAATGAGGATTGATATGGTGGAGTGACATGGAGGAGTGACAAGGAAGATTGGTGGTTTTTGTAGCGACATGGAGGAGTGACATGGGAGAGTAACGACATAGAGGAGTGACGAGGAGTGAGTTATGTATGTAGCGACATGGAGGAGTGAAATGGATTAGCGACATGGAGGAGGGACCTAGAGGAGTGACATGGAAGACATATAGAAGTGACATGGATGAGTGACATGGAGGAGTGACATGAAGGATTGATATGGGAGGAGTGATGTGGAGGAGTGACATGGAGGAGGAACATGGAGGAATGACAAAAAGGATTGAGTTGGTGTAGTGACATGGCGTAGGGAAATAGATGAGTTACTTGGAGGAGTGACATGGAAGAGCAACATGGAGGAGCGACGTGGAGGAGTGAGTTGGTGGAGCGACATGAAAGAGTCACATGGAGTAGCGACATGGAGGAGTGACATGAAGTAGTGACATGGAGGAGTGACATTGAGGTGTGAGTGGTTGGTTGTAGTGACATGGAGGAGGAGTGACTTTGAGTAGCGACATGAAGGAGTGACCTGGAGAGTGACATGGAGGAGTGAAATGGTGGAGTGACATGGAGGAGTAAATTGGAGGAAGGAGTTTGTGGAGCGACATGGAGGAGTCACATGGAATAGCAACATGGAGGAGTGACATGGAGGAGTGACATGGAGGAGTGACATGGAGAAGCGACATGGAGGAGTGACATGGAGGAGTGAGTTAGTGTAGCGACATGGAGGAGTGACGTGCGTGGAGTAGCGACATGGTGGAGTGACTTGGAGGACTGACATGGAGGAGTGACATGAGGAGTGACATAGAGGATTGACATGGAGGACTAACATTGAAGACATATAGAGGTGACATGGAGAAAAGACATGGATGACTGACATGGAGGAGTGACAAGGAGGATTGAGTTGGTGTAGCGACATGGAGGAGGAGTGACATGTAAGAGTGACATGAGGAGTGAGTTGGTTTAGCGACATGGAGGAGTGACATGGATGTGTGACATGGAGGACTTACATAGAGGAGTGACGTGGAGGAGTGAAATGGAGGAGTTACATGGAGGAATGAATTGTGGAGTGACATGGAGGAGTAACATGGAGGAGTGACATGGAAAACATGTAGAAGTGACACGGAGGAGGAGTGATGTGATATGGAGGAGTGAAAATGTGGAGCTACACGGATGAGAGACATGACATTGAATACTTGGCGAAGTTACATGGAGGAGCGACATGGAAGATTGATATGGAGGAGTGACATGGAGTAGCGACATGGAGAGTGACATGGAGGAGTGAGTTTGTGTAGTGACATGGAGGAGTGACATGGAAGACATATAAGTGACATGGAGGATTGACATGAAGGAGTGACATGGAGAAGTGAAATAGAGGAGTGACTTGGAGAAGTGACAGGATTGATCAGGAAGGAAGGTTGATATGGTGGAGTTACATCGTGGAGGGACATGGTGAGTGACTTGGAGGAGTGACAAGGAGGAGCAACACAGAGGAGCGACAAGGAAGAGAGACATGGAGTAGTGACATGGAGGATGGACATGGAGGAGTGACATGGAGGGAGTGACATGAAAGACATATAGAGGTGACATGGAGGAGTGAATTGGAGGAGAGTGACATAAAGGATTGACATGGAGGAATGACATGGAAGAGTGACAAGGAGGAATGACATGGAGTAGCGATATGGAGGAGTGACATGGAGGGAGTTGAGTTGGTGTAGCGACAGGATGAGTGACTTTGAGTAGCGACATGGAGGAGAGACCTGGAGGAGTGACATGGAGGAGTGAAATGGTGGAGTGACATGGAGGAGTGAGTTGTTAGAGCGACATGGAGGATAGACATGGAGGAGTGACATGGAGGAGTGACATGGAGGAGTGACATAGAGGAGTGACGTGGAGGAGAGACATGGAAGAGTGACATGGAGAAGTGACATGTCGGATCAACAAGGAAGATTGATAGGGTGGAGTGACATGACGGAGGGACATGGAGGAGTGAAAGGAGGAGTAACATGGAGGAGCAACATGGTTTAGTGACATGGAGGAGGGACATGGAGGAGTGACTTGGAGGAGGGACATGGATGAGTGACTTGGAGGAGTGAAATGGAGGAGTGACGTGGAGGAGAGACACATGGGAGAGTGACATGGAGAAGTGTGACATGTCGGATCAACAAGGAAGATTGATAGGGTGGAGTGACATGACGGGGGACATGGAGGAGTGAAAGGAGAGTAACATGGAGGAGCAACATGGTTAGTGACATGGAGGAGTGACATGGAGGAGTGACATGATGTGGGGACATGGAGGAGTGAATGAGTAGAACATGGAGGAGTACATGGAGGAGTGACTTAGGAGGAACACGGGAGGAGTGACATGGGAGGAGTAGTGATATGGAGGAGGGACATGGAGGAGGACTGGATGGAGAAGTGACAGGGTTGATCAAGAAGTAGGGTTCATATGTCGGAGTGACATCGGGAGGGACATGGTGAGTGAAATGGAGGAGCAACACGGAGGAGCAACTTGGAGGAGTGACAAGGAGTAGTGACATGGAGGATGGACATGGAGGAGTGACATGGAAGTTATATAGAGGTGACATGGAGGAGTGAATGGAGGGAGTGACATAAATGAGTGACATGGAGGAATGACATGGAGAGTGACATGGGTAAGTGACTTTGAGTAGCGACATGGAGGAGTGAGTGTCAGAGCGACATGGAGGAGAGACATGGAGGAGTGACATGGAGGAGTGACATGGAAGAGTGACATAGAGGAGTGACGTGGAGGAGAGACATGGAAGAGTGACATGGAGAAGTGACAGGCGGATAACCAAGGAGGTTGATATGGTGGACTGACATCGCGGAGGGACATGGGTGAGTGACTTGTAGGAATGACATGGAGGAGTGACATGGAGGAGTGACATGAGGAGAGAGTTGTTTGTGTAGCGACATGGAGGAGAGTGACATGGGAGTAGTAGCTACATGGAGGAGTGACTTGGAGGAGCAACACGGGGGGAGCGACATGGAGGAGTGACATGGAGTAGTGACATGGAGTAGCTACATGTAGGATTTACATGGAGGAGAGTGACTTGCAGTTGCAACATGGAGGAGTGACATAGAGGATTGATGTGGAGGAGCAACAACACGGAGGAGCGACATGGAGGAGTGACATGGAGTAGTGACATGGAGGAGGGACATGGAGTAGTGACTTGGAGAAGTGACAGGGTTGATCAGGAAGTAGGGTTGATATGGTGGAGTGACATAGTGAGGGACATGGGTCAGTGACTTGGAGGAGTGACAGGAGGAGCAACATGGAGGAGCAACATGGAGGAGTGACATGGAGGAATGACATGGATGAGTGACATGGAGGAGTAACTTTGAGTAGCGACATGGAGGAGTGACCTGGAGGAGTGACCTGGAGGAGTGACATGAAGGAATGACATGGAGGAGTGACATGGAGGAGGGACATGGAGGAGCGATATGGAGGGGTGAAATGAAAGAGTGTAAAGGAGGATTGAGTTTGTGTAGTGACATGGAGGAGTGACTTGAAGTAGCGACATGAGGAGTGACTGGATGAGTGACATGGAGGAGTGAATGGAGGAGGAGGAGTGACATGGAGGAGTAACATGGAGAAAGAGTTGGTGGAGCGACATGGAGGAGTCACATGGATTAGCGACATGGAGGAGTTACATGGAGGAGTGACATAGAGTATTGATATGGAGTAGTGAATGGAGGATGACATGGAGAGTGACTTGGAGAAGTGACAGGATTGATCAGGAAGGAGGGTTGATTATGTGGACGTGAAGTGACATCGTGAAGGGCCATGGGTGAGTGACTTGGAGGGAGTGACAAGGAGGAGCAACACGGAGGAGCGACATGGAGGAGTGACTTGGAGTAGTGACATGGAGGATGGACATGGACGAGTGACATGGAAGACATATAGAGGTGACATGGAGGAGCAACACGGAGGAGCGACATCGCGGAGGGACATGGGTGATTGACTTGGAGGAGTGACATGGAGGAGTGACAAGAAGGAATGATATTAAGTAGCGATATGGAGGAGTGACCTGGAGGAGTGACATGGAGGAGTGAAATGGAGGAATGACATTGAGGAGTGAGTTGGTGTAGTGACATGGAGGAGTGACATGGAGGAGTGACATAGAGTAGTGACATGGAGGAGATAAATGGAGGAGTGACATGGAGGAATGACATGGAGGAGTGACATGGAGGAGGGACATGAAGTAGCCATATGGAGGAGTGACATGAAAGAGTGTAAAGGAGGATTGAGTTTGTGTAGCGACATGGAGGAGTGACATGAAGTAGTACATTTAGGAGTCACATTGAGGAGTGAGTTGGTGTAGTGACATGAAGGAGTGACTTTAAGTAGCGACATGGAGGAATGACCTGGAGGAGTGACATGGAGGAGTGAAATGGTAGAGTGACATGGAGGAGTGACATGAAGTAGTGACATGGAGGAGAGAAATGGAGGATTGATATGGAGTAGTGAAATGGTGCAGTGATATGTAGGAGTGAGTTGTTAGAGCGACATGGAGGAGAGAAATGGAGAAGTGACATGGAGGAGTGACATGAGTAATGAGTTGGTGTAGCGACATGGAGGAGTAACATGGAGGTGTGACATGGAGTAATGACATGGAGGAGGGACATGGAGGAGTGACATGGAAGACATATAGAAGTGACATGGATGAGACACATGGAGGAGTGACAAGAAGGATTGAGTTGGTGTAGTGACATGGCGGAGGGACATAGATGAGTTACATGGAGGATTGACATGGAAGAGCAACATGGAGGAGCGACGTGGAGGAGTGAGTTGGTGGAGCGACATGGAGGAGTCACATGGAGTAGCGACATGGAGGAGTGACATGAAGTGGTGACATGGAGTAGTGACATGAGGAGTGAGTTGTGTGTAGTGACATGGAGGAGTGACTTTGAGTAGCGACATGGAGGAGTGAAACAGGAGGAGTGACATGGAGGAGTGAAATGGGAGGAGTGACATAGAGGAGTGACGTGGAGGAGAGACATGGAGAAGTGACATGGAGGACTGACATGGAGGAGTGACATAGAGGATTGACGTGGAGGAGAGACATGGAGAAGTGACATGGAGGACTGACATGTAGGAGTGACATAGAGGAGTGACGTGGAGGAGAGACATGGAAGAGTGACATGGAGAAGTGACAGGGCGGATAACCAAGGAGGGTTGATATGGTGGAGTGACATCGCGGAGGGACATGGATGAGTGACTTGGAGGAGTGAAATGGAAGGAGGGACATGGAGGGAGTGACATGAGAGTGAGTTTGTATAGCGACATGCCGAGGAGTGACATGGATTAGCTACATGGAGGAGTTACATGGAGGAGTGACATGGACGAGTGACTAGAGGAGTTCACATGGAGGAGTGACATAGGAGGAACGTGACTTGGCATGAGTGACATGGAGAAGTGACATGGTGTGGAGCAACACATGGAGGAGCAAACATGGAGGAGTAACTTGGAATTGCGACATGGGGGAGTGATATGGAGGAGTGACATAGAGGATTGATGTGGATTAGTGACATGGAGGACTGACATGGAGGAGTGAATTGGAGGAGTGACATAAAGGAGTGACAATGGGAGGAATGACATGGATGAGTGACATGGAGGAGTGACAAGGAGGGTGAGTTTGTGTAGCGACATGGAGGAGTGACATGAGTAGTGACATGGAGGAGTGACATTGAGGAGTTGAGTTGGGGTAGTTACATGGAGGAGTGACTTTGAGTAGCGACATGGAGGAGTGACATGGAGGAGTGAAATGTTGGAGTGACATGGAGGAGTGAGTTGTTAGAGCGACATGGAGGAGTGACATGGAGGACTGACATGGAGGTGTGACATGGAGTAGTGACATGGAGGAGGGACATGTAGGAGTGACATGTAAGACATATAGAAGTGACATAGATGAGTTATATGGAGGAGTGACATGGAAGAGCAACATTGGAGGAGCGACGTGGAAGGAGTGAGTTGGTGGAGCGACATGGAGGAGTCACATGGAGTAGCGACATGGAGGAGTGACATGAAGTGTGACATGGAGTAGTGAGTTGTTATAGCGACATGGAGGACAAACATGGAGGAGTGACATGGAGGAGTGAAATGGGAGGAGTGACATAGAGGAGTGACGTGGAGGAGAGACATGGAGAAGTGACATTGAGGACTGACATGTGAGGAGTGACAATAGAGGAAGTGACATGGATGAGTGACATGGACGGAGCAACATATGGAGGTGCAACAATGGCGGAGTAACTTGGAATAGCGACATGGAGGAGTGACATAGAGGATTGAGGTGAGAGTCAGTGACATGGAGGTTGGACATGGAGGAGTGACTTGGAGAGTGACAGGGCGGATAACCAAGGAGGTTTGATATGGTGGAGTGACATGCGGAGGTACATAGGTGAGTGACTTGGAGGAGTGACATGGAGGAGTGACATGAGGAGTGAGTTTGTGTAGCGACATGGGAGGAGTGACAAAGAGTAGCTACAATGGAAGGAGTTACATGGAGGAGTGACTTGGAGGAGCAACACGGAGGAGCGACATGGAGGAGTGACATGGAGTAGTGACATGGAGTAGCTACATGTAGGAGTTACATGGAGGAATGACTTGGATGAGCAACATGGAGGAGTGACATAGAGGATTGATGTGGAGGAGCAACACGGAGGAGCGACATGGAGGAGTGACATGGAGTAGTGACATGGAGGAAGGACATGGAGGATTGACTTGGAGAAGTGACAGGGTTGATCAGGAAGTAGGGTTGATAAGGTGGAGTGGCATAGTGGAGGAACATGGGTGAGTGACTTGGAGGAGTGACATGAAGGAGCAACACGGAGGAGCAACATGAGGAGTGACATGGAGTAGTGACATAGAGGATGGACATGGAGGAGTGACATGGAGGAATGACATGGATGAGTGGACATGGAGGAGTGACTTTGAGTAGCGACATGGATGAGTGACCTGGAGGAGTGAAATTCAGGAGTGAAATTGGTGGAGTGACATGGAGTAGTGAGTTGTTAGAGCGACATAGAGCAGAGACATGGAGGAGTGACATGGAGGAGTGACATGGAGGAGTGACATGGAGGAGTGACATAGAGGAGTGACGTGGAAGAGAGACATGGAAGAGTGACATAGAGAGAAGTGACAGGTCGGATTACCAAGGGAGATTGATAGGGTGGAGTGACATGGCGGAGGGACATGGGTGAGTGACATGGAGCAGTGACATGGAGGAGTGAATTGGAGGAGTGACAAGGAGGGTTGAGTTTGTGTAGCGACATGGAGGAGTTGACATGAAGTAGCGACATGGAGGAGTGACCCTGGAGGAGTGACATGAAGGTGTGAAATGGTGGAGTGACATGGAGGAGTGAGTTGTTAGAGCGACATGGAGTAGAGACATGGAGGAGTGACATAGAGGAGTGACATGGAGGAGTGACATAGAGGAATGACGTGGAGGAGAGACATGGAAGAGTGACATGGAAAAGTGACAGGGCGGATAACCAAGGAAGATTTATATAGTGGAGTGACATGGCGGAGGGACATGGATGAGTGACATGGAGGAGTGACACGGAGGAGCAAAATGGAGGAGCGACATGGAGGAGTAACATGTAAGAGTGAGTAGGTGTAGCGACATGGAAGATGGACATGGAGGAGTGACATGGAAGACATATAGAAGTGACATGGAGGAGTGAATTGGAGGAGTGACATAAACGAGTGACATGGAGGAATGAAATTGGTTGAGTGACATGGAGGAGTAACTTTGGGTAGCGACATTGAGGAGTGACCTGGAGGAGTGACATGGAGGAGTGAAATGGTTGTAGTGACATGGAGGAGTGAGATGTTAGAGCGACATGGAGGAGAGACATGGAGAAGTTACATGGCGGAGTGACATAAACGAGTGACATGGAGGAGTGACCTGGAGGAGTGACATGGAGGAGTGACTTTGAGTAGCGACATGGAGGAGTGACCTGGAGGAGTGGACATGGAGGAGTGATTTGTTAATAGCGACATGGAGGAGAGAAATGGAGGATTGACATGGAGGAGTGACATTGAGGAGTGAGTTGGTGTAGTAAAATGGAGGAGTGACTTTGAGTAGCGACATGGAGGAGTGACCTGGAGGAGTGATATGGAGGAGTGAAATGGTGGAGTGACATGGAGGAGTGACATGGAGGAGTGAGTTGTTAGAGCGACATAGAGGAGAGACATGGAGGAGTGACATGTAGGAGTGACATGGAGGAGTGACATAGAGGAGTTACATGGAGGAGTGACATAGAGGATTGATGTGGAGGAGAAACAAGGGAGGAGCAACACGGAGGAGTGACATGGAGTAGTGACTTGGAGGATGGACATGGAGCAAGTGACATGAAAAACATATAGAGGTGACATGGAGGAGTGAATTGGAGGAGTGACATAAACGAGTGACATGGAGGAATGACATGGATGATTGACATGGAGGAGTGACTTTGAGTAGCGACATGGAGGAGTGACCTGGATAAGTGACATGGAGGAGTGAAATGGTGGAGTGACATTGAGGAGCGACATGGAGGATTTGATGTGGAGGAGCAACAAGGAGTAGCGACATGGAGGAGTGACATGGAGGAATGACATGGAAGAGTGACATGGAGGAGTGATATGGAGGAATGACATGGATGAGTAACATGGAGGAGTTACTTGAGAGTAGCGACATGGAGGAGTGACTTTGAGTAGCGACATGGAGGAGTGACCCTGGAGGAGTGACATGGAGGAGTGAGATGGTGGAGTGACATGGAGGAGCAACATGGAGGATTTATGTGGAGGAGCAACAAGGAGTAGAGACATGGAGGAGTGACATGGAGTAGTGACATGGAGGAGGGAGATGGAGGAGTGACTTGGAGGAGTGACATGGAGGAATGACATGGAAGAGTGACATGGAGGAGTGACATGGAGGAATGACATGGATGAGTAACATGGAGGAGTGACTTTGAGTAGCGACATGGAGGAGTGACTTTGAGTAGCGAAATGGAGGAGTGAAATGGTGGAGTGACATGGAGGAGTGAGTTGTTAGAGCGACATGGAGGGAGAGACATGGAGGAGTGACATGGAGGAGTTACATGGAGGAGTGACATAGAGGAGTGATGTGGAGGAGAGAGACATGGAAGAGTGACATTGAGAAGTGACAGGGCGGATAACCAAGGAGGGTTGATATGGTGGAAGTGACATAACGGAGGGACATGAGTGAGTGACTTGGAGGAGTGACATGGATGAGTGACATGGAGGAGTGACATGGAGGAGCAACACTGAGGAGCAACATGGAGGAGTAACTTGGAATAGCGACATGGAGGAGTGACATGGAGGATTGACTTTGAGTAGCGACATGGATGAGTGACCTGGAGGAGTGACATGGAGGAGTGAGTTGTTATAGCGACATGGAGGAGAGACATGGAGGAGTGACATGGAGGAGTAACATAGAGGAATTTCGTGGAGGAGAGAAATGAAGGAGTGACAAGGTTGATCAGGAAGGAAGATTGATATGGTGGAGTGACATGGCGGAGGGACATGGATGAGTGACTTGGAGGAGTGACATGGAGGAGTGACATGAGGAGTGAGTTTGTGTAGCGACATGGAGGAGTGACATGGAGTAGCTACATGGAGGAGTTACATGGAGGAGTGACTTGGAGGAGCAACACGGAGGAGCGACATGGAGGAGTGACATGGAGTAGTGACATGGAGGAGGGACATGGAGGAGTGACTTGGAGAAGTGACAGGGTTGATCAGGAAGGAGGGTTGATATGGTGGAGTGACATCGTGGAGGGACATGGGTGAGTGACATGGAGGAGTGACATGGAGGATGGACATGGAGGAGTGACATGGAAGACATATAGAGGTGACATGGAGGAGTGAATTGGAGGAGGAACATGGAGGAGTGAGTTGGTGGAGCAACATGGAGGAGTCACATGGAGTAGCGACATTTAGGAGTAACTTGGAGGAGTGACATAAAGGAGTGACATGGAGGAATGACATTGAGGATTGACATGGAGGAGCGATATGGAGGAGTGACATGAAAGATTGTATAGGAGGATTGAGTTTGTGTAGCGACATGGAGGAGTGACATGAAGTAGTGACATGGAGGAGGGACCCTGAGGAGTGAGTTGGTGTAGTAACATGGAGGAGTGACTTTGAGTAGCGACATGGAGGAGTGACCTGGAGGAGTGACATGGAGGAGTGAAATGGTGGAGTGACATGGAGGAGTGAGTTGTTAGAGCAAAAGGAAGGAGAGACATGGAGGAGTGACATGGAGAAGTGACAGGGGGATCACCAAGGAATATTGATATGGTGGAGTGACATGGCGGAGGGACATGGATGAGTGACTTGGAGGAGTGACATGGAGGAGTGACCTGGAGGAGTGACATGGAGGAGTGAAATGGTGGAGTGACATGGAGGAGTGACATGGAGGAGTGAGTTGTTAGAGCGATATAGAGGAGAGACATGGAGGACTGACATGTAGGAGTGACATGGAGGAGTAACATAGAGGAATTTCGTGGAGGAGAGGACATGGAGGAGTGACAAGGTTGATCAGGAAGGAAGATTGATATGGTGGAGTGACATGGCGGAGGGACATGGATGAGTGACTTGGAGGAGTAACATGGAGGAGTGAGTTGTTAGAGCGATATAGAGGAGTGAAATGGTGAAGTGAAATGGAGGAGTGACATGGAGGAGTGAGTTGTTAGAGCGATATAGAGGAGAGACATAGAGGATTGATGTGGAGGAGCAACACGGAGGAGCGACATGGAGGAGTGACATGGAGTAGTGACATGGAGGAGGGACATGGAGGAGTGACATGGAGGAGTGACATGAGGAATGAGTTGGTGTAGCGACATGGAGGAGTGACTTTGAGTACCGACATGGAGGAGTGACCTGGAGGTGTGACATGGAGGAGTGACATGGAGGAGTGACATAGAGGAGTGACCTGAAGGTGTGACATGGAGGAGTGAAATGGTGGAGTGGCATGGAGGAGTAACTTGGAGGAGTGACATAAAGGATTGACATGGAGGAGTGACATGGAGGAGTAACATGGAGGAAGGAGTTGGTGGAGTGACATGGAGGAGTAACATGGAATAGCGACATGGAGGAGTGACATGGTGGAGTGACATCGTGTAGGGACATGGGTGAGTGACTTGGAGGAGTGACAAGGAGGAGCAACACGGAGGAGCGACATGGAGGAGTGACATGAAGTAGTGACATGGAGGAGTGACATGAGGAATGAGTTGGTGTAGCGACATGGAGGAGTGACTTTGAGTACCGACATGGAGGAGTGACCTGGAGGTGTGACATGGAGGAGTGACATGGAGGAGTGACATAGAGGAGTGACCTGGAGGTGTGACATGGAGGAGTGAAATGGTGGAGTGGCATGGAGGAGTAACTTGGAGGAGTGACATAAAGGATTGACATGGAGGAGTGACATGGAGGAGTAACATGGAGGAAGGAGTTGGTGGAGTGACATGGAGGAGTAACATGGAATAGCGACATGGAGGAGTGACATGGAGGAGTGACATGTAGGAGTGACATAGAAGATTGATATGTAGTTATTGACATGGAGGATGGACATGAAGGAGTTACTTGGAAAAGTGACAGAGTTGATCAGGAAGGATGGTTGATATGTTGGAGGGACAACGTGGAGGGACATGGGTGAGTGACTTGGAGGAGTGACAAGGAGGAGCAACACGGAGGAGCGACATGGAGGAGTGACTTGGAGGAGTGACAAGGATGAGCAACACGGAGGAGCGACATGGAGGAGTGACATGGAGGAGGGACATGGAGGAGTGACATAGAAGATTGATATGTAGTTATTGACATGGAGGATGGACATGAAGGAGTTACTTGGAGAAGTGACAGAGTTGATCAGGAAGGATGGTTGATATGTTGGAGGGACAACGTGGAGGGACATGGGTGAGTGACTTGGAGGAGTGACAAGGAGGAGCAACACGGAGGAGCGACATGGAGGAGTGACTTGGAGGAGTGACAAGGATGAGCAACACGGAGGAGCAACATGGAGGAGTGACATGGAGGAGGGACATGGAGGAGTGACATGGAGTAGTGACATGGAGGATGGACATGGAGGAGTGACATGGAAGACATATAGAGGTGACATGGAGGAGTGAATTGGAGGAGAGACATAAAGGATAGACATGGAGGAATGACATGGATGAGTGACATGGAGGAGTGACAAGCAGTAGTGACATGGAGGAGTTACATTGAGGAGTGAGTTGGTGTAGCGACATGGAGGAGTGACATGGAGTAGCGACAAAGAGTAGTAACATGAGGAGTGCGTTTGTGTAGTGACATGGAGGAGTGACATGAAGGAATGACATGGATGAGTGACATGGAGAAGGGACATGGAGGAGCGATATGGAGGAGTGACATGAAAGAGTGTAAAGGAGGATTGAGTTTGTGTAGCTACATGGAGGAGCGACATGGAGGAGTGACATGGAGGAATGACATAGAGTAGCGACATGGAGGAGATACATGGAGGAGTGAAATGGAGGAATGACATTGAGGAGTGAGTTGGTATAGCGACATGGAGGAGTGACATGGAGGAGTGACATAGAGGATTGATGTGGAGTAGTGACATGGAGGACAGACATGGAGGAGTGACTTGGAGAAGTGACAGGGTTGATCAGGAAGGAGGGTTGATATGGTGGAGTGACATCGTGGAGGGACATGGGTGAGTGACATGGAGGAGTGACATGGAGGATGGACATGGAGGAGTGACATGGAAGACATATAGAGGTGACATGGTGGAGTGAATTGGAGGAGGAACATGGAGGAGTGAGTTGGTGGAGCAACATGGAGGAGTCACATGGAGTAGCGACATTCAGGAGTAACTTGGAGGAGTGACATAAAGGAGTGACATGGAGGAATAACATTGAGGATTGACATGGAGGAGCGATATGGAGGAGTGTCATGAAAGATTGTATAGGAGGATTGAGTTTGTGTAGCGACATGGAGGAGTGACATGAAGTAGTGACATGGAGGAGGGACCCTGAGGAGTGAGTTGGTGTAGTAACATGGAGGAGTGACTTTGAGTAGCGACATGGAGGAGTGACCTGGAGGAGTGACATGGAGGAGTGAAATGGTGGAGTGACATGGAGGAGTGAGTTGTTAGAGCAACATGGAGGAGAGACATGGAGGAGTGACATGGAAGACATATAGAGGTGACTTAGAGGAGTGAATTGGAAGAGCAACATGGAGGAGCAACATGGAGGAGTGAGATGGTGGAGCAACATGGAGAAGTGACATGGAGTAGTGACATCTAGGAGTGACTTGGAGGAGTGACATAAAGGAGTGACATGGAGGAGTGACATGGAGGATTGACATGGAGGAGTAATATGGAGGAGTGACATGAAAGAGTGTATAGTATGATTGAGTTTGTGTAGCGACATAGAGGAGTGACATGGAGTAGTGACATGGAGGAGGGACATGGAGGAGTGACTTGGAGAAGTGACAGGGTTGATCAGGAAAGAGAGTTGATATGGTGGAGTGACATCGTGGAGGGACATGGGTGAGTGACTTGGAGAAGTGACATGGAGGAGCAACACAGAGGAGTGACATGGAGTAGTGACATGGAGGATGGACAAGGAGGAGTGACATGGAAGACATATAGAGGTGACATGGTGAGTGAATTGGAGGAGTGACATAAAGGAGTGACATGGAGGATTGACATGGATGAGTGACATGGAGGAGTGACAAGGAGGGTTGAGTTTTTGTTGTGACATGGAGAAGTGACAGGTCGGATCACCAAGGAGGATTGATAGGGTGGAGTGACATGGCGGAGGGACATTGATGAGTGACATGGAGAAGTGATTTGGAGGAGTGACATAAAGGAGTGACATGGAGGAATGACATGGATGAGTGACATAGAGGAGTGACAAGGAGGGTTGAGTTTGTGTAGCGACATGGAGGAGTGACATGAAGTAGTGACATGGAGGAGTGACATTGAGGAGTGAGTTGGTGTAGTTACATGGAGGAGTGACTTTGAGTAGCGACCTGGAGGAGTGACCTGGAGGAGTGACATGGAGGAGTGAAGTGGTGGAGTGAAATGGAGGAGTGAGTTGTTAGAGCGACATGGAGGAGAGACATGGAGGATTGACATGGAGGAGCGACATGGAGGAGTGACATGGAAGACATATGGAAGTGAAATTAAGGAGTGGCTTGGAGGACTGACATAAAGGAGTGACATGGAGGAATGACATGGATGAGTGACATGGAGGAGTTACAAGGAAGATTGAGTAGGTGTAGCGACATGGAGGAGTGACATGGAGTAGTGACATGGAGGATGGACATGGAGGAGTGACATGGAAGACATATAAAGGTGACATGGAAGAGTGAATTGGAGGAGTGACATAAAGGAGTGACGTGGAGGAGTGACATTGAGGAGTGAGTTGGTGTAGCGAGATGGAGGAGTTACATGGAGTAGCGAAATAGAGTAGTAACATGAGGAGTGACATGGAGGAGTGACATGGAGGAGGGACATGGAGGAGCGATATGGAGAAGTGACATGAAAGAGTGTAAAGGAGGTTTGAGTTTGTGTAGCGACATGGAGGAGTGACATGAAGTAGTGACATTGAGGAATGACATTGAGGAATAAGTTGGTGTAGTGACATGGAGGAGTGACTTTGAGTAGCGACATGGAGGAGTGACATGGAGGAGTGACATGGAGGAGTGAGTTGTTAGAGAGACATGGAGGATAGACATGGAGGAGTGACATGGAGGAGTGACATAGAGGAGTGACGTGGAGGAGAGACATGGAAGAGTGACATGGAGAAGTGACATGTCGGATCAACAAGGAAGATTGATAGGGTGGAGTGACATGACGGAGGGACATGGAGGAGTGACTTGGAGGAGGGACATGGATGAGTGACTTGGAGGAGTGAAATGGAGGAGTGACATGGAGGAGTGACATGATGAGGGACATGGAGGAGTGACTTGGAGGAATGACATGGAGGAGTGACATGGAGGAGTGACATGAGAAGTGAGTTTGTGTGGCGATATGGAGGAGTGACATGGAGTAGCTACATGGAGGAGTTACATGGAGGAGTGACTTGGAGAAGCAACACGGAGGAGTGACATGGAGTAGTGATATGGAGGAGGGACATGGAGGAGTGACTTGGAGAAGTGACAGGGTTGATCAAGAAGTAGGGTTCATATGTCGGAGTGACATCGTGGAGGGACATGGGTGAGTGAAATGGAGGAGCAACACGGAGGAGCAACTTGGAGGAGTGACAAGGAGTAGTGACATGGAGGATGGACATGGAGGAGTGACATGGAAGTTATATAGAGGTGACATGGAGGAGTGAATTGGAGGAGTGACATAAACGAGTGACATGGAGGAATGACATGGATGAGTGACATGGGTAAGTGACTTTGAGTAGCGACATGGAGGAGTGAGTTGTTAGAGCGACATGGAGGAGAGACATGGAGGAGTGACATGGAGGAGTGACATGGAAGAGTGACATAGAGGAGTGACGTGGAGGAGAGACATGGAAGAGTGACATGGAGAAGTGACAGGGCGGATAACCAAGGAGGGTTGATATGGTAGACTGACATCGCGGAGGGACATGGGTGAGTGACTTGTAGGAATGACATGGAGGAGTGACATGGAGGAGTGACATGAGGAGTGAGTTTGTGTAGCGACATGGAGGAGTGACATGGAGTAGCTACATGGAGGAGTTACATGGAGGAGTGACTTGGAGGAGCAACACGGGGGAGCGACATGGAGGAGTGACATGGAGTAGTGACATGGAGTAGCTACATGTAGGATTTACATGGAGGAGTGACTTGCAGGAGCAACATGGAGGAGTGACATAGAGGATTGATGTGGAGGAGCAACAACACGGAGGAGCGACATGGAGGAGTGACATGGAGTAGTGACATGGAGGAGGGACATGGAGTAGTGACTTGGAGAAGTGACAGGGTTGATCAGGAAGTAGGGTTGATATGGTGGAGTGACATAGTGGAGGGACATGGGTCAGTGACTTGGAGGAGTGACATGGAGGAGCAACATGGAGGAGCAACATGGAGGAGTGACATGGAGGAATGACATGGATGAGTGACATGGAGGAGTAACTTTGAGTAGCGACATGGAGGAGTGACCTGGAGGAGTGACCTGGAGGAGTGACATGAAGGAATGACATGGAGGAGTGACATGGAGGAGGGACATGGAGGAGCGATATGGAGGGGTGAAATGAAAGAGTGTAAAGGAGGATTGAGTTTGTGTAGTGACATGGAGGAGTGACTTAAAGTAGCGACATGGAGGAGTGACCTGGAGGAGTGACATGGAGGAGTGAAATGGTGGAGTGACATGGATGAGTTACATAGAGGATTGATGTGGAGGAGCAACACGGAGGAGCGACATGGAGGAGTGACTTTGAGTAGCGACATAGAGGAGTGACCTGGAGGAGTGACATGGAAGACATATAGAGGTGACATGGAGGAATGAATTGGAGGAGTGACATAAATCAGTGACATTGAGGAATGACATGGAGGAGTGACAAGAAGTAATGACATGGAGGAATGACATTGAGGAGTTAGTGGTGTAGCGGCATGGAGGAGTGACATGGAGTAGCGACATAGAGTAGTAACATAAGGAGTGAGTTTGTGTAGCGACATGGAGGAGTGACATGGAGGAGTGACTTAGAGTAGCGACATGGAGGAGATATATGGAGGATTGACATGAAGGAATGATATGGAGGAGTGACATGGAGGAGGGACATAGAGGAGTGATATGGAGGAGTGAAATGAAAGAGTGTAAAGGAGGATTGAGTTTGTGTAGCGACATGGAGGAGTGACTTTAAGTAGCGACATGGAGGAGTGACCTCGAGGAGTGACATGAAGGAGTGAAATGGTGGAGTGACATGGAGGAGTTACATAGAGGATTGATGTGGAGGAGCAACACGGAGGAGCGACATGGAAGATTGACATAAAGGATTGACATGGAGGTTTAACATGGAGGAAGGAGTTGGTGGAGCAACATAGAGTAGTCACATGGAATAGCGACATGGAGGAGTGACTTTGAGTAGCGACATAGAGGAGTGACATGGAGGAGTGACATGGAGGATGGACATGGAGGAGTGACATGGAGGAGGGGCATGGAGGAGAGACATGGAAGAGTGACATGGAAAAGTGACAGATCGGATCACCAAGGAAGATTAATAGGGTGGAGTGACATGGCGGAGGGACATGGATGAGTGACATGGAGGAGTGACATGAAGTAGTGAATTGGAGGAGTGACATAAACGAGTGACATGGAGGAATGACATGGATGAGTGACATAAAGGAGTTATAAGGAAGGTTGAGTTGGTGGAGCGACATGGAGGAGTCACATGGATTAGGGACATGGAGGAGTAACATGAAAGAGTGAGTTGGTGTAGCGACATGGAGGACTGACATGGAATAGCGACATGGAGGAGTGACCTGGAGGAGTGACTTGGAGTAGTGAAATGGTGGAGTGACATGGAGGAGTGAGTTGTTAGAGTGACCTGGAGGAGTGACTTGGAGGAGTGAAATGGTGGAGTGACATGGAGGAGTGAGTTGTTAGAGTGACATGGAGGAGAAATATGGAGGAGAAACATGGAGGAGTTACATTGAGGAGTAACTTGGAGGAGTGACATAAAGGATTGACATGGAGGAGTGACATGGAGGTTTAACATGGAGGATGGAGTTGGTGGAGCAACATGGAGGAGTCACATGGAATAGCGACATGGAGGAGTGACATGGAGGAGTGACATGGAGTAGCGACATGGAGGAGATATATGGTGAAGTGACATGAAAGAGTTTAAAGGAGGTTTGAGTTTGTGTAATAACATGGAGGAGTGACATGAAGTAGTGACATTGAGGAGTGACATTGAGGAGTGAGTTGGTGTAGTGCCATGGACGAATGACTTGGAGGAGCAACGTGGAGGAGTGACATAGAGGATTGATGTGGAGGAGCAACACGGAGGAGCGACATGGAGGAGTGACATGGAGTAGTGACATGGAGGAGAGACATGGAGTAGTGACTTGGAGAAGTGACAGGGTTGATCAGGAAGTAGGGTTGATATGGTGGAGTGACATAGTGGAGGGACATGGGTCAGTGACTTGGAGGAGTGACATGGAGTTGCAACATGGATGAGCAACATGGAGGAGTGACATGGAGGAATGACATGGATGAGTGACATGGAGGAGTAACTTTGAGTAGCGACATGGAGGAGTGACCTGGAGGAGTGACCTGGAGGAGTGACATGGAGGAGTGAGTTGTTATAGCGACATGGAGGAGAGAAATGGAGGAGTGACATGAAGGAGTGACATTGAGGAGTGAGTTGGTGTAGTAACATGGAGGATTGGCTTTGAGTAGCGACATGGAGGAGTGACCTGGAGGAGATACATGGAGGAGTGACATGAAGGAATGACATGGAGGAGTGACATGGAGGAGGGACATGGAGGAGCTATATGGAGGGTTGAAATGAAAGAGTGTAAAGGAGGATTGAGTATGTGTAGTGACATGGAGGAGTGACTTCAAGTAGCGACATGGAGGAGTGACCTGGAGGAGTGACATGGAGGAGTGAAATGGTGGAGTGACATGGATGAGTTACATAGAGGATTGATGTGGAGGAGCAACACGGAGGAGCGACATGGAAGAGTGACTTTGAGTAGCGACATAGAGGAGTGACCTGGAGGAGTGACATGGAAGACATATAGAGGTGACATTGAGGAATGAATTGGAGGAGTGACATAAAGTAGTGACATTGAGGAATGACATGGATGAGGGACATGGAGGAGTGACAAGAAGGATTGAGTTGGTGTAGTGACATGGTGGAGGGACATAGATGAGTTACATGGAGGATTGACATGGAAGAGCAACATGGAGTAGCGAAGTGGAGGAGTCACATGGAGTAGCGACATGGAGGAGTGACATGAAGTAGTGACATGGAGGAGTGAGTTGTTATAGCGACATGGAGAAGAGAAATCAAGGAGTGACATGGAGTAGCTGCATGGAGGAGTTACATTCAGGAGTGACTTGGAGGAGCAACATGGAGGAGCGACATGGAGGAGTGACATGACATGAGGAGTGAGTTTGTGTAGCGACATGGATGAGTGACATGGAATAGCTACATGGAGGAGTTACATGGAGGAGTGGCATGGAGGAGTGACCTAGAGGAGTGACATGGAGGAGTGATATGGAGGGGTGACATGGAGTAGTGACCTAGAGTAGCGACATGGAGGAGACACATGGAGGAGTGACATGGAGGAATGACATGGAGGAGTGACATGGAGGAGGGACATGGAGGAGCAATATGGAGGAGTGTCATGAAAGAGTGTAAAGGAGGATTGAGTTTGTGTAGCGACTTGGAGGAGTGACATGAAGTGGTGACATTGAGGAGTGACATTGAGGAGTGACCTGGAGAAGTGACATGGAGGAGTGAAATGGTGGAGTGACATGGAGGAGTGAGTTGTTATAGCGACATGGAGGAGCGAAATGGAGGCGTGATATGGAGGAGTGAGCTGTTAGAGCGACATGGAGGAGAGACATGGAGAAGTGACCTGGAGGAGTGAAATGGAGGAGTGACATGGAGGAGTGAAATGGTGGAGTGACATGGAGGAGTGAGTTGTTATAGCGACATGGAGGAGATAAATCAAGGAGTGACATGGAGGAGTTACATGGAGGAGTGACTTAGAGGAGTGACATGTAGGAGTGACCTGGAGGAGTGACATGGAGGAGTGAAATGGTGGAGTGACATGGAGGAGTGACATGGAGTAGCGACATAGAGTAGCAACATGAGGAGTTAGTTTGTGTAGCGAAATGGAGGGTTGACATGGAGGAATGATATGGAGGAGTGACATAGAGTAGCGACATGGAGGAGATACATGGAGGAGTGACATGAAGGAATGACATGGAGGAGTGACATGGAAGAGGGACATGGAGGAGCGATATGGAGGAGTGACATGAAAGAGTGTAAAGGAGGATTGAGTTTGTGTAGCAACATGGAGGAGTGACATGAAGTAGTGACATTGAGGTGTGACAGTGAGGAGTGAGTTGGTGTAGTGACATGGAGGAGTGACTTTGAGTAGAGACATGGAGGAGTGACCTGGAGGAGTGACATGGAGGAGTGAAATAGTGGAGTGACATGGAGGAGTGAGTTGTTATATCGACATGGAGGAGAGAAATGAAGGAGTGACATGGAGGAGTTACATTGAGGAGTGAGTTGGTGTAGTAACATGGAGGAGTGACTTCTAGTAGCGACATGGAGGAGTGACCTGGAGGAGTGACATGTAGGAGTGAAATGGTGCAGTGACATGGAGGAGTGACATGGAGGAGTGTGTTGTTAGAGCGACATAGAGGAGAGACATGGAGGAGTGACATGTAGGAGTGACATGGAGGAGTGAAATGGTGGAGTGACATGGAGGAGTGAGTTGTTAGAGCGACATGGAGGAGAGACATGGAGGAGTGACATGGAGGAGTCACATAAAGGATTGATGTGGAGTAGTGACATGGAGAATGGACATGGAGGAGTGACTTGGAGAAGTGACAGGGTTGATCAGGAAGGAGGGTTGATATGGTGGAGTGACATCGTGGAAGGACATGGGTGAGTGACTTGGAGGAGTGACAAAGAGGAGCAACACGGAGGAGCGACATGGAAGAGTGACATGGGGTAGTTACATGTAGGATGGACATGGAGGAGTGACATGGAAGACATATAGAGGTGACATGGAGGAGTGTATTGGAGGAGGGACATAAAGGAGTGACATGGAGGAATGACATGGATGAGTGACATGGAGGAGTTACAAGAAGTAGTGACATGGAGGAGAGACATGTAGGAGTTACATGGAGAAGTGACATAGAGGATTGATGTGGAGGAGCAACACGGAGGAGCGACATGGAGGAGTGACATGAAGTAGTGACATCGTGGAGGGACATGGGTGAGTGACTTGGAGAAGTGACATGGAGGAGCAACACGGAGGAGCGACATGGAGGAGTGACATGGAGTAGTGACATGGAGGATGGACATGGAAGAGTGACATGGAAGACATATAGAGGTGACTTGGAGGACTGAATTGGAGGAGCAACATGGAGGAGCAACATGGAGGACTGAATTGGTGGAGCAACATGGAGGAGTCACATGGAGTAGCGACGTTTAGGAGTAACTTGGAGGAGTGACATAAAGGAGTGAAATGGTGGAGTGACATGGAGGAGTGAGTTGTTAGAGAAACATGGAGGAGAGACATGTAGGAGTGACATGGAGGATTGACATGGAGGAGTGATATGGAGGAGTGACATGAAAGAGTGTATAGCATGATTGAGTTTGTGTAGCGACATGGAGGAGTGACATGGAGGTGTGACATGGAGGAGTGACATAGAGGAGTGATGTGGAGGAGTGACATGTAGGAAGAACATGGAGGAGTGACATGGAAGACATATAGAAGTGACATGGGTGAGTGACATGGAGGAGTGACAATAAGGATTGAGTTGGTGTAGTGACATGGCGGAGGGACATAGATGAGTTAGATGGAGGAGTTACATGGAAGAGCAACATGGAGGAGCAACGTGGAGGAGTGAGTTGGTGGAGCGACTTGGAGGAGTCACATGGAGTAGCGACATGGAGGAGTGACATGAAGTAGTGACATGGAGGAGTGACATTGAGGAGTGAGTTGGTGTAGTGACATGGAGGAGTGACCTGAAGGAGTAACATGGAGGAGTGAAATGGTGGAGTGACATGGAGGAGTGAGTTGTTAGAGTGACATGGAGTAGAGACATGGAGGAGTGACATGGAGGAGAGACATGGAAGAGTGACAAGGAGTAATGACATTAAGTAGCGATATGGAGGAGTGACATGGAGGAGTGAGCTGGTGTTGCGACATGGAGGAGTGAGTTGGTGGAATGAAATAAAGGAGGGGTATGGAGGAGTGACTAGGAGGAGCAACACAGAGGAGCGAAATGGAGGAGTGACATGGAGTAGTGACATGGAGGAGGGACATGGAGGAGTGACTTGGAGATGTGACAGGGTTGATCTGGAAGGAGGGTTGATATGGTTGAGTGACATGGCGGAGGGACATGGATGAGTGACTTGGAGGAGTGACATGGAGGAGCGACATGGAGGAGTGACATGAGGAGTGAGTTTGTGTAGCGACATGGAGGAGTGACATGGAGTAGCGACATGGAGGAGTGCCATGAGGAAATTGTTGGTGTAGCGACATGGAGGAGTGACATGGAGGTGTGACATGGAGGAGTGACATAGAGGAGTGATTTGGATGAATGACATGGAGGAGGATCATGGCGGAGTGACATGGAAGACTTATAGAAGTTACATTGATGAGTGACATAGAGGAGTGACAAGAATGATTGAGTTGGTGTAGTGACATGGCGGAGGGACATAGATGAGTTACATGGAGGTTTGACATGGAAGAGCAACATGGAGGAGCGACGTGGAGGAGTGAGTTGGTGGAGCAACATGGGGAGTCACATGAAGTAGCGACATTTAGGAGTAACTTGGAGGAGTGACATAAAGGAGTGACATGGAGAGGTGACATGGAGGATTGACATGGAGGAGCGATATGGAGGAGTGACATGAAAGATTTTATAGGAGGATTGAGTTTGTGTAGCGACATGGAGGAGTGACATGAAATAGTCACATGGAGGAGTGACATTGAGGAGTGAGTTGGTGTTGTAAAATGGAGGAGTGACTTTGAGTAGCGACATGGAGGAGTGACCTGGAGGAGTGACATGGAGTAGTGAAATGGTGGAGTGACATGGAGGAGTTAGTTGTTATAGCGACATCGAGGAGAGACATGGAGGAGTGACATGGAGGAGTGACATGGAGGAGTGACATAGAGGAGTGACGTGGAGGAGAGACATGGAATAGTGACATGGAGAAGTGACAGGGCGGATCACCAAGGAGGGTTGATATGGTGGAGTGACATCGCGGAGGGACATGGGTGAGTGACTTGGAGGAGTGACATGGAGGAGTGACATGAGGAGTGAGTTTGTGTAGCGACATGGAGGAGTGACATGGAGTAGCTACATGGAGGAGTTACATGGAGGAGTGACTTGGAGGACTGACATGGAATAGCGACATGGGGGAGTGACATGGAAGACATATAGAGATGACATGGAGGAGTAAATTGGAGGAGTGACATAAACGAGTGACATGGAGGAATGACATGGATGAAAGACATGGAGGAGTTACAAGGAGGGTTGAGTTGGTGTAGCGACATGGAGGAGTGACATGGAGTAGCGACATGGAGGAGTGACATGAGGAATGAGTTGGTGTAGCAACATGGAGGAGTGACATGGAGGAGTGACATGGAGTAGTGACATGGAGGAGTGACATGAGGAGTGAGCTTGTGTAGCAACATGGAGGAGTGACATGGAGTAGCTACATGGAGAAGTGACTTGGATGAGCAACAGGGAGAAGCGACATGGAGGAGTAACATGGAGTAGTGAAATGGTGGAGTGACATCGAGGAGAGACATGGAGGAGTGACATAGAGGATTGATGTGGAGGAGCAACACGGAGGAGCGACATGGAGGAGTGATATGGAGTAGTGACATGGAGGAGGGACATGGAGGAGTGACTTGGAGAAGTGACAGGGTTGATCAGGAAGTAGGGTTGATATAGTGGAGTGACATAGTGGAGGGACATGGGTGAGTGACTTGGAGGAGTGACATGGAGGAGCAACACGGAGGAGCGACATGGAGGAGTGACATGAAGTAGTGACATGGAGGATGGACATGGACGAGTGACATGGAAGACTAGTAGAGGTGACATGGAGGAGCAACACGGAGGAGCGACATCGCGGAGGGACATGGGTGATTGACTTGGAGGAGTGACATGGAGGAGTGACAAGAAGGAATGATATTAAGTAGCGATATGGAGGAGTGACCTGGAGGAGTGACATGGAGGAGTGAAATGGAGGAATGACATTGAGGAGTGAGTTGGTGTAGTGACATGGAGGAGTGACATGGAGGAGTGACATGGAGAAGTGACATGGAGGAATTACAGAGAGGAGTGACTTGGATGAGTGACATGGAGGAGTGACATGGAGGAGTGACTTGGAGGAGCAACACGGAGGAGGGACATGGAGGAGTGACATGGAGTAATGACATGGAGGAGTGACATAGAGGAGTGAAGTGGAGGAGCAACACGGAGGAGCGACATGGAGGAGTGACATGGAGTAGTGACATGGAGGAGTGACATGGAGTAGCTACATGGAGGAGTGACTTGGAGGAGCAAAACGGAGGAGCAACATGGAGGAGTAACATTGAGGAGTGAGTTGGTGTAGTGACATGGAGGAGTGACTTTGAGTAGCGACATGGAGGAATGACCTGGAGGAGTGACATGGAGGAGTGAAAAGGTGGAGTGACATGGAGGAGTGAGTTCTTATGGGTGATTGACTTGGAGGAGTGACATGGAGGAGTGACAAGAAGGAATGATATTAAGTAGCGATATGGAGGAGTGACCTGGAGGAGTGACATGGAGGAGTGAAATGGAGGAATGACATTGAGGAGTGAGTTGGTGTAGTGACATGGAGGAGTGACATGGAGGAGTGACATGGAGAAGTGACATGGAGGAATTACAGAGAGGAGTGACTTGGATGAGTGACATGGAGGAGTGACATGGAGGAGTGACTTGGAGGAGCAACACGGAGGAGGGACATGGAGGAGTGACATGGAGTAATGACATGGAGGAGTGACATAGAGGAGTGAAGTGGAGGAGCAACACGGAGGAGCGACATGGAGGAGTGACATGGAGTAGTGACATGGAGGAGTGACATGGAGGAGCAACATGGAGGAGTGACATGGAGTAGTGACATGGAGGAGTGATATGGAGGAGTGACATGAAAGAGTATAAAGGAGGATTGAGTTTTTGTAGCAACATGGAGGAGTGACATGAAGTAGTGACATTGAGGAGTGACATGGAGTAGCTACATGGAGGAGTGACTTGGAGGAGCAAAACGGAGGAGCAACATGGAGGAGGGACATGGAGGAGTAACATTGAGGAGTGAGTTGGTGTAGTGACATGGAGGAGTGACTTTGAGTAGCGACATGGAGGAATGACCTGGAGGAGTGACATGGAGGAGTGAAAAGGTGGAGTGACATGGAGGAGTGAGTTCTTATAGCGACATGGAGGAGAGAAATGAAGGAGTGACATGGATGAGTGACATTGAGGAGAGAGTTGGTGTAGTAACATGGAGGAGTGACTTTGAGTAGCGACATGGAGGAGTGACCTGGAGGAGTGACTTGGAGGAGTGAAATGGTGGAGTGACATGGAGGAGTGTGTTGTTAGAGCGACATAGAGGAGAGACATGGAGGAGTGACATGTAGGAGTGACATGGAGGAGTGACATAGAGGAGTGACATAAAGGATTGATGTGGAGTAATGACATGGAGGATGGACATGGAGGAGTGACCTGGAGAAGTGACAGGGTTGATCAGGAAGGAGGGTTGATATGGTGGAGTGACATCGTGGAAGGACATGTGTGAGTGAATTGGAGTAGTGACAAGGAGGAGCAACACGGAGGAGCGACATGGAGGAGTGACATGGAGTAGTGACATGGAAGATGGACATGGAGGAGTGACATGGAAGACATATAGAGGTGACATGGAGGAGTGTATTGGAGGAGTGACATAAAGGAGTGACATGGAGGAATGACATGGATGAGTGACATGGAGGAGTGTATTGTTGGAGTGACATAAAGGAGTGACATGGAGGAATGACATGGATGAGTGACATGGAGGAGTTACAAGAAGTAGTGACATGGAGGAGTGACATGAGGAGTGAGTTTGTCTAGCGACATGGAGGAGTGACATAAAGTAGTTACATGGAGGAGTTACGTGGAGGAGTGACTTGGAGGAGCAACACGGAGGAGCGACATGGAGGAGTGACATGGAGTAGTGACATGGAGTAGCTATATGTAGGAGTTACATGGAGGAGTGACATGGAGGAGTAACATGGAGGAAGGAGTTGGTGGAACGACATGGAGGAGTCCCATAGAGTAGCGACATGGAGGAGTGACATGGAGGAGCAACACGGAGGAGTGACATGGAGGATGGACAAAGAGGTTTGAGTTGGTGTATTGACATGGAGGAGTGACATGGAGAAGCGACATGGAGAAGTGACATGGAAGAGTGAGTTGGTGTAGCGACATGGAGGATGGACAAAGAGGTTTGAGTTGGTGTATTGACATGGAGGAGTCACATGGAGTAGCAACATGGAGGAGTAACATGGAAGAGTGAGTTGGTGTAGCGATATGGAGGACTGACATGGAATAGCGACATGGAGGAGTGACATGGAGGAGTGACATAGAGAATTGATGTGGAGGACCAACACGGAGGAGTGACATGGAGGAGTGACATGGAGTAGTGACATGGATGAGTGACATAGAGGAATGACATGGAGGAGTGACATAGAGGAGTGACATGGATGAGTGACATGGAGGAGTGACATGGAGGAGTGACAAGGAGGGTTGAGTTTGTGTTGTGACATGGAGAAGTGACAGGTCGGATCACCAAGGAAGATTGATAGGGTGGAGTGACATGGCGGAGGGACATGGATGAGTGACATGGAGGAGTGACATGGAGGAGTGACATGGAGGATGGACATGGAGGAGTGACATGGAAGACATATAGAGGTGACATGGAGGAATGACAAGAAGTAGTGACATGGAGGAGTGACATTGAGGAGTGAGTTGGTGTAGCGACTTGGAGGAGTGACATTGAGTTGCGACATAGAGTAGTAACATGAGGAGTGACATGGAGGAGTAACTTGGAGGAGTGACATAAAGGATTGACATGGAGGAGTGACATGGAAGAGTAACATGGAGGAAGGAGTTGGTGGAGCGACATGGAGGAGTCCCATAGAGTAGCGACATGGAGGAGCGACATGGAGGAGCAACACGGAGGAGTGACATGGAGGATGGACAAAGAGGTTTGAGTTGGTGTATTGACATGGAGGAGTGACATGGAGAAGCGACATGGAGAAGTGACATGGAAGAGTGAGTTGGTGTAGCGACAAGGAGGATGGACAAAGAGGTTTGAGTTGGTGTATTGACATGGAGGAGTCACATGGAGTAGCGACATGGAGGAGTAACATGGAAGAGTGAGTTGGTGTAGCGACATGGAGGACTGACATGGAATAGCGACATGGAAGAGTGACATGGAGGAGTGACATAGAGAATTGATGTGGAGGAGCAATACGGAGGAGCGACATGGAGGAGTGACATGGAGTAGTGACATGGATGAGTGACATGGAGGAGTGACATGGAGGAGTGAATTGGAGGAGTGACATAAAGGAGTGACATAGAGGAATGACATGGATGAGTGACATAGAGGAGTGACAAGGAGGGTTGAGTTTGAGTAGCGACATGGAGGAGTGACATGATGTAGTGACATGTAGGAGTTACATGGAGGAGTGACTTGGAGGAGCAACATGGAGGAGCGACATGGAGGAGTGACATGGAGTAGTGACGTGGAGTAGCTACATGTAGGAGTTACATGGAGGAGTGACATAGAGGATTGACGTGGAGGAGCAACACGGAGGAGCGACATGGAGGAGTGACATGGAGTAGTGACATGGAGGAGGGACATGGAGGAGAGACATGGAAGAGTGACATGGAAAAGTGACAGGTCAGATTACCAAGGAAGATTGATAGGGTGTAGTGACATGGCGGAGGGACATGGATGAGTAACATGGATGAGTGACATGAAGGAGTGACATGGAGGAGTGAATTGGAAGAGTGACATAAAGGAGTGAAAAGGAGGAATGACATGGATGAGTGACAAGGAGGAGTGACAAGGAGGGTTGAGTTTGTGTTGTGACATGGAGGAGTGACATGTAGTAGTGACATGGAGGAGTGACATTGAGGAGTGAGTTGGTATAGTGACATGGAGGAATTACAGAGAGGAGTGACTTGGATGAGTGACATGGAGGAGTGACATGGAGGAGTGACTTGGAGGAGCAACACGGAGGAGGGACATGGAGGAGTGACATGGAGTAATGACATGGAGGAGTGACATAGAGGAGTGAAGTGGAGGAGCAACACGGAGGAGCGACATGGAGGAGTGACATGGAGTAGTGACATGGAGGAGTGACATGGAGGAGCAACATGGAGGAGTGACATGGAGTAGTGACATGGAGGAGTGATATGGTGGAGTGACATGAAAGAGTATAAAGGAGGATTGAGTTTTTGTAGCAACATGGAGGAGTGACATGAAGTAGTGACATTGAGGAGTGACATTGAGGAGTGAGTTGGTGTAGTGACATGGAGGAGTGACTTATAGTAGCGACATGGAGGAGTGACCTGGAGGAGTGACATGGATGAGTGACATGGAGGAGCAACATGGAGGAGTGACATGGAGTAGTGACATGGAGAAGTGATATGGAGGAGTGACATGAAAGAGTATAAAGGAGGATTGAGTTTTTGTAGCAACATGGAGGAGTGACATGAAGTAGTGACATTGAGGAGTGACATGGAGTAGCTACATGGAGGAGTGACTTGGAGGAGCAAAACGGAGGAGCGACATGGAGGAGGGACAAGGAGGAGTAACATTGAGGAGTGAGTTGGTGTAGTGACATGGAGGAGTGACTTTGAGTAGCGACATGGAGGAATGACCTGGAGGAGTGACATGGAGGAGTGAAAAGGTGGAGTGGCATGGAGGAGTGAGTTCTTATAGCGACATGGAGGAGAGAAATGAAGGAGTGACATGGATGAGTGACATTGAGGAGAGAGTTGGTGTAGTAACATGGAGGAGTGTGTTGTTAGAGCGACATAGAGGAGAGACATGGAGGAGTGACATGTAGGAGTGACATGGAGGAGTGACATAGAGGAGTGACATAAAGGATTGATGTGGAGTAATGACATGGAGGATGGACATGGAGGAGTGACAAGGAGGGTTGAGTTTGTGTTGTGACATGGAGAAGTGATAGGTCGGATCACCTAGGAAGATTGATAGGGTGGAGTGACATGGCAGAGGGACATGGATGAGTGACATGGAGGAGTGACATGGAGGAGTGAATTGGAGGAGTGACATAAGGAGTGACATAGAGGAATGACATGGATGAGTGACATTGAGGAGTGAGTTAGTGTAGTTACATGGATGAGTGACTTTGAGTAGCGACCTGGAGGAGTGACCTGGAGGAGTGGCATGGAGGAGTGACATGGAGTAGCTACATGTAGGAGTTACATGGAGGAGTGACTTGGAGGAGCAACATGGAGGAGCGACATGGAGGAGTGACATGGAGTAGTGACGTGGAGTAGCTACATGTAGGAGTTACATGGAGGAGTGACATAGAGGATTGACGTGTAGGAGCAACACGGAGGAGCGACATGGAGGAGTGACATGGAGTAGTGACATGGAGGAGGGACATGGAGGAGAGACATGGAAGAGTGACATGGAAAAGTGACAGGTCGGATCACCAAGGAAGATTGATAGGGTGTAGTGACATGGCGGAGGGACATGGATGAGTAACATGGATGAGTGACATGAAGGAGTGACATGGAGGAGTGAATTGGAAGAGTGACATAAAGGAGTGAAAAGGAGCAATGACATGGATGAGTGACAAGGAGGAGTGACAAGGAGGGTTGAGTTTGTGTTGTGACATGGAGGAGTGACATGAAGTAGTGACATGGAGGAGTGACATTGAGGAGTGAGTTGGTATAGTGACATGGAGGAGTGACTTTGAGTAGCGACATGGAGGAGTGACCTGTAGGAGTGACATGGAGGAGTGACATGGAGGAGGGACATGAAAGAGTGTAAAGGAGAATTGAGTTTGTGTAGCGAGATGGAGGAGTGACATGAAGTAGTGACATGGAGGAGTGACATTGAGGAGTGAGTTGGTATAGTGACATGGAGGAGTGACTTTGAGTAGCGACATGGAGGAGTGACCTGTAGGAGTAACATGGAGGAGTGACATGGAGGAGGGACATGAAAGAGTGTAAAGGAGAATTGAGTTTGTGTAGCGACATGGAGGAGTGACATGAAGTACTGACATGGAGGAGTGACATAGAGGAGTGACGTGGAGGAGTGACATGGAGGAGGGACATGGAGGAGTGACATGGAAGACATATAGAAGTGACATGGATGAGTGACATGGAGGAGTGACAAGAAGGATTGAGTTGGTGTAGTGACATGGAGGAGTGACTTTGAGTAGTAACATGGAGGAGTGACACGGAGGAGTGAGTTGTTAGAGCGACATGGAGGAGTGATATGGAGGAGTGACATAGAGGATTGATGTGGAGTAGTGACATTGAGGACAGACATGGAGGAGTGACTTGGAGAAGTGACTTGGTTGATCAGGAAGGAGGGTTGTTATAGTGGAGTGACATCGTGGAGGGACATGGGTGAGTGACTTGGAGGAGTGACAAGGAGGAGCAACATGGAGGAGTGACATGGAGGAGTGACATGGAGGATGGACATGGAGGAGTGACATGGAAGACATATAGAGGTGACATGGAGGAGTTACAAGAAGTAGTGACATGGAGGAGTGACATTGAGGAGTGAGTTGGTGTAGCGGCATGGAGGAGTGACATTGAGTAGCGACATACAGTAGTAACATGAGGAGTGAGTTTGTGTAGCAACATGAAGGAGTGACATGGAGGAGTAACTTGGAGGAGTGACATAAAGGATTGACATGGAGGAGTGACATGGAGGAGTAACATGGAGGAAGGAGTTGATGGAGCGACATGTAGGAGTCCCATAGAGTAGCGACATGGAGGAGTGACATGGAGGAGCAACACGGAGGAGTGACATAGAGGATGGACAAAGAGGTTTGAGTTGGTGTATTGACATGGAGGAGTGACATGGAGAAGCGACATGGAGGAGTAACATGGAAGAGTGAGTTGGTGTAGCGACATGGAGGACTGACATGGAATAGCGACATGGAAAAGTGACATGGAGGAGTGACATAGAGAATTGATGTGGAGGAGCAACACGGAGGAGCAACATGGAGGAGTGACATGGAGTAGTGACATGGATGAGTGACATGGAGGAGTGACAAGGAGGGTTGAGTTTGTGTTGTGACATGGAGAAGTGACAGGTCGGATCACCAAGGAAGATTGATAGGGTGGAGTGACATGGCGGAGGGACATGGATGAGTGACATGGAGGAGTGACATGGAGGAGTGAATTGGAGGAGTGACATAAAGGAGTGACATGGAGGAATGACATGGATGAGTGACATAGAGGAGTGACAAGGAGGGTTGAGTTTGTGTAGCGACATGGAGGAGTTACATGAAGTAGTGACATGGAGGAGTGATATTGAGGAGTGAGTTGGTGTAGTTACATGGATGAGTGACTTTGAGTAGCGACCTGGAGGAGTGACCTGGAGGAGTGGCATGGAGGAGTGACATGGAGTAGCTACATGTAGGAGTTACATGGAGGAGTGACTTGGAGGAGCAACATGGAGGAGCGACATGGAGGAATGACATGGAGTAGTGACGTGGAGTAGCTACATGTAGGAGTTACATGGAGGAGTGACATAGAGAATTGACGTGGAGGAGCAACACGGAGGAGCGACATGGAGGAGTGACATGGAGTAGTGACATGGAATAGCTACATGTAGGAGTTACATGGAGGAATGACTTGGATGAGCAACATGAAGGAGTGACATAGAGGATTGATGTGGAGTAGCAACACGGAGGAGCGACATGGAGGAGTGACATGGAGTAGTGACATGGAGGAAGGACATGGAGGAGTGACTTGGAGAAGTGACATGGATGAGTGACATGGAGGAGTGACAAGGAGGGTTGAGTTTGTGTTGTGACATGGAGAAGTGACAGGTCGGATCACCAAGGAAGATTGATAGGGTGGAGTGACATGGCGGAGGGACATGGATGAGTGACATGGAGGAGTGACATGGAGGAGTGAATTGGAGGAGTGACATAAAGGAGTGACATGGAGGAATGACATGGATGAGTGACATAGAGGAGTGACAAGGAGGGTTGAGTTTGTGTAGCGACATGGAGGAGTGACATGAAGTAGTGACATGGAGGAGTGATATTGAGGAGTGAGTTGGTGTAGTTACATGGATGAGTGACTTTGAGTAGCGACCTGGAGGAGTGACCTGGAGGAGTGGCATGGAGGAGTGACATGGAGTAGCTACATGTAGGAGTTACATGGAGGAGTGACTTGGAGGAGCAACATGGAGGAGCGACATGGAGGAATGACATGGAGTAGTGACGTGGAGTAGCTACATGTAGGAGTTACATGGAGGAGTGACATAGAGGATTGACGTGGAGGAGCAACACGGAGGAGCGACATGGAGGAGTGACATGGAGTAGTGACATGGCGGAGGGACATGGATGAGTGAATTGGATGAGTGAATTGTAGGAGTGACATGGAGTAACTACATGGAGGAGTTACATGGAGGAGTGACATGGACGAGTGACATAGAGGAATGACATGGAGGAGTGACATAGAGGAGTGACATGGATGAATGACATGGAGGAGTGATATGGAGGAGCAACATGGAGGAGCAACATGGAGGAGTAACTTGGAATAGCGACATGGAGGAGTGACATGGAGGAGTGACATAGAGGATTGAGTTGGAGTGGTGACATGGAGGTTGGACATGGAGGAGTGACTTGGAGAAGTGACAGTGCGGATAACCAAGGAGGGTTGATATGGTGGAGTGTCATCGCGGAGGGACATAGGTGAGTGACTTGGAGGAGTGACATGGAGGAGTGACATGGAGGAGTGACATGAGGAGTGAGTTTGTGTAGCGACATGGAGGAGTGACATGGAGTAGCTACATGGAGGAGTTACATGGATGAGTGACTTGGAGGAGCAACACGGAGGAGCGACATGGAGGAGTGACATGGAGTAGTGACATGGAATAGCTACATGTAGGAGTTACATGGAGGAATGACTTGGATGAGCAACATGAAGGAGTGACATAGAGGATTGATGTGGAGTAGCAACACGGAGGAGCGACATGGAGGAGTGACATGGAGTAGTGACATGGAGGAAGGACATGGAGGAGTGACTTGGAGAAGTGACAGGGTTGATCAGGAAGTAGGGTTGATAAGGTGGAGTGGCATAGTGGAGGGACATGGGTGAGTGACTTGGAGGAGTGACATGAGGAGCAACACGGAGGAGCAACATGGAGGAGTGACATGGAGTAGTGACATGGAGGATGGACATGGAGGAGTGACATGGAGGAATGACATGGATGAGTGACATGGAGGAGTGAATTTGAGTAGCGACATGGAGGAGTGACCTGGAGGAGTGACATGGAGTAGTGAGTTGTTAGAGCGACATAGAGGAGAGACATGGAGGAGTGACATGGAGGAGTGACATGGAGGAGTGACATAGAGGAGTGACGTGGAGGAGAGACATGGAAGAGTGACATAGAGAAGTGATAGGTCGGATTACCAAGGGAGATTGATAGGGTGGCGTGACATGGCGGAGGGACATGGATGAGTGACATGGAGCAGTGACATGGAGGAGTGAATTGGAGGAGTGACAAGGAGGGTTGAGTTTGTGTAGCGACATGGAGGAGTGACATGAAGTAGCGACATGGAGGAGTGACCTGGAGGAGTGACATGAAGGCGTGAAATGGTGGAGTGACATGGAGGAGTGAGTTGTTAGAGCGACATGGAGTAGAGACATGGAGGAGTGACATAGAGGAGTGACATGGAGGAGTGACATAGAGGAATGACGTGGAGGAGAGACATGGAAGAGTGACATGGAAAAGTGACAGGGCGGATAACCAAGGAAGATTGATATAGTGGAGTGACATTGCGGAGGGACATGGATGAGTGACATGGAGGAGTGACACGGAGGAGAAAAATGGAGGAGCGACATGGAGGAGTGACATGGAAGAGTGAGTAGGTGTAGCGACATGGAGGATGGACATGGAGGAGTGACATGGAAGACATATAGAAGTGACATGGAGGAGTGAATTGGAGGAGTGACATGGATGAGTGACATGGAGGAGTGACAAGGAGGGTTGAGTTTGTGTTGTGACATGGAGAAGTGACAGGTCGGATCACCAAGGAAGATTTATAGGGTGGAGTGACATGGCGGAGGGACATTGATGAGTGACATGGAGAAGTGAATTGGAGGAGTGACATAAAGGAGTGACATGGAGGAATGACATGGATGAGTGACATAGAGGAGTGACAAGGAGGGTTGAGTTTGTGTAGCGACATGGAGGAGTGACATGAAGTAGTGACATGGAGGAGTGACATTGAGGAGTGAGTTGGTGTAGTTACATGGAGGAGTGACTTTGAGTAGCGACCTGGAGGAGTGACATGGAGGAGTGAAGTGGTGGAGTGAAATGGAGGAGTGAGTTGTTAGAGTGACATGGAGGAGAGACATGGAAGTGTGACATGGAGAATTGACAGGGCGGATAACCAAGGAAGATTGATATGGTGGAGTGACATGGCGGAGTGACATTGAGTAGTGACATGGAGGATGGACATGGAGGAGTGACATGGAAGACATATAGAGGTGACATGGAGGAGTGAATTGGAGGAGTGACATAAAGGAGTGATGTGGAGGAGTGACATTGAGGAGTGATTTGGTGTAGCGAGATGGAGGAGTTACATGGAGTAGCGAAATAGAGTAGTAACATGAGGATTGAGTTTGTGTAACGACATGGAGGAGTGACATGGAGGAGTGACATGGAGGAGTGACATAGAGTAGCGACATGGAGGAGATACATGGAGGAGTGACATGGAGGACTGATATGGAGGTGTGACTTGGAGAAGTGACAGGGTTGATCAGGAAGGGGGGTTGATATGGTGGAGTGACATCGTGGAGAGACATGGGTGAGTGACTTGGAGGAGTGACAAGGAGGAGCAACACGGAGGAGCGACATGGAGGAGTGACATGGAGTAGTGACATGGAGGATTGACATGGAGGAGTGACATGGAAGACTTATAGAGGTGACAAGGAGGAGTGTATTGGAGGAGTGACATAAAGGAGTGACATGGAGAAGTGACATGAGGAGTGAGTTTGTGTAGCGACATGGAGGAGTGACATGGAGTAGCTACATGGAGGAGTTACATGGAGGAGTGACATGGACGAGTGACATAGAGGAGTGACAAGGAGGAGTGACATAGAGGAGTGACATGGATGAGTGACATGGGGGAGTGACATGGAGGAGCAACATGGAGGAGCGACAGGGTTGATCAGGAAGGGGGGTTGATATGGTGGAGTGACATCGTGGAGAGACATGGGTGAGTGACTTGGAGGAGTGACAAGGAGGAGCAACACGGAGGAGCGACATGGAGGAGTGACATGGAGTAGTGACATGGAGGATGGACATGGAGGAGTGACCTGTAGGAGTGACATGGAGGAGTGACATGGAGGAGGGACATAAAAGAGTGTAAAGGAGTATTGAGTTTGTGTGGCGACATGGAGGAGTGACATGAAGTACTGACATTGAAGAGTGACATGGAGGAGTGAGTTGTTATAGCGACATGGAGGAGAGAAATGGAGGAGTGACATGGAGGAGTGACATGGAGGAGCAACACGGAGGAGCGACATGGAGGAGTGACATGGAGTAGCAACATGGAGGAGTACATGGAGGAGTGACTTGGAGGAGCAACACGGAGGAGCTACATGGAGGAGTGACATGGAGTAGTGACATGGAGTAGCTACATGTAGGAGTTACATGGAGGAGTGACTTGGAGGAGCAACATGGACGAGTGACATAGAGGTGACATGGAGGAGTGACATGGAGAAGTGACAGGGCGGATAACCAAGGAGGGTTGATATGGTGGAGTGACATCGCGGTGGGACATGAGTGAGTGACTTGGAGGAGTTACATGGAGGAGCAACACGGAGGAGCAACATGGAGGAGTGACATAGAGTAGTGACATGGAGGATGGACATGGAGGAGTGACATGGAAGACATATAGAGGTGACATGGAGGAGTGAATTGGAGGAGTGACATAAACGAGTGACATGGAGGAATGACATAAATGAGTGACATGGAGGAGTTACAAGCAGAGTTGAGTTGGTGTAGCGACATGGAGGAGTGACATGGAGTAGTGACATGGAGGATTGACATGAGGAATGAGTTGGTGTAGCGACATGGAGGAGTGACATGGAGGTGTGACATGGAGGAGTAACTTGGAGGAGTGACATAAAGTATTGACATGGAGGAGTGACATGGAGGAGTAACATGGAGGAAGGAATTGGTGGAGCGACATGGAGGAGTAACATGGAATAGAGACATGGAGGAGTGACATAGATGGTTGATGTGTAGTAGTGACATGGAGGATAGACATGGAGGAGTGACTTGGAGAAGTGACAGGGTTGATCAGGAAGGAGGGTTGATATGGTGGAGTGACATAATGGAGGGACATGGGTGATTGACTTGGAGGAGTGACAAGGAGGAGCAACACGGAGGAGCGACATGGAGGAGTGACTTGGAGGAGTGACAAGGAGGAGCAATACGGAGGAGCAACATGGAGGAGTGACATGGAAGAGTGACATGGAGTACTGACATGGAGAATGGACATGGAGGAGTGACATGGAGAACATATAGAGGTGACATGGAGGAGTGAATTGGAGGAGTGACATAAAGTAGTAACATGGAGGAGTTACATTGAGGAGTGAGTTGGTGTAGCGACATAGAGGAGTGAAATGGAGTAGCGACATAGAGTAGTAACATGAGGAGTGAGTTTGCGTATCAAGATGGAGGAGTGACATGGAGGAGTGACATGGAGGAGTGACATAGAGGACTGATGTGGATTAGTGACATGAAAGAGTGTAAAGGAGGATTGAGTTACATTGAGGAGTGAGTTGGTGTAGCGACATGGAGGAGTGAAATGGAGTAGCGACATAGAGTAGTAACATGAGGAGTGAGTTTGCGTAGCAACATGGAGGAGTGACATGGAGGGGTGACATGGAGGAGTGACATAGAGTAGTGACATGGAGGAGATAAATGGAGGAGTGACATGGAGGAATGACATGGAGGAGTGACATGGAGGAGGGACATGAAGTAGCCATATGGAGGAGTGACATGAAAGAGTGTAAAGGAGGATTGAGTTTGTGTAGCGACATGGAGGAGTGACATGAAGTAGTGACATTTAGGAGTCACATTGAGGAGTGAGTTGGTGTAGTGACATGAAGGAGTGACTTTAAGTAGCGACATGGAGGAATGACCTGGAGGAGTGACATGGAGGAGTGAAATGGTAGAGTGACATGGAGGAGTGACATGAAGTAGTGACATGGAGGAGAGAAATGGAGGATTGATATGGAGTAGTGAAATGGTGCAGTGATATGTAGGAGTGAGTTGTTAGAGCGACATGGAGGAGAGAAATGGAGAAGTGACATGGAGGAGTGACATGAGTAATGAGTTGGTGTAGCGACATGGAGGAGTAACATGGAGGTGTGACATGGAAGACATATAGAAGTGACATGGATGAGACACATGGAGGAGTGACAAGAAGGATTGAGTTGGTGTAGTGACATGGCGGAGGGACATAGATGAGTTACATGGAGGAGTGACATGGAAGAGCAACATGGAGGAGCGACGTGGAGGAGTGAGTTGGTGGAGCGACATGGAGGAGTCACATGAAGTGGTGACATGGAGTAGTGACATTGAGGAGTGAGTTGGTGTAGTGACATGGAGGAGTGACTTTGAGTAGCGACATGGAGGAGTGACCTGGAGGATTGACATGGAGGAGTGCAATGGTGGAGTGACATGGAGGAGTGAGTTGTTATAGCGACATGGAGGACAAACATGGAGGAGTGACATGGAGGAGTGAAATGGAGGAGTGACATAGAGGAGTGACGTGGAGGAGAGACATGGAGAAGTGACATGGACGACTGACATGGAGGAGTGACATAGAGGATTGACGTGGAGGAGAGACATGGAGAAGTGACATGGAGGACTGACATGTAGGAGTGACATAGAGGAGTGACGTGGAGGAGAGACATGGAAGAGTGACATGGAGAAGTGACAGGGCGGATAACCAAGGAGGGTTGATATGGTGGAGTGACATCGCGGAGGGACATGGATGAGTGACTTGGAGGAGTGAAATGGAGGAGGGACATGGAGGAGTGACATGAGGAGTGAGTTTGTATAGCGACATGGAGGAGTGACATGGATTAGCTACATGGAGGAGTTACATGGAGGAGTGACATGGACGAGTGACATAGAGGAGTTACATGGAGGAGTGACATAGAGGAGTGACTTGGATGAGTGACATGGAGAAGTGACATGGTGGAGCAACATGGAGGAGCAACATGGAGGAGTAACTTGGAATTGCGACATGGGGGAGTGATATGGAGGAGTGACATAGAGGATTGATGTGGATTAGTGACATGGAGGACTGACATGGAGGAGTGAATTGGAGGAGTGACATAAAGGAGTGACATGGAGGAATGACATGGATGAGTGACATGGAGGAGTGACAAGGAGGGTTGAGTTTGTGTAGCGACATGGAGGAGTGACATGAAGTAGTGCACATGGAGGAGTGACATTGAGGAGTGAGTTGGTGTAGTTACATGAGGAGTGACTTTGAGTAGCGACATGGAGGAGTGACATGGAGGAGTGAAATGTTGGAGTGACATGGAGGAGTGAGTTGTTAGAGCGACATGGAGGAGTGACATGGAGGACTGACATGGAGGTGTGACATGGAGTAGTGACATGGAGGAGGGACATGTAGGAGTGACATGTAAGACATATAGAAGTGACATAGATGAGTTATATGGAGGAGTGACATGGAAGAGCAACATGGAGGAGCGACGTGGAGGAGTGAGTTGGTGGAGCGACATGGAGGAGTCAAATGGAGTAGCGACATGGAGGAGTGACATGAAGTGGTGACATGGAGTAGTGAGTTGTTATAGCGACATGGAGGACAAACATGGAGGAGTGACATGGAGGAGTGAAATGGAGGAGTGACATAGAGGAGTGACGTGAAGGAGAGACATGGAGAAGTGACATTGAGGACTGACATGGAGGAGTGACATAGAGGAGTGACATGGATGAGTGACATGGAGGAGTGACATGGAGGAGCAACATGGAGGTGCAACATGGAGGAGTAACTTGGAATAGCGACATGGAGGAGTGACATAGAGGATTGAGGTGGAGTAGTGACATGGAGGTTGGACATGGAGGAGTGACTTGGAGAAGTGACAGGGCGGATAACCAAGGAGGTTTGATATGGTGGAGTGACATCGCGGAGGTACATAGGTGAGTGACTTGGAGGAGTGACATGGAGGAGTGACATGAGGAGTGAGTTTGTGTAGCGACATGGAGGAGTGACAAGGAGTAGCTACATGGAGGAGTTACATGGAGGAGTGACTTGGAGGAGCAACACGGAGGAGCGACATGGAGGAGTGACATGGAGTAGTGACATGGAGTAGCTACATGTAGGAGTTACATGGAGGAATGACTTGGATGAGCAACATGGAGGAGTGACATAGAGGATTGATGTGGAGGAGCAACACGGAGGAGCGACATGGAGGAGTGACATGGAGTAGTGACATGGAGGAAGGACATGGAGGATTGACTTGGAGAAGTGACAGGGTTGATCAGGAAGTAGGGTTGATAAGGTGGAGTGGCATAGTGGAGGAACATGGGTGAGTGACTTGGAGGAGTGACATGAAGGAGCAACACGGAGGAGCAACATGGAGGAGTGACATGGAGTAGTGACATAGAGGATGGACATGGAGGAGTGACATGGAGGAATGACATGGATGAGTGACATGGAGGAGTGACTTTGAGTAGCGACATGGATGAGTGACCTGGAGGAGTGAAATTCAGGAGTGAAATGGTGGAGTGACATGGAGTAGTGAGTTGTTAGAGCGACATAGAGGAGAGACATGGAGGAGTGACATGGAGGAGTGACATGGAGGAGTGACATGGAGGAGTGACATAGAGGAGTGACGTGGAAGAGAGACATGGAAGAGTGACATAGAGAAGTGACAGGTCGGATTACCAAGGGAGATTGATAGGGTGGAGTGACATGGCGGAGGGACATGGGTGAGTGACATGGAGCAGTGACATGGAGGAGTGAATTGGAGGAGTGACAAGGAGGGTTGAGTTTGTGTAGCGACATGGAGGAGTGACATGAAGTAGCGACATGGAGGAGTGACCTGGAGGAGTGACATGAAGGTGTGAAATGGTGGAGTGACATGGAGGAATGAGTTGTTAGAGCGACATGGAGTAGAGACATGGAGGAGTGACATAGAGGAGTGACATGGAGGAGTGACATAGAGGAATGACGTGGAGGAGAGACATGGAAGAGTGACATGGAAAAGTGACAGGGCGGATAACCAAGGAAGATTTATATAGTGGAGTGACATGGCGGAGGGACATGGATGAGTGACATGGAGGAGTGACACGGAGGAGCAAAATGGAGGAGCGACATGGAGGAGTGACATGTAAGAGTGAGTAGGTGTAGCGACATGGAAGATGGACATGGAGGAGTGACATGGAAGACATATAGAAGTGACATGGAGGAGTGAATTGGAGGAGTGACATAAACGAGTGACATGGAGGAATGAAATTGTTGAGTGACATGGAGGAGTAACTTTGGGTAGCGACATTGAGGAGTGACCTGGAGGAGTGACATGGAGGAGTGAAATGGTGGAGTGACATGGAGGAGTGAGTTGTTAGAGCGACATGGAGGAGAGACATGGAGAAGTTACATGGCGGAGTGACATAAACGAGTGACATGGAGGAGTGACCTGGAGGAGTGACATGGAGGAGTGACTTTGAGTAGCGACATGGAGGAGTGACCTGGAGGAGTGACATGGAGGAGTGAGTTGTTATAGCGACATGGAGGAGAGAAATGGAGGATTGACATGGAGGAGTGACATTGAGGAGTGAGTTGGTGTAGTAAAATGGAGGAGTGACTTTGAGTAGCGACATGGAGGAGTGACCTGGAGGAGTGATATGGAGGAGTGAAATGGTGGAGTGACATGGAGGAGTGACATGGAGGAGTGAGTTGTTAGAGCGACATAGAGGAGAGACATGGAGGAGTGACATGGAGGAGTGACATGGAGGAGTGACATAGAGGAGTTACATGGAGGAGTGACATAGAGGATTGATGTGGAGGAGAAACAAGGAGGAGCAACACGGAGGAGTGACATGGAGTAGTGACTTGGAGGATGGACATGGAGCAGTGACATGAAAAACATATAGAGGTGACATGGAGGAGTGAATTGGAGGAGTGACATAAACGAGTGACATGGAGGAATGACATGGATGATTGACATGGAGGAGTGACTTTGAGTAGCGACATGGAGGAGTGACCTGGATAAGTGACATGGAGGAGTGAAATGGTGGAGTGACATTGAGGAGCGACATGGAGGATTGATGTGGAGGAGCAACAAGGAGTAGCGATATGGAGGAGTGACATGGAGGAATGACATAGAGAGTGACATGGAGGAGTGATATGGAGGAATGACATGGATGAGTAACATGGAGGAGTTACTTTGAGTAGCGACATGGAGGAGTGACTTTGAGTAGCGACATGGAGGAGTGACCTGGAGGAGTGACATGGAGGAGTGAAATGGTGGAGTGACATGGAGGAGCAACATGGAGGATTTATGTGGAGGAGCAACAAGGAGTAGAGACATGGAGGAGTGACATGGAGTAGTGACATGGAGGAGGGAGATGGAGGAGTGACTTGGAGGAGTGACATGGAGGAATGACATGGAAGAGTGACATGGAGGAGTGACATGGAGGAATGACATGGATGAGTAACATGGAGGAGTGACTTTGAGTAGCGACATGGAGGAGTGACTTTGAGTAGCGAAATGGAGGAGTGAAATGGTGGAGTGACATGGAGGAGTGAGTTGTTAGAGCGACATGGAGGAGAGACATGGAGGAGTGACATGGAGGAGTTACATGGAGGAGTGACATAGAGGAGTGATGTGGAGGAGAGACATGGAAGAGTGACATTGAGAAGTGACAGGGCGGATAACCAAGGAGGGTTGATATGGTGGAGTGACATAACGGAGGGACATGGGTGAGTGACTTGGAGGAGTGACATGGAGGATTGACTTTGAGTAGCGACATGGATGAGTGACCTGGAGGAGTGACATGGAGGAGTGAGTTGTTATAGCGACATGGAGGAGAGACATGGAGGAGTGACATGGAGGAGTAACATAGAGGAATTTCGTGGAGGAGAGAAATGAAGGAGTGACAAGGTTGATCAGGAAGGAAGATTGATATGGTGGAGTGACATGGCGGAGGGACATGGATGAGTGACTTGGAGGAGTGACATGGAGGAGTGACATGAGGAGTGAGTTTGTGTAGCGACATGGAGGAGTGACATGGAGTAGCTACATGGAGGAGTTACATGGAGGAGTGACTTGGAGGAGCAACACGGAGGAGCGACATGGAGGAGTGACATGGAGTAGTGACATGGAGTAGCTACATGTAGGAGTTACATGGAGGAGTGACAGGGTTGATCAGGAAGGAGGGTTGATATGGTGGAGTGACATGGAGGACATATAGAGAAGACATGGAGGAGTGACATGGAGGAGTGACATGGAGGAATGACATGGATGAGTGACATGGAGGAGTGACTTTGAGTAGCGACATGGAGGAGTGACCTGGAGGAGTGACATGGAGTAGTGAAATGGTGGAGTGACATGGAGGAGTGACATGGAGGAGTGAGTTCTTATAGCGACATGGAGGAGAGAAATGGAGGAGTGACATGAAGGAGTGACATTGAGGAGTAAGTTGGTGTAGCGACATGGAGGAGTGATCTGGAGGAGTGACATGGAGGAGTTAAATGGTGGAGTGACATGGAGGAGTGACATGGAGGAGTGACATAGAGGAATTTCGTGGAGGAGAGACATGGAGAAGTGACATGGAGAAGTGACAGGGGGGATCACCAAGGAATATTGATATGGTGGAGTGACATGGCGGAGGGACATGGATGAGTGACTTGGAGGAGTGACATGGAGGAGTGACCTGGAGGAGTGACATGGAGGAGTGAGTTGTTAGAGCGATATAGAGGAGAGACATGGAGGAGTGACATGTAGGAGTGACATGGAGGAGTAACATAGAGGAATTTCGTGGAGGAGAGACATGGACGAGTGACAAGGTTGATCAGGAAGGAAGATTGATATGGTGGAGTGACATGGCGGAGGGACATGGATGAGTGACTTGGAGGAGTGACATGGAGGAGTGAGTTGTTAGAGCGATATAGAGGAATGAAATGGTGGAGTGACATGGAGGAGTGACATGGAGGAGTGAGTTGTTAGAGCGATATAGAGGAGAGACATAGAGGATTGATGTGGAGGAGCAACACGGAGGAGCGACATGGAGGAGTGACATGGAGTAGTGACATGGAGGAGGGACATGGAGGAGTGACTTGGAGAAGTGACAGGGTTGATCAGGAGGGAGGGTTGATATGGTGGAGTGACATCGTGTAGGGACATGGGTGAGTGACTTGGAGGAGTGACAAGGAGGAGCAACACGGAGGAGCGACATGGAGGAGTGACATGAAGTAGTGACATGGAGGAGTGACATGAGGAATGAGTTGGTGTAGCAACATGGAGGAGTGACTTTGAGTACCGACATGGAGGAGTGACCTGGAGGTGTGACATGGAGGAGTGACATGGAGGAGTGACATAGAGGAGTGACCTGGAGGTGTGACATGGAGGAGTGAAATGGTGGAGTGGCATGGAGGAGTAACTTGGAGGAGTGACATAAAGGATTGACATGGAGGAGTGACATGGAGGAGTAACATGGAGGAAGGAGTTGGTGGAGTGACATGGAGGAGTAACATGGAATAGCGACATGGAGGAGTGACATGGAGGAGTGACATGTAGGAGTGACATAGAAGATTGATGTGTAGTTATTGACATGGAGGATGGACATGAAGGAGTTACTTGGAGAAGTGACAGAGTTGATCAGGAAGGATGGTTGATATGTTGGAGTGACAACGTGGAGGGACATGGGTGAGTGACTTGGAGGAGTGACAAGGAGGAGCAACACGGAGGAGCGACATGAAGGAGTGACTTGGAGGAGTGACAAGGATGAGCAACACGGAGGAGCGACATGGAGGAGTGACATGGAGGAGCGACATGGAGTAGTGACATGGAGGATGGACATGGAGGAGTGACATGGAAGACATATAGAGGTGACATGGAGGAGTGAATTGGAGGAGAGACATAAAGGAGTGACATGGAGGAATGACATGGATGAGTGACATGGAGGAGTGACAAGAAATAGTGACATGGAGGAGTTACATTGAGGAGTGAGTTGGTGTAGAGACATGGAGGAGTGACATGGAGTAGCGACAAAGAGTAGTAACATGAGGAGTGCGTTTGTGTAGTGACATGGAGGAGTGACATGGAGGAATGACATGGATGAGTGACATGGAGAAGGGACATGGAGGAGCGATATGGAGGAGTGACATGAAAGAGTGTAAAGGAGGATTGAATTTGTGTAGCTACATGGAGGAGCGACATGGAGGAGTGACATGGAGGAGTGACATAGAGTAGCGACATGGAGGAGATACATGGAGGAGTGAAATGGAGGAATGACATTGAGGAATGAGTTGGTATAGCGACATGGAGGAGTGACATGGAGGAGTGACATAGAGGATTGATGTGGAGTAGTGACATGGAGGACAGACATGGAGGAGTGACTTGGAGAAGTGACAGGGTTGATCAGGAAGGAGGGTTGATATGGTGGAGTGACATCGTGGAGGGACATGGGTGAGTGACATGGAGGAGTGACATGGAGGATGGACATGGAGGAGTGACATGGAAGACATATAGAGGTGACATGGAGGAGTGAATTGGAGGAGGAACATGGAGGAGTGAGTTGGTGGAGCAACATGGAGGAGTCACATGGAGTAGCGACATTTAGGAGTAACTTGGAGGAGTGACATAAAGGAGTGACATGGAGGAATGACATTGAGGATTGACATGGAGGAGCGATATGGAGGAGTGACATGAAAGATTGTATAGGAGGATTGAGTTTGTGTAGCGACATGGAGGAGTGACATGAAGTAGTGACATGGAGGAGGGACCCTGAGGAGTGAGTTGGTGTAGTAACATGGAGGAGTGACTTTGAGTAGCGACATGGAGGAGTGACCTGGAGGAGTGACATGGAGGAGTGAAATGGTGGAGTGACATGGAGGAGTGAGTTGTTAGAGCAAAAGGAAGGAGAGACATGGAGGAGTGACATGGAGAAGTGACAGGGGGATCACCAAGGAATATTGATATGGTGGAGTGACATGGCGGAGGGACATGGATGAGTGACTTGGAGGAGTGACATGGAGGAGTGACCTGGAGGAGTGACATGGAGGAGTGAAATGGTGGAGTGACATGGAGGAGTGACATGGAGGAGTGAGTTGTTAGAGCGATATAGAGGAGAGACATGGAGGACTGACATGTAGGAGTGACATGGAGGAGTAACATAGAGGAATTTCGTGGAGGAGAGACATGGAGGAGTGACAAGGTTGATCAGGAAGGAAGATTGATATGGTGGAGTGACATGGCGGAGGGACATGGATGAGTGACTTGGAGGAGTGACATGGAGGAGTGAGTTGTTAGAGCGATATAGAGGAGTGAAATGGTGAAGTGAAATGGAGGAGTGACATGGAGGAGTGAGTTGTTAGAGCGATATAGAGGAGAGACATAGAGGATTGATGTGGAGGAGCAACACGGAGGAGCGACATGGAGGAGTGACATGGAGTAGTGACATGGAGGAGGGACATGGAGGAGTGACATGGAGGAGTGACATGAGGAATGAGTTGGTGTAGCGACATGGAGGAGTGACTTTGAGTACCGACATGGAGGAGTGACCTGGAGGTGTGACATGGAGGAGTGACATGGAGGAGTGACATAGAGGAGTGACCTGAAGGTGTGACATGGAGGAGTGAAATGGTGGAGTGGCATGGAGGAGTAACTTGGAGGAGTGACATAAAGGATTGACATGGAGGAGTGACATGGAGGAGTAACATGGAGGAAGGAGTTGGTGGAGTGACATGGAGGAGTAACATGGAATAGCGACATGGAGGAGTGACATGGTGGAGTGACATCGTGTAGGGACATGGGTGAGTGACTTGGAGGAGTGACAAGGAGGAGCAACACGGAGGAGCGACATGGAGGAGTGACATGAAGTAGTGACATGGAGGAGTGACATGAGGAATGAGTTGGTGTAGCGACATGGAGGAGTGACTTTGAGTAACCGACATGGAGGAGTGACCTGGAGGTGTGACATGGAGGAGTGACATGGAGGAGAGACATAGAGGAGTGACCTGGAGGTGTGACATGGAGGAGTGAAATGGTGGAGTGGCATGGAGGAGTAACTTGGAGGAGTGACATAAAGGATTGACATGGAGGAGTGACATGGAGGAGTAACATGGAGGAAGGAGTTGGTGGAGTGACATGGAGGAGTAACATGGAATAGCGACATGGAGGAGTGACATGGAGGAGTGACATGTAGGAGTGACATAGAAGATTGATATGTAGTTATTGACATGGAGGATGGACATGAAGGAGTTACTTGGAAAAGTGACAGAGTTGATCAGGAAGGATGGTTGATATGTTGGAGGGACAACGTGGAGGGACATGGGTGAGTGACTTGGAGGAGTGACAAGGAGGAGCAACACGGAGGAGCGACATGGAGGAGTGACTTGGAGGAGTGACAAGGATGAGCAACACGGAGGAGCGACATGGAGGAGTGACATGGAGGAGGGACATGGAGGAGTGACATAGAAGATTGATATGTAGTTATTGACATGGAGGATGGACATGAAGGAGTTACTTGGAGAAGTGACAGAGTTGATCAGGAAGGATGGTTGATATGTTGGAGGGACAACGTGGAGGGACATGGGTGAGTGACTTGGAGGAGTGACAAGGAGGAGCAACACGGAGGAGCGACATGGAGGAGTGACTTGGAGGAGTGACAAGGATGAGCAACACGGAGGAGCAACATGGAGGAGTGACATGGAGGAGGGACATGGAGGAGTGACATGGAGTAGTGACATGGAGGATGGACATGGAGGAGTGACATGGAAGACATATAGAGGTGACATGGAGGAGTGAATTGGAGGAGAGACATAAAGGATAGACATGGAGGAATGACATGGATGAGTGACATGGAGGAGTGACAAGCAGTAGTGACATGGAGGAGTTACATTGAGGAGTGAGTTGGTGTAGCGACATGGAGGAGTGACATGGAGTAGCGACAAAGAGTAGTAACATGAGGAGTGCGTTTGTGTAGTGACATGGAGGAGTGACATGAAGGAATGACATGGATGAGTGACATGGAGAAGGGACATGGAGGAGCGATATGGAGGAGTGACATGAAAGAGTGTAAAGGAGGATTGAGTTTGTGTAGCTACATGGAGGAGCGACATGGAGGAGTGACATGGAGGAATGACATAGAGTAGCGACATGGAGGAGATACATGGAGGAGTGAAATGGAGGAATGACATTGAGGAGTGAGTTGGTATAGCGACATGGAGGAGTGACATGGAGGAGTGACATAGAGGATTGATGTGGAGTAGTGACATGGAGGACAGACATGGAGGAGTGACTTGGAGAAGTGACAGGGTTGATCAGGAAGGAGGGTTGATATGGTGGAGTGACATCGTGGAGGGACATGGGTGAGTGACATGGAGGAGTGACATGGAGGATGGACATGGAGGAGTGACATGGAAGACATATAGAGGTGACATGGTGGAGTGAATTGGAGGAGGAACATGGAGGAGTGAGTTGGTGGAGCAACATGGAGGAGTCACATGGAGTAGCGACATTCAGGAGTAACTTGGAGGAGTGACATAAAGGAGTGACATGGAGGAATGACATTGAGGATTGACATGGAGGAGCGATATGGAGGAGTGTCATGAAAGATTGTATAGGAGGATTGAGTTTGTGTAGCGACATGGAGGAGTGACATGAAGTAGTGACATGGAGGAGGGACCCTGAGGAGTGAGTTGGTGTAGTAACATGGAGGAGTGACTTTGAGTAGCGACATGGAGGAGTGACCTGGAGGAGTGACATGGAGGAGTGAAATGGTGGAGTGACATGGAGGAGTGAGTTGTTAGAGCAACATGGAGGAGAGACATGGAGGAGTGACATGGAAGACATATAGAGGTGACTTAGAGGAGTGAATTGGAAGAGCAACATGGAGGAGCAACATGGAGGAGTGAGATGGTGGAGCAACATGGAGAAGTGACATGGAGTAGTGACATCTAGGAGTGACTTGGAGGAGTGACATAAAGGAGTGACATGGAGGAGTGACATGGAGGATTGACATGGAGGAGTAATATGGAGGAGTGACATGAAAGAGTGTATAGTATGATTGAGTTTGTGTAGCGACATAGAGGAGTGACATGGAGTAGTGACATGGAGGAGGGACATGGAGGAGTGACTTGGAGAAGTGACAGGGTTGATCAGGAAAGAGAGTTGATATGGTGGAGTGAAATCGTGGAGGGACATGGGTGAGTGACTTGGAGAAGTGACATGGAGGAGCAACACAGAGGAGTGACATGGAGTAGTGACATGGAGGATGGACAAGGAGGAGTGACATGGAAGACATATAGAGGTGACATGGTGAGTGAATTGGAGGAGTGACATAAAGGAGTGACATGGAGGATTGACATGGATGAGTGACATGGAGGAGTGACAAGGAGGGTTGAGTTTTTGTTGTGACATGGAGAAGTGACAGGTCGGATCACCAAGGAGGATTGATAGGGTGGAGTGACATGGCGGAGGGACATTGATGAGTGACATGGAGAAGTGATTTGGAGGAGTGACATAAAGGAGTGACATGGAGGAATGACATGGATGAGTGACATAGAGGAGTGACAAGGAGGGTTGAGTTTGTGTAGCGACATGGAGGAGTGACATGAAGTAGTGACATGGAGGAGTGACATTGAGGAGTGAGTTGGTGTAGTTACATGGAGGAGTGACTTTGAGTAGCGACCTGGAGGAGTGACCTGGAGGAGTGACATGGAGGAGTGAAGTGGTGGAGTGAAATGGAGGAGTGAGTTGTTAGAGCGACATGGAGGAGAGACATGGAGGATTGACATGGAGGAGCGACATGGAGGAGTGACATGGAAGACATATGGAAGTGAAATTAAGGAGTGGCTTGGAGGACTGACATAAAGGAGTGACATGGAGGAATGACATGGATGAGTGACATGGAGGAGTTACAAGGAAGATTGAGTAGGTGTAGCGACATGGAGGAGTGACATGGAGTAGTGACATGGAGGATGGACATGGAGGAGTGACATGGAAGACATATAAAGGTGACATGGAAGAGTGAATTGGAGGAGTGACATAAAGGAGTGACGTGGAGGAGTGACATTGAGGAGTGAGTTGGTGTAGCGAGATGGAGGAGTTACATGGAGTAGCGAAATAGAGTAGTAACATGAGGAGTGACATGGAGGAGTGACATGGAGGAGGGACATGGAGGAGCGATATGGAGAAGTGACATGAAAGAGTGTAAAGGAGGTTTGAGTTTGTGTAGCGACATGGAGGAGTGACATGAAGTAGTGACATTGAGGAATGACATTGAGGAATAAGTTGGTGTAGTGACATGGAGGAGTGACTTTGAGTAGCGACATGGAGGAGTGACATGGAGGAGTGACATGGAGGAGTGAGTTGTTAGAGCGACATAGAGGAGAGACATGGAGGAGTGACATGTAGGAGTGACATGGAGGAGTGACATAGAGGAGTGACTTGGAGTAGTGACATGGAGTAGCTACATGTAGGAGTTACATGGAGGACTGACATAGAGGATTGATGTGGAGGAGCAACATGGAGGAGCGACATGGAGGAGTGACATGAAGTAGTGACATTGTGGAGGGACACGGGTGAGTGACTTGGAGAAGTGACATGGAGGAGCAACACGGAGGAGCAACATGGAGGAGTGACATGGAGTAGTGACATGGAGGATAGACATGGAGGAGTGACATGGAAGACATATAGACGTGACTTGGAGGAGTGAATTGGAGGAGCAACATGGAGGATTAACATGGAGGAGTGAGTTGGTGGAGCAACATGGAGGAGTCACATGGAATAGCGACATTTAGGAGTAACTTGGAGGAGTGACATAAAGGAGTGACATGGAGGATTGACATGGAGGAGTGATATGGAGGAGTGACATGAAAGAGTGTATAGTATGATTGAGTTTGTGTAGCGACATGGAGGAGTGACATGAAGTAGTGACATGGAGGAGTAACCCTGTGGAGTGAGTTGGTGTAGTAACATGGAGGAGTGACTTTGATTAGTGACATGGAGGAGTGACCTGGAGGAGTGACATGGAGGAGTGAAATGGTGGAGTGACATGGAGGAGTGAGTTGTTAGAGCAACATGGAGGAGAGACATGGAGGAGTGACATGGAGGAGTGACATGGAGGAGAGACATGAAAGAGTGACATGGAGAAGTGACAGGGCGGATAACCATGAAGGGTTGATATGGTGGAGTGACATCGTGGAGGGACATGGGTGAGTGACTTGGAACAGTGACATGGAGGAGTGACATGGAGGAGTGACATGGAGGAATGACATGGATGAGTGACATGGAGGAGTTACAAGGAGGGTTGAGTTGGTGTAGCGACATGGAGGAGTGACATAGAGTAGCGACATGGAGGAGTGACATGAGGAATGAGTTGGTGTAGCGACAAGGAGGAGTGACATGGAGGTTTGACATGGAGGAGTGACATAGAGGAGTGATGTGGAGGAGTGACATGTAGGAGTGACATAGAGGAGTGACATGGAGGAGTGACATTTAGGAGTGACATGGAGGATCGACATGGAGGAGTGACATAGAGGAGTCACATGGAGGAGTGACATGTAGGAGTGACTTGTAGGAGTCACAGAGAAGATCGACATGGAGGAGTGACATGGAGGAGTGACAAGGAAGAGTGAAATGGAGGAGTGACATGGTGGAGCTTCATGGAGTAGTGATATGTAGAAGTGATTTGTAGGAGACACAGAGAAGATCGACATGGAGGAGTGACAAGGAGTAGCGATATGGAAGACGGACATGGAGGAGTGAATTTAAGGATCGTCATGGAGGAGTGACATGGATAAGCAACACGGTGGCTCAACATATAGGAGATATATTGAGGAGTGACATTGAAGGGCGACATGGAGGCTCAACATGGAGTAGCGACATGGAGGAGTGATATGAGAAGTTACAAAAAGGAGTGACGTGGTGGAGTGAAATTGAGTGACATGGAAGAGTGAGTTGGTGGAGCGACATGGAGGAGTGACATGGAGTAGCGACATGGAGGAGTGACATGAGGAGTTACATAGAGGAGTGACGTGGTGGAGTGAAATGGAGTGACATGGAAGAGTGAGTTGGTGTAGCGACAAGGACGAGTGACATGAAGGATCTACATGGAGGAGCGAAATGGAGGAGTTACATGGAGGAGCGACATGGAAGAGCAACATGGAGGAGCTACAGGAAGGAGCGACATTGCGGAGCGACATGGAGGACTGACAACAGTGAGGTACATTCTGGAGGGACATGGTGGAGCGACATTCTGGAGTGACATTCTGGAGTGACATGGAGAATCGACATTGTGTAGTTACATAGAGGAGCAACATGGAATATCGACATGGAGGATCGACCTGGAGGAGTGACATGGAGGAGTAACAAGGAGGAGCGACATGGAGGAGCGACATGGAGGAGCGACATGAAGGATCGACATGGAGGATCGACATAGAGGAGTGACATGGAAGTAGTTACATGGAGGAGTGACAAGGAGGAGCGACATGGAAAAGCGACATGGAGGATTGACATGTGCCGACATGGAAAACCTACATTGAGGAGCGACATTGGAAGACATGGAGGAGTGAAATGGAGGAGCAACATAGATGATCGACATGGAGGATCAACATGGAGCAATGACATGGTGAATCATCACTGAGTAGTGACATGGAGGTTTGACAAGGAGGAGCGACATGGAGGAGCAAGATGAAGGATCTACATGGAGGAGCGAAATGGAGGAGTGACATGGAGGAGTGACATGGATGATCGACATGGAGGAGTGACATGGAGGAGTGACATGAAGGAGTGACATGGAGTAGCGACACGGAGGAGTGACATGAGTAGTGAGTTGGCGTAGCGACATGGAGGAGTGACATAGAGGAGTGAGTTGGTGTAGCGACATGGAGGAGTGACAATGAAGACATAGAAGTGAAATGGTTGAGTGATATGGAGAAGTGACAGGGTGGATCAGCAAGGAGGGTTGATATAGTGGAGTGACATAGTGGAGGGACATGGGTGAGTGACTTGGAGGAGTGACATGGAGGAGCAACACAGAGGAGCAACATGGATGAGTGACATGGAGTACTGCCATGGAGGATGGACATGGAGGAGTGACATGGAGGAGTGACATAGAGGAATGACATATATGAGTGACATGAAGGAGTGACCTGGAGGTGCAACATGGAGGAGTGAAATGGTGGAGTGACATGGAAGAGTGAGTTGTTAAAGCGACATGGAGGAAAGACATGGAGGAGTGAATTGGAGGAGTGACATAAAGGAGTGACATGAGGAATAACATGGATGAGTGACATGGAGGAGTGACAAGGAGGGTTGAGTTTGTGTAGCGACATGGAGGAGTGACCCGGAGGAGTGACATGGAGGAGTGAAATGGTGGAGTGACATGGAGGAGTGAGTTGTTAGAGTGACATGGAGTAGAGACATGGAGGAGTGACATGGAGGAGTGACATAGAGGAGTGACGTGGAGGAGAGACATGGAAGAGTGACATGGAGAAGTGACATGTCGGATCAACAAGGAAGATTGATAGGGTGGAGTGACATGACGGAGGGACATGGAGGAGTGAAAGGAGGAGTAACATGGAGGAGCAACATGGTTTAGTGACATGGAGGAGGGACATGGAGGAGTGACTTGGAGGAGGGACATGGATGAGTGACTTGGAGGAGTGAAATGGAGGAGTGACGTGGAGGAGAGACATGGGAGAGTGGACATGGAGAAGTGACATGTCGGATCAACAAGGAAGATTGATAGGGTGGAGTGACATGACGGAGGGACATGGAGGAGTGAAAGGAGGAGTAACATGGAGGAGCAACATGGTTTAGTGACATGGAGGAGGGACATGGAGGAGTGACTTGGAGGAGGGACATGGATGAGTGACTTGGAGGAGTGAAATGGAGGAGTGACATGGAGGAGTGACATGATGAGGGACATGGAGGAGTGACTTGGAGAATGACATGGAGGAGTGACATGGAGGAGTGACATGAGAAGTGAGTTTGTGTGGCGACATGGAGGTAGTGACATGGAGTAGTAGCTACATGGAGGAGTTACATGGAGGAGTGACTTGGAGAAGCAACACGGAGGAGTGACATGGAGTAGTGATATGGAGGAGGGACATGGAGGAGTGACTTGGAGAAGTGACAGGGTTGATCAAGAAGTAGGGTTCATATGTCGGAGTGACATCGTGGAGGGACATGGGTGAGTGAAATGGAGGAGCAACACGGAGGAGCAACTTGGAGGAGTGACAAGGAGTAGTGACATGGAGGATGGACATGGAGGAGTGACATGGAAGTTATATAGAGGTGACATGGAGGAGTGAATTGGAGGAGTGACATAAATGAGTGACATGGAGGAATGACATGGATGAGTGACATGGGTAAGTGACTTGAGTAGCGACATGGAGGAGTGAGTTGTTAGAGCGACATGGAGGAGAGACATGGAGGAGTGACATGGAGGAGTGACATGGAAGAGTGACATAGAGGAGTGACGTGGAGGAGAGACATGGAAGAGTGACATGGAGAAGTGACAGGGCGGATAACCAAGGAGGGTTGATATGGTGGACTGACATCGCGGAGGGACATGGGTGAGTGACTTGTAGGAATGACATGGAGGAGTGACATGGAGGAGTGACATGAGGAGTGAGTTTGTGTAGCGACATGGAGGAGTGACATGGAGTAGCTACATGGAGGAGTTACATGGAGGAGTGACTTGGAGGAGCAACACGGGGGAGCGACCATGGAGGAGTGACATGGAGTAGTGACATGGAGTAGCTACATGTAGGATTTACATGGAGGAGTGACTTGCAGGAGCAACATGGAGGAGTGACATAGAGGATTGATGTGGAGGAGCAACAACACGGAGGAGCGACATGGAGGAGTGACATGGAGTAGTGACATGGAGGAGGGACATGGAGTAGTGACTTGGAGAAGTGACAGGGTTGATCAGGAAGTAGGGTTGATATTGGAGTGACATAGTGGAGGGACATGGGTCAGTGACTTGGAGGAGTGACATGGAGGAGCAACATGGAGGAGCAACATGGAGGAGTGACATGGAGGAATGACATGGATGAGTGACATGGAGGAGTAACTTTGAGTAGCGACATGGAGGAGTGACCTGGAGGAGTGACCTGGAGGAGTGACATGAAGGAATGACATGGAGGAGTGACATGGAGGAGGGACATGGAGGAGGCGACTATGGAGGGGTGAAATGAAAGAGTGTAAAGGAGGATTGAGTTTGTGTAGTGACATGGAGGAGTGACTTGAAGTAGCGACATGGAGGAGTGACCTGGATGAGTGACATGGAGGAGTGAAATGGGAGGAGTGACATGGAGGAGTAACATGGAGAAAAGAGTTGGTGGAGCGACATGGAGGAGTCACATGGATTAGCGACATGGAGGAGTTACATGGAGGAGTGACATAGAGTATTGATATGGAGTAGTGACATGGAGGATGACATGGAGGAGTGACTTGGAGAAGTGACAGGATTGATCAGGAAGGAGGGTTGATATGGTGGAGTGACATCGTGAAGGGACATGGGTGAGTGACTTGGAGGAGTGACAAGGAGGAGCAACACGGAGGAGCGACATGGAGGAGTGACATGGAGTAGTGACATGGAGGATGGACATGGACGAGTGACATGGAAGACTAGTAGAGGTGACATGGAGGAGCAACACGGAGGAGCGACATCGCGGAGGGACATGGGTGATTGACTTGGAGGAGTGACATGGAGGAGTGACAGAAGGAATGATATAAGTAGCGATATGGAGGAGTGACCTGGAGGAGTGACATGGAGGAGTGAAATGGAGGAATGACATTGAGGAGTGAGTTGGTGTAGTGACATGGAGGAGTGACATGGAGGAGTGACATGGAGAAGTGACATGGAGGAATTACAGAGAGGAGTAACTTGGATGAGTGACATGGAGGAGTGACATGGAGGAGTGACTTGGAGGAGCAACACGGAGGAGGGACATGGAGGAGTGACATGGAGTAATGACATGGAGGAGTGACATAGAGGAGTGAAGTGGAGGAGCAACACGGAGGAGCGACATGGAGGAGTGACATGGAGTAGTGACATGGATGAGTGACATGGAGGAGTGACATGGGGAGTGACATGGAGGATGGACATGGAGGAGTGACATGGAAGACATATAGAGGTGACATGGAGGAATGACAAGAAGTAGTGACATGGAGGAGTGACATTGAGGAGTGAGTTGGTGTAGCGACATGGAGGAGTGACATTTAGTAGCGACATAGAGTAGTAACATGAGGAGTGAGTTTGTGTAGCAACATGAAGGAGTGACATGGAGGAGTAACTTGAAGGAGTGACATAAAGGATTGACATGGAGGAGTGACATGGAAGAGTAACATGGAGGAAGGAGTTGGTGGAGCGACATGGAGGAGTCCCATAGAGTAGCGACATGGAGGAGTGACATGGAGTAGCAACACGGAGGAGTGACATGGAGGATGGACAAAGAGGTTTGAGTTGGTGTATTGACATGGAGGAGTGACATGGAGAAGCGACATGGAGAAGTGACATGGAAGAGTGAGTTGGTGTAGCGACAAGGAGGATGGACAAAGAGGTTTGAGTTGGTGTATTGACATGGAGGAGTCACATGGAGTAGCGACATGGAGGAGTAACATGGAAGAGTGAGTTGGTGTAGCGACATGGAGGACTGACATGGAATAGCGACATGGAAGAGTGACATGGAGGAGTGACATAGAGAATTGATGTGGAGGAGCAATACGGAGGAGCGACATGGAGGAGTGACATGGAGTAGTGACATGGATGAGTGACATGGAGGAGTGACAAGGAGGGTTGAGTTTGTGTTGTGACATGGAGAAGTGACAGGTCGGATCACCTAGGAAGATTGATAGGGTGGAGTGACATGGCAGAGGGACATGGATGAGTGACATGGAGGAGTGACATGGAGGAGTGAATTGGAGGAGTGACATAAAGGAGTGACATAGAGGAATGACATGGATGAGTGACATAGAGGATGACAAGGAGGGTTGAGTTTGAGTAGCGACATGGAGGAGTGACATGAAGTAGTGACATGGAGGAGTGACATTGAGGAGTGAGTTGGTGTAGTTACATGGATGAGTGACTTTGAGTAGCGACCTGGAGGAGTGACCTGGAGGAGTGGCATGGAGGAGTGACATGGAGTAGCTACATGTAGGAGTTAAATGGAGGAGTGACTTGGAGGAGCAACATGGAGGAGCGACATGGAGGAGTGACATGGAGTATTGACGTGGAGTAGCTACATGTAGGAGTTACATGGAGGAGTGACATAGAGGATTGACGTGGAGGAGCAACACGGAGGAGCGACATGGAGGAGTGACATGGAGTAGTGACATGGCGGAGGGACATGGATGAGTGACTTGGATGAGTGAATTGGAGGAGTGACATGGAGTAACTACATGGAGGAGTTACATGGAGGAGTGACATGGGACGAGTGACATAGAGGAATGACATGGAGGAGTGACATAGAGGAGTGACATGGATGAATGACATGGAGGAGTTGATATGGAGGAGCAACATGGAGGAGCAACATGGAGGAGGTACACTTGGAATAGCGACATGGAGGAGTGACATGGAGGAGTGACATAGAGGATTGAAGTGGAGTAGTGACATGGAGGTTGGACATGGAGAGTGACTTGGAGAAGTGACAGGGCGGATAACCAAGGAGGGTTGATATGTGGAGTGTCATCGCGGAGGGACATAGTGAGTGACTTGGAGGAGTGACCATGGAGGAGTGACATGAGAGGAGTGACATGAGGAGTGAGTTTGTGTAGCGACATGGAGGAGTGACATGGAGTAGCTACATAGAGGAGTTACATGGAGGAGTGACTTGGAGGAGCAACACGGAGGAGCGACATGGAGGAGTAACTGGGAGTAGTGACATGGAGTAGCTACATGTAGGAGTTACATGGAGGAATGACTTGGATGAGCAACATGAAGGAGTGACATAGAGGATTGATGTGGAGTAGCAACACGGAGGAGCGACATGGAGGAGTGACATGGAGTAGTGACATGGAGGAAGGACATGGAGGAGTGACTTGGAGAAGTGACAGGGTTGATCAGGAAGTAGGGTTGATAAGGTGGAGTGGCATAGTGGAGGGACATGGGTGAGTGACTTGGAGGAGTGACATGAGGAGCAACACGGAGGAGCAACAGGGAGGAGTGACATGGAGTCGTGACATGGAGGATGGACATGGAGGAGTGACATGGAGGAATGACATGGATGAGTGACATGGAGGAGTGACTTTGAGTAGCGACATGGAGGAGTGACCTGGAGGAGTGACATGGAGTAGTGAGTTGTTAGAGCGACATAGAGGAGAGACATGGAGGAGTGACATGGAGGAGTGACATGGAGGAGTGACATAGAGGAGTGACGTGGAGGAGAGACATGGAAGAGTGACATAGAGAAGTGACAGGTCGGATTACCAAGGGAGATTGATAGGGTGGAGTGACATGGCGGAGGGACATGGATGAGTGACATGGAGCAGTGACATGGAGGAGTGAATTGGAGGAGTGACAAGGAGGGTTGAGTTTGTGTAGCGACATGGAGGAGTGACATGAAGTAGCGACATGGAGGAGTGACCTGGAGGAGTGACATGAAGGCGTGAAATGGTGGAGTGACATGGAGGAGTGAGTTGTTAGAGCGACATGGAGTAGAGACATGGAGGAGTGACATAGAGGATGACATGGAGGAGTGACATAGAGGAATGACGTGGAGGAGAGAAATGGAATAGTGACATGGAAAAGTGACAGGGCGGATAACCAAGGAAGATTGATATAGTGGAGTGACATTGCGGAGGGACATGGATGAGTGACATGGAGGAGTGACATGGAAGAGTGAGTAGGTGTAGCGACATGGAGGATGGACATGGAGGAGTGACATGGAAGACATATAGAAGTGACATGGAGGAGTGAATTGGAGGAGTGACATGGATGAGTGACATGGAGGAGTGACAAGGAGGGTTGAGTTTGTGTTGTGACATGGAGAAGTGACAGGTCGGATCACCAAGGAAGATTTATAGGGTGGAGTGACATGGCGGAGGGACATTGATGAGTGACATGGAGAAGTGAATTGGAGGAGTGACATAAAGGAGTGACATGGAGGAATGACATGGATGAGTGACATAGAGGAGTGACAAGGAGGGTTGAGTTTGTGTAGCGACATGGAGGAGTGACATGAAGTAGTGACATGGAGGAGTGACATTGAGGAGTGAGTTGGTGTAGTTACATGGAGGAGTGACTTTGAGTAGCGACCTGGAGGAGTGACATGGAGGAGTGAAGTGGTGGAGTGAAATGGAGGAGTGAGTTCTTAGAGTGATATGGAGGAGACATGGAAGTGTGACATGGAGAAGTGACAGGGCGGATAACCAAGGAAGATTGATATGGTGGAGTGACATGGCGGAGTGATATGGAGTAGTGACATGGAGGATGGACATGGAGGAGTGACATGGAAGACATATAGAGGTGACATGGAGGAGTGAATTGGAGGAGTGACATAAAGGAGTGATGTGGAGGAGTGACATTGAGGAGTGATTTGGTGTAGCGAGATGGAGGAGTTACATGGAGTAGCGAAATAGAGTAGTAACATGAGGATTGAGTTTGTGTAACGACATGGAGGAGTGACATGGAGGAGTGACATGGAGGAGTGACATAGAGTAGCGACATGGAGGAGATACATGTAGGAGCGACATGGAGGAGTGACATGGAGGAGTGACATGAAGGACTGACATGGAGGTGACTTGGAGAAGTGACAGGGTTGATCAGGAAGGGGGTTGATATGGTGGAGCGACATCGTGGAGAGACATGGGTGAGTGACTTGGAGGAGTGACAAGGAGGAGCAACACGGAGGAGCGACATGGAGGAGTGACATGGAGTAGTGACATGGAGGATGGACATGGAGGAGTGACATGGAAGACTTATAGAGGTGACAAGGAGGAGTGTATTGGAGGAGTGACATAAAGGAGTGACATGGAGAAGTGACATGGAGGACTGACATGGAGGAGTGACATAGAGTAGTGACATGGAGGATGGACATGGAGGAGTGACATGGAAGACATATAGAGGTGACATGGAGGAGTGAATTGGAGTTGTGACATCGCGGAGGGACATGGATAAGCGACTTGGAGGAGTGACATGGAGGAGTGACATGGAGGAGTGACATGAGGAGTGAGTTTGTGTAGTGACATGGAGGAGTGACATGGAATAGCGACAAGGAGTAGTGACATGGAGGAGGGACATGGAGGAGTGACTTGGAGATGTGACAGGGTTGATCAGGAAGGAGGGTTGAGATGGTGGATTGACATGGCGGAAGGACATGGAGGAGTGACATGAGGAGTGATTTTGTATAGCGACATGGAGGAGTGACATGGACGAGTGACATAGAGTAGTGACATGGAGGAGTGAAATGGTGGAGTGACATGGAGGAGTGAGTTGTTAGAGCGACATGGAGGAGTGTCCTGGAGGAGTAACATGGAGGAGTGAAATGGTGGAGTGACATGGAGTAGTGAGTTGTTAGAGCGACATGGAGGAGAGATATGGAGGAGTGACATGAAGGAGCAACATGGAGGAGTGACATGGTAGAGTGAGTAGGTGTAGCGACATGGAGGATGGACATGGAGGAGTGACATGGAAGACAAATAGAATTGACATAGAGGAGTGAAGTTGAGGAGAGACATGGAAGAGTGACATGGAGAAGTGACAGGGCTGATAACCAAGGAGGGTTGATATGGTGGAGTGACATCGTGGAGGGACATGGGTGAGTGACTTGGAGCAGTGACATGGATGAGTGATATGGAGGAGTGACATGAGGAGTGAGTTTGTGTAGCGACATGGAGGAGTGACATGGAGTAGCTACATACGAGGAGTTACATGGAGGAGTGACATGGACGAGTGACATAGAGGAGTGACAAGGAGGAGTGACATAGAGGAGTGACATAAAGGATTGACATGGAGGAGTGACATGGAGGAGTAACATGGAGGAAGGAGTTGGTGGAGCGACATGGAGGAGTCCCATAGAGTAGCGACATGGAGGAGTGACATGGAGGAGCAACACGGAGGAGTGACATGGAGGATGGACAAAGAGGTTTGAGTTGGTGTATTGACATGGAGGAGTGACATGGAGAAGCGACATGGAGAAGTTACATGGAAGAGTGAGTTGGTGTAGCGAGATGGAGGATGGACATAGAGGTTTGAGTTGGTGTATTGACATGGAGGAGTCACATAGAGTAGCGACATGGAGGAGTAACATGGAAGAGTGACATGGAAGTGACAGGGCGGATCACCAAAGAAGATTGATAGGGTGGAGTGACATGGCGGAGGGACATAGAGGATTGATGTGGAGTAGTGACATAGAGGATGGACATGGAGGAGTGACTTGGAGAAGTGACATAGAGTAGCGACATGGAGGAGATACATGGAGGAGTGACATGAGTAGCAACATGGTAGAGTGACATGGAGGAGTGACATGGAGGAGTAACATGGAGGAAGGAGTTGGTGGAGCGACATGGAGGAGTCACATGGAGTAGCGACATGGAGGAGTAACATGAAAGAGTGAGTTGGTGTAGAGACTTGGAGGACTGACATGGAATAGCGACATGGAGGAGTGACCTGGAGGAGTGACATGGAGGAGAGAAATAGTGGAGTGACATGGATGAGTGAGTTGTTAGAGCGACATGGAGGAGAGACATGGAGGAGTGACATGGAGGAGTGACATAAAGAATTGATGTGGAGTAATGACATGGAAGATGGACATGGAGGAGTGACTTGGAGAAGTGACAGGGTTTATCAGGAAGGAGGGTTGATATGGTGGAGTGACATCGTGGAGGGACATGGGTGAGTGAATTGGAGGAGTGATAAGGAGGAGCAACACGGACGAGCGACATGGGGGAGTGACATGGAGTAATGACATGTAGGATGGACATGGAGGAGTGACATGGAAGACATATAGAGGTGACATGGAGGAGTGTATTGGAGGAGTGACATAAAGGAGTGACATGGAGGAATGACATGGATGATTGACATGGAGGAGTGACATGGAGTAGTGACATGGAGGGGACATGGAGGAGTGACTTGGAAGTGACAGGGTTGATCAGGAAAGAGAGTTGATATGGTGGAGTGACATCGTGGAGGGACATGATTGAGTGACTTGGAGAAGTGACATGGAGGAGCAACACAGAGGATGACATGGAGTAGTGACATGGAGGATGGACATGGAGGAGTGACATGGAAGACATATAGAGGTGACATGGTGAGTGAATTGGAGGAGTGACATAAAGGAGTGACATGGAGGATTGACATGGATGAGTGACATGGAGGAGTGACAAGGAGGGTTGAGTTTGTGTTGTGACATGGAGAAGTGACAGGTCGGATCACCAAGGAAGATTGATAGGGTGGAGTGACATGGCGGAGGGACATGGATGAGTGACATGGAGGAGTGACATTTAGGAGTGAATTGGAGGAGTGACATAAAGGTGACATGGAGGAGTGACATGAAGTAGTGACATGGAGGAGTGACATTGAGGAGTGAGTTGGTGTAGTTACATGGATGAGTGACTTTGAGTTGCGACCTGGAGGAGTGACCTGGAGGAGTGACATGGAGGAGTGACATGGAGTAGCTACATGTAGGAGTTACATGGAGGAGTGACATGGACGAGTGAGTTTGTGTATCGACATGGAGGAGTGACATGTAGAGCTACATGGAGGAGTTACATGAGGAGTGACATGGACGAGTGAAATGGAGGAGTGACATAAAGGAGTGACATGAGGAATGACATGGAGGAGTGACATAGAGGAATGACGTGGAGGAGAGACATGGAAGTGTGACATGGAGAAGTGACAGGGCGGATAACCAAGGAAGATTGATATGGTGGAGTGACATGGTTGAGGGACATGGATGAGTGACATGGAGGAGTGACACGGAGGAGCA
>CM025825.1:34637937-34664934 GCA_014673565.1 Sebastes schlegelii
AGTGGAGTGACATGGCGGAGGGACATGGATGAGTGACATGGAGGAGTGACACGGAGGAGCAAAATGGAGGAGCGACATGGAGGAGTGACATGTAAGAGTGAGTAGGTGTAGCGACATGGAAGATGGACATGGAGGAGTGACATGGAAGACATATAGAAGTGACATGGAGGAGTGAATTGGAGGAGTGACATAAACGAGTGACATGGAGGAATGAAATTGTTGAGTGACATGGAGGAGTAACTTTGGGTAGCGACATTGAGGAGTGACCTGGAGGAGTGACATGGAGGAGTGAAATGGTGGAGTGACATGGAGGAGTGAGTTGTTAGAGCGACATGGAGGAGAGACATGGAGAAGTTACATGGCGGAGTGACATAAACGAGTGACATGGAGGAGTGACCTGGAGGAGTGACATGGAGGAGTGACTTTGAGTAGCGACATGGAGGAGTGACCTGGAGGAGTGACATGGAGGAGTGAGTTGTTATAGCGACATGGAGGAGAGAAATGGAGGATTGACATGGAGGAGTGACATTGAGGAGTGAGTTGGTGTAGTAAAATGGAGGAGTGACTTTGAGTAGCGACATGGAGGAGTGACCTGGAGGAGTGATATGGAGGAGTGAAATGGTGGAGTGACATGGAGGAGTGACATGGAGGAGTGAGTTGTTAGAGCGACATAGAGGAGAGACATGGAGGAGTGACATGGAGGAGTGACATGGAGGAGTGACATAGAGGAGTTACATGGAGGAGTGACATAGAGGATTGATGTGGAGGAGAAACAAGGAGGAGCAACACGGAGGAGTGACATGGAGTAGTGACTTGGAGGATGGACATGGAGCAGTGACATGAAAAACATATAGAGGTGACATGGAGGAGTGAATTGGAGGAGTGACATAAACGAGTGACATGGAGGAATGACATGGATGATTGACATGGAGGAGTGACTTTGAGTAGCGACATGGAGGAGTGACCTGGATAAGTGACATGGAGGAGTGAAATGGTGGAGTGACATTGAGGAGCGACATGGAGGATTGATGTGGAGGAGCAACAAGGAGTAGCGATATGGAGGAGTGACATGGAGGAATGACATGGAAGAGTGACATGGAGGAGTGATATGGAGGAATGACATGGATGAGTAACATGGAGGAGTTACTTTGAGTAGCGACATGGAGGAGTGACTTTGAGTAGCGACATGGAGGAGTGACCTGGAGGAGTGACATGGAGGAGTGAAATGGTGGGTGACATGGAGGAGCAACATGGAGGATTGATGTGGAGGAGCAACAAGGAGTAGAGACATGGAGGAGTGACATGGAGTAGTGACATGGAGGAGGGAGATGGAGGAGTGACTTGGAGGAGTGACATGGAGGAATGACATGGAAGAGTGACATGGAGGAGTGACATGGAGGAATGACATGGATGAGTAACATGGAGGAGTGACTTTGAGTAGCGACATGGAGGAGTGACTTTGAGTAGCGAAATGGAGGAGTGAAATGGTGGAGTGACATGGAGGAGTGAGTTGTTAGAGCGACATGGAGGAGAGACATGGAGGAGTGACATGGAGGAGTTACATGGAGGAGTGACATAGAGGAGTGATGTGGAGGAGAGACATGGAAGAGTGACATTGAGAAGTGACAGGGCGGATAACCAAGGAGGGTTGATATGGTGGAGTGACATAACGGAGGGACATGGGTGAGTGACTTGGAGGAGTGACATGGAGGATTGACTTTGAGTAGCGACATGGATGAGTGACCTGGAGGAGTGACATGGAGGAGTGAGTTGTTATAGCGACATGGAGGAGAGACATGGAGGAGTGACATGGAGGAGTAACATAGAGGAATTTCGTGGAGGAGAGAAATGAAGGAGTGACAAGGTTGATCAGGAAGGAAGATTGATATGGTGGAGTGACATGGCGGAGGGACATGGATGAGTGACTTGGAGGAGTGACATGGAGGAGTGACATGAGGAGTGAGTTTGTGTAGCGACATGGAGGAGTGACATGGAGTAGCTACATGGAGGAGTTACATGGAGGAGTGACTTGGAGGAGCAACACGGAGGAGCGACATGGAGGAGTGACATGGAGTAGTGACATGGAGTAGCTACATGTAGGAGTTACATGGAGGAGTGACAGGGTTGATCAGGAAGGAGGGTTGATATGGTGGAGTGACATGGAGGACATATAGAGAAGACATGGAGGAGTGACATGGAGGAGTGACATGGAGGAATGACATGGATGAGTGACATGGAGGAGTGACTTTGAGTAGCGACATGGAGGAGTGACCTGGAGGAGTGACATGGAGTAGTGAAATGGTGGAGTGACCTGTAGGAGGACATGGAGGAGTGAGTTCTTATAGCGACATGGAGGAGAGAAATGGAGGAGTGACATGAAGGAGTGACATTGAGGAGTAAGTTGGTGTAGCGACATGGAGGAGTGATCTGGAGGAGTGACATGGAGGAGTTAAATGGTGGAGTGACATGGAGGAGTGACATGGAGGAGTGACATAGAGGAATTTCGTGGAGGAGAGACATGGAGAAGTGACATGGAGAAGTGACAGGGGGGATCACCAAGGAATATTGATATGGTGGAGTGACATGGCGGAGGGACATGGATGAGTGACTTGGAGGAGTGACATGGAGGAGTGACCTGGAGGAGTGACATGGAGGAGTGAGTTGTTAGAGCGATATAGAGGAGAGACATGGAGGAGTGACATGTAGGAGTGACATGGAGGAGTAACATAGAGGAATTTCGTGGAGGAGAGACATGGACGAGTGACAAGGTTGATCAGGAAGGAAGATTGATATGGTGGAGTGACATGGCGGAGGGACATGGATGAGTGACTTGGAGGAGTGACATGGAGGAGTGAGTTGTTAGAGCGATATAGAGGAATGAAATGGTGGAGTGACATGGAGGAGTGACATGGAGGAGTGAGTTGTTAGAGCGATATAGAGGAGAGACATAGAGGATTGATGTGGAGGAGCAACACGGAGGAGCGACATGGAGGAGTGACATGGAGTAGTGACATGGAGGAGGGACATGGAGGAGTGACTTGGAGAAGTGACAGGGTTGATCAGGAGGGAGGGTTGATATGGTGGAGTGACATCGTGTAGGGACATGGGTGAGTGACTTGGAGGAGTGACAAGGAGGAGCAACACGGAGGAGCGACATGGAGGAGTGACATGAAGTAGTGACATGGAGGAGTGACATGAGGAATGAGTTGGTGTAGCAACATGGAGGAGTGACTTTGAGTACCGACATGGAGGAGTGACCTGGAGGTGTGACATGGAGGAGTGACATGGAGGAGTGACATAGAGGAGTGACCTGGAGGTGTGACATGGAGGAGTGAAATGGTGGAGTGGCATGGAGGAGTAACTTGGAGGAGTGACATAAAGGATTGACATGGAGGAGTGACATGGAGGAGTAACATGGAGGAAGGAGTTGGTGGAGTGACATGGAGGAGTAACATGGAATAGCGACATGGAGGAGTGACATGGAGGAGTGACATGTAGGAGTGACATAGAAGATTGATGTGTAGTTATTGACATGGAGGATGGACATGAAGGAGTTACTTGGAGAAGTGACAGAGTTGATCAGGAAGGATGGTTGATATGTTGGAGTGACAACGTGGAGGGACATGGGTGAGTGACTTGGAGGAGTGACAAGGAGGAGCAACACGGAGGAGCGACATGAGGAGTGACTTGGAGGAGTGACAAGGATGAGCAACACGGAGGAGCGACATGGAGGAGTGACATGGAGGAGCGACATGGAGTAGTGACATGGAGGATGGACATGGAGGAGTGACATGGAAGACATATAGAGGTGACATGGAGGAGTGAATTGGAGGAGAGACATAAAGGAGTGACATGGAGGAATGACATGGATGAGTGACATGGAGGAGTGACAAGAAATAGTGACATGGAGGAGTTACATTGAGGAGTGAGTTGGTGTAGAGACATGGAGGAGTGACATGGAGTAGCGACAAAGAGTAGTAACATGAGGAGTGCGTTTGTGTAGTGACATGGAGGAGTGACATGGAGGAATGACATGGATGAGTGACATGGAGAAGGGACATGGAGGAGCGATATGGAGGAGTGACATGAAAGAGTGTAAAGGAGGATTGAATTTGTGTAGCTACATGGAGGAGCGACATGGAGGAGTGACATGGAGGAGTGACATGAGTAGCGACATGGAGGAGATACATGGAGGAGTGAAATGGAGGAATGACATTGAGGAATGAGTTGGTATAGCGACATGGAGGAGTGACATGGAGGAGTGACATAGAGGATTGATGTGGAGTAGTGACATGGAGGACAGACATGGAGGAGTGACTTGGAGAAGTGACAGGGTTGATCAGGAAGGAGGGTTGATATGGTGGAGTGACATCGTGGAGGGACATGGGTGAGTGACATGGAGGAGTGACATGGAGGATGGACATGGAGGAGTGACATGGAAGACATATAGAGGTGACATGGAGGAGTGAATTGGAGGAGGAACATGGAGGAGTGAGTTGGTGGAGCAACATGGAGGAGTCACATGGAGTAGCGACATTTAGGAGTAACTTGGAGGAGTGACATAAAGGAGTGACATGGAGGAATGACATTGAGGATTGACATGGAGGAGCGATATGGAGGAGTGACATGAGTTGTATAGGATTGAGTTTGTAGCGACATGGAGGAGTGACATGAAGTAGTGACATGAGGAGGACCCTGAGGAGTGAGTTGGTGTAGTAACATGGAGAGTGACTTTGAGTAGCGACATGGAGGAGTGACCTGGAGGAGACATGGAGGAGTGAAATGGTGGAGTGACATGGAGGAGTGAGTTGTTGAGCAAAAGGAAGGAGAGACATGGAGGAGTGACATGGAGAAGTGACAGGGGGATCACCAAGGGAATATTGATATGGTGGAGTGACATGGCGGAGGGACATGGATGAGTGACTTGGAGGAGTGACATGGAGGAGTGACCTGGAGGAGTGACATGGAGGAGTGAAATGGTGGAGTGACATGAGGAGTGACATGGAGGAGTGAGTTGTTAGAGCGATATAGAGGAGAGACCTGGAGGACTGACATGTAGGAGTGACATGGAGGAGTAACATAGAGGAATTTCGTGGAGGAGAGACATGGAGGAGTGACAAGGTTGATCAGGAAGGAAGATTGATATGGTGGAGTGACATGGCGGAGGGACATGGATGAGTGACTTGGAGGAGTAACATGGAGGAGTGAGTTGTTAGAGCGATATAGAGGAGTGAAATGGTGAAGTGAAATGGAGGAGTGACATGGAGGAGTGAGTTGTTAGAGCGATATAGAGGAGAGACATAGATTGATGTGGAGGAGCAACACGGAGGAGCGACATGGAGGATGACATGGAGTAGTGACATGGAGGAGGGACATGGAGGAGTGACATGGAGGAGTGACATGAGGAATGAGTTGGTGTAGCGACATGGAGGTGACTTTGAGTACCGACATGGAGGAGTGACCTGGAGGTGTGACATGGAGGAGTGACATGGAGGAGTGACATAGAGGAGTGACCTGAAGGTGTGACATGGAGGAGTGAAATGGTGGAGTGGCATGGAGGAGTAACTTGGAGGAGTGACATAAAGGATTGACATGGAGGAGTGACATGGAGGAGTAACATGGAGGAAGGAGTTGGTGGAGTGACATGGAGGAGTAACATGGAATAGCGACATGGAGGAGTGACATGGTGGAGTGACATCGTGTAGGGACATGGGTGAGTGACTTGGAGGAGTGACAAGGAGGAGCAACACGGAGGAGCGACATGGAGGAGTGACATGAAGTAGTGACATGGAGGAGTGACATGAGGAATGAGTTGGTGTAGCGACATGGAGGAGTGACTTTGAGTACCGACATGGAGGAGTGACCTGGAGGTGTGACATGGAGGAGTGACATGGAGGAGTGACATAGAGGAGTGACCTGGAGGTGTGACATGGAGGAGTGAAATGGTGGAGTGGCATGGAGGAGTAACTTGGAGGAGTGACATAAAGGAATTGACATGGATGAGTGACATGGAGGAGTAACAGGAGGGGAAGGAGTTGGTGGAGTGACATGGAGGAGTAACATTGGAATAGCGACATGGAGGAGTGACATGGAGGGAGTGACATGTAGGAGTGACATAGAAGATTGATATGTAGTTATTGACATGGAGGATGGACATGAAGGAGTTACTTGGAAAAGTGACAGAGTTGATCAGGAAGGATGGTTTGATATGTTGGAGGGACAACGTGGAGGGACATGGGTGAGTGACTTGGAGGAGTGACAAGGAGGAGCAACACGGAGGAGCGACATGGAGGAGTGACTTGGAGGAGTGACAAGGATGAGCAACACGGAGGAGCGACATGGAGGAGTGACATGGAGGAGGGACATGGAGGAGTGACATAGAAGATTGATATGTAGTTATTGACATGGAGGATGGACATGAAGGAGTTACTTGGAGAAGTGACAGAGTTGATCAGGAAGGATGGTTGATATGTTGGAGGGACAACGTGGAGGGACATGGGTGAGTGACTTGGAGGAGTGACAAGGAGGAGCAACACGGAGGAGCGACATGGAGGAGTGACTTGGAGGAGTGACAAGGATGAGCAACACGGAGGAGCAACATGGAGGAGTGACATGGAGGAGGGACATGGAGGAGTGACATGGAGTAGTGACATGGAGGATGGACATGGAGGAGTGACATGGAAGACATATAGAGGTGACATGGAGGAGTGAATTGGAGGAGAGACATAAAGGATAGACATGGAGGAATGACATGGATGAGTGACATGGCGGAGTGACAAGCAGTAGTGACATGGAGGAGTTACATTGAGGGAGTGAGTTGTGTAGCGACATGGAGGAGTGACATGGAGTAGCGACAAAGAGTAGTAACATGAGGAGTGCGTTGTGTAGTGACATGGAGGAGTGACATGAAGGAATGACATGGATGAGTGACATGGAGAAGGGACATGGAGGAGCGATATGGAGGAGTGACATGAAAGAGTGTAAAGGAGGATTGAGTTTGTGTAGCTACATGGAGGAGCGACATGGAGGAGTGACATGGAGGAATGACATAGAGTAGCGACATGGAGGAGATACATGGAGGAGTGAAATGGAGGAATGACATTGAGGAGTGAGTTGGTATAGCGACATGGAGGAGTGACATGGAGGAGTGACATAGAGGATTGATGTGGAGTAGTGACATGGAGGACAGACATGGAGGAGTGACTTGGAGAAGTGACAGGGTTGATCAGGAAGGAGGGTTGATATGGTGGAGTGACATCGTGGAGGGACATGGGTGAGTGACATGGAGGAGTGACATGGAGGATGGACATGGAGGAGTGACATGGAAGACATATAGAGGTGACATGGTGGAGTGAATTGGAGGAGGAACATGGAGGAGTGAGTTGGTGGAGCAACATGGAGGAGTCACATGGAGTAGCGACATTCAGGAGTAACTTGGAGGAGTGACATAAAGGAGTGACATGGAGGAATGACATTGAGGATTGACATGGAGGAGCGATATGGAGGAGTGTCATGAAAGATTGTATAGGAGGATTGAGTTTGTGTAGCGACATGGAGGAGTGACATGAAGTAGTGACATGGAGGAGGGACCCTGAGGAGTGAGTTGGTGTAGTAACATGGAGGAGTGACTTTGAGTAGCGACATGGAGGAGTGACCTGGAGGAGTGACATGGAGGAGTGAAATGGGTGGAGTGACATGGAGGAGTGAGTTGTTAGAGCAACATGGAGGAGAGACATGGAGGAGTGACATGGAAGACATATAGAGGTGACTTAGAGGAGTGAATTGGAAGAGCAACATGGAGGAGCAACATGGAGGAGTGAGATGGTGGAGCAACATGGAGAAGTGACATGGAGTAGTGACATCTAGGAGTGACTTGGAGGAGTGACATAAAGGAGTGAACATGGAGGAGTGACATGGAGGATTGACATGGAGGAGTAATATGGAGGAGTGACATGAAAGAGTGTATAGTATGATTGAGTTTGTGTAGCGACATAGAGGAGTGACATGGAGTAGTGACATGGAGGAGGGACATGGAGGAGTGACTTGGAGAAGTGACAGGGTTGATCAGGAAAGAGAGTTGATATGGTGGAGTGACATCGTGGAGGGACATGGGTGAGTGACTTGGAGAAGTGACATGGAGGAGCAACACAGAGGAGTGACATGGAGTAGTGACATGGAGGATGGACAAGGAGGAGTGACATGGAAGACATATAGAGGTGACATGGTGAGTGAATTGGAGGAGTGACATAAAGGAGTGACATGGAGGATTGACATGGATGAGTGACATGGAGGAGTGACAAGGAGGGTTGAGTTTTTGTTGTGACATGGAGAAGTGACAGGTCGGATCACCAAGGAGGATTGATAGGGTGGAGTGACATGGCGGAGGGACATTGATGAGTGACATGGAGAAGTGATTTGGAGGAGTGACATAAAGGAGTGACATGGAGGAATGACATGGATGAGTGACATAGAGGAGTGACAAGGAGGGTTGAGTTTGTGTAGCGACATGGAGGAGTGACATGAAGTAGTGACATGGAGGAGTGACATTGAGGAGTGAGTTGGTGTAGTTACATGGAGGAGTGACTTTGAGTAGCGACCTGGAGGAGTGACCTGGAGGAGTGACATGGAGGAGTGAAGTGGTGGAGTGAAATGGAGGAGTGAGTTGTTAGAGCGACATGGAGGAGAGACATGGAGGATTGACATGGAGGAGCGACATGGAGGAGTGACATGGAAGACATATGGAAGTGAAATTAAGGAGTGGCTTGGAGGACTGACATAAAGGAGTGACATGGAGGAATGACATGGATGAGTGACATGGAGGAGTTACAAGGAAGATTGAGTAGGTGTAGCGACATGGAGGAGTGACATGGAGTAGTGACATGGAGGATGGACATGGAGGAGTGACATGGAAGACATATAAAGGTGACATGGAAGAGTGAATTGGAGGAGTGACATAAAGGAGTGACGTGGAGGAGTGACATTGAGGAGTGAGTTGGTGTAGCGAGATGGAGGAGTTACATGGAGTAGCGAAATAGAGTAGTAACATGAGGAGTGACATGGAGGAGTGACATGGAGGAGGGACATGGAGGAGCGATATGGAGAAGTGACATGAAAGAGTGTAAAGGAGGTTTGAGTTTGTGTAGCGACATGGAGGAGTGACATGAAGTAGTGACATTGAGGAATGACATTGAGGAATAAGTTGGTGTAGTGACATGGAGGAGTGACTTTGAGTAGCGACATGGAGGAGTGACATGGAGGAGTGACATGGAGGAGTGAGTTGTTAGAGCGACATAGAGGAGAGACATGGAGGAGTGACATGTAGGAGTGACATGGAGGAGTGACATAGAGGAGTGACTTGGAGTAGTGACATGGAGTAGCTACATGTAGGAGTTACATGGAGGACTGACATAGAGGATTGATGTGGAGGAGCAACATGGAGGAGCGACATGGAGGAGTGACATGAAGTAGTGACATTGTGGAGGGACACGGGTGAGTGACTTGGAGAAGTGACATGGAGGAGCAACACGGAGGAGCAACATGGAGGAGTGACATGGAGTAGTGACATGGAGGATAGACATGGAGGAGTGACATGGAAGACATATAGACGTGACTTGGAGGAGTGAATTGGAGGAGCAACATGGAGTATTAACATGGAGGAGTGAGTTGGTGGAGCAACATGGAGGAGTCACATGGAATAGCGACATTTAGGAGTAACTTGGAGGAGTGACATAAAGGAGTGACATGGAGGATTGACATGGAGGAGTGATATGGAGGAGTGACATGAAAGAGTGTATAGTATGATTGAGTTTGTGTAGCGACATGGAGGAGTGACATGAAGTAGTGACATGGAGGAGTAACCCTGTGGAGTGAGTTGGTGTAGTAACATGGAGGAGTGACTTTGATTAGTGACATGGAGGAGTGACCTGGAGGAGTGACATGGAGGAGTGAAATGGTGGAGTGACATGGAGGAGTGAGTTGTTAGAGCAACATGGAGGAGAGACATGGAGGAGTGACATGGAGGAGTGACATGGAGGAGAGACATGAAAGAGTGACATGGAGAAGTGACAGGGCGGATAACCATGGAGGGTTGATATGGTGGAGTGACATCGTGGAGGGACATGGGTGAGTGACTTGGAACAGTGACATGGAGGAGTGACATGGAGGAGTGACATGGAGGAATGACATGGATGAGTGACATGGAGGAGTTACAAGGAGGGTTGAGTTGGTGTAGCGACATGGAGGAGTGACATAGAGTAGCGACATGGAGGAGTGACATGAGGAATGAGTTGGTGTAGCGACAAGGAGGAGTGACATGGAGGTTTGACATGGAGGAGTGACATAGAGGAGTGATGTGGAGGAGTGACATGTAGGAGTGACATAGAGGAGTGACATGGAGGAGTGACATTTAGGAGTGACATGGAGGATCGACATGGAGGAGTGACATAGAGGAGTCACATGGAGGAGTGACATGTAGGAGTGACTTGTAGGAGTCACAGAGAAGATCGACATGGAGGAGTGACATGGAGGAGTGACAAGGAAGAGTGAAATGGAGGAGTGACATGGTGTATTGACATGGAGGAGTGACATGGAGTAGCGACATGGAGGAGTGACATGAGGAGTTACATAGAGGAGTGACGTGGTGGAGTGAAATGGAGTGACATGGAAGAGTGAGTTGGTGTAGCGACAAGGACGAGTGACATGAAGGATCTACATGGAGGAGCGAAATGGAGGAGTTACATGGAGGAGCGACATGGAAGAGCAACATGGAGGAGCTACAGGAAGGAGCGACATTGCGGAGCGACATGGAGGACTGACAACAGTGAGGTACATTCTGGAGGGACATGGTGGAGCGACATTCTGGAGTGACATTCTGGAGTGACATGGAGAATCGACATTGTGTAGTTACATAGAGGAGCAACATGGAATATCGACATGGAGGATCGACCTGGAGGAGTGACATGGAGGAGTAACAAGGAGGAGCGACATGGAGGAGCGACATGGAGGAGCGACATGAAGGATCGACATGGAGGATCGACATAGAGGAGTGACATGGAAGTAGTTACATGGAGGAGTGACAAGGAGGAGCGACATGGAAAAGCGACATGGAGGATTGACATGTGCCGACATGGAAAACCTACATTGAGGAGCGACATTGGAAGACATGGAGGAGTGAAATGGAGGAGCAACATAGATGATCGACATGGAGGATCAACATGGAGCAATGACATGGTGAATCATCACTGAGTAGTGACATGGAGGTTTGACAAGGAGGAGCGACATGGAGGAGCAAGATGAAGGATCTACATGGAGGAGCGAAATGGAGGAGTGACATGGAGGAGTGACATGGATGATCGACATGGAGGAGTGACATGGAGGAGTGACATGAAGGAGTGACATGGAGTAGCGACACGGAGGAGTGACATGAGTAGTGAGTTGGCGTAGCGACATGGAGGAGTGACATAGAGGAGTGAGTTGGTGTAGCGACATGGAGGAGTGACAATGAAGACATAGAAGTGAAATGGTTGAGTGATATGGAGAAGTGACAGGGTGGATCAGCAAGGAGGGTTGATATAGTGGAGTGACATAGTGGAGGGACATGGGTGAGTGACTTGGAGGAGTGACATGGAGGAGCAACACAGAGGAGCAACATGGATGAGTGACATGGAGTACTGCCATGGAGGATGGACATGGAGGAGTGACATGGAGGAGTGACATAGAGGAATGACATATATGAGTGACATGAAGGAGTGACCTGGAGGTGCAACATGGAGGAGTGAAATGGTGGAGTGACATGGAAGAGTGAGTTGTTTAAAGCGACATGGAGGAAAGACATGGAGGAGTGAATTGGAGGAGTGACATAAAGGAGTGACATGAGGAATAACATGGATGAGTGACATGGAGGAGTGACAAGGAGGGTTGAGTTTGTGTAGCGACATGGAGGAGTGACCCGGAGGAGTGACATGGAGGAGTGAAATGGTGGAGTGACATGGAGGAGTGAGTTGTTAGAGTGACATGGAGTAGAGACATGGAGGAGTGACATGGAGGAGTGACATAGAGGAGTGACGTGGAGGAGAGACATGGAAGAGTGACATGGAGAAGTGACATGTCGGATCAACAAGGAAGATTGATAGGGTGGAGTGACATGACGGAGGGACATGGAGGAGTGAAAGGAGGAGTAACATGGAGGAGCAACATGGTTTAGTGACATGGAGGAGGGACATGGAGGAGTGACTTGGAGGAGGGACATGGATGAGTGACTTGGAGGAGTGAAATGGAGGAGTGACGTGGAGGAGAGACATGGGAGAGTGACATGGAGAAGTGACATGTCGGATCAACAAGGAAGATTGATAGGGTGGAGTGACATGACGGAGGGACATGGAGGAGTGAAAGGAGGAGTAACATGGAGGAGCAACATGGTTTAGTGACATGGAGGAGGGACATGGAGGAGTGACTTGGAGGAGGGACATGGATGAGTGACTTGGAGGAGTGAAATGGAGGAGTGACATGGAGGAGTGACATGATGAGGGACATGGAGGAGTGACTTGGAGGAATGACATGGAGGAGTGACATGGAGGAGTGACATGAGAAGTGAGTTTGTGTGGCGACATGGAGGAGTGACATGGAGTAGCTACATGGAGGAGTTACATGGAGGAGTGACTTGGAGAAGCAACACGGAGGAGTGACATGGAGTAGTGATATGGAGGAGGGACATGGAGGAGTGACTTGGAGAAGTGACAGGGTTGATCAAGAAGTAGGGTTCATATGTCGGAGTGACATCGTGGAGGGACATGGGTGAGTGAAATGGAGGAGCAACACGGAGGAGCAACTTGGAGGAGTGACAAGGAGTAGTGACATGGAGGATGGACATGGAGGAGTGACATGGAAGTTATATAGAGGTGACATGGAGGAGTGAATTGGAGGAGTGACATAAATGAGTGACATGGAGGAATGACATGGATGAGTGACATGGGTAAGTGACTTTGAGTAGCGACATGGAGGAGTGAGTTGTTAGAGCGACATGGAGGAGAGACATGGAGGAGTGACATGGAGGAGTGACATGGAAGAGTGACATAGAGGAGTGACGTGGAGGAGAGACATGGAAGAGTGACATGGAGAAGTGACAGGGCGGATAACCAAGGAGGGTTGATATGGTGGACTGACATCGCGGAGGGACATGGGTGAGTGACTTGTAGGAATGACATGGAGGAGTGACATGGAGGAGTGACATGAGGAGTGAGTTTGTGTAGCGACATGGAGGAGTGACATGGAGTAGCTACATGGAGGAGTTACATGGAGGAGTGACTTGGAGGAGCAACACGGGGGAGCGACATGGAGGAGTGACATGGAGTAGTGACATGGAGTAGCTACATGTAGGATTTACATGGAGGAGTGACTTGCAGGAGCAACATGGAGGAGTGACATAGAGGATTGATGTGGAGGAGCAACAACACGGAGGAGCGACATGGAGGAGTGACATGGAGTAGTGACATGGAGGAGGGACATGGAGTAGTGACTTGGAGAAGTGACAGGGTTGATCAGGAAGTAGGGTTGATATGGTGGAGTGACATAGTGGAGGGACATGGGTCAGTGACTTGGAGGAGTGACATGGAGGAGCAACATGGAGGAGCAACATGGAGGAGTGACATGGAGGAATGACATGGATGAGTGACATGGAGGAGTAACTTTGAGTAGCGACATGGAGGAGTGACCTGGAGGAGTGACCTGGAGGAGTGACATGAAGGAATGACATGGAGGAGTGACATGGAGGAGGGACATGGAGGAGCGACATGGAGGGGTGAAATGAAAGAGTGTAAAGGAGGATTGAGTTTGTGTAGTGACATGGAGGAGTGACTTGAAGTAGCGACATGGAGGAGTGACCTGGATGAGTGACATGGAGGAGTGAAATGGAGGAGTGACATGGAGGAGTAACATGGAGAAAGAGTTGGTGGAGCGACATGGAGGAGTCACATGGATTAGCGACATGGAGGAGTTACATGGAGGAGTGACATAGAGTATTGATATGGAGTAGTGACATGGAGGATGACATGGAGGAGTGACTTGGAGAAGTGACAGGATTGATCAGGAAGGAGGGTTGATATGGTGGAGTGACATCGTGAAGGGACATGGGTGAGTGACTTGGAGGAGTGACAAGGAGGAGCAACACGGAGGAGCGACATGGAGGAGTGACATGGAGTAGTGACATGGAGGATGGACATGGACGAGTGACATGGAAGACTAGTAGAGGTGACATGGAGGAGCAACACGGAGGAGCGACATCGCGGAGGGACATGGGTGATTGACTTGGAGGAGTGACATGGAGGAGTGACAAGAAGGAATGATATTAAGTAGCGATATGGAGGAGTGACCTGGAGGAGTGACATGGAGGAGTGAAATGGAGGAATGACATTGAGGAGTGAGTTGGTGTAGTGACATGGAGGAGTGACATGGAGGAGTGACATGGAGAAGTGACATGGAGGAATTACAGAGAGGAGTGACTTGGATGAGTGACATGGAGGAGTGACATGGAGGAGTGACTTGGAGGAGCAACACGGAGGAGGGACATGGAGGAGTGACATGGAGTAATGACATGGAGGAGTGACATAGAGGAGTGAAGTGGAGGAGCAACACGGAGGAGCGACATGGAGGAGTGACATGGAGTAGTGACATGGATGAGTGACATGGAGGAGTGACATGGAGGAGTGACATGGAGGATGGACATGGAGGAGTGACATGGAAGACATATAGAGGTGACATGGAGGAATGACAAGAAGTAGTGACATGGAGGAGTGACATTGAGGAGTGAGTTGGTGTAGCGACATGGAGGAGTGACATTTAGTAGCGACATAGAGTAGTAACATGAGGAGTGAGTTTGTGTAGCAACATGAAGGAGTGACATGGAGGAGTAACTTGAAGGAGTGACATAAAGGATTGACATGGAGGAGTGACATGGAAGAGTAACATGGAGGAAGGAGTTGGTGGAGCGACATGGAGGAGTCCCATAGAGTAGCGACATGGAGGAGTGACATGGAGTAGCAACACGGAGGAGTGACATGGAGGATGGACAAAGAGGTTTGAGTTGGTGTATTGACATGGAGGAGTGACATGGAGAAGCGACATGGAGAAGTGACATGGAAGAGTGAGTTGGTGTAGCGACAAGGAGGATGGACAAAGAGGTTTGAGTTGGTGTATTGAAATGGAGGAGTCACATGGAGTAGCGACATGGAGGAGTAACATGGAAGAGTGAGTTGGTGTAGCGACATGGAGGACTGACATGGAATAGCGACATGGAAGAGTGACATGGAGGAGTGACATAGAGAATTGATGTGGAGGAGCAATACGGAGGAGCGACATGGAGGAGTGACATGGAGTAGTGACATGGATGAGTGACATGGAGGAGTGACAAGGAGGGTTGAGTTTGTGTTGTGACATGGAGAAGTGACAGGTCGGATCACCTAGGAAGATTGATAGGGTGGAGTGACATGGCAGAGGGACATGGATGAGTGACATGGAGGAGTGACATGGAGGAGTGAATTGGAGGAGTGACATAAAGGAGTGACATAGAGGAATGACATGGATGAGTGACATAGAGGAGTGACAAGGAGGGTTGAGTTTGAGTAGCGACATGGAGGAGTGACATGAAGTAGTGACATGGAGGAGTGACATTGAGGAGTGAGTTGGTGTAGTTACATGGATGAGTGACTTTGAGTAGCGACCTGGAGGAGTGACCTGGAGGAGTGGCATGGAGGAGTGACATGGAGTAGCTACATGTAGGAGTTAAATGGAGGAGTGACTTGGAGGAGCAACATGGAGGAGCGACATGGAGGAGTGACATGGAGTATTGACGTGGAGTAGCTACATGTAGGAGTTACATGGAGGAGTGACATAGAGGATTGACGTGGAGGAGCAACACGGAGGAGCGACATGGAGGAGTGACATGGAGTAGTGACATGGCGGAGGGACATGGATGAGTGACTTGGATGAGTGAATTGGAGGAGTGACATGGAGTAACTACATGGAGGAGTTACATGGAGGAGTGACATGGACGAGTGACATAGAGGAATGACATGGAGGAGTGACATAGAGGAGTGACATGGATGAATGACATGGAGGAGTGATATGGAGGAGCAACATGGAGGAGCAACATGGAGGAGTAACTTGGAATAGCGACATGGAGGAGTGACATGGAGGAGTGACATAGAGGATTGAAGTGGAGTAGTGACATGGAGGTTGGACATGGAGGAGTGACTTGGAGAAGTGACAGGGCGGATAACCAAGGAGGGTTGATATGGTGGAGTGTCATCGCGGAGGGACATAGGTGAGTGACTTGGAGGAGTGACATGGAGGAGTGACATGGAGGAGTGACATGAGGAGTGAGTTTGTGTAGCGACATGGAGGAGTGACATGGAGTAGCTACATAGAGGAGTTACATGGAGGAGTGACTTGGAGGAGCAACACGGAGGAGCGACATGGAGGAGTAACATGGAGTAGTGACATGGAGTAGCTACATGTAGGAGTTACATGGAGGAATGACTTGGATGAGCAACATGAAGGAGTGACATAGAGGATTGATGTGGAGTAGCAACACGGAGGAGCGACATGGAGGAGTGACATGGAGTAGTGACATGGAGGAAGGACATGGAGGAGTGACTTGGAGAAGTGACAGGGTTGATCAGGAAGTAGGGTTGATAAGGTGGAGTGGCATAGTGGAGGGACATGGGTGAGTGACTTGGAGGAGTGACATGAGGAGCAACACGGAGGAGCAACAGGGAGGAGTGACATGGAGTCGTGACATGGAGGATGGACATGGAGGAGTGACATGGAGGAATGACATGGATGAGTGACATGGAGGAGTGACTTTGAGTAGCGACATGGAGGAGTGACCTGGAGGAGTGACATGGAGTAGTGAGTTGTTAGAGCGACATAGAGGAGAGACATGGAGGAGTGACATGGAGGAGTGACATGGAGGAGTGACATAGAGGAGTGACGTGGAGGAGAGACATGGAAGAGTGACATAGAGAAGTGACAGGTCGGATTACCAAGGGAGATTGATAGGGTGGAGTGACATGGCGGAGGGACATGGATGAGTGACATGGAGCAGTGACATGGAGGAGTGAATTGGAGGAGTGACAAGGAGGGTTGAGTTTGTGTAGCGACATGGAGGAGTGACATGAAGTAGCGACATGGAGAAGTGACCTGGAGGAGTGACATGAAGGCGTGAAATGGTGGAGTGACATGGAGGAGTGAGTTGTTAGAGCGACATGGAGTAGAGACATGGAGGAGTGACATAGAGGAGTGACATGGAGGAGTGACATAGAGGAATGACGTGGAGGAGAGAAATGGAATAGTGACATGGAAAAGTGACAGGGCGGATAACCAAGGAAGATTGATATAGTGGAGTGACATTGCGGAGGGACATGGATGAGTGACATGGAGGAGTGACATGGAAGAGTGAGTAGGTGTAGCGACATGGAGGATGGACATGGAGGAGTGACATGGAAGACATATAGAAGTGACATGGAGGAGTGAATTGGAGGAGTGACATGGATGAGTGACATGGAGGAGTGACAAGGAGGGTTGAGTTTGTGTTGTGACATGGAGAAGTGACAGGTCGGATCACCAAGGAAGATTTATAGGGTGGAGTGACATGGCGGAGGGACATTGATGAGTGACATGGAGAAGTGAATTGGAGGAGTGACATAAAGGAGTGACATGGAGGAATGACATGGATGAGTGACATAGAGGAGTGACAAGGAGGGTTGAGTTTGTGTAGCGACATGGAGGAGTGACATGAAGTAGTGACATGGAGGAGTGACATTGAGGAGTGAGTTGGTGTAGTTACATGGAGGAGTGACTTTGAGTAGCGACCTGGAGGAGTGACATGGAGGAGTGAAGTGGTGGAGTGAAATGGAGGAGTGAGTTCTTAGAGTGACATGGAGGAGAGACATGGAAGTGTGACATGGAGAAGTGACAGGGCGGATAACCAAGGAAGATTGATATGGTGGAGTGACATGGCGGAGTGATATGGAGTAGTGACATGGAGGATGGACATGGAGGAGTGACATGGAAGACATATAGAGGTGACATGGAGGAGTGAATTGGAGGAGTGACATAAAGGAGTGATGTGGAGGAGTGACATTGAGGAGTGATTTGGTGTAGCGAGATGGAGGAGTTACATGGAGTAGCGAAATAGAGTAGTAACATGAGGATTGAGTTTGTGTAACGACATGGAGGAGTGACATGGAGGAGTGACATGGAGGAGTGACATAGAGTAGCGACATGGAGGAGATACATGTAGGAGCGACATGGAGGAGTGACATGGAGGAGTGACATGAAGGACTGACATGGAGGTGTGACTTGGAGAAGTGACAGGGTTGATCAGGAAGGGGGGTTGATATGGTGGAGCGACATCGTGGAGAGACATGGGTGAGTGACTTGGAGGAGTGACAAGGAGGAGCAACACGGAGGAGCGACATGGAGGAGTGACATGGAGTAGTGACATGGAGGATGGACATGGAGGAGTGACATGGAAGACTTATAGAGGTGACAAGGAGGAGTGTATTGGAGGAGTGACATAAAGGAGTGACATGGAGAAGTGACATGGAGGACTGACATGGAGGAGTGACATAGAGTAGTGACATGGAGGATGGACATGGAGGAGTGACATGGAAGACATATAGAGGTGACATGGAGGAGTGAATTGGAGTTGTGACATCGCGGAGGGACATGGATAAGCGACTTGGAGGAGTGATATGGAGGAGTGACATGGAGGAGTGACATGAGGAGTGAGTTTGTGTAGTGACATGGAGGAGTGACATGGAATAGCGACAAGGAGTAGTGACATGGAGGAGGGACATGGAGGAGTGACTTGGAGATGTGACAGGGTTGATCAGGAAGGAGGGTTGAGATGGTGGATTGACATGGCGGAAGGACATGGAGGAGTGACATGAGGAGTGATTTTGTATAGCGACATGGAGGAGTGACATGGACGAGTGACATAGAGTAGTGACATGGAGGAGTGAAATGGTGGAGTGACATGGAGGAGTGAGTTGTTAGAGCGACATGGAGGAGTGTCCTGGAGGAGTAACATGGAGGAGTGAAATGGTGGAGTGACATGGAGTAGTGAGTTGTTAGAGCGACATGGAGGAGAGATATGGAGGAGTGACATGAAGGAGCAACATGGAGGAGTGACATGGTAGAGTGAGTAGGTGTAGCGACATGGAGGATGGACATGGAGGAGTGACATGGAAGACAAATAGAATTGACATAGAGGAGTGAAGTTGAGGAGAGACATGGAAGAGTGACATGGAGAAGTGACAGGGCTGATAACCAAGGAGGGTTGATATGGTGGAGTGACATCGTGGAGGGACATGGGTGAGTGACTTGGAGCAGTGACATGGATGAGTGATATGGAGGAGTGACATGAGGAGTGAGTTTGTGTAGCGACATGGAGGAGTGACATGGAGTAGCTACATCGAGGAGTTACATGGAGGAGTGACATGGACGAGTGACATAGAGGAGTGACAAGGAGGAGTGACATAGAGGAGTGACATAAAGGATTGACATGGAGGAGTGACATGGAGGAGTAACATGGAGGAAGGAGTTGGTGGAGCGACATGGAGGAGTCCCATAGAGTAGCGACATGGAGGAGTGACATGGAGGAGCAACACGGAGGAGTGACATGGAGGATGGACAAAGAGGTTTGAGTTGGTGTATTGACATGGAGGAGTGACATGGAGAAGCGACATGGAGAAGTTACATGGAAGAGTGAGTTGGTGTGTAGCGAGATGGAGGATGGACATAGAGGTTTGAGTTGGTGTATTGACATGGAGGAGTCACATAGAGTAGCGACATGGAGGAGTAACATGGAAGAGTGACATGGAGAAGTGACAGGGCGGATCACCAAAGAAGATTGATAGGGTGGAGTGACATGGCGGAGGGACATAGAGGATTGATGTGGAGTAGTGACATAGAGGATGGACATGGAGGAGTGACTTGGAGAAGTGACATAGAGTAGCGACATGGAGGAGATACATGGAGGAGTGACATGGAGTAGCAACATGGTAGAGTGACATGGAGGAGTGACATGGAGGAGTAACATGGAGGAAGGAGTTGGTGGAGCGACATGGAGGAGTCACATGGAGTAGCGACATGGAGGAGTAACATGAAAGAGTGAGTTGGTGTAGAGACTTGGAGGACTGACATGGAATAGCGACATGGAGGAGTGACCTGGAGGAGTGACATGGAGGAGAGAAATAGTGGAGTGACATGGAGGAGTGAGTTGTTAGAGCGACATGGAGGAGAGACATGGAGGAGTGACATGGAGGAGTGACATAAAGAATTGATGTGGAGTAATGACATGGAAGATGGACATGGAGGAGTGACTTGGAGAAGTGACAGGGTTTATCAGGAAGGAGGGTTGATATGGTGGAGTGACATCGTGGAGGGACATGGGTGAGTGAATTGGAGGAGTGATAAGGAGGAGCAACACGGACGAGCGACATGGGGGAGTGACATGGAGTAATGACATGTAGGATGGACATGGAGGAGTGACATGGAAGACATATAGAGGTGACATGGAGGAGTGTATTGGAGGAGTGACATAAAGGAGTGACATGGAGGAATGACATGGATGATTGACATGGAGGAGTGACATGGAGTAGTGACATGGAGGAGGGACATGGAGGAGTGACTTGGAGAAGTGACAGGGTTGATCAGGAAAGAGAGTTGATATGGTGGAGTGACATCGTGGAGGGACATGATTGAGTGACTTGGAGAAGTGACATGGAGGAGCAACACAGAGGAGTGACATGGAGTAGTGACATGGAGGATGGACATGGAGGAGTGACATGGAAGACATATAGAGGTGACATGGTGAGTGAATTGGAGGAGTGACATAAAGGAGTGACATGGAGGATTGACATGGATGAGTGACATGGAGGAGTGACAAGGAGGGTTGAGTTTGTGTTGTGACATGGAGAAGTGACAGGTCGGATCACCAAGGAAGATTGATAGGGTGGAGTGACATGGCGGAGGGACATGGATGAGTGACATGGAGGAGTGACATTTAGGAGTGAATTGGAGGAGTGACATAAAGGAGTGACATGGAGGAGTGACATGAAGTAGTGACATGGAGGAGTGACATTGAGGAGTGAGTTGGTGTAGTTACATGGATGAGTGACTTTGAGTTGCGACCTGGAGGAGTGACCTGGAGGAGTGACATGGAGGAGTGACATGGAGTAGCTACATGTAGGAGTTACATGGAGGAGTGACATGGACGAGTGAGTTTGTGTATCGACATGGAGGAGTGACATGTAGTAGCTACATGGAGGAGTTACATGGAGGAGTGACATGGACGAGTGAAATGGAGGAGTGACATAAAGGAGTGACATGAGGAATGACATGGAGGAGTGACATAGAGGAATGACGTGGAGGAGAGACATGGAAGTGTGACATGGAGAAGTGACAGGGCGGATAACCAAGGAAGATTGATATGGTGGAGTGACATGGTTGAGGGACATGGATGAGTGACATGGAGGAGTGACACGGAGGAGCAACATGTAGGAGCGACATGGAGGAGTGACATGGAAGAGTGAGTAGGTGTAGCGACATGGAGGATGGACATGGAGGAGTGACATGAAAGACAAATAGAAGTGACATGGAGGAGTGAATTGGAGGAGAGACATGGAGAAATGACATGGAGGACTGACATGGAGGAGTGACATAGAGGAGTGAAGTGGAGGAGAGACATGGAAGAATAACATGGATAAGTGACAGGGCGGATAACAAAAGAGGGTTGATATGGTGGAGTGACATCGCGGAGGGACATGGGTGAGTGACTTGGAGGAGTGATATGGATGAGTGACATGGAGGAGTGACATGGAGGAGCAACATGGAGGAGCAACATGGAGGAGTAACTCGGAATAGCGACATGGAGGAGTGACATGGAGGAGTGACTTTGAGTAGCGACATGGAGGAGTGACCTGGAGGAGTGACATGGAGGAGTGACATGGTGGAGTGACATGAGGAGTGAGTTTGTGTAGCGACATGGAGGAGTGACATGCAGTAGTTACATGGAGGAGTTACATGGAGGAGTGACATGGACGAGTGACATAGAGGAGTGACATGGAGGAGTGACATAGAGGATTGACGTGGAGGAGCAACACGGAGGAGTGACATGGAGGAGTAACATGGAGTAGTGACATGAAGGAGGGACATGGAGGAGAGACATGGAAGAGTGACATGGAAAAGTGACAGGTCGGATCACCAAGGAAGATTGATAGGGTGTAGTGACATGGTGGAGTGAATTGGAAGAGTGACATAAAGGAGTGAAAAGGAGGAATGACATGGATGAGTGACATGGAGGAGTGACAAGGAGGGTTGAGTTTGTGTTGTGACATGGAGGAGTGACATGAAGTAGTGACATGGAGGAGTGACATTGAGAAGTGAGTTGGTGTAGTGACATGGAGGAGTGACTTTGAGTAGCGACATGGAGGAGTGACCTGTAGGAGTGACATGGAGGAGTGACATGGAGGAGGGACATAAAAGAGTGTAAAGGAGTATTGAGTTTGTGTAGCGACATGGAGGAGTGACATGAAGTACTGACATTGAAGAGTGACATGGAGGAGTGAGTTGTTATAGCGACATGGAGGAGAGAAATGGAGGAGTGACATGGAGGAGTGACATGGAGGAGCAACACGGAGGAGCGACATGGAGGAGTGACATGGAGTAGCAACATGGAGGAGTTACATGGAGGAGTGACTTGGAGGAGCAACACGGAAGAGCGACATGGAGGAGTGACATGGAGTAGTGACATGGAGTAGCTACATGTAGGAGTTACATGGAGGAGTGACTTGGAGGAGCAACATGGAGGAGTGACATCGAGGATTGATGTGGAGGAGCAACACGGAGGAGCGAAATGGAGGAGTGACATGGAGTAGTGACATGGAGGGGGGACATGGAGGAGTGACTTGGAGAAGTAACAGGGTTGATCAGGAAGGAGGGTTGTTATGGTGGAGTGACATCGCGGAGGGACATGAGTGAGTGACTTGGAGGAGTGACATGGAGGAGCAGCACGGAGGAGCAACATGGAGGAGTGACATAGAATAGTGACATGGAGGATGGACATGGAGGAGTGACATGGAAGACATATAGAGGTGACATGGAGGAGTGAATTGGAGGAGTGACATAAACGAATAACATGGAGGAATGACATAAATGAGTGACATGGAGGAGTTACAAGCAGAGTTGAGTTGGTGTAGCGACATGGAGGAGTGACATGGTAGTAGTGACATGGAGGATTGACATAGAGGAGTGACATAGAGGAGTGACATGGATGAGTGACATGGAGGAGTGACATGGAGGAGCAACATGGAGGAGTAACTTGGAATAGCGACATGGAGGAGTGACATGGAGGAGTGACATAGAGGATTGAGGTGGAGTAGTGACATGGAGGTTGGACATGGAGGAGTGACTTGGAGAAGTGACAGGGCGGATAACCAAGGAGGTTTGATATGGTGGAGTGACATCGCGGAGGGACATAGGGTGAGTGACTTGGAGGAGTGACATGGAGGAGTGACATGAGGAGTGAGTTTGTGTAGCGACATGGAGGAGTGACATGGAGTAGCTACATGGAGGAGTTACATGGAGGAGTGACTTGGAGGAGCAACACGGAGGAGCGACATGGAGGAGTGACATGGAGTAGTGACATGGAGTAGCTACATGTAGGAGTTACATGGAGGAATGACTTGGATGAGCAACATGGAGAAGTGACATAGAGGATTGATGTGGAGGAGCAACACGGAGGAGCGACATGGAGGAGTGACATGGAGTAGTGACATGGGAGGAAGGACATGGAGGATTGACTTGGAGAAGTGACAGGGTTGATCAGGAAGTAGGGTTGATAAGGTGGAGTGGCATAGTGGAGGAATATGGGTGAGTGACATGGAGTAGTGACAAGGAGGATGGACATGGAGGAGTGACATGGAGGAATGACATGGATGAGTGACATGGAGGAGTGACTTTGAGTAGCGACATGGATGAGTGACCTGGAGGAGTGAAATTCAGGAGTGAAATGGTTGAGTGACATGGAGTAGTGAGTTGTTAGAGCGACATAGAGGAGAGACATGGAGGAGTGACATGGAGGAGTGACATGGAGGAGTGACATGGAGGAGTGACATAGAGGAGTGACGTGGAAGAGAGACATGGAAGAGTGACATAGAGAAGTGACAGGTCGGATTACCAAGGGAGATTGATAGGGTGGAGTGACATGGCGGAGGGACATGGATGAGTGACATGGAGCAGTGACATGGAGGAGTGAATGGAGGAGTGACAAGGAGGGTTGAGTTTGTGTAGCGACATGGAGGAGTGACATGAAGTAGCGACATGGAGGGAGTGACCTGGATGAGTGACATGAAGGTGTGAAATGGTGGAGTGACATGGAGGAGTGAGTTGTTAGAGCGACATGGAGTAGAGACATGGAGGAGTGACATAGAGGAGTGACATGGAGGAGTGACATAGAGGAATGACGTGGAGGAGAGACATGGAAGAGTGACATGGAAAAGTGACAGGGCGGATAAACCAAGGAAGATTTATATAGTGGAGTGACATGGCGGAGGGACATGGATGAGTGACATAGAGGAGTGACACGGAGGAGCAAAATGGAGGAGCGACATGGAGGAGTGACATGTAAGAGTGAGTAGGTGTAGCGACATGGAAGATGGACATGGAGGAGTGACATGGACGACATATAGAAGTGACATGGAGGAGTGAATTGGAGGAGTGACATAAACGAGTGACATGGAGGAATGAAATTGTTGAGTGACATGGAGGAGTAACTTTGGGTAGCGACATTGAGGAGTGACCTGGAGTAGTGACATGGAGGAGTGAAATGGTGGAGTGACATGGAGGAGTGAGTTGTTAGAGCGACATGGAGGAGAGACATGGAGAAGTTACATGGCGGAGTGACATAAACGAGTGACATGGAGGAGTGACCTGGAGGAGTGACATGGAGGAGTGACTTTGAGTAGCGACATGGAGGAGTGACCTGGAGGAGTGACATGGAGGAGTGAATTGTTATAGCGACATGGAGGAGAGAAATGGAGGATTGACATGGAGGAGTGACATTGAGGAGTGAGATGGTGTAGTAAAATGGAGGAGTGACTTTGAGTAGCGACATGGAGGAGTGACCTGGAGGAGTGATATGGAGGAGTGAAATGGTGGAGTGACATGGAGGAGTGACATGGAGGAGTGAGTTGTTAGAGCGACATAGAGGAGAGACATGGAGGAGTGACATGTAGGAGTAACATAGAGGAATTTCGTGGAGGAGAGAAATGAAGGAGTGACAAGGTTGATCAGGAAGGAAGATTGATATGGTGGAGTGACATGGCGGAGGGGACATGGATGAGTGACTTGGAGGAGTGACATGGAGGAGTGACATGAGGAGTGAGTTTGTGTAGCGACATGGAGGAGTGACATGGAGTAGCTACATGGAGGAGTTACATGGAGGAGTGACTTGGAGGAGCAACACGGAGGAGCGACATGGAGGAGTGACATGGAGTAGTGACATGGAGTAGCTACATGTAGGAGTTACATGGAGGAGTGACAGGGTTGATCAGGAAGGAGGGTTGATATGGGTGGAGTGACATCATGTAGGGACATGGGTGAGTGACCTGGAGGAGTGACATGGAGGAGCAAGACGGAGGAGCAACATGGAGGAGTGACATGGAGTAGTGACATGGAGGATGGACATGGAGGAGTGACATGGAGGACATATAGAGAAGACATGGAGGAGTGACATAGAGGAATGACATGGATGAGTGACATGGAGGAGTGACCTGGAGGAGTGACATGGAGGAGTGAAATGGTGGAGTGACATGGAGGAGTGATATGGAGGAGTAACTTTGAGTAGCGACATGGTGGAGTGACCTGTAGGAGTGACATGGAGGAGTGAGTTGTTATAGCGACATGGAGGAGAGAAATGGAGGAGTGACATGAAGGAGTGACATTGAGGAGTAAGTTGGTGTAGCGACATGGAGGAGTGATCTGGAGGAGTGACATGGAGGAGTTAATGGTGGAGTGACATGGAGGAGTGACATGGAGGAGTGACATAGAGGAATTTCGTGGAGGAGAGACATGGAGGAGTGACATGGAGAAGTGACAGGGGGGATCACCAAGGAATATTGATATGGTGGAGTGACATGGCGGAGGGACATGGATGAGTGACTTGGAGGAGTGACATGGAGGAGTGACCTGGAGTAGTGACATGTAGGAGTGAAATGGTGGAGTGACATGGAGGAGTGACATGGAGGAGGGAGTTGTTAGAGCGATATAGAGGAGAGACATGGAGGAGTGACATGTAGGAGTGACATGGAGGAGTAACATAGAGGAATTTCGTGGAGGAGAGACATGGAGGAGTGACAAGGTTGATCAGGAAGGAAGATTGATATGGTGGAGTGACATGGCGGAGGGACATGGATGAGTGACTTGGAGGAGTGACATGGAGGAGTGACATGAGGAGTGAGTTTGTGTAGCGACATGGAGGAGTGACATGGAGGAGTGAAATGGTGGAGTGACATGGAGGAGTGACATGGAGGAGTGAGTTGTTAGAGTTATATAGAGGAGTGAAATGGTGGAGTGACATGGAGGAGTGACATGGAGGAGTGAGTTGTTAGAGCGATATAGAGGAGAGACATAGAGGATTGATGTGGAGGAGCAACACGGAGGAGCGACATGGAGGAGTGACATGGAGTAGTGACATGGAGGAGGGACATGGAGGAGTGACTTGGAGAAGTGACAGGGTTGATCAGGAAGGAGGGTTGATATGGTGGAGTGACATCGTGTAGGGACATGGGTGAGTGACTTGGAGGAGTGACAAGGAGGAGCAACACGGAGGAGCGACATGGAGGAGTGACATGAAGTAGTGACATGGAGGAGTGACATGAGGAATGAGTTGGTGTAGCGACATGGAGGAGTGACTTTGAGTACCGACATGGAGGAGTG
>CM025825.1:34665034-34698229 GCA_014673565.1 Sebastes schlegelii
CTCCTCCACATCAATCCTCTTTGTCACTCCTCCATGTTGCTCCTCCATGTCACTCCTTCATGTCACTCCTCCATCATTCCTCCATGTAACTCCTCCATGTAGCAACTCCATGTCACTCCTCCATGTCGCTACACAAACTCACTCCTCATGTAACTCCTGCATGTCACTCCACCATGTATCTCCTCCGTGTTGCTATTCCATGTCAGTCCTCCATGTCGCTACACCAACTCACTCTTCCATGTTACTCCTCCATGTCGCTACACCAACTCAAACCTCCTTGTCACTTCTCCATATCCCTCCTCCATGTTACTCCATGTCACTCCTCCATGTCGCTCTTCCGTGTTGCTCCTCCACATCAATCCTCTATGTCGCTCCTCCGTGTTGCTCCTCCAAGTCACTCCTCCATGTCACTCCTCAATGTCGCTAACAACTCACTACTCCATGTCACTCCACAGTCACTCCTCCAGTATGTCCATGTCCCTACAAGTCACTCCTCCATGTCACTACACCACTCAATCCTTGTCACTCCTCCATGTACCTCCATGTCACTCTAATGTCTCCATGTCACTCCTCCATGTCACTCCTCCATGTCACTCCTCCACGTCACACCTCCATGTCACTCCTCCATGTCGCTACATCACTCATTACTCATTCACTCCTCCATGTTGCAACTCCATGTCACTCCTCCATGTCGCTCTAACAACTCACTCCTCTATGTCACTCCACCATTTCACTCCTCCATTTCGCTACAAACTCAATCCTCCTTTACACTCTTTCATGTCACTCCTCCATATCGCTCCTCCATGTCACTCCTCCATGTATCTCCTCCATTTCGCTATTCTATATCACTCCTCCATGTCGCTACACCAACTCCTCATGTTACTACTCTATGTCACTACTTCTTCTCACTCCTCCATGTCACTCATCCATGTCATTCCTCCATGTCACTCCTTTATGTCACTCCTTTATGTCACTCCTCCAATTCACTCCTCCATGTCACTCTTCCATGTCTCTCCTCCACGTCACTCCTCAATGTCACTCCTCCATGTCACTCCTCCATGTCACTACTTCTTCTCACTCCTCCATGTCACTCATCCATGTCATTCCTCCATGTCACTCCTTTATGTCACTCCTTCATGTTGCTCCTCCATGTCACTCCTCCATTTCACTCCACGACGTCTCTTCTCTACGTCACTCCTCATGTCACTACACTAACTCAATCCTCCTTGTCACTCCTCCATATCACTCATCCATGTCATTCCTCCAAGTCACTCCTTTATTTCAATCCTCCAAGTAACTCCTCCATATCACTTCTATATGTCTTCCATTTCACTCCTCCATGTCCATCCATCATGTCACTACTCGATGTCTCTCCTCCATGTCGCTCCTCCGTGTTGCTCCTCCAAGTCACTCCTCCATGTAACTCCTCCATGTAGCTATTCCATGTCACTCCTCCATGTCACTCCTCCATATCACTCCTCAATGTCGCTATTCCATGTCAGTCCTCCATTGTCGCTACACCAACTCACTCTTTCATGTTACTCCTCCATGTTGCTACTCCATATGACTCCTCCATGTTGCTCCACCAACTCCTTCCCTCATGTTACTCCTCCATGTCACTCCTCCATATCACTCCTCCATGTCGCTCCTCCGTGTTGCTCCTCCTTGTCAGTCCTCCAAGTCACTCACCCATGTCCCTCCACGATGTCACTCCACCATATCAACACTCCTTCACTGATAAACCCTGTCACTCTTCCATGTCTCTCCTCCACATCACTCCTCTATGTCACTCCTCCATGTCACTCCTCCATGACGCTACACAACTCAATCCTCCTGTCACTCCTCCATGTCGCTCTTCATGTTGCTCCTCCATGTCACTCCTCCTTCACTCCATGACGTCTCTCCTCTACGTCACTCCTCATGTCACTACACCAACTCAATCCTCCTTGGTCACTCCTCCATATCACTCATCCATGTCATTCCTCCACGTCACTCCTCTATGTCACTCCTCCATATGTCACTCCTCCATGTCGCTACACCAACTCAATCCTCCTTGTTCACTCCTCCATGTCGCTCCTCCATGTTGCTCCTCCAAGTCATTCCTCCATGTAACTCCTCCATGTAGCTACTCCATGTCCACTCCTCCATGTCGCTACATAATCTCACTCCTCATTTCACTCGTCCATGTCACTCCTGCATGTCACTCCTCCATGTCGCTACACCAACGCACTCTTTCATGTTACTCCTCCATGTTGCTACTCCATGTCGCTCCACAACTCCTTCCTCCCATGTTACTCCTCCATGTCACTCCTCCATGTCACTCCTTTATGTCACTCCTCCATGTTACTCCTCCATGTCACTCCTCCATGTCACTACTTCATGTCACTCCTCCATATCGCTACACAAACTCAAGCCTCCTTGTCACTCCTCCATGTCACTCATCCATGTCATTCCTCCATGTCACTCCTTTATGTCACTCCTCCAATTCACTCCTCCATGTCCCTCCTCCATGTCACTCCTCCATGTCTCTCCTCCATGTCGCTCTAACAACTCACTCTTCCATGTCACTCCACCATTTCACTCCTCCATGTCACTCCTCTATGTCACTACTTCATGTCACTCCTCCATGTCACAACACAAACACAACCCTCCTTGTCACTCCTCCATGTCACTCATCCATGTCAATCCTCCATGTCACTCCCTTATGTCACTCCTCCAATTCTCTCCTCCATATCACTCCTTCATGTACCTCCGCCATGTCACTCACCCTATCAATTTTCCTTGGTGATCCGACCTGTCACTTCTCCATGTCACTCTTCCATGTCTCCCTCCACATCACTCCTCTTTGTCACTCTTCCATGTCATACCTCCATGTCACTCGTTCATTTCTCTCCTCCATGTCGCTATAACAACTCAATCCTCCATGTCACTCCACCATTTCACTCCTCCATGTAACTCCTCCAGGTAACTCCTCCATGTCGCTACTCAAAGTCACTCATCCATGTCACTACACCAACTCACTCCTCGATTTCACTCCTCAATGTCACTAATTCATGTCACTCCTCCATGTCGCTGCACAAACTCAATCCTCCTTTACACTCTTTCATGTCACTCCTCCATATTGCTCCTCTATGTCCCTCCTCCCATGTAACTCCCTCCATGTCATTCATCCATGTCACTCCTCCATGTATCTCCTCCATGCGCTACTCTATGTCACTCCTCCATGTCGCTACTCCATGTCGCTCTAACAACTCACTTCTCCATGTCATTCCACCTTTTCACTCCTCCGTGTTGCTCCTCCGCATCAATCCTCTATGTAACTCCTCCATGTCACTCCTCCATGTCACTCCTCCATGTCTCTTCCTCCATGTCGCTCTAACAACTCACCTCATCCATGTCACTCCACCATTTCACTCCTCCATGTCACTCCTCCAGGTCACTCCTCCATGTCGATACTCAAAGTCACTCCTCCATGTCACTACACCATCTCACTCCTCAATGTCACTCCTCCATGTCACTCATCCATGTCATTCCTCCATGTCACTCTTTATGTCACTCCTCCAATTCACTCCTCCATGTCACCTCTATATGTCTTACATGTCACTCCTCGATGTCAATCCTCCATGTCACTACTCATGTCACTCCTCCATGTCGCTCCTCTGTGTTGCTCCTCCATGTCACTTCTCCAAGTCACTACTCCATGTCCCTCCTCCATGTCACTACTCCATGTGAATCCTCCATGTCGCTCCTCCGTGTTGCTCCTCCACATCAATCCTCTATGTCACTCCTCCATTTCACTCCTCCATGTCACTCCTCCATGTCGCTATTCCATATCAGTGCTCCATGTCGCTACACCAACTCACTCTTCCATGTCACTTCTCCATGTCGCTTCTCCATGTCACTCCTCCATGTCAATATACCAACTCAACCTCTTTGTCCATCCTCCATGTCGCTACACCAACTCACTCTTCCATGTCACTCCTCCATGTCGCTACTCTATGTCACTCCTCCTTTTTCGCTACACCATGTCAACCCTTTATGTTACTCCTCCTTTTCACTCCTCCATGTCACTCCTCCATGTCAACCCTTTATGTAACTCCTCCATGTCACTTCTCCATGTCATTCTTCCATGTCTCTCCTCCACGTCACTCTTCTATGTCACTCCTTCATGTTTCTCCTCCATGTCGCTATAACAACTCACTGCTCCATATCACTCCACCATTTCAATCCTCCATGTCACTCCTACAGGTCACTCCTCCATGTCGCTACTCAAAGTTACTCCTCCATGTCACTCCTCCATGTCGCTACTCCATGTGACTCCTCCATGTCACTACTTCATATCACTCCTCCATGTCGCTACTCAATGTGACTCCTCCATGTCGTTCCACCAACTCACTACTCCACGTCGCTCCTCCGTGTTGCTCTTCCATGTCACTCCTCCATGTAACTCATCTATGTCCCTCCTCCATGTCACTCCACCATTTCACTCCTCCCATGTCACTCCTCCAGGTCACTCCTCCATGTCGCTACTCAAAGTCACTCCTCCATGTCACTACACCAACTCAATCCTTCTTGTCACTCATCCATGTCACTTCTATATGTCTTCCATGTCACTCCTCCATGTCCCTCCTCCATGTCACTCCTCCATGTCACTCATCTATGTCACGCCTCATGTCACACCTCCATGTCACCTCCACCATGTTGTTATTCCATGTCCACTCCTCCATGTCGCTACACCAACTCAACCCTCCTTGTCACTCCTCCATGTCACACCTCCATGTCACTCCTCCATGTCGCTACACCAACTCATTCCTCATGGTCACTCCTCCATGTCGGTACTCCATGTCACTCCTCCATTTCGCTACACCAACTCAAACCTCCTTGTAACTCCTCCATGTCACTCATCATGTCATTCCTCCATGTCACTCGTTTATGTCACTCCTCCAATTCACTCCTCCATGTCATCTCTATATGTCTTCCATGTCAATCCTCCATGTCCATCCTCCATGTCACTACTCCATGTCACTCCTCCATGTCGCTCCTCCGTGTTGCTTTCCACATCAATCCTCTATGTCACTCCTCCATGTTTCTCCTCCAAGTCACTCCTCCATGTGACTCCTACATGTCACTCCTCCATGTCACTCCTCCATGTCACCCACCCATGTCCCTCCGCGATGTCACTCCACCATATCAACCCTACTTGGTTATCCGCCCTGTCACTTCTCCATGTCACTCTTCCATGTCTGTCCTCCACGTCACTCCTCCATGTCACTTCTCCATGTCATTCTTCCATGTCTCTCCTCCACGTCACTCCTCTATGTCACTCCTCCATGTTTCTCCTCCATGTCGCTATAACAACTCACTCCTCCATGTCACTCCACCATTTCAATCCTCCATGTCACTCCTCCAGGTCACTCCTCCATGTCGCTACTCAAAGTCACACCTCCATGTCACTCCTCCATGTCGCTACTCAATGTGACTCCTCCATGTCGTTCCACCAACTCACTACTCCACGTCGCTCCTCCATGTTGCTCTTCCATGTCACTTCTCCATGTTACTCATCTATGTCCCTCCGCCATGTCATTACACCAACTCAATCCTTCTTGTCACTCCTCCATGTCACTCATCCATGTCACTTCTCCATGTCTCTCCTCTATGTCGCTCTAACAACTCACTCCTCCATGTCACTCCACTATTTCACTCCTCCATGTCACTCCTCCAGGTCACTCCTCCATGTCGCTACTCAAAGTCACTCCTCCATGTCACTCAACCATGTCATTCCTCCATGTTACTCGTTTATGTCACTACTCCAATGCACTCCTCCATGTCACTTCTATATGTCTTCCATGTCACTCCTTCATGTCCCTCCGACATGTGACTCCACCCTATCAATTTTTCCTTGGTGATCCGACCTGTCACTTCTCCATGTCACTCTTTCCATGTCGCTTCTCCATGTCTCTCCTCCATGTCAATACACCAACTCAAACCTCTTTGGTCCATTCTCCATGTCGCTACACCAACTCACTCTTCCATGTCACTTCTCCGTGTTGCTCCTCCATGTCACTCATCCATGTCCCTCCGCCATGTCACTCGATCATATCAATCTTCCTTGGTTATCCGCCCTGTCACTTTTCCATGTCACTCTTCCATGTCTCTCCTCCATGTCATTCATCATGTCACTCCTTTATGTCACTCCTCCAATTCACTCCTCTATGTCACTCCTCCATGTCACTCATCCATGTCCCTCTGCCATGTCACTCCACCCTATCAATCTCCCTTGGTGATCCGACCTGTCACTTCTCCATGTCACTCCTCCATGTCACTCCCTCCATGTCACTTCTCCATGTCTCTCCTCCATGTCGCTCTAACAACTCACTCCTCCATGTCACTCCTCCATGTCACTCATCCATGTCATTCCTCCATGTCACTCCTCTATGTCACTCCTCAAATTCAATCCTCCATGTAAATTCTATATGTCTTCCAAGTCACTCCTTCATGTCCCTCCTCCATGTCGCTCCTCCGTGTTGTTCCTCCAAGTCAGTCCTCCATGTAACTCCTCCATGTAGCTACTCCATGTCACTCCTCCATGTCGCTACACAAACTCACTCCTCATGTCACTCTTCCATGTCACTCCGCGATGTGACTCCACTATATCAACCCTCCTTTTTGATCCGCCCTGTCACTTCTCTGTCACTCCTCCATGTCTCTCCTCCACGTCACTCCTCTATGTCACTCCTACACGTCACTCCTCCAAGTCATTCATCCATGTAACTCCTCCATGTTGCTCTTCCATGTCGCTCCTCCATGTAACTCATCTATGTCCCTCCTCCATGTCACTACTTCATATCACTCCTCCATGTCACTACTTCATATCACTCCTCTATGTCACTCATCCATGTCACTTTTCCATGTCTCTCCTCCATGTTGCTTCAAACAACTCACTGCTCCATGTCACTCCACCATGTCATTCCTCCATGTCAATCCTTTATGTCACTCCTCCAAGTTAGTCCTCCATGTCACTCCACCATTTCACTCCTCCATGTCACTCCTCCAGGTCACTCCTCCATGTCGCTACTCAAAGTCACTCCTCCATGACACTACACCAACTCAATCCTCCTTTACACTCTTTCATGTCACTCCTCCATATCGCTCCTCCATGTCCCTCCTCCATGTCACTCCTCCATGTCATTCCTCCATGTCACTCCTCCATGTATCTCCTCCATGTTGCTACTCTATGTCAATCCTCCATGTCAATCCTCTATGTCATTTCTCCATGTAACTCCTCCAGGTCACTCCTCCATGTCGCTACTCAAAGTCACTCTTCAATTTTACTACACCAACTCACTCCTCAATGTCACTCCTCCATATCACTCCTCCATTTCTCTCCTCCATGTCATTCTAACAACTCACTCCTCCATGTCACTCCACCATTTCACTCCTCCATGTCACTCCTCCAGGTCACTCCTCCATGTCGCTACTCAAAGTCACTCTTCCATGTTACTACACCAACTCACTCCTCAATGTCACTCCTCCATATCACTCCTCCATTTCTCTCCTCCATGTCGCTATAACAACTCACTCCTCCATGTCACTCCACCATTTCACTCCTCCATGTCACTCCTTCAGGTCACTCCTCCATGTCACTACTCTATGTCACTCCTCCATGTCACCCCTCCATGTCACTCTTCCATGTTACTACACCAACTCACTCCTCAATGTCACTCCTCCAATTCACTCCTCCATGTCCATCCTCCATGTCACTACTCCATGTCACTCCTCCATGTCGCTCCTCCGTGTTGCTCCTTCTTGTCACTTCTCCAAGTCACTTCCCCATGTCCATCCTCCATGTCACTACTCCACATCAATCCTCTATGTCAATCCTCCATGTCACTCCTCCATGTCACTCCTCCAATGTCGCTATTCCATGTGACTCCTCCATGTCGCTCCACCAACTCCTTCTTCCATGTTACTCCTCCATGTCACTCCTCCATGTCAATCCTTTATGTCACTCCTCCAGGTCACTCCTCCATGTCGCTACTCAAAGTCACTCCTCCATGTCACTACAACAACTCACTCCTCAATGTCACTCCTCAATGTCACTACTTCATGTCACTACTCCATGTCGCTACACCAACTCATTCCTCCTTTACACTCTTTCATGTCACTCTTCCATATCGCTCCTCCATGTCACTCCTCCATGTCATTCCTCCATGTCACTCCTCCATGTCAATCCTCCATGTCGCTACACCAACTCACTCCTCAATGTCACTCCTCCAGGTCACTCATCCATGTCTCTACTCAAAGTCACTCCTCCATGTCACTACCCCAACTCAACCCTTCTTGTCACTCCTCCATGTCACCTATATATGTCTTCCATGTCACTCCTCCATGAACCTCCTCCATGTCACTACTCCATGTCACTCCTCCATGTCGCTCCTCCGTGTTGCTCCTCCACATCAATCTTCTATGTCACTCCTCCATGTTACTCCTCCATGTCACTCCTCCATGTCACTCCTCCATGTCTCTCCTCCATGTCACTTTAACAACTCACTCCTCCATGTCACTCCTCCATTGTATTTCTCCATGTCACTCCTCTAGGTTACTCCTCCATGTCACTCCTCCATGTAACTCCTCCATGTAGCTACTCCATGTCACTCCTCCATGTCGCTACACAAACTCACTCCTCATGTAACTCCTGCATGTCACTCCACCATATAAACCCTCCTTTCTGATCAACCCTGTCACTTCTCCAAGTCACTTCTCTATGTCCCTCCTCCATGTCATTACTCCATGTCACTCCTCCATGTCACTCCTCCATGTCACTCTTCCATGTCGCTCCTCCAAGTCACTCCTCCATGTATCTCCTCCGTGTTGCTCCTCCACATCAATCCTCTATGTCACTCCTCCATGTCATTCCTCCATGTGACTCCTCCAGGTTATTCCTCTATGTCGCTACTTCAAGTCACTCCTCCATGTCGCTACACAAACTCAATCCTCCTTTACACTCTTTCATGTCACTCCTCCATATCGCTCCTCCATGTCTCTCCTATATGTCACTCCTCCATGTCATTCCTCCTAGTCACTCCTCCATGTATCTCCTCCATGTCACTACTCTATGTCATTCCTCCATGTCACTCCTCCATGCGCTACACCAACTCACTCCTCAATGTCACTCCTCCATGTCACTACTTTTTGTCACTCCTCCATGTAACTCATCCATATCATTCCTCCATGTCACTCCTTTATGTCACTCCTCCAATTAAATCCTCCATGTCACCTTTATATGTCTTCCATGTCACTCCTCCATGTCCATCCTCAATGTCACTACTCCATGTCACTCCTCCATGTCGCTCCTCCGTGTTGTTCCTCCACATCAATCCTCCATTTTTCTCCTCCATGTCGCTATTACAACTCACTCCTCATGTCACTCCACCATGTCATTCCTCCATGTCACTACTTTTTGTCACTCCTCCATGTCACTCATCCATATCATTCCTCCATGTCACTCATTTATGTCACTCCTCCAATTCACTCCTCCATGTCATCTCTATATGTCTTCCTTGTCAATCCTCCATGTCCATCCACCATGTCACTACTCCATGTCACTCATCCATGTCGCTCCTCCGTGTTGCTCCTCCACATCAATCTTCTATGTCACTCCTCCATGTTGCTCCTCCATGTCACTCCTACATGTCACTCCTCCATGTGTCTCCTCCATGTTGCTCTAACAAATCACTCCTCCATGTCACTCCTCCATGTCACTCCTCTAGGTTACTCCTCCATGTCACTCCTCCATGTAACTCCTCCATGTAGCTACTCCATGTCACTCCTCCATGTTTCTACAACAACTCATTCCTCATGTAACTCCTCCATGTCGCTCCTCCATGTCACTCCTCCATGTATCTCCTCCATGTAGCTACTCCATGTTACTCCTCCATGTCGCTCCTACGTGTTGCTCCTCCACATCAATCCTCTATGTCATTCCTCCATCTCGCTATTCCATGTCACTCCTCCATGCCGCTACACCAACTCACTCCTCAATGTTACTCCTCCATGTCACTACTTCTTGTCACTCCTCCAATTCACTCCTCCATGTCACCTTTATATGTCTTCAATGTCACTCCTCCATGTCCATCCTCCATGTCACTACTCCATGTCACTCCTCCATGTAGCTCTTCCGTGTTGCTCCTCCACATCAATCCTCTTTGTCACTCCTCCATGTTGCTCCTCCATGTCACTCCTTCATGTCACTCCTCCATGTCATTCCTCCATGTAACTCCTCCATGTATCAACTCCATGTCACTCCTCCATGTCGCTACACAAACTCACTCCTCATGTAACTCCTGCATGTCACTCCACCATGTATCTCCTCCGTGTTGCTATTCCATGTCAGTCCTCCATGTCGCTACACCAACTCACTCTTCCATGTTACTCCTCCATGTCGCTACACCAACTCAAACCTCCTTGTCACTTCTCCATATCCCTCCTCCATGTCACTACTCCATGTCACTCCTCCATGTCGCTCTTCCGTGTTGCTCCTCCACATCAATCCTCTATGTCGCTCCTCCGTGTTGCTCCTCCAAGTCACTCCTCCATGTAACTCCTACATGTCGCTACTCCATGTCACTACTCCATGTCACTCCTCCATGACGCACATCCATGTTGCTCCTCCAAGTCACTCCTCTATGTAACTCTTCCATGTAGCTACTCCATGTCACCCCTCCATGTCGCTACACAAACTCACTCCTCATGTCACTCCTCCATGTCACTCCTCCATGCCACTCCTCCAAGTCACTCATCCATGTCCCTCCGCCATGTCACTCCACCATATCAACCCTCCTTCCTGATCAACCCTGTCACATCTCCAAGTCACTCTTCCATGTCCATCCTCCATGTCACTACACCATGTCACTCCTCCATGTCGCTCCTCCATGTTGCTCCTCCTTGTCACTCCTCCAAGTCACTCACCCATGTCCCTCCACGATGTCACTCCACCATATCAACCCTCCTTCCTGATCAAACCTGTCACTTCTCCAAGTCACTCCTCCATGTCCATCCTCCATGTCACTACTCCACATCAATCCTGTATGTCACTCCTTCATGTCACTCCTCTATGTCACTCCTCCATGTCGCTACGCAAACTCAACCCTCCTTGTCACTCCTCCATGTCACTCCTCCGTGTTGCTCCTCCACATCAATCCTCTATGTCACTGCTCCATGTTGCTCCTCATAGTCACTCCTCCATGTAACTCCTACATGTAGCTACTCCATGTCACTACTCCATGTCACTCCTCCATGTCACTCCTCCATGTTGCTCCTCCAAGTCACTCCTCCATGTAACTCCTACATGTAGCTACTCCATGTCACTACTCCATGTCACTCCTCCATGTCGCTACACGAACTCACTCCTCATGTCACTCCTCCATGTCACTCCTCCATGTCACTCCACTATTTCACTCCTCCATGTCACTCCTCCAGGTCACTCCTCCATGTCGCTACTCAAAGTCACTCCTCCATGTCACTACACCAACTCAATCCTTCTTGTCACTCCTCCATGTCACTCCTCCATGTCATACCTCCATGTCACTCCTCCATGTCACTACACCAACTCACTCCTCAATGTTACTCCTCCATGTCACTACTTCTTCTCACTCCTCCATGTCAATCATCCATGTCATTCCTCCATGTCACTCCTTTATGTCACTCCTCCAATTCACTCCTCCATGTCACTTCTATATGTCTTCCATGTCACTCCTCCATGTCCATCCTCCATGTCGCTACACCTACTCACTCTTCCATGTCACTCCTCCATGTCGATCCTCCATGTTGCTCCTCCGTGTCACTCCTCCATGTCACTCATCCATGTCCCTCCGCCATATCAATCTTCCTTGGTTATCCGCCCTGTCACTTCTCCATGTCACTCTTCCATGTCTCTCCTCCACGTCATTCCTCTATTTCACTCCTTCATGTCACTCCTCCAGGTCACTCCTCCATGTCGCTACACAAACTCAACCCTCCTTGTCACTCCTCCATGTCACTCATCCATGTCCCTCTGCCCTGTCACTTCTCCATGAAACTCCTCCATGTCAGTCCTCCATGTCACTTCTCCATGTCTCTCCTCCACGTCACTCCTCTATGTCACTCCTCCATGTCAATCCTCCAGGTCACTCCTCCATGTTTCTCCTCCATGTCACTCCCCCATGTCGCTATTCCAAGTTACTCCTCCATGTTGCTCCTCCATGTTGATCCTCCATGTCACTCCTCCAATTCACTCATCCATGTCACTCCTCTATGTCACTCCTCCATGTCACTCCTCTATGTCACTCGTCCATGTCACTCCTCCATGTAACTCCTCCATGTAGCTACTCCTTGTCACTCCTCCATTTCGCTATACAAGCTCCCCCCTCAGGTCACTCCTCCATGTCACTCCTCCATTTCACTCCTCCAAGTCACTCCTCCATGTCCCTCCTCCATGTCACACCTCCATGTCACTCCTACATTTCACTTCTCCATGTCTCTTCTCCATGTCGCTCTAATAACTCACTCCTACATGTCACTGCACCATTTCACTCCTCCATGTCACTCCTCCAGGTCACTTCTCCATGTCGCTACTCAATGTCACTCCTCCATGTCACTACTTCTTGTCACTCCTCCATGTCACTTATCCATGTCATTCCTCCATGTCACTCCTTTATGTCACTCCTCCAATTCACTCCTCCATGTCACCTCTATATGTCTACCATGTCACTCAACCATGTCCATCCTCAATGTCACTCCTCCATGTCGCTCCTCCGTGTTGCTCCTCCTTTTCACTCCTCCAAGTCACTCCTCCATGTCCCTCCACGATGTCACTCCTCCATGTCACTCCTCCATGTCTCTCCTCCATGTCGCTCTAACATCTCATTCCTCCATGTCACTCCACTATTTCACTTCTCCATGTCACTCCTCCAGGTCACTCCTCCATGTCGCTACTCAGAGTCACTCCTCCATGTAACTACAACAACGCACTTCTCAGTGTCACTTCTCCATGTCACTACTTCATGTCACTCCTCCATGTCGCTACACAACTCAACCCTCCTTGTCACTCCTCCACTTCACTCCTCCATGTCACCTCTATATGTCTTCCATGTCACTCCTCCATGTCCATCGTCCTTGTCACTACTCCATGTCACTCCTCAAAGTCGCTCCTCCATGTCACTCCTCCATGTAACTCCTCATGTAACTCCTGCATGTCACTCCACCATATCAACCCTCCTTCCTGATAAACCCTGTCACTTCTCCAAGTCACTCCTCCATGTCCTTCCTCCATGTCATTACTCCATGTCACTCCTCCATGTAACTCCTCCATGTCGCTACAGCAACTCATTCCTCATGTCACTCCTCCATGTCGCTCCTCCGTGTTGCTCCCCCAAGTCACTCCTCCATGTAACTCCTCCATGTAGCTGCTCCATGTCACTCCTCCAAGTCACCCATCCATGTCGCTACAACAACTCATTCCTCATGTCACTCCTCCATGTCGCTCCTCCGTGTTGATACTCCAAGTCACTCCTCCATGTAACTCCTCCATGTAGCTACTCCATGTCACTCCTCCATGTCACTCCTCCATGTCACTCCTCCATGTCGCTATTCCATGTCAGTCCTCCATGTCGCTACACCAACTCAATCTTCCATGTAACTCCTCCATTTCACTCCACCACGTCACTCCTCTACATCACTCATCATGTCACTCCTCCATGTCAATACACCAACACAAAACTCTTTGTCCATCCTCCATGTCACTTCTCCACATCAATCCTCTATGTCACTCTTCCATGTCGCTCCTCCATGTTGCTCATCCAAGTCACTCCTCCATGTCCCTCCTCCATGTCACTCCTCTATGTCGCTCCTCCATGTCGCTCCTCCGTGTTGCTCCTCCACATCAATCCTCTATGTCATTTTTCCAATGTTGCTCCTCCAAGTCACTCCTCCATGTTCCTCCTCCATGTCACTCCTCCATGTCCCTCCGTGATATCACTCCACCATATCAACCCTCCTTGGTTATACGCCCTGTCACTTCTCCATGTCACTCTTCCATGTCTCTCCTCCACGTCACTCCTCTATGTCGCTCCTCCGTGTCAGTCATCTATGTTACTTCTCCATGTCTCTCCTCCACATCTCTCCTCTATGTCACTCCTCCATGTCTCTCCTCCATGTCGCTATAACAACTCACTTCTCCATGTCACTCCACCATTTCACTCCTCCATGTCACTCCTCCAGGTCACTCCTCCATGTCGCTACTCAAAGTCACTCCTCCATGTCACTCATCCATGTCATTCCTCCATGTCACTCGTTTATGTCACTCCTCCATGTCACTTCTCCATGTCTCTCCTCCATGTCGCTCTAACAACTCACTCCTCCATGTTACTCCACCATTTCACTCCTCCATGTCACTCCTCCAGGTCACTCCTCCATGTTGCTACTCAAAGTCACTCCTCCATGTCACTCAACCATGTCATTCCTCCATGTCACTCGTTTATGTCACTCCTCCATTCACTCCTCCATGTCACTTCTATATGTCTTCCATGTCACTACTCCATGTCCATCCTCCATGTCGCTACACCTACTCACTCCTCCATGTCACTCATCCATGTCATTCCTCATGTCACTCCTTTATGTCACTCCTCCATGTCACTAATCCATGTCCCTCCGCCATGTCACTCCACCCTATCAATCTCCCTTGGTGATCCGACCTGTCACTTCTCCATGTCACTCTTCCATGTCTCTCCTCCACGTCACTCCTCTATGTCACTTCTCCATGTCACTCCTCCATGTCACTCCTCCATGTCTCTCCTCCATGTCGCTCTAACAACTCACTCTTCCATGTCACTCCACCATTTCATTCCTCCATGTCACTCCTCCAGGTCACTCCTCCATGTCGCTACTCAAAGTCACTCCTCCATGTGACTACACCAACTCACTCCTCAGGGTCACTCCTCCATGTCACTACTTCATGTTACTCCTCCATGTCCATCCTCCATGTCACTAATCCATGTCACTCCTCCATGTTGCTCCACCGTGTTGCTCCTCCATGTCACTCCTCCAAGTCACTCACCCATGTCCCTCCACTATGCCACTCCACCATATCAACCCTATTTCCTGATCAACCCTGTTACTTCTCCAAGTTAATACTCCATGTCCCTCCTCCATGTCACTACTCTATATCACTCCTCCATGTCACTCCTCCGTGTTGCTCCACCACATCAATCCTCTATGTCACTCCTCCATGTTACTCCTCCAAGTCATTCCTCCATGTAACTCCTTCATGTAGCTACTCCATGTCACTACTCCATGTCACTCCTCCATGTCATTCCTCCGTGTTGCTCCTCCAAGTCACTCCTCCATGTAACGCCTCCATGTAGCTACTCCATGTCACTCCTCCATGTCGCTACCCAAACTCACTCCTCATGTCACTCTTCCATGTCTCTCCTCCACATCACTCCTCTATGTCACTCCTCCATGTCACTCCTCCATGTCACTCCTCCATGTCTCTCCTCCATGTCACTCTAACAATTCACTCCTCCATGTCACTCCACCATTTCACTCCTCCATGTCACTCCACCATGTCACTCCTCCATGTCGCTACACAAACTCACTCCTCATGTTACTACTCTATGTCGCTACTCTATGTCACTCCTCCATGTCGCTACACCAACTCACTCCTCCATGTCACTCCTCCATTTCAATCCTCCATGTCACTCCTCCAAGTCACTCACCCATGTCCCTCCACGATTTCACTCCACCATATCAACCCTCCTTCCTGATCAACCCTGTCACTTCTCTAAGTCACTCCTCCATGTCTATTCTCCATGTCACTACTCCACATCAATCCTCGTTGTCACTCCTCCATGTCACTCCTCAAAGTTGCTCTAACAACTCACTCCTCCATGTCACTCCAACAGGTCACTCCTCCATGTATCTCGTCCATGTCCCTACTCAAAGTCACTCCTCCATGTCACTACACCAACTCAATCCTTCTTGTCACTCCTCCATGGTACTCATCCATGTCACTTCTATATGTCTTCCATGTCACTCCTCCATGTCCCTCCTCCATGTCACTCCTCCACGTCACACCTCCATGTCACTCCTCCATGTCGCTACATCAACTCATTACTCATTTCACTCCTCCATGTTGCAACTCCATGTCACTCCTCCATGTCGCTCTAACAACTCACTCCTCTATGTCACTCCACCATTTCACTCCTCCATTTCGCTACACAAACTCAATCCTCCATGTCACTCCTCCATATCGCTCCTCCATGTCACTCCTCCATGTCACTCCTCCATGTATCTCCTCCATTTCGCTATTCTATATCACTCCTCCATGTCGCTACACCAACTCACTCCTCATGTTACTACTCTATGTCGCTACTCCATGTCAATCCTCCATGTCGCTACACCAACTCACTCCTCAATGTCACTACTTCTTCTCACTCCTCCATGTCACTCATCCATGTCATTCCTCCATGTCACTCCTTTATGTCACTCCTTTATGTCACTCCTCCAATTCACTCCTCCATGTCACTCTTCCATGTCTCTCCTCCACGTCACTCCTCAATGTCACTCCTCCATGTCACTCCTCCATGTCACTACTTCTTCTCACTCCTCCATGTCACTCATCATGTCATTCCTCCATGTCACTCCTTTATGTCACTCCTTCATGTTGCTCCTCCATGTCACTCCTCCATTTCACTCCACGACGTCTCTTCTCTACGTCACTCCTCATGTCACTACACTAACTCAATCCTCCTTGTCACTCCTCCATATCACTCATCCATGTCATTCCTCCAAGTCACTCCTTTATTTCAATCCTCCAAGTAACTCCTCCATATCACTTCTATATGTCTTCCATTTCACTCCTCCATGTCCATCCATCATGTCACTACTCGATGTCTCTCCTCCATGTCGCTCCTCCGTGTTGCTCCTCCAAGTCACTCCTCCATGTAACTCCTCCATGTAGCTATTCCATGTCACTCCTCCATGTCACTCCTCCATATCACTCCTCCATGTCGCTATTCCATGTCAGTCCTCCATGTCGCTACACCAACTCACTCTTTCATGTTACTCCTCCATGTTGCTACTCCATATGACTCCTCCATGTTGCTCCACCAACTCCTTCCTCCATGTTACTCCTCCATGTCACTCCTCCATATCACTCCTCCATGTCGCTCCTCCGTGTTGCTCCTCCTTGTCAGTCCTCCAAGTCACTCACCCATGTCCCTCCACAATGTCACTCCACCATATCAACACTCCTTCCTGATAAACCCTGTCACTCTTCCATGTCTCTCCTCCACATCACTCCTCTATGTCACTCCTCCATGTCACTCCTCCATGACGCTACACCAACTCAATCCTCCTTGTCACTCCTCCATGTCGCTCCTTCATGTTGCTCCTCCATGTCACTCCTCCATTTCACTCCATGACGTCTCTCCTCTACTTCACTCCTCATGTCACTACACCAACTCAATCCTCCTTGTCACTCCTCCATATCACTCATCCATGTCATTCCTCCACGTCACTCCTCTATGTCACTCCTCCATGTCACTCCTCCATGTCGCTACACCAACTCAATCCTCCTTGTCACTCCTCCATGTCGCTCCTCCATGTTGCTCCTCCAAGTCATTCCTCCATGTAACTCCTCCATGTAGCTACTCCATGTCACTCCTCCATGTCGCTACATAATCTCACTCCTCATTTCACTCGTCCATGTCACTCCTGCAAGTCACTCCTCCATGTCGCTACACCAACTCACTCTTTCATGTTACTCCTCCATGTTGCTACTCCATGTCGCTCCACCAACTCCTTACTCCATGTTACTCCTCCATGTCACTCCTCCATGTCACTCCTTTATGTCACTCCTCCATGTTACTCCTCCATGTCACTCCTCCATGTCACTACTTCATGTCACTCCTCCATATCGCTACACAAACTCAAGCCTCCTTGTCACTCCTCCATGTCACTCATCCATGTCATTCCTCCATGTCACTCCTTTATGTCACTCCTCCAATTCACTCCTCCATGTCCCTCCTCCATGTCACTCCTCCATGTCTCTCCTCCATGTCGCTCTAACAACTCACTCTTCCATGTCACTCCACCATTTCACTCCTCCATGTCACTCCTCTATGTCACTACTTCATGTCACTCCTCCATGTCACAACACAAACACAACCCTCCTTGTCACTCCTCCATGTCACTCATCCATGTCAATCCTCCATGTCACTCCCTTATGTCACTCCTCCAATTCTCTCCTCCATATCACTCCTTCATGTACCTCCGCCATGTCACTCCACCCTATCAATTTTCCTTGGTGATCCGACCTGTCACTTCTCCATGTCACTCTTCCATGTCTCTCCTCCACATCACTCCTCTTTGTCACTCTTCCATGTCATACCTCCATGTCACTCGTTCATTTCTCTCCTCCATGTCGCTATAACAACTCAATCCTCCATGTCACTCCACCATTTCACTCCTCCATGTAACTCCTCCAGGTAACTCCTCCATGTCGCTACTCAAAGTCACTCATCCATGTCACTACACCAACTCACTCCTCGATTTCACTCCTCAATGTCACTAATTCATGTCACTCCTCCATGTCGCTGCACAAACTCAATCCTCCTTTACACTCTTTCATGTCACTCCTCCATATTGCTCCTCTATGTCCCTCCTCCATGTAACTCCTCCATGTCATTCATCCATGTCACTCCTCCATGTATCTCCTCCATGTCGCTACTCTATGTCACTCCTCCATGTCGCTACTCCATGTCGCTCTAACAACTCACTTCTCCATGTCATTCCACCTTTTCACTCCTCCGTGTTGCTCCTCCGCATCAATCCTCTATGTAACTCCTCCATGTCACTCCTCCATGTCACTCCTCCATGTCTCTCCTCCATGTCGCTCTAACAACTCACTCATCCATGTCACTCCACCATTTCACTCCTCCATGTCACTCCTCCAGGTCACTCCTCCATGTCGATACTCAAAGTCACTCCTCCATGTCACTACACCATCTCACTCCTCAATGTCACTCCTCCATGTCACTCATCCATGTCATTCCTCCATGTCACTCCTTTATGTCACTCCTCCAATTCACTCCTCCATGTCACCTCTATATGTCTTACATGTCACTCCTCGATGTCAATCCTCCATGTCACTACTCATGTCACTCCTCCATGTCGCTCCTCTGTGTTGCTCCTCCATGTCACTTCTCCAAGTCACTACTCCATGTCCCTCCTCCATGTCACTACTCCATGTGAATCCTCCATGTCGCTCCTCCGTGTTGCTCCTCCACATCAATCCTCTATGTCACTCCTCCATTTCACTCCTCCATGTCACTCCTCCATGTCGCTATTCCATATCAGTGCTCCATGTCGCTACACCAACTCACTCTTCCATGTCACTTCTCCATGTCGCTTCTCCATGTCACTCCTCCATGTCAATATACCAACTCAAACCTCTTTGTCCATCCTCCATGTCGCTACACCAACTCACTCTTCCATGTCACTCCTCCATGTCGCTACTCTATGTCACTCCTCCATGTCGCTACACCATGTCAACCCTTTATGTTACTCCTCCTTTTCACTCCTCCATGTCACTCCTCCATGTCAACCCTTTATGTAACTCCTCCATGTCACTTCTCCATGTCATTCTTCCATGTCTCTCCTCCACGTCACTCTTCTATGTCACTCCTTCATGTTTCTCCTCCATGTCGCTATAACAACTCACTGCTCCATATCACTCCACCATTTCAATCCTCCATGTCACTCCTACAGGTCACTCCTCCATGTCGCTACTCAAAGTTACTCCTCCATGTCACTCCTCCATGTCGCTACTCCATGTGACTCCTCCATGTCACTACTTCATATCACTCCTCCATGTCGCTACTCAATGTGACTCCTCCATGTCGTTCCACCAACTCACTACTCCACGTCGCTCCTCCGTGTTGCTCTTCCATGTCACTCCTCCATGTAACTCATCTATGTCCCTCCTCCATGTCACTCCACCATTTCACTCCTCCATGTCACTCCTCCAGGTCACTCCTCCATGTCGCTACTCAAAGTCACTCCTCCATGTCACTACACCAACTCAATCCTTCTTGTCACTCATCCATGTCACTTCTATATGTCTTCCATGTCACTCCTCCATGTCCCTCCTCCATGTCACTCCTCCATGTCACTCATCTATGTCACGCCTCCATGTCACACCTCCATGTCACTCCACCATGTTGTTATTCCATGTCACTCCTCCATGTCGCTACACCAACTCAACCCTCCTTGTCACTCCTCCATGTCACACCTCCATGTCACTCCTCCATGTCGCTACACCAACTCATTCCTCATGTCACTCCTCCATGTCGGTACTCCATGTCACTCCTCCATTTCGCTACACCAACTCAAACCTCCTTGTAACTCCTCCATGTCACTCATTCATGTCATTCCTCCATGTCACTCGTTTATGTCACTCCTCCAATTCACTCCTCCATGTCATCTCTATATGTCTTCCATGTCAATCCTCCATGTCCATCCTCCATGTCACTACTCCATGTCACTCCTCCATGTCGCTCCTCCGTGTTGCTTTTCCACATCAATCCTCTATGTCACTCCTCCATGTTTCTCCTCCAAGTCACTCCTCCATGTGACTCCTACATGTCACTCCTCCATGTCACTCCTCCATGTCACCCACCCATGTCCCTCCGCGATGTCACTCCACCATATCAACCCTACTTGGTTATCCGCCCTGTCACTTCTCCATGTCACTCTTCCATGTCTGTCCTCCACGTCACTCCTCCATGTCACTTCTCCATGTCATTCTTCCATGTCTCTCCTCCACGTCACTCCTCTATGTCACTCCTCCATGTTTCTCCTCCATGTCGCTATAACAACTCACTCCTCCATGTCACTCCACCATTTCAATCCTCCATGTCACTCCTCCAGGTCACTCCTCCATGTCGCTACTCAAAGTCACACCTCCATGTCACTCCTCCATGTCGCTACTCAATGTGACTCCTCCATGTCGTTCCACCAACTCACTACTCCACGTCGCTCCTCCATGTTGCTCTTCCATGTCACTTCTCCATGTTACTCATCTATGTCCCTCCGCCATGTCATTACACCAACTCAATCCTTCTTGTCACTCCTCCATGTCACTCATCCATGTCACTTCTCCATGTCTCTCCTCTATGTCGCTCTAACAACTCACTCCTCCATGTCACTCCACTATTTCACTCCTCCATGTCACTCCTCCAGGTCACTCCTCCATGTCGCTACTCAAAGTCACTCCTCCATGTCACTCAACCATGTCATTCCTCCATGTTACTCGTTTATGTCACTACTCCAATGCACTCCTCCATGTCACTTCTATATGTCTTCCATGTCACTCCTTCATGTCCCTCCGACATGTGACTCCACCCTATCAATTTTCCTTGGTGATCCGACCTGTCACTTCTCCATGTCACTCTTCCATGTCGCTTCTCCATGTCTCTCCTCCATGTCAATACACCAACTCAAACCTCTTTGTCCATTCTCCATGTCGCTACACCAACTCACTCTTCCATGTCACTTCTCCGTGTTGCTCCTCCATGTCACTCATCCATGTCCCTCCGCCATGTCACTCGATCATATCAATCTTCCTTGGTTATCCGCCCTGTCACTTTTCCATGTCACTCTTCCATGTCTCTCCTCCATGTCATTCATCATGTCACTCCTTTATGTCACTCCTCCAATTCACTCCTCTATGTCACTCCTCCATGTCACTCATCCATGTCCCTCTGCCATGTCACTCCACCCTATCAATCTCCCTTGGTGATCCGACCTGTCACTTCTCCATGTCACTCCTCCATGTCACTCCTCCATGTCACTTCTCCATGTCTCTCCTCCATGTCGCTCTAACAACTCACTCCTCCATGTCACTCCTCCATGTCACTCATCCATGTCATTCCTCCATGTCACTCCTCTATGTCACTCCTCAAATTCAATCCTCCATGTAAATTCTATATGTCTTCCAAGTCACTCCTTCATGTCCCTCCTCCATGTCGCTCCTCCGTGTTGTTCCTCCAAGTCAGTCCTCCATGTAACTCCTCCATGTAGCTACTCCATGTCACTCCTCCATGTCGCTACACAAACTCACTCCTCATGTCACTCTTCCATGTCACTCCGCGATGTGACTCCACTATATCAACCCTCCTTTTTGATCCGCCCTGTCACTTCTCTGTCACTCCTCCATGTCTCTCCTCCACGTCACTCCTCTATGTCACTCCTACACGTCACTCCTCCAAGTCATTCATCCATGTAACTCCTCCATGTTGCTCTTCCATGTCGCTCCTCCATGTAACTCATCTATGTCCCTCCTCCATGTCACTACTTCATATCACTCCTCCATGTCACTACTTCATATCACTCCTCTATGTCACTCATCCATGTCACTTTTCCATGTCTCTCCTCCATGTTGCTTCAAACAACTCACTGCTCCATGTCACTCCACCATGTCATTCCTCCATGTCAATCCTTTATGTCACTCCTCCAAGTTAGTCCTCCATGTCACTCCACCATTTCACTCCTCCATGTCACTCCTCCAGGTCACTCCTCCATGTCGCTACTCAAAGTCACTCCTCCATGACACTACACCAACTCAATCCTCCTTTACACTCTTTCATGTCACTCCTCCATATCGCTCCTCCATGTCCCTCCTCCATGTCACTCCTCCATGTCATTCCTCCATGTCACTCCTCCATGTATCTCCTCCATGTTGCTACTCTATGTCAATCCTCCATGTCAATCCTCTATGTCATTTCTCCATGTAACTCCTCCAGGTCACTCCTCCATGTCGCTACTCAAAGTCACTCTTCAATTTTACTACACCAACTCACTCCTCAATGTCACTCCTCCATATCACTCCTCCATTTCTCTCCTCCATGTCATTCTAACAACTCACTCCTCCATGTCACTCCACCATTTCACTCCTCCATGTCACTCCTCCAGGTCACTCCTCCATGTCGCTACTCAAAGTCACTCTTCCATGTTACTACACCAACTCACTCCTCAATGTCACTCCTCCATATCACTCCTCCATTTCTCTCCTCCATGTCGCTATAACAACTCACTCCTCCATGTCACTCCACCATTTCACTCCTCCATGTCACTCCTTCAGGTCACTCCTCCATGTCACTACTCTATGTCACTCCTCCATGTCACCCCTCCATGTCACTCTTCCATGTTACTACACCAACTCACTCCTCAATGTCACTCCTCCAATTCACTCCTCCATGTCCATCCTCCATGTCACTACTCCATGTCACTCCTCCATGTCGCTCCTCCGTGTTGCTCCTTCTTGTCACTTCTCCAAGTCACTTCCCCATGTCCATCCTCCATGTCACTACTCCACATCAATCCTCTATTTCAATCCTCCATGTCACTCCTCCATGTCACTCCTCCAATGTCGCTATTCCATGTGACTTCTCCATGTCGCTCCACCAACTCCTTCTTCCATGTTACTCCTCCATGTCACTCCTCCATGTCAATCCTTTATGTCACTCCTCCAGGTCACTCCTCCATGTCGCTACTCAAAGTCACTCCTCCATGTCACTACAACAACTCACTCCTCAATGTCACTCCTCAATGTCACTACTTCATGTCACTACTCCATGTCGCTACACCAACTCATTCCTCCTTTACACTCTTTCATGTCACTCTTCCATATCGCTCCTCCATGTCACTCCTCCATGTCATTCCTCCATGTCACTCCTCCATGTCAATCCTCCATGTCGCTACACCAACTCACTCCTCAATGTCACTCCTCCAGGTCACTCATCCATGTCTCTACTCAAAGTCACTCCTCCATGTCACTACCCCAACTCAACCCTTCTTGTCACTCCTCCATGTCACCTATATATGTCTTCCATGTCACTCCTCCATGAACCTCCTCCATGTCACTACTCCATGTCACTCCTCCATGTCGCTCCTCCGTGTTGCTCCTCCACATCAATCTTCTATGTCACTCCTCCATGTTACTCCTCCATGTCACTCCTCCATGTCACTCCTCCATGTCTCTCCTCCATGTCACTTTAACAACTCACTCCTCCATGTCACTCCTCCATTGTATTTCTCCATGTCACTCCTCTAGGTTACTCCTCCATGTCACTCCTCCATGTAACTCCTCCATGTAGCTACTCCATGTCACTCCTCCATGTCGCTACACAAACTCACTCCTCATGTAACTCCTGCATGTCACTCCACCATATAAACCCTCCTTTCTGATCAACCCTGTCACTTCTCCAAGTCACTTCTCTATGTCCCTCCTCCATGTCATTACTCCATGTCACTCCTCCATGTCACTCCTCCATGTCACTCCTCCATGTCGCTCCTCCAAGTCACTCCTCCATGTATCTCCTCCGTGTTGCTCCTCCACATCAATCCTCTATGTCACTCCTCCATGTCATTCCTCCATGTGACTCCTCCAGGTTATTCCTCTATGTCGCTACTTCAAGTCACTCCTCCATGTCGCTACACAAACTCAATCCTCCTTTACACTCTTTCATGTCACTCCTCCATATCGCTCCTCCATGTCTCTCCTATATGTCACTCCTCCATGTCATTCCTCCTAGTCACTCCTCCATGTATCTCCTCCATGTCACTACTCTATGTCATTCCTCCATGTCACTCCTCCATGCGCTACACCAACTCACTCCTCAATGTCACTCCTCCATGTCACTACTTTTTGTCACTCCTCCATGTAACTCATCCATATCATTCCTCCATGTCACTCCTTTATGTCACTCCTCCAATTAAATCCTCCATGTCACCTTTATATGTCTTCCATGTCACTCCTCCATGTCCATCCTCAATGTCACTACTCCATGTCACTCCTCCATGTCGCTCCTCCGTGTTGTTCCTCCACATCAATCCTCCATTTTTCTCCTCCATGTCGCTATTACAACTCACTCCTCATGTCACTCCACCATGTCATTCCTCCATGTCACTACTTTTTGTCACTCCTCCATGTCACTCATCCATATCATTCCTCCATGTCACTCATTTATGTCACTCCTCCAATTCACTCCTCCATGTCATCTCTATATGTCTTCCTTGTCAATCCTCCATGTCCATCCACCATGTCACTACTCCATGTCACTCATCCATGTCGCTCCTCCGTGTTGCTCCTCCACATCAATCTTCTATGTCACTCCTCCATGTTGCTCCTCCATGTCACTCCTACATGTCACTCCTCCATGTGTCTCCTCCATGTTGCTCTAACAAATCACTCCTCCATGTCACTCCTCCATGTCACTCCTCTAGGTTACTCCTCCATGTCACTCCTCCATGTAACTCCTCCATGTAGCTACTCCATGTCACTCCTCCATGTTTCTACAACAACTCATTCCTCATGTAACTCCTCCATGTCGCTCCTCCATGTCACTCCTCCATGTATCTCCTCCATGTAGCTACTCCATGTTACTCCTCCATGTCGCTCCTACGTGTTGCTCCTCCACATCAATCCTCTATGTCATTCCTCCATCTCGCTATTCCATGTCACTCCTCCATGCCGCTACACCAACTCACTCCTCAATGTTACTCCTCCATGTCACTACTTCTTGTCACTCCTCCAATTCACTCCTCCATGTCACCTTTATATGTCTTCAATGTCACTCCTCCATGTCCATCCTCCATGTCACTACTCCATGTCACTCCTCCATGTAGCTCTTCCGTGTTGCTCCTCCACATCAATCCTCTTTGTCACTCCTCCATGTTGCTCCTCCATGTCACTCCTTCATGTCACTCCTCCATGTCATTCCTCCATGTAACTCCTCCATGTAGCAACTCCATGTCACTCCTCCATGTCGCTACACAAACTCACTCCTCATGTAACTCCTGCATGTCACTCCACCATGTATCTCCTCCGTGTTGCTATTCCATGTCAGTCCTCCATGTCGCTACACCAACTCACTCTTCCATGTTACTCCTCCATGTCGCTACACCAACTCAAACCTCCTTGTCACTTCTCCATATCCCTCCTCCATGTCACTACTCCATGTCACTCCTCCATGTCGCTCTTCCGTGTTGCTCCTCCACATCAATCCTCTATGTCGCTCCTCCGTGTTGCTCCTCCAAGTCACTCCTCCATGTCACTCCTCAATGTCGCTCTAACAACTCACTCCTCCATGTCACTCCAACAGGTCACTCCTCCATGTATCTCGTCCATGTCCCTACTCAAAGTCACTCCTCCATGTCACTACACCAACTCAATCCTTCTTGTCACTCCTCCATGGTACTCATCCATGTCACTTCTATATGTCTTCCATGTCACTCCTCCATGTCCCTCCTCCATGTCACTCCTCCACGTCACACCTCCATGTCACTCCTCCATGTCGCTACATCAACTCATTACTCATTTCACTCCTCCATGTTGCAACTCCATGTCACTCCTCCATGTCGCTCTAACAACTCACTCCTCTATGTCACTCCACCATTTCACTCCTCCATGTCACTCCTCAAAGTCACTCCTCAATGTCACTCCTCCATATCGCTCCTCCATGTCACTCCTCCATGTATCTCCTCCATTTCGCTATTCTATATCACTCCTCCATGTCGCTACACCAACTCACTCCTCATGTTACTACTCTATGTCACTACTTCTTCTCACTCCTCCATGTCACTCATCCATGTCATTCCTCCATGTCACTCCTTTATGTCACTCCTTTATGTCACTCCTCCAATTCACTCCTCCATGTCACTCTTCCATGTCTCTCCTCCACGTCACTCCTCAATGTCACTCCTCCATGTCACTCCTCCATGTCACTACTTCTTCTCACTCCTCCATGTCACTCATCCATGTCATTCCTCCATGTCACTCCTTTATGTCACTCCTTCATGTTGCTCCTCCATGTCACTCCTCCATTTCACTCCACGACGTCTCTTCTCTACGTCACTCCTCATGTCACTACACTAACTCAATCCTCCTTGTCACTCCTCCATATCACTCATCCATGTCATTCCTCCAAGTCACTCCTTTATTTCAATCCTCCAAGTAACTCCTCCATATCACTTCTATATGTCTTCCATTTCACTCCTCCATGTCCATCCATCATGTCACTACTCGATGTCTCTCCTCCATGTCGCTCCTCCGTGTTGCTCCTCCAAGTCACTCCTCCATGTAACTCCTCCATGTAGCTATTCCATGTCACTCCTCCATGTCACTCCTCCATATCACTCCTCCATGTCGCTATTCCATGTCAGTCCTCCATGTCGCTACACCAACTCACTCTTTCATGTTACTCCTCCATGTTGCTACTCCATATGACTCCTCCATGTTGCTCCACCAACTCCTTCCTCCATGTTACTCCTCCATGTCACTCCTCCATATCACTCCTCCATGTCGCTCCTCCGTGTTGCTCCTCCTTGTCAGTCCTCCAAGTCACTCACCCATGTCCCTCCACAATGTCACTCCACCATATCAACACTCCTTCCTGATAAACCCTGTCACTCTTCCATGTCTCTCCTCCACATCACTCCTCTATGTCACTCCTCCATGTCACTCCTCCATGACGCTACACCAACTCAATCCTCCTTGTCACTCCTCCATGTCGCTCCTTCATGTTGCTCCTCCATGTCACTCCTCCATTTCACTCCATGACGTCTCTCCTCTACTTCACTCCTCATGTCACTACACCAACTCAATCCTCCTTGTCACTCCTCCATATCACTCATCCATGTCATTCCTCCACGTCACTCCTCTATGTCACTCCTCCATGTCACTCCTCCATGTCGCTACACCAACTCAATCCTCCTTGTCACTCCTCCATGTCGCTCCTCCATGTTGCTCCTCCAAGTCATTCCTCCATGTAACTCCTCCATGTAGCTACTCCATGTCACTCCTCCATGTCGCTACATAATCTCACTCCTCATTTCACTCGTCCATGTCACTCCTGCAAGTCACTCCTCCATGTCGCTACACCAACTCACTCTTTCATGTTACTCCTCCATGTTGCTACTCCATGTCGCTCCACCAACTCCTTCCTCCATGTTACTCCTCCATGTCACTCCTCCATGTCACTCCTTTATGTCACTCCTCCAAGTTACTCCTCCATGTCACTCCTCCATGTCACTACTTCATGTCACTCCTCCATATCGCTACACAAACTCAAGCCTCCTTGTCACTCCTCCATGTCACTCATCCATGTCATTCCTCCATGTCACTCCTTTATGTCACTCCTCCAATTCACTCCTCCATGTCCCTCCTCCATGTCACTCCTCCATGTCTCTCCTCCATGTCGCTCTAACAACTCACTCTTCCATGTCACTCCACCATTTCACTCCTCCATGTCACTCCTCTATGTCACTACTTCATGTCACTCCTCCATGTCACAACACAAACACAACCCTCCTTGTCACTCCTCCATGTCACTCATCCATGTCAATCCTCCATGTCACTCCCTTATGTCACTCCTCCAATTCTCTCCTCCATATCACTCCTTCATGTACCTCCGCCATGTCACTCCACCCTATCAATTTTCCTTGGTGATCCGACCTGTCACTTCTCCATGTCACTCTTCCATGTCTCTCCTCCACATCACTCCTCTTTGTCACTCTTCCATGTCATACCTCCATGTCACTCGTTCATTTCTCTCCTCCATGTCGCTATAACAACTCAATCCTCCATGTCACTCCACCATTTCACTCCTCCATGTAACTCCTCCAGGTAACTCCTCCATGTCGCTACTCAAAGTCACTCATCCATGTCACTACACCAACTCACTCCTCGATTTCACTCCTCAATGTCACTAATTCATGTCACTCCTCCATGTCGCTGCACAAACTCAATCCTCCTTTACACTCTTTCATGTCACTCCTCCATATTGCTCCTCTATGTCCCTCCTCCATGTAACTCCTCCATGTCATTCATCCATGTCACTCCTCCATGTATCTCCTCCATGTCGCTACTCTATGTCACTCCTCCATGTCGCTACTCCATGTCGCTCTAACAACTCACTTCTCCATGTCATTCCACCTTTTCACTCCTCCGTGTTGCTCCTCCGCATCAATCCTCTATGTAACTCCTCCATGTCACTCCTCCATGTCACTCCTCCATGTCTCTCCTCCATGTCGCTCTAACAACTCACTCATCCATGTCACTCCACCATTTCACTCCTCCATGTCACTCCTCCAGGTCACTCCTCCATGTCGATACTCAAAGTCACTCCTCCATGTCACTACACCATCTCACTCCTCAATGTCACTCCTCCATGTCACTCATCCATGTCATTCCTCCATGTCACTCCTTTATGTCACTCCTCCAATTCACTCCTCCATGTCACCTCTATATGTCTTACATGTCACTCCTCGATGTCAATCCTCCATGTCACTACTCATGTCACTCCTCCATGTCGCTCCTCTGTGTTGCTCCTCCATGTCACTTCTCCAAGTCACTACTCCATGTCCCTCCTCCATGTCACTACTCCATGTGAATCCTCCATGTCGCTCCTCCGTGTTGCTCCTCCACATCAATCCTCTATGTCACTCCTCCATTTCACTCCTCCATGTCACTCCTCCATGTCGCTATTCCATATCAGTGCTCCATGTCGCTACACCAACTCACTCTTCCATGTCACTTCTCCATGTCGCTTCTCCATGTCACTCCTCCATGTCAATATACCAACTCAAACCTCTTTGTCCATCCTCCATGTCGCTACACCAACTCACTCTTCCATGTCACTCCTCCATGTCGCTACTCTATGTCACTCCTCCATGTCGCTACACCATGTCAACCCTTTATGTTACTCCTCCTTTTCACTCCTCCATGTCACTCCTCCATGTCAACCCTTTATGTAACTCCTCCATGTCACTTCTCCATGTCATTCTTCCATGTCTCTCCTCCACGTCACTCTTCTATGTCACTCCTTCATGTTTCTCCTCCATGTCGCTATAACAACTCACTGCTCCATATCACTCCACCATTTCAATCCTCCATGTCACTCCTACAGGTCACTCCTCCATGTCGCTACTCAAAGTTACTCCTCCATGTCACTCCTCCATGTCGCTACTCCATGTGACTCCTCCATGTCACTACTTCATATCACTCCTCCATGTCGCTACTCAATGTGACTCCTCCATGTCGTTCCACCAACTCACTACTCCACGTCGCTCCTCCGTGTTGCTCTTTCCATGTCACTCCTCCATGTAACTCATCTATGTCCCTCCTCCATGTCACTCCACCATTTCACTCCTCCATGTCACTCCTCCAGGTCACTCCTCCATGTCGCTACTCAAAGTCACTCCTCCATGTCACTACACCAACTCAATCCTTCTTGTCACTCATCCATGTCACTTCTATATGTCTTCCATGTCACTCCTCCATGTCCCTCCTCCATGTCACTCCTCCATGTCACTCATCTATGTCACGCCTCCATGTCACACCTCCATGTCACTCCACCATGTTGTTATTCCATGTCACTCCTCCATGTCGCTACACCAACTCAACCCTCCTTGTCACTCCTCCATGTCACACCTCCATGTCACTCCTCCTCATGTCGCTACACCAACTCATTCCTCATGTCACTCCTCCATGTCGGTACTCCATGTCACTCCTCCATTTCGCTACACCAACTCAAACCTCCTTGTAACTCCTCCATGTCACTCATTCATGTCATTCCTCCATGTCACTCGTTTATGTCACTCCTCCAATTCACTCCTCCATGTCATCTCTATATGTCTTCCATGTCAATCCTCCATGTCCATCCTCCATGTCACTACTCCATGTCACTCCTCCATGTCGCTCCTCCGTGTTGCTCCTTCTTGTCACTTCTCCAAGTCACTTCCCCATGTCCATCCTCCATGTCACTACTCCACATCAATCCTCTATGTCAATCCTCCATGTCACTCCTCCATGTCACTCCTCCAATGTCGCTATTCCATGTGACTTCTCCATGTTGCTCCACCAACTCCTTCTTCCATGTTACTCCTCCATGTCACTCCTCCATGTCAATCCTTTATGTCACTCCTCCAGGTCACTCCTCCATGTCGCTACTCAAAGTCACTCCTCCATGTCACTACAACAACTCACTCCTCAATGTCACTCCTCAATGTCACTACTTCATGTCACTACTCCATGTCGCTACACCCACTCATTCCTCCTTTACACTCTTTCATGTCACTCTTCCATATCGCTCCTCCATGTCACTCCTCCATGTCATTCCTCCATGTCACTCCTCCATGTCAATCCTCCATGTCGCTACACCAACTCACTCCTCAATGTCACTCCTCCAGGTCACTCATCCATGTCTCTACTCAAAGTCACTCCTCCATGTCACTACCCCAACTCAACCCTTCTTGTCACTCCTCCATGTCACCTATATATGTCTTCCATGTCACTCCTCCATGAATTCCTCCATGTCACTACTCCATGTCACTCCTCCATGTCGCTCCTCCGTGTTGCTCCTCCACATCAATCTTCTATGTCACTCCTCCATGTTACTCCTCCATGTCACTCCTCCATGTCACTCCTCCATGTCTCTCCTCCATGTCACTTTAACAACTCACTCCTCCATGTCACTCCTCCATTGTATTTCTCCATGTCACTCCTCTAGGTTACTCCTCCATGTCACTCCTCCATGTAACTCCTCCATGTAGCTACTCCATGTCACTCCTCCATGTCGCTACACAAAACTCACTCCTCATGTAACTCCTGCATGTCACTCCACCATATAAACCCTCCTTTCTGATCAAACCTGTCACTTCTCCAAGTCACTTCTCTATGTCCCTCCTCCATGTCATTACTCCATGTCACTCCTCCATGTCACTCCTCCATGTCACTCTTCCATGTCGCTCCTCCAAGTCACTCCTCCATGTATCTCCTCCGTGTTGCTCCTCCACATCAATCCTCTATGTCACTCCTCCATGTCATTCCTCCATGTGACTCCTCCAGGTTATTCCTCTATGTCGCTACTTCAAGTCACTCCTCCATGTCGCTACACAAACTCAATCCTCCTTTACACTCTTTCATGTCACTCCTCCATATCGCTCCTCCAGTCTCTCCTATATGTCACTCCCCATGTCATTCCTCCTAGTCACTCCTCCATGTATCTCCTCCATGTCACTACTCTATGTCATTCCTCCATGTCACTCCTCCATGCGCTACACCAACTCACTCCTCAATGTCACTCCTCCATGTCACTACTTTTTGTCACTCCTCCATGTAACTCATCCATATCATTCCTCCATGTCACTCCTTTATGTCACTCCCCAATTAAATCCTCCATGTCACCTTTATATGTCTTCCATGTCACTCCTCCATGTCCATCCTCAATGTCACTACTCCATGTCACTCCTCCATGTCGCTCCTCCGTGTTGTTCCTCCACATCAATCCTCCATTTTTCTCTCTCCATGTCGCTATTACAACTCACTCCTCATGTCACTCCACCATGTCATTCCTCCATGTCACTACTTTTTGTCACTCCTCCATGTCACTCATCCATATCATTCCTCCATGTCACTCATTTATGTCACTCCTCCAATTCACTCCTCCATGTCATCTCTATATGTCTTCCTTGTCAATCCTCCATGTCCATCCACCATGTCACTACTCCATGTCACTCATCCATGTCGCTCCTCCGTGTTGCTCCTCACATCAATCTTCTATGTCACTCCTCCATGTTGCTCCTCCATGTCCTCCTACATGTCACTCCTCCATGTGTCTCCTCCATGTTGCTCTAACAAATCACTCCTCCATGTCACTCCTCCATGTCACTCCTCTAGGTTACTCCTCCATGTCACTCCTCCTCCATGTAACTCCTCCATGTAGCTACTCCCATGTCACTCCTCCATGTTTCTCTACAACAACTCATTCCTCATGTAACTCCTCCATGTCGCTCCTCCATGTCACTCCTCCATGTATCTCCTCCATGTAGCTACTCCATGTTACTCCTCCATGTCGCTCCTACGTGTTGCTCCTCCACATCAATCCTCTATGTCATTCCTCCATCTCGCTATTCCATGTCACTCCTCCATGCCGCTACACCAACTCACTCCTCAATGTTACTCCTCCATGTCACTACTTCTTGTCACTCCTCCAATTCACTCCTCCATGTCACCTTTATATGTCTTCAATGTCACTCCTCCATGTCCATCCTCCATGTCACTACTCCATGTCACTCCTCCATGTGCTCTTCCGTGTG
>CM025825.1:34698329-34729400 GCA_014673565.1 Sebastes schlegelii
AATGGAGGAGTGACATGGAGGAGTGAGTTGTTATAGCGACATGGAGGAGAGAAATGAGAAGTGACATGGAGGAGTGACATTGAAGAGTGAGTTGGTGTAGTAACATAGAGGAGTGAATTTGAGTAGCGACATGGAGGAGTGACCTGGAGGAGTGAAATGGTGGAGTGACATGAAGGAGTGACATGGAGGAGTGAGTTGGTGGAGCGACATGGAGGAGTCGCATGGAATAGCGACATGGAGGAGTTACATGGAGGAGTGAGATAGAGTATTGATGTGGAGTAGTGACATGGAGGAGGACATGGAGGAGGAGTGACTTTGAGAAGTGACAGGGGTTGATCAGGAAGGAGTGTTGATATGGGTGGAGTGACATCGTGGGGGACATGGGTGAGTGACTTGGAGGACTGACAAGGAGGAGCAACACGGAGGGAAGGAGCGACATGAGGAGAGTGACATGAGGAGTGAGTTGGTGTAGTGACATGGAGGAGTGACTTTGAGTATCGACATGAGGAGTGACCTGGAGGAGTGACATGGAGGAGTGAAATGGTGGAGTGACATGGAGGAGTGAGTTGTTAGAGCGACATGGAGGAGGAGAGGAGGAGGAGTGACATGTAGGAGTGACATGGAGGAGTTACATAGAGGATTGATGTGGAGGAGCAACACGGAGTAGTGAAAAGGTGGAGTGACATGGAGTAGCTACATGGAGGAGTTACATGGAGGAGTGACTGGAGGAACAACACGGAGGAGCGACATGGAGGAGTTGACATGGGTAGTGAATGAGGATGGAGATGGAGGAGTGAAATGGAAGACATATTAGACGTGACATGGAGGAGTGACTTGGAGGATTGACAAAAAGGAGTGACATGGAGGAATGACATTGATGAGTGATATGGGGGAGTGACAAGGATGATTGAGTTGGTGTAGTGACATGAGGAGTGACGTAGAGTAGAGACGTCGTGGAGTGAATGGAGGAGCAACATGAATGAGCGATATGGGGAGTGACAAGGAGGATTGAGTTGGTGTAGCGACATGGAGGAGTGACATGGAGGAGTGACATGGAGGAGTGAGTTGATGGAGCGACATGGAGGAGTCACATGGAGGATGACATGGAGGAGTGACATGGAGGAGTTTACATGAAGGAAGGAGTTGGTGGAGCGACATGGAGGAGTCACATGGAGGTGTGAAATGAAGGAGTGAAATAGAGTAGCGGCATGGAGGAGTGACATGAAGTAGTGACATGGAGGAGTGACATTGAGGAGTGAGTTGCTGTAGTGACATGGAGGAGTGACTTTGAGTAGCGACATGGAGGAGTGCAATGGCGGAGTGACATGGAGGAGTGAGTTGTTATAGCAACATGGAGGACAAACATGGAGGAGTGACATGGAGGGTTACATGGAGGAGTGACATAGAGGAGTGACGTGGAGGAGAGACATGGAGAAGTGACATGGAGGACTGACATGGAGGAGTGACATAGAGGAGTGACGTGGAGGAGAGACATGGAAGAGTGACATGGAGAAGTGACAGGGCGGATAACCAATAAGGGTGGATATGGTGTAGTGACATCGCGGAGGGACATGGATGAGTGACTTGGAGGAGTGAAATGGAGGAGTGACATGGAGGAGTGACCTGAGGAGTGACATGGAGGAGTGACATAGAGGAGTGACATGGATGAGTGACATGGAGGAGTGTCATGGAGGAGCAACATGGAGGAGCGACATGGAGGAGTAACTTGGAATAGCGACATGGGGGAGTAACATGGAGGAGTGACATGGAGGAGTGACATAGAGGATTGATGTGGATTAGTGACATGGAGGAGTGACAAGGAGGAGTTAATTGGAGGAGTGTATAAAGGAGTGACATAGAGGAATGACATGGAGGAGTGACATGGAGGAGTGACATGGAAGAGCAACACGGAGGAGTGACATAAAGGAGTGACAAGAGGTTTGAGTTGGTGTATTGACATGGAGGAGTCACCTGGAGTAGCGACATTGAGGAGTAACATGGAAGAGTAAGTTGGTGTAGCGACATGGAAGACTGACATGGAATAGCGACATGGAGGAGCGACATGGAGGAGTAACATGGAGGAGTGACAAGTAGGAGTGAAATGGTGGAGTGACATGGAGGAGTAACTTGGAGGAGTGCCATAAAGGACTGACATGGAGGAGTGACATGGAGGAGTAACATGGAGGAAGGAGTTGGTGGAGCGACATGGAGGAGTCACATGGAATAGCGCATGGAGGAGTGACATGGAAAAACGGCATTGAGGAGTGACCTGGAGGAGTGAGTGAACAATGGAGGGTGAAATGGTGTGGGGCATGGAGAGAGACTCGAGGAGTGACATGGAAGAGTGACATGGAGGAGAGAGTGTTATAGCGACATGGAGGAGAGAAATGAAGGAGTGACATGGAGGAGTGACATGGAGGAGTGACATAGAGGAGTGACGTGGGAGGAGAGACATGGAAGAGTGACATGGAGAAGTGACAGGTCGGATCACCAAGAAGATTGACAGGGTGGAGTGACATGGCGAGAGGGACATGGATGAGTGACATGGAGGAGTGACATGGAGGAGTGAATTGGAGGAGTGACATAAAGGAGTGACATGGAGGAATGACATGGATGAGTGACATAGATAAGTGACAAGAGTATGACATGGAGGAGTGACATTGAGGAGTGAGTTGGTGTAGCGGCATGGAGGAGTGACATGGAGTAGCGACAGAGTTTTGTAACATGAGGAGTGAGTTTGTGTAGCGACATGGAGGAGTGACATGGAGGAGTGACATGAGTAGCGACATGGAGGAGATACATGGAGGAGTGACGTGGAGGATGACATGGAGGAGTGACATGGAGGGGACATGGAGGAGCGATATGGAGGAGTTACATGAAGGAGTGACAGGGTGATCAGGAAGGAGGGTTTATGGTGGAGTGACATCGTGGAGGGACATGGGTAAGTGACTTGGAGGAGTGACATGTAGGAGTTACATGGAGGAGTGACAGGTCGATCACCAAGGAGATTGATAGGGTAGAGTGAACATGGCGGAGGGACATGGATGAGTGACATGGAGGAGTGACATGGAGGAGTGAATTGGAGGAGTGACATAAAGGAGTGACAAGGAGGGAATGACATGGATAGTGACATGGAGGATTGATGTGGAGTAGTGACATGGAGGATGGACTGGAGGAGAGACATGGAAGAGTTGACATGAGAAAGTGACAGATCGGATCACCAAGAAAGATTGATAGGGTGGATGACATGCGGAGGGACCATGGATGATTGACATGGAGGAGTGACATGGAGGAGTGAATTGGATGAGTGACATAAAGGAGTGACAAGGAGGAATGACATGGATACTTGACATGGAGGAATGATGTGGAGTAGTGACATGGAAGATGGACATGGAGGAGTGACTTGAGAAGTGACAGGGTTGATCAGGAAGGAGGGTTGATATGGTGGAGTGACATCGTGGAGGGACATGGATGAGTGACTTGAGGAGTGACAAGGAGGAGCAACACGGAGGAGCGACATGAAGGATTGATGTGGAGTAGTGACATGGAGGATGTACATGGAGGAGTGACATGGAGTAGCTACATGGATGAGTTAAATGGAGGAGTCACTTGGAGGAGCAACACGGAGGAGCGACATGGAGGAGTGACATGAGGAACGAGTTGCTGTAGCGACATGGAGGAGTGACAAGGAGTAATGACATGGAGGAGGGACATGGAGGAGTGACTTGGAGAAATGACAGGGTTGATCAGGAAGGAGGGTTTATATGTTGGAGTGACATCGTGGAGGGACATGGGTAAGTGACTTGGAGGAGTGACATGGAGGAGTTACATGGAGGAGTGGCATGGATGAGTGACCTAGAGGATTGACATGGAGGAGTGACATGGAGAGTGACATAAAGGAGTGACATGGAGGAGTAACACGGAGGAAGGAGTTGGTGGAGCAACATGGAGGAGTGACATGGAATAGCGACATGGAGGAGTGATATGGAGGAGTGACATGGACGAGTGACATGAGGAGTGAGTTTGTGAGGCGACATGAGGAGTGACATGGAGTAGCTACATGGAGGAATTACATGGAGGAGTGACTTGGAGGAGCAACACGGAGGAGCGACATGGAGGAGTGACATGGAGTAGTGACATGGAGTAGCTACATGTAGGAGTTACATGGAGGAGTGACTTGGAGGAGCAACATGGAGGAGTGACATGGAGGAGTGACATGGAGTAGTGACATGGAGTAGCTACATGTAGGAGTTACATGGAGGAGTGACTTGGAGGAGCAACATGGAGGAGTGGCATAGAGTAGTGACATGGAGTAGCTACATGTAGGAGTGACATGGAGGAGTGACATGGAGTAGTGACATGGAGGATTGACCTGGATGAGTGACATGGAGGAGTGACTTTGAGTAGCGACATTGAAGAGTGACATGGAGGAGTGAGTTGTTATAGCAACATGGAGGAGTGACTTTGAGTAGCGACATGGAGGAGTGACCTGGATGAGTGACATGGAGGAATGACTTGGAGGAGCAACATGGAGGAGTGACATAGAGGATTGATGTGGAGGAGCAACACAGAGGAGCGACATGGAGGAGTGACATGGAGGATGGACATGGAGGAGTGACATGGAGGAATGACATGAATGAGTGACATGGAGGAGTGAAATTGTGGAGTGACATGGAGGAGTGAGTTGTTAGAGAGCGACATGGAGGAGAGACATGGAGGAGTGACATGGAGGAGTTACTTGGAGGAGCAAGACGGAGGAGCGACATGGAGGAGTGACATGAGGAATGAGTTTGCTGTAGCGACATGGAGGAGTGACATGGAGTAGCTACACGGAGGAGTTACATGGAGGAGTGGCATGGAGGAGTGACCTAGAGGAGTGACATGGAGGAGTGAATTGGAGAAGTGACACGGTTGATCAGGAAGGAGGGTTGATATGGTGGAGTGACATCGTGGAGGGACATTGGTGAGTGACTTGGAGGAGTGACATGGAGGAGCAACAAAGAGGAGCAACATGGAGTAGTCACATGGAGTAGTGACATGGAGGATGGACATGGAGGAGTGACATGGAAGATATAATAGAGGTGACATGGAGGAGTGACATGGAGTAACGACATGGAGGAGTGACATGAGTAATGAGTTGGTGTAGCGACATGGAGGAGTGACATGGAATAACGACAAGGAGGAGTGACATGGAGGTGTGACATGGAGGAGTGACATAGAGGAGTGACGTGGAGGAGTGAAATGGAGGAGTTACGTGGAGGAGTGACATGGATGAGGGACAGTGACATGGAAGACATATAGAAGTGACATGGAGTAGCGACATGGAGGATTGACATGAGGAATGAGTTGCTGTAGCGACATGGAGGAGTGACATGGAGGTGTGAAATGGAGGAGTGACATAGAGGAGTGACAAGGAGGAGTGAAATGGTGGAGTGACATGGAGCAGTAACTTGGATTAGTGACATAAAGGACTGACATGGAGGATTGACATGGAGGAGTAACATGGAGGAAGGAGTTGGTGGAGCGATATGGAGGAGTCACATGGAATAGCGACATGGAGGAGTGAGATGAAGGAGTGACATGGAGGAGTGACATAGAGGATTGATCGGGTGTAGTGACATGGAGGAGGGACATGGAGGAGTGACTTGGAGAAGTGACAGAGTTGATCAGGAAGGAGGGTTGATATGGTGGAGTGACATTGTGGAGGGACATGGGTGAGTGACTTGGAGAAGTGACATGGAGGAGCAACACGGGGGAGCAACACGGAGGAGCGACATGGAGGAGTGACATGGAGGAGTGACATGGAGGGGTGACATGGAGGAGTGACATGGAGGAATGACATGGATGAGCGATATGGAGGAGTTACATTGAGGAGTGAGTTGGTGTAGTGACATGGAGGAGTGACTTTGAGTAGCGACAAGGAGGAGTGACCTGGAGGAGTGACATGGAGGAGTGAAATGGTGTAGTGACATGGAGGAGTGAGTTGTTATAGCGACATGGAGGAGAGAAATGGCGGAGGGACATGGGTGAGTGACTTGGAGTGACATGGAGTAGCGACATGGAGGAGTGACATGAGTAATGAGTTGGTGTAGCGACATGGAGGAGTGACATGGAATAACGACATGGAGGAGTTAAATGGAGGTGTGACATGGAGTAGTGACATAGAGGAGTTACGTGGAGGAGTGACATGGAGGAGGGACATGGAGGAGTGACATGGAAGACATATAGAAGTGACATGGAGGAGTGACAAGAAGGATTGAGTTGGTGTAGTGACATGGCGGAGGGACATAGATGAGTTATATGGTGGAGTGACATGGAAGAGCAACATGGAGGAGCGACGTGGAGGAGTAAGTTGGTGGAGCGACATGGAGGAGTCACATGGAGTAGGGACATGGAGGAGTGACATAAAGGAGTGAAATGGAGGAGCAACACGGAAGAGTGACATGGAGGATGGACAAAGAGGTTCCAGTTGGTGTATTGACATCGAGGAGTGACATGGAGAAGCGACATGGAGAAGTGACATGGAGGAGTCACATGGAGTAGCGACATGGAGAAGTAACATGGAAGAGTGAGTTAGTGTAGCGACATGGAGGACTGACATGGAATAGCGACAGGGAGGAGTGACATGGAGGAGTGACATAGAGAATTGATTTGGAAGAGCAACACGGAGGAGCGACATGGAGGAGTGTCATGGAGTAGTGACAGGGTTGATCAGGAAGAAGAGTTGATATATTGGAGTGACATCGTGGAGGGACATAGAGGATGGACATGGAGGAGTGACATGGAAGACAAATAGAGGTGAAATGGAGGAGTGAAATGGTGGAGTGACATGGAGGAGTGAGTTGTTAGAGCGTCATGGAGGAGAGACACGGAGGAGTGACATGGAGGAGTGACATAAGGAATGAGTTGTTGTAGCGACATGGAGGAGTGACATGGAGGAGTGACATGGAGGAGTGACATGGAGTAATGACATGGAGGAGGGACAAGAAGTAGTGACATGGAGGAGTGACCTTGAGGATTGAGTTGGTGTAGTGAAATGGTGGAGTGACATGGAGGAGTGACATGGAGGAGTGAGTTGTTATAGCGACATGGAGGAGAGACATGGAGGAGTGACATGGAGCAGTCACATGGAGGAGTGACATAGAGGAGTGACGTGTAGGAGAGACATGGAGAAGTTACATGGAAGACTGACATGGAGGAGTGACATAGAGGAGTGACGTGGAGGAGAGATATGGAAAAGTGACATGGAGAAGTGACATGGAGGAGTGACGTGGAGGAGAGACATAGAGAAGTGACATGGAGGACTGACATAGAGGAGTGACATCGCGGAGGGACATGGGTGAGTGACTTGGAGGAGTGACATGGAGGAGTTACATGGAGGAGTGACTTTGAGGAGCAACATGGAGGAGTGACATAGAGGATTGATGTGGAGGAGCAACACGGAGGAGCGTCATGGAAGAGCGACATGGAGGAGTGACATGGAGTAGTTACATGGAGGAGGGACATGGAAGAGTGACTTGGAGAAGTGACAGGGTTGATCAGGAAGGAGGGTTGATATGGTGGAATGACATTGTGGAGGGATATGGGTGAGTGACTTGGAGGAGTGACATGGAGGATTGACATGAGGAATGAGTTGCTGTAGCGACATGGAGGAGTGACATGGAGGTGTGACATGGAGGAGTGACATAGAGGAGTGATGTGGAGAAGTGGCATAGAGGAGTGACTTTGAGTAGCGACATGGAGGAGTGACTTGGAGGAGTGACAAGGAGGAGTGAAATGGTGGAGTGACATGGAGGAGTAACTTGGAGGAGTGACATAAAGGACTGACATGGAGGAGTGACATGGAAGAGTAACATGGAGGAAGGAGTTGGTGGAGCGACATGGAGGAGTCACAAGGAATAGCGACATGGAGGAGTGAGATGGAGGAGTGACATGGAGGAGTGACATAGAGGATTGATCGGGTGTAGTGACATGGAGGAGGGACATTGAGGAGTGACTTGGAGAAATGACAGAGTTGATCAGGAAGGAGGGTTGATATGGTAGAGTGACATCGTGGAGGGACATGGGTGAGTGACTTGGAGAAGTGACATGGAGGAGCAAAACGGAGGAGCGACATCGAGGAGTGACATGGAGGAGTGACATGGAGGGGTGACATGGAGGAGTGACAGAGTAGCGACATGGAGGAGATACATGGAGTAGTGACATGGAGGAATGACATGGAGGAGTGACATGGAGGAGTGAAATGGTGTAGTGACATGGAGGAATGAGTTGTTATAGCGACATGCAGGAGAGAAATGGCAGAGGGACATGGGTGAATGACTTGGATGAGTGACATGGAGTAGCGACATGGAGGAGTGACATGAGTAATGAGTTGGTGTAGCGACATGGAGGAGTTACATGGAGGTGTGACTTGGAGGAGTGACATAGAGGAGCGACGTGGAGGAGTGACATGGAGGAGGGACATGGAGGAGTGACATGGAATACATATAGAAATGACATGCATGAGTGACATGGAGGAGTGACAAGAAGGATTGAGTTGGTGTAGTGACATGGAGGAGTGACTTTGAGTAGCGACATGGAGGAGTAACATGGAGGAGTGAGTTGTTAGAGCGACATGGAGGAGTGACATGGAGGAGTGACATAGAGGATAGATGTGGAGTAGTGACATGGAGGATGGACATGGAGGAGTGATTTGGAGAAGTGACATGGAAGACATATAGAGGTGACATGGAGGAGTGAATTGGAGTTGTGACATAAAGGAGTGACATGGAGGAATGACATGGATGAGTGACATGGAGGAGTGACAAGAAATAGTGACATATAGGAGTGACATTGAGGAGTGAGTTGGTGTAGCGACATGGAGGAGTGACATGGAGGAGTAACATGGAATAGCGACATAGAGTAGTATAATGAGGAGTAAGTTTGTGTAGCGACATGGAGGAGTGACATGGAGGAGTGACATGGAGGAGTGACATGAGTAATGAGTTGGTGTAGCGACATGGAGGAGTGACATGGAAGTGTGACATGGAGGAGTGACATGGAGGACTGACATGGAATAACGACATGGAGGAGTGAAATGGAGGAGTGACATGGAGGAGTGAGTTGTTATAGCGACATGGAGGAGAGAAATGAGAAGTGACATGGAGGATTGACATTGAAGAGTGAGTTGGTGTAGTAACATGGAGGAGTGACTTTGAGTAGCGACATGGAGGAGTGACCTGGAGGAGTGACATGGAGGAGTGAAATGGTGGAGTGACATGAAGGAGTGACATGGAGGAGTGAGTTGGTGGAGCGACATGGAGGAGTCGCATGGAATAGCGACATGGAGGAGTTACATGGAGGAGTGAGATAGAGTATTGATGTGGAGTAGTGACATGGAGGATGGACATGGAGGAGTGACTTTGAGAAGTGACAGGGTTGATCAGGAAGGAGTGTTGATATGGTGGAGTGACATCGTGGAGGGACATGGGTGAGTGACTTGGAGGACTGACAAGGAGGAGCAACACGGAGGAGCGACATGGAGGAGTGACAGTGAGGAGTGAGTTGGTGTAGTGACATGGAGGAGTGACTTTGAGTATCGACATGGAGGAGTGACCTGGAGGAGTGACATGGAGGATTGAAATGGTGGAGTGACATGGAGGAGTGAGTTGTTAGAGCGACATGGAGGAGAGACATGGAGGAGTGACATGTAGGAGTGACATGGAGGAGTTACATAGAGGATTGATGTGGAGGAGCAACACGGAGTAGTGAAAAGGTGGAGTGACATGGAGTAGCTACATGGAGGAGTTACATGGAGGAGTGACTTGGAGGAACAACACGGAGGAGAGACATGGAGGAGTGACATGGAGTAGTGACATGATGGATGGAGATGGAGGAGTGAAATGGAAGACATATAGAAGTGACATGGAGGAGTGACTTGGAGGATTGAAAAAAGGAGTGACATGGAGGAATGACATTGATGAGTGATATGGGGGAGTGACAAGGATGATTGAGTTGGTGTAGTGACATGAGGAGTGACGTAGAGGAGAGACGTCGTGGAGTGAAATGGAGGAGTGACATGGAGGTGCAACATGAATGAGCGATATGGAGGAGTGACAAGGAGGATTGAGTTGGTGTAGCGACATGGAGGAGTGACATGGAGGAGTGACATGGAGGAGTGAGTTGATGGAGCGACATGGAGGAGTCACATGGAGGAGTGACATGGAGGAGTGACATGGAGGAGTTACATGGAGGAAGGAGTTGGTGGAGCGACATGGAGGAGTCACATGGAGGTGTGAAATGAAGGAGTGAAATAGAGTAGCGGCATGGAGGAGTGACATGAAGTAGTGACATGGAGGAGTGACATTGAGGAGTGAGTTAGTGTAGTGACATGGAGGAGTGACTTTGAGTAGCGACATGGAGGAGTGCAATGGCGGAGTGACATGGAGGAGTGAGTTGTTATAGCAACATGGAGGACAAACATGGAGGAGTGACATGGAGGAGTTACATGGAGGAGTGACATAGAGGAGTGATGTGGAGGAGAGACATGGAGAAGTGACATGGAGGACTGACATGGAGGAGTGACATAGAGGAGTGACGTGGAGGAGAGACATGGAAGAGTGACATGGAGAAGTGACAGGACGGATAACCAATAAGGGTGAATAAGGTGGAGTGACATCGCGGAGGGACATGGATGAGTGACTTGGAGGAGTGAAATGGAGGAGTGACATGGAGAAATGACCTGAGGAGTGACATGGAGGAGTGACATAGAGGAGTGACATGGATGAGTGACATGGAGGAGTGTCATGGAGGAGCAACATGGAGGAGCGACATGGAGGAGTAACTTGGAATAGCGACATGGGGGAGTAACATGGAGGAGTGACATGGAGGAGTAACCTAGAGGAGTGACATGGAGGAGTGACATGGAGGAGTGAGTTGTTAGAGCGACATGGAGGAGAGACATGGAGGAGTGACATAGAGGATTGATGTGGAGGAGCAACACGGAGGAGCGACATGGAGGAGTGACATGGAGTAGCGACAGAGTAGTAACATGAGGAGTGAGTTTGTGTAGCGACATGGAGGAGTGACATGGAGGAGTGATATAGAGTAGCGACATGGAGGCGATACATGGAGGAGTGATGTGGAGGAATGACATGGAGGAGTGACATGGAGGAGGGACATGGAGGAGCGATATGGAGGAATGACATGAAAGAGTGTAAAGGAGAATTGAGTTTGTGTAGCGACATGGAGGAGTGACTTGAAGTAGCGACATGGAGGAGTGACATGGAGGAGTGACATGGAGGAGTGACATAAAGGATTGATGTGGAGTAGTGACATGGAGGATGGACATGGAGGAGTGACATGGAGTAGCTATATGGAGGAGTTACATGGAGGAGTCACTTGGAGGAGCAACACAGAGGAGTGACATGGAGGAGTGACATGAGGAATGAGTTGCTGTAGCGACATGGAGGAGTGACAAGGAGTAATGACATGGAGGAGGGACATGGAGGAGTGACTTGGAGAAGTGACAGGGTTGATCAGGAAGGAGGGTTTATATGGTGGAGTGACATCGTGGAGGGACATGGGTAAGTGACTTGGAGGAGTGACATGGAGGAGTTACATGGAGGAGTGACAGGTCGATCACCAAGGAAGATTGATAGGGTAGAGTGACATGGCGGAGGGACATGGATGAGTGACATGGAGGAGTGACATGGAGTAGTGACATGGAGTAGCTACATGTAGGAGTTACATGGAGGAGTGACTTGGAGGAGCAACATGGAGGAGTGGCATAGAGTAGTGACATGGAGTAGCTACATGTAGGAGTGACATGGAGGAGTGACATGGAGTAGTGACATGGAGGATTGACCTGGATGAGTGACATGGAGGAGTGACTTTGAGTAGCGACATTGAAGAGTGACATGGAGGAGTGAGTTGTTATAGCAACATGGAGGAGTGACTTTGAGTAGCGACATGGAGGAGTGACCTGGATGAGTGACATGGAGGAATGACTTGGAGGAGCAACATGGAGGAGTGACATAGAGGATTGATGTGGAGGAGCAACACGGAGGAGCGACATGGAGGAGTGACATGGAGGATGGACATGGAGGAGTGACATGGAGGAATGACATGAATGAGTGACATGGAGGAGTGAAATTGTGGAGTGACATGGAGGAGTGAGTTGTTAGAGCGACATGGAGGAGAGACATGGAGGAGTGACATGGAGGAGTTACTTGGAGGAGCAAGACGGAGGAGCGACATGGAGGAGTGACATGAGGAATGAGTTGCTGTAGCGACATGGAGGAGTGACATGGAGTAGCTACATGGAGGAGTTACATGGAGGAGTGGCATGGAGGAGTGACCTAGAGGAGTGACATGGAGAAGTGATATGGAGGAGTAACTTGGAGGAGTGACATAAAGGAGTGACATGGAGGAGTGACATGGATGAGTTACATTGAGGACTGAGTTGGTGTAGTGACATGGAGGAGTGACTTTGAGTAGCGACATGGAGGAGATACATGGAGGAGTGACATGGAGGAATGACATGGAGGAGGGACATGGAGGAGCGATATGGAGGAGTTACATTGAGGAGTGAGTTGGTGTAGTGAAATGGAGGAGAGAAATGAAGGAGTGATATGGAGGAGTGACATTGAGGTGTGAGTTGGTGTAGTGAAATGGAGGAGTGACTTTGAGTAGCGACATGGAAGAGTGACCTGGAGGAGTGACAAGGAGGAGTGAAATGGGGAAGTGACATGGAGGAGTAACTTGGATGAGTGACATAAAGGACTGACATGGAGGAGTGACATGGAGGAGTAACATGGAGGAAGGAGTTGGTGGAGCGACATGGAGGAGTGACTTGGAGGAGCAACATGGAGGAGTGACATAGAGGATTGATGTGGAGGAGCAACACGGAGGAGCGACATGGAGGAGTGACATGGAGTAGTGACATGGAGGAGGGAAATGGAGGAGTGACTTGGAGGAGCAACATGGAGGAGTGACAGAGGATTGATGTGGAGGAGCAACACGGAGGAGCGACATGGGGGAGTGACATGGAGTAGTGACATGGAGGAACGATATAGAGGAGTGACTTGGAGGAGGGTAATGGAGAAGTGACATGGAGGAGTGACATGAGGAGTGAGTTTGTGTAGCGACATGGAGGAGTGACATGGAGTAGCTACATGGAGGAGTTACATGGAGGAGTGACATGGAGTAGTGTCATATAGTAGCTACATGTAGGAGTTACATGGAGGAGTGACATAGAGGATTGATGTGGAGGAGCAACACGGAGGAGCGACATGAAGGAGTGACATGGAGTAGTGACATGGAGGAGGGAGATGGAGGAGTGACTTGGAGAAGTGACAGGGTTGATCAGGAAGGAGGGTTGATATGGTAGAGTGACATCGTGGAGGGACATGGGTGAGTGACTTGAAGGAGTGACATGGAGGAACAACAAGGAGGAGCGAAATGAGGAGTGACATGGAGTAGCGACATGGAGGAGTGACATGAGTAATGAGTTTGTGTAGCGACATGGAGGAGTGACATGGAATAACGACATGGAGGAGTGACATGGAGGTGCGATATGGGGGCGTTACAAGGAGGGTTGAGTTGGTGTAGCGACATGGAGGAGTGACATGGAGTAGCGACATGGAGGAGTGACATGAATAATGAGTTGGTGTAGCGACATGGAATAACGACATGGAGGATTGACATGGAGTTGTGACATGGAGGAGTGACATAGAGGAGTGACGTGGAGGAGTGAAATGGATGAGTTACGTGGAGGAGTGACATGGAGGAGGGACAGTGACATGGAAGACATATAGAAGTGACATGGAGGAGTGACATGGAGGATGGACAAAGAGGTTTGAGTTGGTGTATTGACATGGAGGAGTGACATGGAGGATTGATGTGGAGGAGCAACACGGAGGAGTGACATGGAGGACCAACACGGAGGAGTGACATGGAGGAGTGACAAGGATTTAGTTGGTGTAGCTACATGGAGGAGTGACATAGAGTAGCGACATGGAGGAGTGACATGGAGGATGGACAAAGAGGTTTGAGTTGGTGTATTGACATGGAGGAGTGACATGGAGAAGCGACATGGAGAATTGACATGGAAGAGTGAACTGGTGTAGCGACATGGAGGATGGATGAAGAGGTTTGAGTTGGTGTATTGACATGGAGGAGTCACATGGAGTAGCGACATGGAGGGGTAACATGGAAGAGTGAGTTGGTGTAGCGACATGGAGGAGTGACAGGTCGGATCACCAAGGAAGATTGATAGGGTGGAGTGACATGGAGGACTGAATTGGAGGAGTGAATTGGAGGAGTGATATAAAGGAGTGAAATGTAGGAATGACATGGATGAGTGACATGGAGGAGTGACCAGGAGGGTTGAGTTGGTGTAGCGACATGGATGAGTGACATGGAGGAGTGACATGGAGTAGCGACATGGAGGAGTGACATGAGGAATGAGTTGGTGTAGCGACATGGAGGAGTGACATGAAATAATGACATAAAGGAGTGACATGGAGGATTGACATGGAGGAGTTACATGGAGGAGTGACAAGGAGGGTTGAGTTTGTATAGTGACATGGAGGAGTGACAAGAAGTAGTGACATGGAGGAGTTACATTGAGGAGTGAGTTGGTGTAGTTACATGGACGAGTGACTTTGAGTAGCGACATGGAAGAGTGACCTGGAGGAGTGACATGGAGGAGTGACATGGAAGACATATAGAAGTGACATAGAGGAATGACGTGGAGGAGTGACATGGAGAAGCGACATGGAGGAGTGACATGGAAGAGTGAGTTGGTGTAGCGACATGGAGGACTGACATGGAATATTGACATGGAGGAGTGACATGGAGGAGAGACATAGAGAATTGATGTGGAGGAGCAAAACGGAGGAGCGACATGGAGGAGTGACATGGAGTAGTGACATGGAGGAGGGACAATGAGGAGTGACTTGGAGAAGTGACAGGGTTGATCAGGAAGGAGGGTTTATATGGTGGAGTGACATCGTGGAGGGACATGGGTAAGTGACTTGGAGGAGTGACATGGAGGAGTGACATGGAGTAGCGACATGGAGGAGTGACATGGAGGAGTGACATGGAGTAGCGACATGGAGGAGTGACATGAGGAATGAGTTGGTGTAGCGACATGGAGGAGTGACATGGAATAACGACATGGAGAAGTGACATGGAGTAGCTATATGGAGGAGTGACATGGAGGAGTGACATGGAGGAATGACATGGATGAGTGACATGGAGGAGTGACTTTGAGTAGCAACATGGAGGAGTGACCTGGAGGAATGACATGAAGGAGAGACATGGAGGAGTGACATGGAGGAGTGAAAAGTAGGGTTGAGTTTGTGTAGCGACATGAAGGAGTTACATGAAGTAGTGACATGGAGGAGTGACATTGAGGAGTGAGTTGGTGTAGTTACATGGAGGAGTGACTTTGAGTAGCGACATGGAGGAGTGACCTGGAGGAGTGACATGAAGGAGTGAAATGATGGAGTGACATGGATTAGTGAGTTGATAGAGCAACATGGAGTAGTGACATGGAGGAGTGACATGGAGGAGTGACATGGAGGAGTGATATAGAGTAGCGACATGGAGGAGATAAATGGAGGAGTGAAATGGAGGAGTGACATGAAAGAGTGTAAAGGAGGATGGAGTTTGTGTAGCGACATGGAGGAGTGACATAAAGTAGTGACATTGAGGAGTGACATTGAGGAGTGAGTTGTTGTAGTGACATGGAGGAGTGACTTTGAGTAGCGACATGGAGGAGTGACCTGGAGGAGTGACATGGAGGAGTGAGTTGTTATAGCGACATGGAGGAGAGAAATGGAGGAGTGACACGGAGGAGTGACATTGAGGAGTGAGTTGGTGTAGTAACATGGAGGAGTGACTTTGAGTTGCGACATGGAGGAGTGACCTGGAGGAGTGAAATGGTGGAGTGACATGAAGGAGTGACATGGAGGAGTGAGTTGGTGGAGCGACATGGAGGAGTCACATGGAATAGCGACATGAAGGAGTGACATGGAGGAGTGACATAGAGGATTGATGTGGAGTAGTGACATGGAGGATGGACATGGAGGAGTGACTTGGAGGATCAACACGGAGGAGCGACATGGAGGAGTGACATGGAGGAGTGACATGGAGTAGCTACATGGAGGAGTTACATGGAGGATTGACTTGGAGGAGCAACACGGAGGAGCGACATGGAGGAGTGACATGAGGAATGAGTTGCTGTAGCGACATGGAGGAGTGACAAGGAGTAATGACATGGAGGAGGGACATGGAGGAGTGACTTGGAGATGTGACATTGTTGATCAGGAAGGAGGGTTTATATGGTGGAGTGACATCGTGGAGGGACATGGGTAAGTGACTTGGAGGAGTGACATGGAGGAGTGACACGGAGGAGTGACATGAGGAGTGAGTTAGTGTAGCGACATGGAGGAGTGACATGGAGTAGCTACATGGAGTAACGACATGGAGGAGTAACTTGGAGGAGTTACAAAAAGGAGTGACATGGAGGAGTGACATGGAGTAGCTACATGGAGGAGTTACATGGAGGAGTGACATGGAGGAGTCACATGGAGTAGCAACATGGAGGAGTAACATGAAAGAGTGAGTTGGTGTAGCGACATGGAGGACTGACATGGAATATCGACATGGAGGAGTGATATGGAGGAGTGACATGGAGGAGTGACATGGAGTAGTTACATGGAGGAGTTACATGGAGGAGTGAGTTGTTAGAGCGACATAGAGGAGAGACATGAGAAGTGACATGGAGGAGTGACATGGAGGAGTGATATGAGGAGTGAGTTTGTGTAGCGACATGGAGGAGTGACATGGAGTAGCTACATGGAGGAGTTACATGGAGGAGTGACTTGGAGGAGCAACACGGAGGAGCGACATGGAGAAGTGACATGGAGGAGTGACATGGAGTAGCTACATGGAGGAGCTACATGGAGGAGTGACTTGGAGGAGCAACATGGAGGAGTGACATAGAGGATTGATGTGGAGGAGCCACAAGGAGGAGCAACACGTAGGAGTGACATGGAGTAGTGACATGGAGGATGGACATGGAGCAGTGACATGAAAGACATATAGAGGTTAAATGGAGGAGTGAATTGGAGGAGTGACATAAACGAATGACATGGAGGAATGACATGGATGAGTGACATGGAGGAGTGACAAGGAGGTTTGAGTTTGTGTAGCGACATGGAGGAGTGACATTAAGTAGCGACATGGAGGAGTGACCTGGAGGAGTGACATGAAGGAGTGAAATGGTGGAGTGACATGGAGGAGTGAGTTGTTAGAGCGACATGGAGTAGAGACATGGAGGAGTGACATGGAGGAGTGACATGGTGGAGTGACATAGAGGAATGACGTGGAGGAGAGACATGGAAGAGTGACATGGAGAAGTGACAGGGCGGATAATTAAGGAAGAATGATATGGTGGAGTGACATGACGGAGGGACATGGATGAGTGACATGGAGGAGTGACACGGAGGAGCAACATGGAGGAGCGACATGGAGGAGTGACATGGAAGAGTGAGTGGGTGTAGCGACATGGAGGATGGAAAAGGAGGAGTGACATGGAAGACATATAGAAGTGACATTGAGGATTGAATAGAAGGAGTGACATAAACGAGTGACATGGAGGAATGACATGGATGAGTGACATGGAGGAGTGACTTTGAGTAGCGACATGGAGGAGTGACCTGGAGGAGTGACATAGAGGAGTGAAATGGTGGAGTGACATGGAGGAGTGACAAGAAGGATTGAATTGGTGTAGTGACATGGCGGAGGGACATAGATGAGTAACATGGAGGAGTGACATGGAAGAGCAACATGGAGGAGCGACGTTGAGTAGTGAGTTGGTGGAGAGACATGGAGGAGTCACATGGAGTAGCGACATGGAGGAGTGACATGGAGGAGTGACTTTGAGTAGTGACCTGGAGGAGTGACATGGAGGAGTGAAATGGTGGAGTGACATGGAGGAGTGAGTTGTTATAGCGACATGGAGGAGAAACATGGAGGAGTGACATGGAGGAGTGACTTGGAGGAGAAACACGGAGGAGCGACATGGAGGAGTGACATGAGGAGTGAGTTTGTGTAGCGACATGGAGGAGTGACATGAAGTAGCTACATGGAGGAGTTACATGGAGGAGTGACTTTGAGGAGCAACATCGAGGAGTGACATAGAGGATTGATGTGGAGGAGCAACACAGAGGAGCATCATGGTAGAGCGACATGGAGGAGTGACATGGAGTAGTGACATGGAGGAGGGACAAGGAGGAGTGACTTGGAGAAGTGAAAGGGTTGATCAGGAAGGAGGGTTGATATAGTGGAGTGACATCGTGGAGGGACATGGATGAGTGACTTGGAGGAGTGACATGGAGGAGCAACACGGAGGAGCAACATGGAGTAGTGACATGGAGTAGTGACATGGAGGATGGACATGGAGGAGTGACATGGAAGACATATAGAGGTGACATGGAGGAGTGACATGGAGTAACGACATGGAGGAGTGACAAGAGTAATGAGTTGGTGTAGCGACATGGAAGAGCGACATGGAATGACGACAAGGAGGAGTGACATCATGGAGGGACATGGGTGAGTGACTTGGAGGATTGACATAGAGGAGTGACATGGAGGAGTGACATGAGGAGTGAGTTTGTGAAGCGACATGGAGGAGTGACATGGAGTAGCTACATGGAGGAGTTACATGGAGGAGTGACTTGGAGGAGCAACACGGAGAAGCGACATGGAGGAGTGACATTGAGGAGTAACTTGGAGGAGTGACATAAAGGAGTGACATGGAGGAGTGACATGGAGGAGTAACATGGAGGAAGGAGTTGGTGGAGCGACATGGAGGAGTCACATGGAGTAGCGACATTGAGGAGTACCATGAAAGAGTGAGTTGGTGTAGCGACATGGAGGAATAACATAAAGGAGTGACATGGAGGAATGATATGGATGAGTGACAAGGAGGAGTGAGAAGAAGTAGTGACATGGAGGAGTGACATGGAGGAATGACATGGAGTAGTGACATGATGGATGGACATGGAGGAGTGAAATGGAAGACATATAGAAGTAACATAGAGTAGTGACATGGAGGATGGACATGGAGGAGTGACATGGAAGACATATAGAGGTGACATGGAGGAGTGAATTGGAGTTGTGACATGGAGGAGTGACATTGAGGAGTGAGTTGGTGTAGTTACATGGAGGAGTGACTTTGAGTAGCGACATGGAGGAGTGACCTGGAGGAGTGACATGAAGGAGTGAAATGATGGAGTGACATGGATTAGTGAGTTGATAGAGCAACATGGAGTAGTGACATGGAGGAGTGACATGGAGGAGTGACATGGAGGAGTGATATAGAGTAGCGACATGGAGGAGATAAATGGAGGAGTGAAATGGAGGAGTGACATGAAAGAGTGTAAAGGAGGATGGAGTTTGTGTAGCGACATGGAGGAGTGACATAAAGTAGTGACATTGAGGAGTGACATTGAGGAGTGAGTTGTTGTAGTGACATGGAGGAGTGACTTTGAGTAGCGACATGGAGGAGTGACCTGGAGGAGTGACATGGAGGAGTGAGTTGTTATAGCGACATGGAGGAGAGAAATGGAGGAGTGACACGGAGGAGTGACATTGAGGAGTGAGTTGGTGTAGTAACATGGAGGAGTGACTTTGAGTTGCGACATGGAGGAGTGACCTGGAGGAGTGAAATGGTGGAGTGACATGAAGGAGTGACATGGAGGAGTGAGTTGGTGGAGCGACATGGAGGAGTCACATGGAATAGCGACATGAAGGAGTCACATGGAGGAGTGACATAGAGGATTGATGTGGAGTAGTGACATGGAGGATGGACATGGAGGAGTGACTTGGAGGATCAACACGGAGGAGCGACATGGAGGAGTGACATGGAGGAGTGACATGGAGTAGCTACATGGAGGAGTTACATGGAGGATTGACTTGGAGGAGCAACACGGAGGAGCGACATGGAGGAGTGACATGAGGAATGAGTTGCTGTAGCGACATGGAGGAGTGACAAGGAGTAATGACATGGAGGAGGGACATGGAGGAGTGACTTGGAGATGTGACATTGTTGATCAGGAAGGAGGGTTTATATGGTGGAGTGACATCGTGGAGGGACATGGGTAAGTGACTTGGAGGAGTGACATGGAGGAGTGACACGGAGGAGTGACATGAGGAGTGAGTTAGTGTAGCGACATGGAGGAGTGACATGGAGTAGCTACATGGAGTAACGACATGGAGGAGTAACTTGGAGGAGTGACAAAAAGGAGTGACTTCGAGGAGTGACATGGAGTAGCTACATGGAGGAGTTACATGGAGGAGTGACATGGAGGAGTCACATGGAGTAGCAACATGGAGGAGTAACATGAAAGAGTGAGTTGGTGTAGCGACATGGAGGACTGACATGGAATATCGACATGGAGGAGTGATATGGAGGAGTGACATGGAGGAGTGACATGGAGTAGTTACATGGAGGAGTTACATGGAGGAGTGAGTTGTTAGAGCGACATAGAGGAGAGACATGAGAAGTGACATGGAGGAGTGACATGGAGGAGTGATATGAGGAGTGAGTTTGTGTAGCGACATGGAGGAGTGACATGGAGTAGCTACATGGAGGAGTTACATGGAGGAGTGACTTGGAGGAGCAACACGGAGGAGCGACATGGAGAAGTGACATGGAGTAGTGACATGGAGTAGCTACATGGAGGAGCTACATGGAGGAGTGACTTGGAGGAGCAACATGGAGGAGTGACATAGAGGATTGATGTGGAGGAGCCACAAGGAGGAGCAACACGTAGGAGTGACATGGAGTAGTGACATGGAGGATGGACATGGAGCAGTGACATGAAAGACATATAGAGGTTAAATGGAGGAGTGAATTGGAGGAGTGACATAAACGAATGACATGGAGGAATGACATGGATGAGTGACATGGAGGAGTGACAAGGAGGTTTGAGTTTGTGTAGCGACATGGAGGAGTGACATTAAGTAGCGACATGGAGGAGTGACCTGGAGGAGTGACATGAAGGAGTGAAATGGTGGAGTGACATGGAGGAGTGAGTTGTTAGAGCGACATGGAGTAGAGACATGGAGGAGTGACATGGAGGAGTGACATGGTGGAGTGACATAGAGGAATGACGTGGAGGAGAGACATGGAAGAGTGACATGGAGAAGTGACAGGGCGGATAATTAAGGAAGAATGATATGGTGGAGTGACATGACGGAGGGACATGGATGAGTGACATGGAGGAGTGACACGGAGGAGCAACATGGAGGAGCGACATGGAGGAGTGACATGGAAGAGTGAGTGGGTGTAGCGACATGGAGGATGGAAAAGGAGGAGTGACATGGAAGACATATAGAAGTGACATTGAGGATTGAATAGAAGGAGTGACATAAACGAGTGACATGGAGGAATGACATGGATGAGTGACATGGAGGAGTGACTTTGAGTAGCGACATGGAGGAGTGACCTGGAGGAGTGACATAGAGGAGTGAAATGGTGGAGTGACATGGAGGAGTGACAAGAAGGATTGAATTGGTGTAGTGACATGGCGGAGGGACATAGATGAGTAACATGGAGGAGTGACATGGAAGAGCAACATGGAGGAGCGACGTTGAGTAGTGAGTTGGTGGAGAGACATGGAGGAGTCACATGGAGTAGCGACATGGAGGAGTGACATGGAGGAGTGACTTTGAGTAGTGACCTGGAGGAGTGACATGGAGGAGTGAAATGGTGGAGTGACATGGAGGAGTGAGTTGTTATAGCGACATGGAGGAGAAACATGGAGGAGTGACATGGAGGAGTGACTTGGAGGAGAAACACGGAGGAGCGACATGGAGGAGTGACATGAGGAGTGAGTTTGTGTAGCGACATGGAGGAGTGACATGAAGTAGCTACATGGAGGAGTTACATGGAGGAGTGACTTTGAGGAGCAACATCGAGGAGTGACATAGAGGATTGATGTGGAGGAGCAACACAGAGGAGCATCATGGTAGAGCGACATGGAGGAGTGACATGGAGTAGTGACATGGAGGAGGGACAAGGAGGAGTGACTTGGAGAAGTGAAAGGGTTGATCAGGAAGGAGGGTTGATATAGTGGAGTGACATCGTGGAGGGACATGGATGAGTGACTTGGAGGAGTGACATGGAGGAGCAACACGGAGGAGCAACATGGAGTAGTGACATGGAGTAGTGACATGGAGGATGGACATGGAGGAGTGACATGGAAGACATATAGAGGTGACATGGAGGAGTGACATGGAGTAACGACATGGAGGAGTGACAAGAGTAATGAGTTGGTGTAGCGACATGGAAGAGCGACATGGAATGACGACAAGGAGGAGTGACATCATGGAGGGACATGGGTGAGTGACTTGGAGGATTGACATAGAGGAGTGACATGGAGGAGTGACATGAGGAGTGAGTTTGTGAAGCGACATGGAGGAGTGACATGGAGTAGCTACATGGAGGAGTTACATGGAGGAGTGACTTGGAGGAGCAACACGGAGAAGCGACATGGAGGAGTGACATTGAGGAGTAACTTGGAGGAGTGACATAAAGGAGTGACATGGAGGAGTGACATGGAGGAGTAACATGGAGGAAGGAGTTGGTGGAGCGACATGGAGGAGTCACATGGAGTAGCGACATTGAGGAGTACCATGAAAGAGTGAGTTGGTGTAGCGACATGGAGGAATAACATAAAGGAGTGACATGGAGGAATGATATGGATGAGTGACAAGGAGGAGTGAGAAGAAGTAGTGACATGGAGGAGTGACATGGAGGAATGACATGGAGTAGTGACATGATGGATGGACATGGAGGAGTGAAATGGAAGACATATAGAAGTAACATAGAGTAGTGACATGGAGGATGGACATGGAGGAGTGACATGGAAGACATATAGAGGTGACATGGAGGAGTGAATTGGAGTTGTGACATGGAGGAGTGACATTGAGGAGTGAGTTGGTGTAGCGACATGGAGGAGTGACATGGAGGAGTGACATAGATTAGCGACATGGAGGAGATACATGGTGTAGCGACATGGAGGAGTGACCTGGAGGAGTGACATGGAGGAGTGAAATGGTGGAATGACATGGAGGAGTTACATGGAGGAGTGAGTTGTTAGAGCGATATAGAGGAGAGACATGGAGGAGTGACATGGAGTAGTGAAAAGGAGGATGGACATAAAGGAGTGAAATGGAGGAATGACTTGGAGGAGCAACATGGAGGAGTGACTTTGAGTAGTGACATGGAGGAGAGACATGGAAGAGTGATATGGAGGAGTAACATAAAGGATTGACATGAGGAATGACATGGATGAGTGACATGGAGGAGTGACATGGAGGAGTGAGTTGTTAGAGCGACATGGAGTAGAGACATGGAGGAGTGATATAGAGGATTGACATGGAGGAGTGACATAGAGGAATGACGTGGAGGAGAGACATGGAAGAGTGACATGGAGAAGTGACAGGGCAGATAACAAAAGAAGATTGATATAGTGGAGTGACAAGGCGGAGGGACATGGATGAGTGACATGGAGGAGTGACACGGAGGAGCAACATGGAGGAGCGACATGGAGGAGTGACATGGAAGAGTGAGTAGGTGTAGCGACATGGAGGATGGACATGGAGGAGTGACATGGAAGACATATAGAAGTGACATGGAGGAGTGAATTGGAGGAGTGACATAAACGAGTGACATGGAGGAATGACATGGTTGAGTGACATGGAGGAGTGACTTTGAGTAGCGACATGGAGGAGTGACCTGGAGGAGTGACATGGAGGAGTGAAATGGTGGAGTGACATGGAGGAGTGACCTGGAGGAGAGACATGGAGGAGTGAGTTGTTATAGCGACATGGAGGAGAGAAATGGAGGAGTGACATGGAGGAGTGACATTGAGGAGTGACATGGAGGAGTGAAATGGTGGAGTGACATGGAGGAGTGACATGGAGGAGTGAGTTTTTAGAGCGACATAGAGGATAGACATGGATGAGTGACATGTAGGAGTGACATGGAGGAGTGACATAGAGCAGTGACGTGGAGGAGAGACATGGAGGAGTGACATGGAAAAGTGACAGGGCGGATCAAAAAGGAGGGTTTATATGGTGGAGTGACATCACGGAGGGACATGGGTGAGTGACTTGGAGGAGTGACATGGAAGAGTGACATGAGGAGTGAGTTTGTGTAGCGACATGGAGGAGTTACATGGAGTAGCTACATGGAGGAGTTACATGGAGGACTGACTTGGAGGAGCAACACGGAGGAGCGACATGGATGAGTGAGTTGTTAGAGCGACATGGAGGAGAGACATGGAGGAGTGACATGGAGGAGTGACATGGAGGAGTGACATAGAGGAGTGACGTGGAGGAGAGATAAGGAAGATTGATATGGAGAAGTGACAGGTCGGATCACCAAGGGAGATTGATAGGGTGGAGTGACATAGCGGAGGGACATGGATGAGTGACATGGAGGAGTGACATGGAGGAGTGACTTGGAGAAGTGACATGAAGGAGTGACATGAGGAATGACATGGATGAATGACATGGAGGAGTGACAAGGAGGGTTGAGTTTGTGTAGCGACATGGAGGAGTGACATGAAGTAGTGACATGGAGGAGTGACCTGGAGGAGTGACATGAAGGAGTGAAATGGTGGAGTGACATGGAGGAGTGAGTTGTTAGAGCGACATGGAGTAGAGAAATGGAGGAGTGACATAGAGCAGTGACATGGAGGAGTGACATGGATAAGTGACAGGGCGGATCAAAAAGGAGGGTTGATATGGTGGAGTGACATCGCGGAGGGACATGGGTGAGTGACTTGGAGAAGTGACAGGGTTGATCAGGAAGGAGGGTTTATATGGTGGAGTGACATCGTGGAAGGACATGGGTAAGTGACATGGAGGAGTGACATGGAGGAGTGACATGAGGAGTGAGTTGGTGTAGCGACATGGAGGAGTGACATGGAGTAGCTACATGGAGGAGTTACATGGAGGAGTGACATGAAGGAGCAACATGGAGGAGCAACATGGAGGAGTAACTTGGAGGAGTGATATAAAGGAGTGACATGGAGGAGTAACATGGAGGAAGGAGTTGGTGGAGCAACATGGAGGAGTCACATGGAGTAGCAACATGGAGGAGTAACATGAAAGACTGAGTTGGTGTAGCGACATGGAGGACTGACATGGAATAGCGACATGGAGGAGTGACATGGAGGAGTGACATGGAGGAGTGACATGGAGTAGCTACATGGAGGAGTTACATGGAGGAGTGGCATGGAGGAGCAACAAAGAGGAGCGACATGGAGGAGTGACATGGAGTAGTGACATGATGGATGGAGATGGAGGAGTGAAATGGAAGACATATAGAAGTGACATGGAGGAGTGACTTGGAGGATTGACATAAAGGAGTGACATGGAAGAATGACATGGATGAGTGATTTGGAGGAGTGACAAGGAGGATTGAGTTGGTGTAGTGACAAGAGGAGTGACGTAGAGGAGAGACGACGTGGAGTGAAATGGAGGAGTGACATGGAGGAGCAACATGAAGGAGCGACATGGAGGAGTGACAAGGAGGATTGAGTTGGTGTAGCGACATGGAGGAGTGACATGGAGGAGTGACATAGAGGAGTGACGTGGAGGAGAGACATGGAAGAGTGACATGGAGAAGTGACAGGTCGGATAACCAAGGAAGATTGATAGGATGGAGTGACATGGAGGAGGGACATGAATGAGTGACATGGAGGAGTGACATGGAAGAGTGAATTGGAGGAGTGACATAAAGGAGTGACATGGAGGAATGACATGGATGAGTCACATGGAGGAGTGAGAAGAAGTAGTGACATGGAGGAGTGACATTGAGGAGTGAGTTGGTGTAGCGACATGGAGGATGGACATGGATTAGCGACATAGAGTAGTAACATGAGGAGTGAGTTTGTGTAGCGACATGGAGAAGTGACATGGAGGAGTGATATAGAGTAGCGACATGGAGGAGATACATGGAGGAGTGACATGGAGGAATGACATGTAGAAGTGACATGGAGGAGGGACACGGAGGAGCGATATGGAGGAGTGACATGAAAGAGTGTAAAGGAGGATTGAGTTTGTGTAGCGACATGGAGTGACATGAAGTAGTGACATTGAGGAGTGACATTGAGGAGTGAGTTGTTGTAGTGACATGGAGGAGTGACTTTGAGTAGCGACGTGGAGGAGTGACCTGGAGGAGTGACATGGAGGAATGAGTTGTTATAGCGACATGGAGGAGAGAAATGGAGGAGTGACATGGAGGAGTGAGTTGATGGAGCGACATGGAGGAGTCACATGGAGGTGTGACATGGAGGAGTGACATGGAGGAGTGACATGGAGGAGTAACATGGAGGAAGGAGTTGGTGGAGCGACATGGAGGAGTCACATGGAGGTGTGACATGGAGGAGTGACATAGAGGAGCGACGTGGAGGAATGACATGGAGGAGTGACATGGAGGAGGGACATGGAAGAGTGATATGGAGGAGTGACATGAAAGAGTGTAAAGGAGGATTTAGTTTGTGTAGCGACATGGAGGAGTGACATGAAGTAGTCACATTGAGGAGTGACTTTGAGGAGTGAGTTGGTGTAGTGACATGGAGGAGTGACTTTGAGGAGTGACATGGAGGAGTGAAATGGTGGAGTGACATGGAGTAGTAACATGGAGGAGTTACATGAGTAATGAGTTGGTGTAGCGACATGGAGGAGTGACATGGAGGTGTGACATGGAGGAGTGACATAGAGGAGCGACGTGGAGGAGTGACATGGAGGAGGTACATGGAGGAGTGACATGGAAGACATATAGAGGTGACATGGATGAGTGACATGGAGGAGTGACAAGAATGATTGATTTGGTGTAGTGACATGGAGGAGTGACTTTGAGTAGCGACATGGAGGAGTGACCTGGAGGAGTGACATGGAGGAGTGAGTTGTTAGAGCGACATGGAGGAGTCACATGGAGTAGCGACATGGAGGAGTCACATGGAGTAGCGACATGGAGGAGTGACATGAAGTAGTGACATGGAAGAGCAACATCGAGGAGCGACGTGGAGGAGTGAGTTGGTGGAGTGACATGGAGGAGTCACATGGAGTAGCGACATGGAGGAGTGACATGAAGTAGTGACATGGAGGAGTGACATTGAGGAGCGAGTTGGTGTAGTGACATGGAGGAGTGACTGATTAGCGAAATGGAGGAGTGACCTGGAGGAGTGACATGGAGGAGTGCAATGGTGGAGTGACATGGAGGAGTGAGTTGTTATAGCGACATGGAGGACAAACAATGGAGGAGTGACATGGAGGATTGACATGGAGGAGTGACATATAGGAGTGACATGGTGGAGAGACATGGAAGAGTGACATGGAGGAGTGAGTTGGTGTAGCGACATGGAGGAGTGACATGGAGTAGCGACATAGAGGATGGACATGGAGGAGTGACATGGAAGACATATAGAAGTGACATGGAGGAGTGAATTGGAGGACTGACATAAAGGAGTGACATGGAGGAATGACATGGAGGAGTGACAAGAAGTATTGACATGGAGGAGTGAGTTGGTGTAGCGACATGGAGGAGTGACATGGAGTAGTGACATAGAGTAGTAACATGAGGAGTGAGTTTGTGTAGCGACATGGAGGAGTGACATGGAGTAGTGACATAGAGTAGTAACATGAGGAGTGAGTTTGTGTAGCGACATGGAGGAGTGACATGGAGGAGTGACATGGAGGAGTGACATAGACTAGCGACATGGAAGAGATACATGGAGGAGTGAAATGGAGGAATGACATGGAGGAGTGAGTTGGTGATAGCGACATGGAGGAGTGACATGGAGAAGTGACAGGGCGGATAACCAAGGAGGGTTTATATGGTGGAGTGAGATGGAGGAGTGACATGAGGAGTGAGTTTGTGTAGCGACATGGAGGAGTGAAATGGAGTAGCTACATGGAGGAGTTACATGGAGGAGTAACTTGGAGGAGCAACACGGAGGAGTGACATGGAGGAGTGACATGGATTAGTACATGGAGTAGCTACATGTGGGAGGGACATGGAATAGTGACAGGGTTATCAGGAAGGAGGGTTGATATGGTGGAGTGACATGGAGGAGTGACATGGAGGAGTGACATGGAGGAGTTACAAGGAGGGTTGAGTTGGTGTAGCGACATGGAGGAGTGACATGGAGGAGTGACATAGAGTAAACGACATGGTGGAGATACATGGAGGAGTTACATGGAGGAATGACATGGAAGAGCAACATGGAGGAGCGACGTGGAGGAGTGAGTTGGTGGAGCGACATGGAGGAGTCACATGGAGTAGCGACATGGAGGAGTGACATGAAGTAGTGACATGGAGGAGTGACATTGAGGAGTGAGTTGGTGTAGTGACATGGAGGAGAAACATGGAGGAGTGACATGGAGGAGTGACTGGAGGAGTGACATAGAGGAGTGAGTTGTTATAGCGACATGGAGGAGAAACATGGAGGAGTGACATGGAGGAGTGACATGGAGGAGTGACATAGAGGAGTGACGTGGAGGAGAGACATGGAGAAGTGACATGGAGGAGTTACAAGGAGGGTTGAGTTGGTGTATAGCGACATTGAGGAGTGAAAGGAGGAGTGACCATAGAGTAGCGACATGGTGGAGATACATGGAGGAGTTACATGGAGGAATGACATCTGGAAGAGCAACATGGAGGAGCGCGTGGAGGAGATTGAGTTGGTGGAGCGACATGGAGGAGTCACATGGAGTAGCGACATGGAGGAGTGACATGAAGTAGTGACATGGAGGAGTGACATTGAGGAGTGAGTTGGTGGAGTGACAGGGAGGAGAAACAATGGAGGAGTGACATGGAGGAGGTGGCAATGGAGGGAGTGACATAGAGGGAGTGACGTGGAGGAGAGACATGGAGAAGTGAAATGGAGGAGCTGACATGGGAGAGGTGACATAGAAGGAGTGACGTGGAGGAGAGACAGGTGGGTTGATCAGGAAGTAGGATTGATTTGGAAGGAGTGACATATCGTTGAGGGACATGGGTGGAAGTGACCTTGGAGGAGTGACAAGGAGGAGCAACACGGAGGAGCGACATGGAGGAGTGACATGGAGTAGTGACATGGAGGATGGACATGGAGGAGTGACTTGGAGAAGTGACAGGGTTGATCAGGAAGGAGTGTTTATATGGTGGAGTGAATCGTGGAGGGACATGGGTGAGTGACTTGGAGGAGTGACAAGGAGGAGCAACACGGAGAGCGACATGGAGGAGTGACATGGAGTAGTGACATGGAGGAGGACATGGAGGAGTGACGTGGAAGACATATAGAGGTGACATGGAGGATGATTGGAGGAGTGACATGGAGGAATGACATGGAGGAGTGACAAGAAGTATTGACATGGAGGAGTGACATTTAGGAGTGAGTTGGTGTAGTGACATGGAGGAGTGACTTTGAGTAGCGACATGGAGGAGTGACATGAAGTAGTGACATTGAGGTGTGACATGGAGGAGTGACATGGAGGAGTGACATTGAGGTGTGACATGGAGGAGTGACATAGAGGAGCGATGTGGAGGAGTGACATGGAGAAGTGACATGGATGAGTGACATGGAGGAGAGACAAGAAGGATTGAGTTGGTGTAGTGACATAGCGGAGGGACATAGATGAGTTACATGGAGGAGTTACATGGAAGAGCAACATGGAGGAGCGACGTGGAGGAGTGAGTTGGTGGAGCGACATGGAGGAGTCACATGGAGTAGCGACATGGAGGAGTGACATGAAGTAGTGACATGGAGGAGTGACATTGAGGAGCGAGTTGGTGTAGTGACATGGAGGAGTGACTGAGTAGCGAAATGGAGGAGTGACCTGGAGGAGTGACATGGAGGAGTGCAATGGTGGAGTGACATGGAGGAGTGAGTTGTTATAGCGACATGGAGGACAAACATGGAGGAGAGACATGGACGGAGTGACATGGAGGAGTGACATAGAGGAGTGACATGGAGGAGAGACATGGAAGAGTGACATGGAGGAGTGAGTTGGTGTAGCGACATGGAGGAGTGACATGGAGTAGCGACATAGAGTAGTAACATGAGGAGTGAGTTTGTGTAGCGACATGGAGGAGTGACATGAAGTAGTGACATTGAGGAGTGACATTGAGGAATGACTTGGTGTAGTGACATGAAGGAGTGAATATGAGTAGCGACATGGAGGAGTGATCTGGAGGAGTGACATGGAGGAGTGACATGGAGGAGTGACATGAGGAGTGAGTTTGGGTAGCGACATGGAGGAGTGACATGGAGTAGCTACATGGAGGAGTTACATGGAGGAGTGACTTGGAGGAGCAACACGGAGGAGCGACATGGAGGAGTGACATGGAGTAGTGACATGAAGTAGCTACATGTAGGAGTTACATGGAGGAGTGACTTGGAGGAGCAACATGGAGGAGTGACATAGAGGATTGGTTGTGGAGGAGCAACACGGAGGAGCGACATGGAGGAGTGACTTGTAGTAGTGACAAGGAGGAGGACATGGAGGAGTGACTTGGAGAAGTGACAGGGTTTATCAGGAAGGAGGGTTGATATGGTGGAGTGACATCGTGTAGGGACATGGGTGAGAGACTTGGAGGAGTGACATGGAGGAGCAACACGGAGGAGTGACATGGAGTAGTGACATGGAGGATGGACATGGAGGAGTGACATGGAAGACATATAGAGATGACATGGAGGAGTGAACTGGAGCAGTGACATAAACGAGTGACATGGAGGATTGACATGGAGTAGCGACATGGAGGAGTGACATGAGGAATGAGTTGGTGTAGCGACATGGAGGAGTGACATGGAGGTGTGACATGGAGGAGTGACATAGAGGAGTGATGTGGAGGAGTGACATGGAGGAGGAACATGGAGGAGTGACATGGACGACATATAGAAGTGACATGGATGAGTGACATGGAGGAGTGACAAGAAGGATTGAGTTGGTGTAGTGACATGGCGGAGGGACATAGATGAGTTACATGGAGGAGTGACATGGAAGATGACATGGAGG